>JALXJV020000024.1:9386208-10586208 GCA_024633595.2 Lepomis macrochirus | reverse complement strand
TTGCATATGCAGAAACAGGTGTTGTAACAGGTTTGACTCCTCTTGACCCAGGCCGTGTTAAAGAGAGGAAATGCGGTGGGGGGGGTAACATGCAGGAGAAAAAAAAAGTTTATGACCAACAGCTGCCTGGAGGTATTTAGGCTCTAATGGGCACTCAAGTTTGCACCATCTGCCCTGCTGCTTGCCAGGAGTGACAATCTAAATTAAAAACCACTCATCAAATCTCATATAAATAAACCATTGTTTTGCTGTGTCCATATGTTGTGGCCATTTTATTTTGTTCTCAGAGAGGAGCATTGGAAGCTGAGCATCGAGGCCTAGAGCTGTGATCCAGGGAAAATCCAGAGAGCCGCACAGTAGCCTGTAATTACCCTCCCACCAATCCGCTGTCTTCAGACCAGAGCCCTGCGTCATCCTACACATTATCCAAGTCCATCCTCTCCACATTACAGAGGAGAAAACCTAACAGAGCCAGTGTGGTGAAAACATGGTCACTGTTTAGAGTAGGATTAGGGGTTGCCATCCAAGTGCGCAAGCTGGGTGTTCAGATGGTGAAAGGAGATAAAATCACTACACTATACTTGACTGTTACTAGATAACTACCATCATGTTTCATGCAAGTTTATTTTTGCCATGCCAGAAACACAAATTGTGGTGGAGAGAGTATTGCTGTGAAACAACCCAAACGTAAAAGTGATGCACTTCTGAAAATGTCAAATGAAGTCCCCCCCCCCTACACATTTGGACCAAATGATGTCCTGGCCCAAAGGGCTCGACTGGAAACATTGCTTTTGTCCTTTACTGAAAAACATAGCTACTGTACAACACCCATGCCCAGCCAACCCCACTCAACACCACAGCCACCACCCCCCAACCCCCCACTTCCCTTTTTTCTCTTGTTTTTATTTAGATGGGTGAGACAGAAGGAACAAACCTGAGACAGTCGTGACCCTGTGCGAGTGTTGTAACTTGGTCTAGAGCTACGCCGGCAGAAGGCAGCACCATATGCCCTCAGCCCCGAGCTGGATGCTCTTTCTGCAGCCTAATGTGCCTGTCAAAAACGGTTACTGTCACGATTCCCCCCCATGTTTTTTTCCCTCACACAACATGTTTGAAATAAACATTTCCCCCCCTCTCTCTGTCTTTGCGTCTCTCTGGGTAAAGAGGAAAGGTCCTTGGAGATGTGAGGCAGAGCGAACGCACCAACTGTTTGTTTGTGTTTCTGACCTGGATACAACTCGCAACTACTTAACAGTCTTTGGCGGACTTACAAATCTAAAATCATTGTCAATTGGGAGACAGGCTGGAAATAACAAAAGAAGTCTAACTTTATTTTCCTTTCCCCTAATTTTGCTTACTGTCAAATGTGCAGCATATCTATCACACCACTAATAGTCTGATGATGTTGTCATTGCTAACAGATGCTACAGACGTCTGTACAAAAAAGGCACTTTCAATGATGGTTGAGTTGTATCTACTACTGTTAGCTTCAGTGCTGTCTCACATGAGGTTTTGACTGTTTACAAGTGACAGGCTGATGGCTGAATGCGGTCTGAGCAACAGTGACCTTGCCTTTTACCATGAGTGACCCTCTATCTTTAATTCAGGGCAACACCCCTAAAACAACACATTTTTTTCACACTAGGATACTGTCCATCTGACCGTGACTTGAATAAAAGCTGTCATGCCTTCACACCACACTGACCAGCAAGTAAACATGCAATTGTTAACTCAACAAGGAAAGGGAAAAAAGCGAGAAGGAAAAAAAAACAAGCACAGCCTGTGGCTGCTGTTGGTGTACTGTGATTCAAATGGAGTACATAGTTTATTAGATAAACAGACAGACAGGTCAGCTAGTGTTACAGGCCAAGCTTATGGCAGCTTGGAGTGTCATCTCAACGGGAGACTATTAACTACAAGGTCACTGTCAAGACTGTGGTGCCAAGAGGTGAACTCTAAACCTTATGAAAAGGCATATACTATTTAACAAAGCTTTAAAGAAATACTGTGTACACAAACCATAAGTTTGTTTTATAACTAAGCATGCATGTCCCTTTCCATTTGAGACTCTGACACACGTACCGGCCAAAAGCTACTTGGCTTGTGAGAGTTGAGTCATTTGTTTGTGGCTTTACAATCCTTGGAGGGCGTTATGATGACGCAAGATAATATTTGCAGAACAATCTTTGCAAGATATTTTGACACTTAAATTGTTTTGGTCCAAGTAAATATATAACCACACAGTCTTTTTGACTCTGCCAAGCAAACATGAAAACCCATAAAAATAAAGTCTATATAAATAAATTCTACTTGTGACTATGAGCCGAGATAAAACAAATGGCCAGTGTGAAAAAGTAAGTCACTGACTGACTCTTTCCTCAGATAGCTCTTAACTCACCCTTGTGTGGGCAGCCTGCAATCTCCCTTCTAATCCTCATCCCCTGACCCCACCCTGCACAGCTTTCTCCAGCCAAAGAGTCACAACGTTTCTCGCTCAAACAGTGTGGAGTCGGGCTTAAGAAGTGACCCCGAGCGTAACTAAAAAAGTCTGAGCTGTCTCAAGACTCTTAGTAACTGTGGCACACAAAACATCATTACTGTGATGTGGATAATTACAGTGCAAAAGGGTGGCCTCTTAAGCATGTAATACACTCTTTTATCTTAAGAAGTCAATCTCTCCGAGTCTGACAGCTTGCAGCATATGATCCTGGTAAACAAATACTTTTGAGAGGCACAAAAGTGCCATTAAAGGCCAAAACTGTCAACACAAATTCCATTCTTACACAGGAGGGGGGAGGGAACCAAAGGGGCGTGGGGGGTGGAAGGAGAGGAGGGGAGGGAAAAAAAGGACTTGATCACTTCTGGTTGCTTTAACTTGCATGGAGGTTGTCATGGAAACATTTCTATGTAGTTAACAGGGATAAAACCTGAACATAAGGCCATTTAATTGCCTTTAAGCTTAGTAACAGGGCCAAGTTAGCTATATATGAAAAAACACTGTGTAGGTAACACGGAGGAGCTCAGTGAGATGTTTGGAAAAGTGAAGCTGGGGCTCCAATCCCTTGATTTTCTTACCCAGTCCCCCCCCACACAAATGCAGCAACACCTCAAGGGTTGAGCGAGCAGTCTGTTTCATTACAGAGGTGTTGGGGGATGGGTGATGGTGCTATTCAATAGCTAATCCAAAAGTGAGCAACTGTTTCATTGCCTAAGAAGTGGTCCGTCTCAAAACAGCGTGGATGTCATATATGCCCACTTTCTAGACTTATACAAAATTTGCACTTTGGCACACATAATTTTGCACCTGGCATGTGTTATAAGTTTGAGCAGTTCCTGTATTTGCAGTAAATGGACAAGTTTTCATAGGACTCTCAGAATTACATATAAATTGCAAAGCATTTCCTATTTCAGCTCAGCTGGAAGCAACAATTTCCACATCTAAGATAAAATCATGCATCAACCGGTGTTCATTGAGCTGAAAGCTGAATCTTAATTTTGATAAATGATTGAAACGTATGACAGGGTATACACATTAATCCTGTGGAGGACATTCATTTTCCTATTACCATAATGTAGAGCACGACCGCCCGATGATAAATGCAGCAATCAAAAAATGGACGCAGAGTGGGGAGAGTCAGAGTAATAAGTGCACTGCTCCCAACAACGGTCAGTCTTGGAGGGAGACTAATGGCAAGTCTCTCTCCATCTCTCCCTTTGTCCTGACGAAAAATTGCATCCTGTTTTACAGAATCAAGTGACCTTACAAATACCACACCGGCAGCAAGTAAACAAAAGTAAAAAGAGAGTACAGCCTGTTTTGAACATGCTTTAAGAAATGATTACAGGGGCACTTCAACAAAGGGGCTGATTGTGCACTGTCGCTGACATATTTCGCAAGGGGCATTTATTGCCGCCTGGCCTTTGAAGAGTGAGAGCTGCTGAGTGAGGGGGGAACTGGCCCACACCTGCATAACTGAGGAGGGAACACCTGTGCACCCTGCGGCTTGAACAAGGAGGGTCGAACCAGCTAATCCAGGGGTGAAAGCTGATCAGAGGACAGGCCCGAAGAGTTCAGCAGCTCCCACTACCTTGTTAGTCTTTCCTTTACCAAAAAAAAGTTACATCTATTGATTTTTGGGGCCACAGTGATTGCAAGAGAACAGTGGCAAGGCACAGAGAGTGAAACAGAGGAAATCAGCAGAGGCTTTTATGAGCTTTCAGTGTTTAGCTTAATTAGACAGAATTTTAGGTTAATCATGAGGAAAACTGATATGATACCAGCATCCCTATTTGTTTCTGGACAACGAAAAAAGATGGAATATAAAAATGGAGCAAGCAAGCACGGTAAGGTGTTGACTGCTGATAACCATAAATATTGATCATGCAGACAAAGCATAGATAATTAATTATACAGCCTATGCTTTCACACTTATTGCATTTCATTTTTACTGTATAGGCTTGAACTTAAAAAACTGAGAGAATGCTATTTTTAAAAACATGAGCACTGATGGAAAAATGCTTTTAAAACTATATGCAACCCCTGTGTGTCACAGGTGATAATACCATGGTTACAACAGTAAAGGAATTTTAAAGACTGCAGTAAACCCTGCCTATTTGATAAATAACAATAAGATGCCATATAGATTTAATGTGATATAGCTATAACAAGTTCCATTACATATAATTAATTCACCTTTTTTCTCTTTTAATAAGCTACTGGAATAACCAATACATTATAGCAAACACTAAATAGAGAGCAAACCAGCTTTCATTGACGTTAATGTAGGTATAATCTGACATCACATGTTGTTAAAGCCGCGAATATGTCAAATAAAAATCGTACAGGACAGTTGTCAATATATAACCAAATTTAGCACATTTATGAACAGAATACGGTTTGAAATTAGTTTTCTGATGTCATTTATCACTTGGTGGTAAATTTTAAAATTTGTTGTGGCTAAAATTTGCAAGTAGCATTTATAATTTAAACTTAAAGGTTAAAACAATATGCAGATAGGAAACAAAAAATCGTCTTTTCAAAAGTCAGTGTTCAGCGATCAGACCAGGCAGTGCCTGGACAGTGCTGCCTGGAGGTCCAAACATAAACAGCCGAATCCTGCGCTAGGTGAAATGTGTTAACAGCTGCTCGGTAATCAAAAAGCACAGGAAGTCCACGCGCAACGTGCAAATAATAATGCTGCAAGTAAAGTTGCAAAGCGCTAGGTAACGCAGGGCAAACTTGTGGCCGGCGGACCACTTCCTAATTCAGTGCAGTGGACAGAGGAGTAAAAAAAGTCAAAGAGTGCGGAGAGAAATAAGCTCTTGGGCAGAAAAACTTACCACAAAAAAATGGCAGGTATATTTCCCTCACGGTAAAGTCAAAGGGACGCACCAGGTGAGAAGTCGCCGTCCTCTATACTTGCAGAGATCTTCACACGTGACTGTCCAAGTTCACCATAACGCAGAGAAAATGAACAACAAGCAGCAGAGTAAATAAAAAGCTCAAAATATTCCTCCGCTGGGCACCGCTGTCGGAGACGCACACACTCTCTCCTGCTGTCTCCCGTCAACGCCGCTGTTATTACTAATGCAACAGAGGGGAAAGCAGTACACTGAGTCCTGTTTGAATGACGCGCAATGCGAGGAAGACGCGGCTTGTTTTTTTTTTCGTTACGATTCAAACACACATCAAGCTGTATCCCCAGCAAGCAAGTATATTTGGGACTAGAACCCCCCCGGGGGAGGCACTTGCTTGTGCGCGGAGGTGTGTTGTTATTTTTGGGCGTACTGCGACCCCGTGTGACGTCAGGGCCACCTGCTAAACAAAAAGTATTTTTAAAAGTTTGTTTCCCCCCCCTTTGCAAACGTATGACGGCATCGTGTTTCTCTAACAGCGGCCGCTCATATCTGATGGTTCAGGAACCTTCCACGATAGGCATCGCTATACATTGCTGTTGTCAGGGATTGAACCGGTAACCATCCTGTAACGGGATGGTCCTTCTGACCTAAAGATAACTGCGCCCGTTCCAGTGTCGCAGAAACTTGTGATAATATGTTGGGGATCACCAAGAAGTCGCTGTGTTGCAAAGACACCCGCAAGTGGGAAGTATATGTGTGTGTGGGGGGGATCAATATTCCCTTAATGTTCCTCTTTCAACTAGGACTTCCAGTTTCTCTGCGACATCCTACTTCATAGTGACCAAACAGAGACCGACACCAAAACGTTATTTTCTCCGTTTTAATCTTTTCTAATAGGAAGTTGTGTTTTTTCCCTGTTATATGTATAGGCCTATAGCTAAACTACGTCGCATTAAAGCAATGCATTGTCACTGCTGTGTACATGAATGCAAAGGAATTAGCCTCCATCGACGCAAAATTAAGATAACCTTTGTGTAACTGTTTAAATAGCACCACTAGGTAAGATAATAGACTTGAGCTTGAGGATCCTTCAAGTCAGAATGTAAACTGTAGGCTATGTATAGCATTTCGTATGGCATTTTTGGTCACACGTTTTAAATTAGCATTAAATTAGAAATACATTGTACATGCCCCTCATCAAAGAGAAACCCGGACTTATTAATGGTCTTCTGGAAGTGTGTGCATCCAGTAAAATGATGGACAATTTATATCTGTAAATATCTTTTAAATAATTATGATTATTATTATTATTATTATTTGTTATAGAAATACGCAAATACGTATTTAATGTAAACATAAGTTCAGACCGAGTGCAACTTATTCTAAATATCATCAAATAAAATCATTGCTAAATAAATACTTTATAACAAAGAGAAGATATAACAAGATTCACTGAAGGAATTTTCTTACCTATTCTGTCATACCTTCACAAGGTAATTTAGTCATTTAATAGCAGATCCGAAGCCAGTCATACACTGAGCAGTAGTTTAAATGGTTTGCTTTATTCTGTCTCGTCTGTCTTTTCTTGTGTTTTTTTCTTCTTCTTCTTCAAACCGCTGAGACGTCCACGGTCAAGAAATGAATGACCAGATTATTATCAACTGAAAGAAAGGAAAAACAGGGGCGATGGGGGGCAAGTTTTTAAAATATAAAAAACGCGAGTGTATCTTATTCCTCAACATTTTAAAAACGATATAATTTATGGTATTTATATCATGAATGACAATGAAAATTGTGAGAAATGTGATGTGTGCACGCAGAACAGTCTTACATTTGTTTGTTTTTTTAAAATGAAAGAAACACAGCTTGCAGCCGGTGTGTCTTAGGCTACTCCCTATGCCTGTGTCAATTACATTTTTAATAAGGCGGAGATTTTTTTAATAAAAAAAACAAAACACTCCTTAATCTCCTTATTAGATATTGTGGTTCAAATTTATTTAACAAACTATTTCTCCACATTGTTGAGCAGGCACGGAATAGCCTGCACCGGTGCCAAACAGTATAACCAAAATGTCCTAAAAGTGGCCGAGATTTAGAGAAAAATTGTCAGTCAAATTTCTATTTGATGTGATATAAAAACAAGCGTTGTTCCAGCTGAAAATATGAGGAAGGCATATAATTTTGGCTAACATGCAGTATTATTGATCTAATAGATCCTTGTGTTTTTGTTTGTGGTATTAATCCTAATTGGTATTAAAATGCAATCAAGTGTAGGTATCAGGGAAGTGATGAGAATGAGAAGGGAAAAACAAGTATCATGGAATCGTGGTGGTATGCTGCCACCTACTGGTCATTTTCTAGTCTGTCCAAGGTAACGCAAGACAATGGACTGTAATTCATAATACTTTTGAAGTATTCTTATTTCTCCTTTCCTTTATGAAGAAATATTTTACTTTAACAATATCCGCACATTTAAAACTCACAAAATATTTGCAAACTGAAAATGCAAATTCAATTGGCTGAGGTGCAGGCTTATCTGACACTTACAGACCCTGATCACATAGTGCCATCTACTGATATCCATTAGACATACAAGTTGTCCTCTTGATAAATTCAAAAGGTCGACAACATACTAGGAGCAAGCACATTTTTGTTAAAATCATTAAAGAGGTGTTGATACAGCTCTTTGATTTTTATTATTTTATTTTATTTTATTATTATTTTATTTTATCATCAGATTGTTGTTCCTGATATTTTGTCTGCTTTCTTTCTAAATGTGAATAAAGTAACGTAGAGAGAATATCTAAAATATGTTTTGTGTGAAGTCCTTTTTGGAACAATCATTAAATCATTACTGACTATATGCATTTTGTGTCGACAGTATTTAAAAAAATTGTATGTAACTATTAATATATAACTTTTAAAAAAAACATTTGTTAATATATACCTTCCTTTAAAAAATGCAAATGTGAACCTCTGATACTATTTAAAAACTGCAATTAAAAGTAAAAAGAGAAGCTCTTTGGCTTCAAAATGTAGAACAAAAGGTCCTTTGAGGACAAAAACCCACTCACCTGCCTGTGAAGGATTGGATAACCAGCTCTAAAGTCTATTTACAAGATATACTGGATTTTGGAGTATAGTTACACTGCATATCAAGGATTAGTTGAACTTCCTATCCAAGACTTTGGCACAGGCACACACACATACACACACACACACACACATACACACACACACACACAAAAAAACCCACACTCAATCTGCCATAAAGAACAGAATAATCTTCTGTTCTGAGATGCAGTGAACCTAAAAAATGAAGGCTGCCTCCAATGGCAATGATATGAGAGGATCTGTAGATACTCAACCCAGACGCCATACTTCCTTAACACAGAGGCCTTTCAGCACACTCATAGAACTAATAATGATTAGTGACATTATTGATCTCAACAGGGAAATTATCTATTTTTATTGTTTTTGTTTTTTTGCAGTCTGCACATGGACGTCAAGACCTACTGCAGGTAAGGTGACTGTGTCTTGGGATCAATTCAGCACCTGACAACAAAAGTGGTTGAAGTGAGGTCCTCCAACTGCAGGTCTACTCACTACAGCATCCTGCAGCACAACATTATGTCAATTCTCCATAACAGTGTTCCAGTAGTTATCATTGTAAGATCAGGAACTTAACATTACACATAACAGTAGCAACTCTGTAAGGTTGAACTTATGTACAGTGGTACTTTGAGCTAAATGCTAACATCAGCATGCTAACAAACGCACAGTGACAATGGTGACATGCTGTAGTTTACCATGTTCACCATCTCAGTTTTAGCATACACAAGTTTAATCAGTTTTGCAGGCATTCGGTCATACACCAAAAATTTTGACATGACGGTGGTGTTATATGAAAGGTCAGGAGAACACCAAAGTTATTACAACTCATTCAGAGGTGGACATCTTTGCCTGTACAAAAGTTAGGCAATCCAACCAATAGGCGCATTTATTTAAGTCTGGAGCACAGTGGAGTACCATCTGATCAACATATTGACACTGCCATCCAAGACAGAATACATTTAAATGGCCTTTATAATTTAGAAAAATTCTTCAGGCACATTTTTCAAACTCTTGAAAAAGGCAGTTTACTTTTGAACAGAAGTGAAATGCAAACTTTACATCAGAGCAATATGTAAATCCGTGCAGGGTTTACCTAGTTAAAGCAAATAAAAGTAAGTAAAATATTGTTCAAGCATTTTGCCAGGAAGTGGTGTTTCAATTTCCATTTCTGTAAATCATGAGAGATGCTCCATCTCCATCTCCATCTCCATCTAGCTCACAGTTGTCCTGCTGTATATTTACATACATAGAATTAATCATATGGTAACAAAATGATATACAATCATGAAAGAAAAAATATTCACGGTGTAAAAGAGAAAGCAGAGATACAGTATCTGGTATAAATAAGCAATGTAACATTTCTGCTCACAGATAAGTATATGGCTTTCACAGATATTACACTCAAATCAAAATTCATATCTCAGCTATCATTGTTGTCTTTTGTACAATGGACAGTAATGTTAAAATGCAGATTGTTTGGATTTGTGAATATTTTTACCTTTTTTTTATTTTTACACAAAATAAACGCCCAGTCAATGTTCCAAAACAGACTTGTTTTTTTGTAACTAGCAAACATATTGTGTGAGGATAACTGAGAGGATAACTGGCCTGCACCGGTCTAGTTATGTGTGTCCTATTAATAGGCCTGGCTCAGACTCACAATGTTCAGCTGTAACCAAACTCCATCTGTCAAGTCACGTCCTCTCACCGCTCTCCCTTCTACAGTATCACTGCAGCCAGGCTAGAGGCACTCTGGTGTGTGCCACCCTCCGAGCCAGACAGACGGCAGGACAGGCAGACAGCTGCCTCTGAGGCCATCACACATTATGGAGGCTCTGTACATCCAACCCTTGGATGAAAATGGGGATATGATGAAGGAGGAGGAAGAGGGTAAAAGTGAGGAGCAGGAAGAGGGAGGAACGGAGGCCTCATCTCCCATGAGTTCCACCACAGACGAGGAAACAGATGAGGACTCTGAATCAGAGCCCCCACCGGTCATTCGTAGGAAGGTGTCATTCGCCGATGCGTTTGGCCTCAACTTGGTGTCAGTTAAGGAGTTTGACAATGCTGATGTGACAGAGTCAGAAGTCAGCCAGCCCCCTGAGAGGGAGGCAACCCGTCCCTTGGAGGAGTTCTACATGTCCTGTCTGTTCACAGTCCCCTCGTCAACAGAGGAGCTGGACCAGAGGCTACAAGCACAGATGGTGGAGCTGGAAAGCATCGAGCTCCTTCCGGGAACCACCACACTCCGTGGCATCATCCGGGTCGTCAACCTCTGCTACAGCAAGTCTGTTTATGTCCGGATGACCCTGGACCGCTGGACAAGCTACTTTGACCTGTTGGCGGAGTATGTGCCTGGATCCAGTGATAGGAAAACGGACAGGTTCACCTTTAAGTACACTCTGGTTCCTCCCTTTGAGAGAGAGGGGACCAGAGTGGAGATCTGTCTGCGCTATGAAACTTCAGTGGGCACTTTCTGGGCTAATAACAAGGAAATGAACTATGTGCTGTTTTGCCACCAGAAAGGACATGTAAAGGAGCATGGGCCTCAAGTGCAAGAGGAGAGTACCAGCTACAGGAGCAAGAGGAGCTGTCTCAAAGCTAGGTGAGAGAACCTAATGCTGAATCTTTTTTAAACGTGCCTCTACTGAAGGACATCACATGACCCTTGTACCTCAGCAATAGATGCAAATACATAGTAATTAATATTCATATAAAATGAATTTGGATCTATCAGTGCACGCTTTTAATAGAAGTAAATCTATTACAAGTTGGAGGAAGCACAAGCTAATGTTGCCTGCTGGCTGGGCCTTTGTGTGTTTACAGTAAGCAGTTATGTAACTTTTTTTTTCAGTAATGGATGTTTGAACAGCAGAACACATATTGCCCATTTAAGGTCAGGTGTCTGTCCAGGTTTCCATGACGTCTCATCATGGCAAGGGAAGCCAGATATGCGCACTTTATCCTCTTTGACACCAGTTCACAAATGGCTTTATTTTCTGCTTTTTAGTTCCTTATTATGTATGTATTCATGTTCTGATCTGAGTTGCAGTATAAAAGTTATGGAAATGTGAAAATACATTGCGGAAAAAAACATTCAAACATTGTTAAAAATTGATATGCATTTAAATTGGGTCAGTTTCAAAGGCTTGCTGCATGGAAACAAGGATCACAGCTGTTTTGTGTACACCTCTTACTGTGTATCATGATCATAGCAGGGCCAGCAGTGGTGCAGGTAGAGTACAGATGAGAAAAAAACTGTATAAAATGTTTATGAGGATGTCTGATAAAATACACAGACTTTGCATAAGCTCTGACATGTGTCTATAGTACCATTTTACAAAAATCTAGTCATAAAAATAACATGTTCTATACATAACTCTAAAAAGAGATAGCCCATGTTTGTATATTTGCAACATTTTGTCAAATAGTTCAAGTTCTGCATTTTAAATGACCCTGTGTAATGTTACTGTGTTAATTTATTTTGAATCACAGGAGGGGAAGTACAGAAGAACAGACCAGTAACACACCAACAGTAGCTGCAGGTGTGTATAGTTGTATGTGTATGTATGTGTACATGATTGTGTGTGTTTGTTTAAGTGTGCAAGCAAACTTTGACCCTTGTTTTTGTCCTTTTTTGCCACACATAAAGCAGACAAGGCTGACAGAAAGACAATGGACAGTGCAGAGATACCATCATTACTATACTGTGAAGAACACAAACCTTTGGTGAGGTTCACTTATTATCTTTTTGGAGTAACAGACTCTTCCTAAAGTCTTCTTAAATTTTACCCTGAAGTAAACACTGCTTGCAACAAAAACATGCAATCAATGCAGATCAATGCAGATCATATTGTGTGGTCACACAAACACCTCGTTTGTCTCCAGCTGCAGATATAAACTGTAAATACACAGTGAGAAAGTACGTGTGTTCTTTCTGCAAAGAGCCAAAGATACGTGCCATACTGTACAGTGCAGAGTGAGGCCCAGGAGGATATGAAAGATCAGCTAACCTGACACTTGAACATGTCTTAAATCACTCATGTGCAAACTATTAATAATAAATGCAACTTACATGCAAACATGAAGGAAGTTGATGATGTACACAAAAATAGGCTCTAGTGCTGTGGTTGCAGCAGTATTGCAAAACATTGCCTCACCACAGTAATGTTACATGTCAAAGAATACTCACTGAATGGGTCATTACATACATTTTTTGTCATCAAACCAGTATTAGGATTTAAAGTAGATCATGACCTTAAGGACTAGCGCAACATTGTTATGTTTTAAGTAGTTTAAACCATTGGCCTGACCTTTAACCTTTGGCCTTTTTGACAGGTGGATACCATAAAAATCAGACGCAGAGCAACACGTTTGGCACGTGTGCAGGACTGCCTCTCCCAAAGGAGGCAGCAAGTACCAATGGCTGGTTCACATGACTCAGACAGTGGCCAGAAACTTTCTCAGCCTTCGTGGGAGGACTCTGCCAGCTTTCTCCATAAATGGCAAAAGAAACAATCCAATGAGAGTCCACAGGTGCTGACCTACCACCAGATTCCTCTGCTTACACTGGACTGGAGTAATGACAAAGCCCATCAGTGGGGGACTGCTCACATGGATGACCTCTGGACTGGGAGAGCTAAAATGACTTTGTCAAAAGCATCAGTGGAAAATGAGGAAGATACATCTTCTGCTGATGATATTTGGCCGACCTTTCATAATGGTACGGATGAGACCACTGATAAAGCAACCTCCGTGTGCGATTCATGGCAGGCATTTCTTAATGGGCGGAGCTGTACTGGCCATTCAGGTGTTCCAGAGTCAGAATGGCTCCAGACAGCAGCGTCAGTGTCTCCCTCAAATGATAAAGAGCCCAAAACCCAATGTGCAGCAAGCAGTCAAGAGAATGAATTTCAGGTGGGCTTGGATACACCCACCACCTTACATGCAAACACCTCAGCTGCATGTCAGCTGCTGTCAGACACTTGCGAAACATTGTTGGTTAATGTTTCTTTGAACACTGAAGGCCACCAGCCAGCGGAGGCATGTGTCACCAGCCTAAAAGATGACAACACAGCGACACAAGATGCCCCGCAAAGGTCAGAGACAAACTCCGTTACAGACACTCTGCAGGAATTTAGCCTCAAGGGGGCAACGCCTGTGTCCGAGGGCTCTGTTGACAGTTCAACTGAGTGGCACAAGCATGCGATTTGGGAGCAAGGAAGAGAAGGAATAATAGGAGGAGCAGAAAGAATAGGAGGAGATGAGCCCTTCACACCACACAGACCTGACTTAGTAACAAGCTCAGGGGAGTCTGAGACAACAGACATGACAGTAACGCCAGAGTCTCAGAATGCCAGCACCGTTGATAGGATCTCACAGGGAGTAAGGCTGGATGAGGGTCTTTCTTCCAGCAGGGAAGGGGAGGTTACAGGTACTGCACACAATGCGATGGATGACACGTTGGCATTTAGGGAGACAATCCGACAGGGGACAAAGGATGGGGAGAGGTTTGTCTATTCCACATCCAGACAAGACATGGAGGAAAGAATAATGAATAACTGTATGGCAAATAAAGTATCTACAGAAGAGGAGATATTTAGGCCACATAAAACAGTAAAGTGTGAAATATCCCAGAGGTGTGCAGATGAAAAGCAATGTGAGGAATACAGGCTGAACCAAAATAGTGAAAATCCATTACAGGAGAATGAGAGCGATGAAAATGAAATAAGAAATGCACAGTCACATGCAGATGAATTCAATCCAAACCAAACGTGCAAGGGCAATTTCAACCAAAGCCAAATAATGGCAAGTGAATTCAAATTTGATGAATCAGAGAACCAAGATTTTGCATCAAATAGCAAAGGCTTGGAAGTATTCAAAAAGACAGAGGTGGAACCCTCCCATTGTACAACAAGCAAAGAAACTAAGAGACTAATTGGTGCAGAAGCAGAAATGATTAAAATATTAAATGAGGACAAAGCTTTACAATTTAATCCATCAGTGCAGACTGGAAACACATCAATCATTTTGAAAGTGCATGACAAACAGTCAGGTTCAATCCAAGAAGGGGAAGGGCTGTGCATTCAGAAAGAGGAAGAGGACTCAACACTGACACAAAAAAAGAAGAATGTTTTATTGAAATCTGAAAAAGGTGAACATGTAGTAGTCTCAAATCAGACAGATGAAGGATCATGCTTGAGTTGTGATGAAATAACTGAGGAGCAACAGGAAATGAACCCGTCAGCACAGACAAGACACACAGTGGAATCAAGGGGAGTGAAAAAGGGCTTCCAAAGTGACCATGATACATTCAGACCTTTTCCAACAGATACGTGCAACCCAAACCCCGTGGAGGTGGTAGAAATGGGATGGACTCATTCACAGGAGGATATGAAGAGTCAGAAAGAGGACGTAGGGCATGAAGCAAGTCTAGAAGAAGTTGTGGCAAAGGAGAACGTAGCAAAGAAAGACACTTCAACAGAACTTCAACCGCAACCTGAGACATTAGAAAGAATAGAGGAAGATATGAGTCAGAGAGACGGAGATGAGAGGGTGAGTATTGGAAAGCTGAAAATAGAAGCAATGGGGGAGTTGATGGGTAATGTGGAGAACCCTCAGGGGGAAAGTAAGAATGCACCAGCTGAATTGAAAGAACAAGAGTTGTCAGCAGAAGTTGAGGATTCTCCATGCGTTGAACATGAAGAATCGTCAGTAGGAACAAAAGACCCTATTACAGCAAAACATGCTGTAGTAGTTGAAGTGATAGAGTCGGGATTGGAGGAGACGTTCATAGAAAGCTTTGGAGAAGATTTGGTCAGGAGGGTTTGGGAAGAGGTGTTTTGTCGGACGGTGCATGCTTCAGAGAGAGACACAAATATTGTTGATGGAATAGGGGGAAAGCTGTCAGAAGACATACCCAATATCACACAAGATTGCCATCTCTTTGTTCAGAAAGACTTGAATGATGCTTGTGATTCGGGCATATTTTCCTTGGCAGAATTACCAACAGATCCAAATTTAAGTCTCTATCAAGGCCTAAAGCAAACCATAGTGACTAAGAGCAATGAATGCTCCCCAAAAGAAAGAAGTCAGTCATTCACCACAGCAAAACCAACTCCCCTTTTCTCAAAATCCCAGACAGATGCAACTTCAAGTGCTCATCTCAGTCAAGAGCTAGCTGTGCGGAGTAGGCAGTTATCAACTGAATCAGCCCAAAGCTCTCCAGAGAATCAGGAACACTATACTCAAATAAAAGAAAGATCAGTCCACTGTCAGAAGACAGGTAGACAAAAAGAATACTGTGTAGAATCAAACAAGAAGAGTTTTAATCACCCAGCCCACCCATCTCACAAACATCTGAGTTCCTCCTCTGAGAAATTAAAAGAGCCCAACAGTCTCATATGGTGGAGTATGTTATACATCCTCAGTCACATCACCAGACTTCTAATCTGCACCCTCTTAGTCGCTGGATTTTTCTTCCTCTTTTTCCTGTATGATTTCCCAGCATTCGTCACGCTCTACATATCTTCATCGTGCTGGTGGTTTTACAAGTGGCAGAGACATCGAGTGACGACAAACAAGGGCATGGTGGGATAGGCTGAGAGTTAAGAAGCAAGGAAGGGTGTTAAAAAGTGATGTGTGTAGCATTTTTATACATCACGACACCACAGTCAAATTAATTTTAGTGTCTTCTATATCGTCATACTATGTATTCAGACTGGTGTGACCATCGTTAAGATGACTGCAAGCTTCAAAAATGACTGCAATGAAACAAAATGCTACACACAGCACTAGTGATGTGTGTGTGTTTGGTTGTGTGTTTTTTATTAGGTTGTTTCTTTTCTAAATGAACTAAGTGACAAAAATAAGTTTGTACAGTGGTTCCCAAACTTTTTTAGGCTTGAGGCCCTGTTAAAACAAAACAATGTCTACTTACAACCCTTTGTCAGTAGATGCATATGTCTACAACATGTTCAACTAAAGAGTGATATTTTATTTTGTTCACTTGTTTCATGGGAATAATAGAGGAAAGTATGAAAAAATAAACTTCATTTGATGAAGCAAATTTTTTTCCCACTTTATTTCTCTTCCGTTATGTCTCGTGGCCCTTTAAATGTTTTCCTGCAACCCCTTGTGGTGATGCCAAACCCCATTAAGGGAACCAGTATATTAGCGAATCAGGACAAGTTTGGTAATCAAATCAACAAACAAATGTATCTTTTCAAATAAGCCTGAATTTAATTTGAGCAACTAACAATTCAAATTTACTTGAGTGAGTACTTTCTTTAAATTGTGAAGTATGAAAATGCACCTGTTGTTGAGCGTTGAGTGTAAACAATTATGTGTATGATGTGTGAATATTTGCTGTGTTTTATGGGCCCAATATCACTTTACACTGAACCAAATGGAACAAAGTAAGTATGTGTTTGATTAAAGGAGACAAAAAGCTGTTTGCAATAGCGGGGCATTGGAGGTTTAAAACATTTTTCTTTTCTTGCTCTTCTTCAATAAAAGAAATTTATGTGACTAAAGAAAAAACTTGTTTTGTCTTTTAAAACGAAACAACTTTTTTTTTTTTTCCAAAATGTTGATTCATTTTGTATTTTTTTTTACATTAAGTGTTAGGCCCCACTAATGAGAAATGACATCAGTAGGGAAAGTTAGGACAAAATTTGTGTATTTAGTTTAAGGCTGAAAAAAAATACTTACATAAATTTCTTACTTATGGTAGATTTGACATTTGCTAATAAAGTATATGTTTTCCTTGTTAGTTTTGGCTTTTGACATCCAAAAGTGTTATTATTGCCATCACAGCACTAACCTGCTCTATAAGCTTAAAAGCAACTTGTTCTGTATCTAACCCTATGCATTAATTACAATAATTCTTGTAGTCTGTAAAACAAGATACACTGAACTCCCACTTGTTTAGTCATAATGAATTTTACTAGATAAAAGTGTCACCTTAATTCTGTTAATGTGACGTTTCATCCTTTGCTTCATAACAAGGTGGAGTGGAGGTACAGTACATAATGGTGTTTTAAGACTTCATATCTCACATGAAGGGTCTAGTCAGTATTCATGTACAGTCACCCGAAGTGTGATTGGAAAAGGTCATAATCCTTGTTGGCAATCGTTCACAGACTGCATATTAACAGTGTCTCTTTCAGTATTACTCATAACAGACCTCAGTGATCCTGAGATGACCCTTCACAGACTGGAAGACCAGTCAGTGGCTCTTTGTTCTTAGATTTAGAGGATGTTGTAAAGGTAATTTAGTCATTTCAAGGAACGTGTGGCATTTAGAAAAAGGTCAGAATTATTATGAAGGATAAAATCTAAGGAAGTTTCAGCAGAGTTACGTGTTGATTACCAGATAAATCAACGCCTTTGAACCTCAGCAGTATGTCTTTGAAGTGAAAACGAAGTGTCCATCGTTGCTTCTGTCTCTTAAAAGAGTCATGTATCGTTTAAATTTTTGTTCCGCTGACAGGAGATGGAATTAAGTCAAATTCAAATAGCAAATAGTTCATTTTTATCCCTGTTGCTTGTGTGGCTTACTAAACGCACTATATTACAAGGTTAATAATACAATAGGATAAAAAGCATGTTCAAGTCACTGCTCTTACAGGATGCCTTCCCAAAATTAATACACACCATTTTTAGGTGTTTTTCTCAAAATGTACAACTTTACAATCTCAGAGAATGTCCAAGGTTTTTTTCTTCAAAGTTTGTATTTTGTCACATAAATTTATAACTTTAATCTCCGAGAGATTCAGTTTTTGAGAAGTTTTTGTTCTCATAATCTTATGTCTTTAAATCCACCTCCTGTAATGGTAAGTGACTGTAATTTATACAGTTAATGAGCAAAACCAAGTTTTTAAAAATAAAAATGTGTTTAATGGATACAAGGCCTTTTAACTATGATTGATCTTGTTGCTAACTCTATAACCTAACCTCTCACTGTGGTATATAGTTCTTTGTTCATTGTGAAGCCAATAATTGAAGTTAATCATATTTCACTGCTGAGTAGGAGTAATAGAACAATTACATAATTTCATGCAGGTAATCTTTCATCAGTAACAAAAAGCATTTTGAAATATACAGCTACAAGAAAGTGGAGTGGGTGGATATAGATTTGTATGTATCCATATGTGTCCATCTACATACTGATGAGAAACACAGTCCAGCAATGGATGGCAATGTGCAATGTAGCCAGGTCCTAAAGAAGCCTAAAATCACACCAAACATAATTAAATGTTACTAAAAAATGTATTAGAATATGTTTTGAGCAAATTGATTTTACACTATAATGCACTTCACAATAATGACCACAGACATTGTCTCTGCTTCCATTCTGGTACTTACTTCTAGTACTATTTACAAAGAAGCTTCAGTGCTGGCCAGGCTGTTGTATCACTCTATATATTATCTGCTAGTCCTCCACAAGCAAAAAAGTCTCGTCGTGTGCGTTAAAGTGACAGTTTGAGTGACACTGCAGTTCAGAAAAAGTCACTTGATCCCGTCTAGGGTATGATGACCTTTTTGTAAACTGGCTCCAATCCCATGCTGGCACCTTTAACAAACTGGCCAAGAGCCAATGTTGGCACAGCAGAAGGCTACTCTTCACAGGGCGCTGCTCTGAGGAGGCACAGTACAAACCTGGCAAAGCTACTATAGCATGTGCAGACATAAAGTAGCGGGGACAGGAAGAACGTGAGAAACAAGGACAGAATCTGATTACCTTGACGTGCAAGGCTACTTTTTGTAGGCTATTATTGACTAAAGCACATGGCATCATGTATGAACATTAGGATTATAAATGAATGCTGCAATAGGTAGAGGGTTGCACATTTACAAATCCAGATGGCAGTACATTACAATAGCTGTTAAGCCACAATTCCTATTATGCTCTTAATTAACATTAAAATTTGTCTCACATTTTAAGAAGCTAAGACTTGATTTGAATTAAAGATTTCTTTAGCCTGGGATAGCATTTACCCTGGTTCATGTCAGGTCAATGAGGGTCCCTGAGATGGCAAGGTAAGACAAGCTAATTTACTCTTTGGATCACACCCTGAACCTTGTGATAGTCTTGACTAAAATGAGAGCCTACGTTGATGCTCTTCTCATTTGCCCACTCACATTACAGTGTGTATACAGAATTGTGTGTGTTGGTATGTGTTTCTGTGTACGTGAGTATGTGAGGACAGAGAAGCATACTATAATAAGGATCATGCTGTCATGTGAGAGACGTTCTCAGGAGAGCATTCCTGTGTTAGTATTTGACACAAGCTTCCTGTAGTCCGAAGTAAGTCGTGAAAGCTTTAAGAGATTGAAGCATTTGCTGTTTCTTCCTACAGTTGTCTTTTGATAATTTGGGAGATTTCATGATATTAAAAAAAAGCAAACACACACTTTGGATAGAAGAGTACATGAACACCTAACACAAACCTAGGTGCAATGCTACATTTCTTCCAGCAGATGACAATGCAGTTCCATTTTTCAAAGAATGTATTACATGTTCAGTCAGTCTGGAACCAAAATCAAGGCAAACGATTTGGGTTAATACTAAAATAATATAGGAATCACCTCAAGCAAACATTTGACGCTGTGTGCATAATCCTAAATTTAAGATGCAATTTGGTATGAAAGCGAAAAAACAATCTATTTCCAAACCCTGTGGCAAAATCTCTGTGCAGTGAAGTGCACTGCTGGGGACAAGAGGGTGCATGAGGACATGGTATGTGAGTGGATGAAAGCGCAAAATGAAGCAGGGCCGCGTTGTGAGGCCTGAGGGGAACAGAGGCACTCTGCTGACAGATTGGAGACCTGACAGACTGCATCGTCCACACTCTCCCCGGTCTAGGGAACCACATTTTATTGCTCCATTCGCCTTCACAGCCTCCCTGTCGGTGTCCTGTGCCCCGCTCCCTCAACCTTCAACCTTGCCAGCTCCCCTAGACTTCCCCTGCTTACCATCTCGACCTCTCTTTTTCTCACCAAGCCTACATGCATTCCTAACCTTTGCCTCATTCTCTGACTACCCTTAGCAACCCGACATTCCCAGATGTCTACTGGCTCGTGCATCAATGAGACAGCGAGGCTTTCTGCTGTTGTCACTTGGCATTTGAAAGCTGTGCGTGCGTGGGACACCGTCACCTCCCATTCAACACTAATTGCAGCATACTGACTGCTAGAGCACTCATCTGAGAATAAAGCAGTGGACTGGTACCATAAGGCTAAAGGTTGTTTCTTAACGTTTTTATGTGTTTGTGCAATGTCAGATTAAAAGAGACTGGTGCTGAACTGATTGATGGGGCCGCATACGATCTGTGTTTCAGTACATTTCTTCATTTATTTAAAAATGGAATAAATTTGTTTATTTGTGAAGTAAGTTCCTTCATTAAACAAGCAACGTCCTTTGCTTTCTTTTGCAGAATTACTGTGAGATAAAAGAGCTGTTTTTTCATCTTTAGTAATGTCAGCCGTGTTTGTTTCATCACAGCAAGGAGGTGTGAAAAAAGAATGAGGAGGAAGATGAGCAGGAGAGGAATGAGGGGGGTGCAGATATTTCACTCACGGTTTGGCATAAAATAGGGAATACAAAAGAGGAGCGTGACAAACAGAGATAACTTGAAGAGTTCAGTATAATAATAATAATAATAATACTAATCATCGTCATCATCATCATCATCAGTGTGTAGTATTTAGGAAGATCTATTGACAGAAATGCAATATAATAGCCCAATACTGTACATAACTATGTTTTCAATGGTGTCTAAAGACCTTACATAATGAACCATTATGTTTTTATTACCTTAGAATGAGCCATTTCTATCTACATACATTGCAGGTCCTCTTACATGGACATCGCCATGTTGCACCACCATGTTTCTACAGTATCCCAAATAGTGAAAAGGGTCTTCAGAGCGTGTTTCGGCACTAAATACAGTAGTAGTAGTAACAGTAGTCAACTGGTTTATTAGAAGTTAGAAAAGAAGTGAAATCTGGACAAATGGAGGCCCACACATAATTTAGCATGAGAGCTGACAGATCATGTTGACCACTTTAGCTTCTCCTGTGTGTTTGGAAAGGGAGGGGTGAGCGGTGCATTCATGGGGTGTCGGAGTAATGAGAATCTTTTTTCCTCTTTAAATCTTTATTGGAAAAAGAGAAATAAAGTGTACATTGGACATAAAGAAATATACAGAACTTTGATTCATGCAAAAGCATGTATTACATATACATATTTTGCAAACATGCAATTTGTAATATGGTTATAAAAGTTAGTTTGCTGTCCATGTAGAGTGAACTAGATGTCTGTGTGTTGTTACACTCTGGTAATTCTAATCCAACACATCTTTGTAGGAATGTCCATACTGATTCCAAGCACACACTGAACACAACTTCACAACTTGGAACATGGAACCATCCAATGAGCACATGAATGCAACATGAGAAGCTGGTTGCAATTTGCCACCCTCACCACTAGATGCCACTAAAACTTACACATTGAATCTTTGATAGGAGATTTAAACATAGCAAGGGATTTAGATGTTTAAGTTTAGTAGGCAAATGAGTTCCATTGTGTGAGGTTCTCTAGCAAAACCAGATCACCCTTTGTCACAAACTTTCACATGGGAGTAACCAGCAGGGCTCCATACCAGGTCACCAACGTACATACCAGGTCAATAATTCAAAAATGTATAATTGAGAACCTTTTGGTAGCACCCCAATTTAATCCAAAGGGAATAATATAATATGAAACTCTTTTTATGTAAAACTTTTAAAAACAAGTATACAAAGTGCATCACACTAAGGGAAACATGAGGTGATGAAGGAGGTGAGAGAGTGCTCTGTATGTCCTCCAGCAACTACTTACTTGGAAAAACAGTGCTAGGTGAAGTGGCTTGATGTAAAAGATTTTTATAGTGCAGAGTGATTCATGATGAGGTGTTTTTCTGTGCTGTCCTGCAACTCAGCCAACTAATACAAGGAGACATGCCATTCCTTAGAAAATTTCCCTCCGAGAGCCCTTTCTGAACCTTGTGGAAAAAGCACGGTGCCAGTCAGTTCTTTGTTCTCTGCACTCTGTTTTATTTTACAGCAACTCTAAATCAAAAAATAATTAGTAATTCCACATTTTATTTTTGTTCTTTTAATGGACTCATGTAACATTTTTTATACTTCCTGTGAATATAATCCAATTAATCATATATACTGTATGTACCTTGTATAAACTTACCTTATTTTGAAAACCAGACATTTTCACATGTGTATCCTTACGCAAGATTAACCATGTCCAAAGCAATTTGACAAAAGGTATTATATGTGGTGACATATCGCGTACTATTAAGACTTAATAGCCTCTCTTCTTTGTAGAATGAGAAAATGAAAGAATAACGTCGCTGACCTTGCTCTGGCCCGTTTCAGTGTATTTACCATGAAGCTTTAGTAGCTCAATCACGTTCTTTCAAACGAGGGACAGTGGATCCACTCAAAGCTGTCAAACCCTTATTGTCACCATAGTCACCTCAAAAGAAAAGTGGTTGACTCAAGTCATGTGCCAAAGTGTGTGAGCGTGCATGAGCCTACAGTATTGGTGCGAAACACACCATTAGAGGTCTTTGGAATTATGAGAAGTGTAAAAATAATTTTGAACCATGGCAGAACAAATTAATGGGAAATACTGATTATTGTATATTATGTGGCTTACATAAGTTACAGCAAATGAAGTAGGTAAAGAAGCTGTGTACCTGATTATCGGTTAAACGACAATAAATCTAAAATGAATGTAGTGAAGCAAACAGTGGCAGATCCTTGCTTATGTAATGTTAGCTGGCTGCCACTGCCTTGCACACTATAGGCTAACTTAGTATAAAGAATTCACTCCACATTTGCTTTGTAGCATTACATCCAGGGTGCGTTTTGATTACATCTACCAAAGATGTTTTAACTTACTGTTATTATCTCATCACTATTAGATCTTGATATTATAAATATTGTAATGGACTGGAGGACTAGTTGGTGTTTATTGTTAAGTCAGAATGTCCCTATTAAGATTGTTCTAGTCATCTAAGGCAGAAAGGATTGTTTACCATAAGCACTGTGTTTTCCAATATTCCAGGATGTCAGTGAATGTGTTTTGCCTGTCAGTGAATGTGCAATATGTTTAGAAGCCTGACAGTCAACTGTGTTCGTACCTGTGATTGGCAGAGAGTTAAGAGGGATGGTTGTTATTGTTCCCACTAGGCCGAAGGGAGGTTGTGTGTGAGAAAAGAAAGGAGATACAGGGAGTTGAGAGTAGAAGTTAGCGTGTAGCACTCGGTGACGGCAGAGTTGTGTTTGGCTTTGGCTACGGCCCACAGTAGCGTGTAATTTGTTCAGTAATAAAGAATAAGCAATCCAGCTATCCTCATGTAGCTTCTTATTTGAGGGACACTACAATATAATAACAGTATTATAATGTAACAGTGGCAACTCAAGAAAACAGAAGCATTATGACACTGTCTGATTTAATTTTGGGCCCACAGGAGAGGTTGCTTTATGGACTAATGACATAATTATTGTATGTCAACATTGCTAAAATATCTTGAGTAAGAAATTCTCAGGCACAAACATGCTAAAAGCACTCTCTGATCTACTTTATGCTATTAGGTTAGTCCAATCCCAGATCCACAGACCAGAGTTTCAAACTGAAACATTACAAATGACTACATTTGTTTTCCAGTTGCATTGTTTTACAGCTGACATTTCTGTAAATTATATCAAAGATGTTCCATAACATTGATTTCCCAATAAAAAGATCGTTTGTACCCACCATTTTCACTGATGACTTAAAGCTAATAGTGTCTAAACTGAAGTCAGATGGAATCTTACTCCAATAAACAACAAAAACTCAAGGACAGTGATCTATCTTTGAAATTCACTTTTATAGCTTAAAAATATTAAGCATTAAACTCTGTGTCCATTTTTAACTGAACTAACTACAACAACAGGTTTAAATCCAACGTAATTCCCCATAGCTACAAGTACTCATGACAAAATTTCGCAAAAAAGTTTTTATGCTCACTTGCCTTTTTTGAAAAAATGGTTTATGCACTACACAGGAGATGGAAACAACTTTGCTGAATAAGTTCTCACGTAGCGAACATTTTACTCATGATTTTTCTCAGATCAATGATCCTCAGGTCCATGTGACTGGTTTTGTTTACAGTCTGCAACCTCTACTTCTTATTTATTACAGCCATACGCAACGACAGCTTCTGACGAAATTACACTTTGCATAGTCTGGTTTATTCACTCCAAACCAGTTGATGGAAACACGCCTAATTTTCTTCTTTTTTTCTTTTTGCAGCATTTCAAAAGTTTGCTTCAAATTCACTTGACAATTAGACCGAAACACAGCTAGTGATAATAAGAGCTAAAGTTTCTGAGGCTAGTACAGTGGATAGAAAAAGTGTACACACCCCCTGTTAAAATGTCAGGTTCTTATGATGTAAAATAATGAGACAAAGATAAATCATGTCAGAACTTTTTCTACCTTTAATGTGACCTATAATGTGAACAATTCAATTGAAAAACAAACTGAAATCTTGAAAAATAATGAAAAATAAAAACCTTACAATAACCTGGTTGCATAAGTGTGCACACCCTCTTATAACTGGGGATGTGGCTGTGTTCAGAATTAACCAATCACATTCAAACTCAGGTTAACTAGAAGTCATTACACACCTGCCATCATTTAAAGTGACTGATTAATCACAAATAAAGCTCAGCTGTTCTAGTAGGATTTTCCTGATATTTTCTTAGTTGCATATCCGAGCAAAAGCCATGGTCCGCCGAGAGCTTTCAAAGTATCAGAGAGATGTCATTGTTGAAAGACATAAGTCAGGAGACGGGTACAAAGCATTAGATATAGTCTAAATTAGTCATCATCAAGTGGAGAAAATATGGCACAACTGTACCAAGAACTGAACGTCCCTCCAAAATTGATGAAAAGACAAAAAGAAATCTGGTCAGGGAGGCTTCCAAGAGGCCTACAGCAACATTAAAGGAACTGCAGGAATTTCTTGGAAGTACTGGCTGTGTGGTATATGTGGCAACTATCTCCCATATTGTTCATATGAATAGGCTATGGGGTAGGGTGGCAAGACGGAAGCCTTTTCTTAGAAAGAAAAACATCCAAACACGGCTGAAGTTTGCAAAAACAAACATCAAGTCCCCCAAAGGCATGTGGGAAAATGTGTTATGGTCTGATGAAACCAAGGTAGAACTTTTGGCCATAATTCTAAAAGGTATTTTTGGCGCCAAAACAACACTGCACATCACCCAAGGAGCACCATACCCACAGTGAAGCATGGTGGTGGCAGCATCATGCTTTGGGGCTGTTTTTCCTCAGCTGGAACCTGGGCCTTAGTCAGGGTGGAGGGAATTATGAACAGTTCCAAATACCAGGCAATTTTGGCACAAAAGCTTCAGGTGTCGGTTAGAAAGATGAAGATGAAGAGGAAGTTCACCTTTCAGCATGACAACGACACAAAGCACACATCGAAATTCACAAAAGCATGGCTTCGCCAGAAGAAGATTAATGTTTAGGAGTGGCCCAGCCAGAGCCCAGACCTGAATCCAATTGAACATCTGTGGGGTGATGTGAAGAGGGCTGTGCACAGGCGATGTCCTCGCAATCTGACAGATTTGGAGCGCTTTTGCAAAGAAGAGTGGGCAAATATTCCCACGTCAAGATGTACCATTCTATAGACTCCTACCCAAAAAGACTGTAATAAAATCAAAAGGTGCTTCAACAAAGTATTGGTCTAAGGGTGTGCACACTTATGCAAGCAGGATATTTGAGGGGGTTTATTTTTAATTTTTCCCCATCAAAGTTTTCAATATGTTTTTCAACTGAATTGTTCACATTATAGGTCACATTAACGGTGGAAAAGGTTCTGACATGATTTATCGTTGTCTCATTATTTTACATCATAAGAACCTAGCATTTTAACTTTTTTGAACTTTTTCTATCCACTGTATATACAGTGTGTTCAAATAAGTCAAGCATAAAATTACACATACAAGGATTACATTGACATGTAGCCCAAGGTAGCAAAGGGTTAAGAAAAGCTTTAGCGATGACCAGTCAGGCCCTGAGTGTGTGACAGTTAGAAGACAAGTAGTCGGCCTCTCTGAAAGCCCTCAGTAAATCTGTCTGCATGCCATTTAGAGCGTTGGCCTGACCTAAATGTCAGAGCAACATTTGACAGAACCACATAACTCTTCCGCTCTCCCTCTCTCTCTCTCTCTCTCTCTCTCTCTCTGGATCCTTTCTCATTCCCTCTGATGTTGGTCTTACAAAAGGGTTAAATCGCTCAGACACAGCTCACGATGTCTGTTCATTTCGAAGGCCCTGGGGCTCCCATACGTCTAGTAAAATGGGAATTGAATGGGGAAGGGCCGGTAAGCTATTGACATTCTCTTGTATGTTGCTGAACCTCTTAAGAACATTTTATAGATACATGTTGTTTGTTGTTGTAGAGCCTATTAAAATGCCAATAACTAGTTTTATAGTAGTTCGTATTTTAATGTAAAACAAAAAGAAGAAAATCTGATGCCAAGATTGGCCCACTGCGTTTGTCATTTTGGGAAAGAATATTTTTTCACAGTGTTTGTTGTGTAATACCCTTGTCCTTTGTGTGACAAGTCATAGAGACATAACACCACATTATCCACGGATTCTGTTGCCTGCTCTTTACAGCAGAATAGGATTTTGAGGCTAAGAGTTTTGGACAGAAGGGGCATATTTCTGGGTGATTCATTCAGTGTGTCTGGAGCCAAGGTAAACTGTGTCATGTGTTGTGCCTGTGTACTGCATGCATGTGTGTTTCTGTGCATCTCTGTGTGTACATGTGTGAAGCCTCACTTCAAGTGTTTGTCCGTGCCCATGACAATGCATTTGCATGTGTGGGTGTGTTGGGGTATGGGTGCATGAAATGCTGCAGAATGTGTAGAGTATGTGTGTTTCTTCAATGTGTGCCTGTGTACTGTATTATATGGCCGTGTGTGGGCAGTTAGGATTACACAAAGAGTGCACCATATTGAAAACCAACATATTGTTGGCAGGCAGGCTCACACGAATCGGTTTCATCACGGAGCCTTCTCCCTCTCTCACTCTATCTGTCTCTCCTTTTGAGCAAAAGGTCATACATTGAGCAGTTTAGCTTGAGTCTGTTTCCTCATTTCAACTTATGTTTTTTTCCTCTCAGTTGCAGTGCTTTTTTTCTTTTACCCAATTTCACCCTTGCATTTCACCCTGTACCGATCTTCACAGGCATTTTGTTTATAGGACTGAATCACATCATGGTGTTGATGTAACAACAAATCATATTCCATTTCATCTGGCTCAGAAATTGCACTGCTTTTTAATGTAAGAGATATTAAATTAGGCAACAAGGGTTCTGATATGCCATGCACTGAGCTCCTCTCTCCTCTTCTCTCTCTCCCTCTGAGTGCAACCTCATCCCATTAATGCATGTTACTAACTCGACTTCTTTCCTTTCCGGTGGTTGTGTGCTTCCTCCTCCTGTCGCTTCCTGCGGGTGTTGCTGGCTCTGGAGCTGTGGAGTCTGGATCTGTGGTTGGGAGTCTCCTGCTGCCCCCGTGTTCCTGCTCGACGCCCTCTGTTACGGTTGCAACTGCTGTTACTAGTCCTATTGCTATTATTACTGTTATTATTATCATTAACATTGCTATAAATATCTGTACCATTTTTCATTCAGTCTATAGCAACATTACCTTTACTGTCTGTACCTCTATGTGTATAATGTGTAGGCTGCCTCCCTCTGCTCTCCTTCTCTCTCTCTCTTTCTCTTGCTCTCTCTCTCTCTCTCTCTCCCCCTCACCCCCAACCGGTCGAGGCAGATGGCCGCCCACCCTGAGCCATGGTTCTGCTCGAGGTTTCTGCCTCTTAAAAGGAAGTTTTTCCTTACCTGTGTCACCTAGTGCTTGCTCTTGGTGGGAATTGTTGGGCTTCTGTAAATAACTTCAGTTATTGAGTATGGTTGTTAACTGTTGTTGTGATTTGGCGCTATATAAATAAAACTGAATTGAACTGAATTGATATTTTAGCTGTTTTAGGAAGAATTTTAAATTTCAGCTGTGCAACTAATTCTACCTTTTTGAGACTCAATTTCCTTATATTTTAAGGTAATGATTTCTTTGATGCTCTTGCTGCCAGCCACTTCCTCTCATTTTCCTGTGTCCCTACGTCATCTCCCCTTGCTATCCTGTCTCCTCAATTACACTATTTCTCCCTCCAACCTTCCTTTCCTCCCACTGATATACCCAACAGTAATTCTCTTGACTTGTACACAAGACACGTGAACACACATACATGCAATGTGAGGTGAATGACATACAATGGATGTGAGTAAGACACAGATGGAATATACTACCAGAGATTGAGGAGAAGGATTAAAAGGGCAAAGGATAGAGGGTTTTGACAGAAGGATGCAAAGAAAGACATAATTTATGAGAAGCTGCAAGTCATGTGGAAATATGGGGTAGAGAACAGGAAGCTAATAGTAAAGGTTGGAAAGAAAGAAGAATGCTGGCAGAAAGACAAAGTGGAATTGCCATAATCAGGGGAAAATATGGGATATGTGGGGTGTTGAACAGATGGATCACAGGAGAGAGGGATTCTAAAGGATGTAAAGAAAGGAGGATCAGACAGATAGAAGGATGAGATGTGTACATTGCCGCTGTGTATGAGGTGACCCTGAATCTGATCGATTTTTACAGCTCTGCTACCGTAAATCATGAGCGCAAGTCTGGGTCTGTGGGTCTGAATGTGTGTGTGTTTGTATGACAATATGGTTGGTGCAAGTGATGGTGTGTGACTTAAATCACCTGGCCAATGTTACCCAGTGTTAAAGCCCTCAGTGCAAGTTTCTGTCTAATGACCTTGTGTTAGTATCCATCTTGTGGTACATTCATCATCTATCCACACACAGACACACACACACAAATACTGTACAGGCACTCACCTTTACTTCACATCTGTCAGAAAGAATAGAAATATTGGTTAATGGTGACACAAATCCATTAAAAGTACTGTTTACTAAAATACCAGTAAGAAATACTTTTTTCTTATGTACCAAAGTAGTAAAATAAATGACAAAAATGAGTTTATGTACTTTCTAGCTACAAACATGGCACTATATACATATATATATATATATATATATATATATATATATATATATATATATATATATATATATATATATATATATATATATATATATATATATATTTGGTTCAGACTCAAATTTCTCAAAAACTGTTGGATGAATTGGTGTGAAATTGTGTGCAGGCATTCATGGTTACCAAACAGTGTATTCCTAATGACTTTGTTGATCCCTGGACTGTTTGTTTCAGAGGAAAATATCTCAACATCTATTGCAGTGGTTCTTAAACTTTTAACATTGTTGGAGGGGCAACAAGTAAAAAAGGTTGAATTCGATTGAAATAAAATAAATGATTTGGGTCAACATGATAGCATCAGCAAACTGTTCCCCTATAGACATCATGTTTACTCAACGTAGTTCCACTCCATATTTTTTCCCTGGTCATTCACACCTGCCTGAACTGGTTCTGGTTCTCTAAATCACTGATCTATTGAATAGATTGTGTATAGACATTTGTAATCCTCACAGGGGGAATCCTACTAACTTTAATGACCAGCTTACTTTTCATGCAGCACCACAAAGATGATGCTCCAGACCAGTGTTGTAGTATTCGAGACCTGTCTTGGTCTCGAGACCGGTCTTAAGACCACTTTTTGATGGTCCTGGTCTTGTCTCGGTCTCGGACATTGAGAACTCTGGATTTTATTTCAAGACCAGTCAACACCATAACTTTGGGAATATCAATAAATTGCTTTTGCATTGTCTGATTTATTTGTTAACATCCTTACTTTGATTGGATGTGAAACGTAGCTTATAGCTTCAAATGCAACCAATAACCCTAATCAAAAATGTGTTACTGTTAACGACTGTCACCCCTCCCCACAACAGTAAGCATGGAAAAGGAGTGTTAAATCAAGATGCTGAAGTTCATTTCAGCTCTCGGTCTTTGCGTGTGGGTGTTTTAATGGGAATGTGGATTTTTCAGACCAATTTGAAATGTACCTATGATCTCGTTCCACATTTTATTGTGTGTCATGTGTCTTGGTTTTGACTTTGTCTTGCCCTCCCTCCGTCTTTGTCTTGACTTGGTCTTGGTTTGGGCGGTCTTGACTGCAACACTACTCCAGACACTGACATCTTTGGCTTTGAGTGAAATTTCTTGACAACTGCTGGATAGACTGCCAAAAAATATTTTATAGATATTCAAGATGATTAATATCTGAAATTGATCCACAGACTTTTCATATAGCGCCATCACCAAGTGTAATTTTCAATTTCTCAGATGCTTTGGTTTATGACGAAATACATACAAAACTAATGAAAGCTATCATAAGTGATATTTTAGTTTAATTGTAATTGCATAAGGTTAGCATGGTAACACATTAAACTAAGATGTCAAAAATGATCTTGCTACTGTCCTACTGTATTTCTCCTGCCTAGTGTGATGTCTGTCAAAAGCAGTCATTTTAACACTGTCCCCTACCCCGCAACACACACATTCTTGTAGAAGGCCCTGTCTGAGGTCCCCTGGGTCTGATTAATGCTCTCTCTACAGGACTCCCAATGGGAGATCCCTCGCACAGCACACACTCATGTATGTGCTGCCCTGCTTTGGTTTATGCACACACATGTTGCCACATACTGAGAGAGCAGCATGAGAGCTGCTAACAATGCATTTGCCTCCAGAGCTAACAAGGCGATAGGAAAACGGCATTTTCTACATAGTATGTTAGCTCTTCAGTGAATGTGAGTGTGTGTATGTGTGTGAGAAAGATTGCACCATACTTTCAAAACACATAAAAATAATATGGTGTCCTTTAACAGACCAATAGATAATAAAGTTACTGTTTTTCTCTAAATGATATTCTTCAAAAAGCAATTTCTCTGCTGGTACTTTTACCGGAGTTCACCGCAGTTCATTGGATGCTGCGGAAGTCTGTGCTTCAGTTTTGTAAAAGTGATTTAGTGTACAATTGCACACAGGCACTTGAGATATAAGCCATACTTTTTAAAATGCTCCAGCGCACCACGAGAAGCCATACTCCTGTAACCTCATCATCCTTTTCATTTTTTAAGCTCATGAAAATAGTTAATCTCACAGTGATGTATAATTATCTCACCGAGGAACACCCAGTCAAAATGATCTCTTTGTGTCTGGGTGATGAAAGGGGTTCAGCACTAGTTTTCGCCATGCTATTTAGCTGGATATTATCAATTTGTTTTCATACCCTTTTCCTCAAAAGTAAATATTTACTTTTCTGGCATTTCAAAATATCTCAGCTTCTCATGCTATCAGCTTTAGGGCAGGTTGATCTCTCTCAGAAGTCCCAGAGAGGCAAAATATTTATCACACCTTTTATGAAAGTATTGGACACAATGGGCAACATACTGATGGTATTCCTGTTTGTAGAATTAAAATATATAGGAACAAACAAAAAAGATCTTGTCCAAAGCCTTGGATGAATTAAACTGACTAAATTCATAATCCATAGGCACCACTGTCAAAACTACATGAGGAAAAAGAAAACAACGTACCATAAGAGACACATTATTGTACAAACTGTTCATTAGACACATGGTTACAGGTATAGTAAATACCAGTGTGTTGCCATTCACTTCCTGTTGTAGAAACATCTCTTATCTCTTTTGTCACTTCATGAAATATTTAAATTCAAAATCATGATCTGGCATTCCGGCAACTGCGAGCAAAATAGAGTTGGCTGCTGCTATAGTAACCCTATAGTTACCGTAATAAGACATGTTCTACGTACAAACCTTGTTGTGAGCTAGGTTGTAGACTCAGATATAGGAAGAGAAGGATACAAAGTGCCTACAATGAACTGAGATTCTTTAAAAAATGGATATCATTGAAAGTATATCAGGTCATTCTTCGCTGAGCTGAAATGTCTCAGGGAAGCAGCTATTATTCTTCTCCTTGAGGTGCATGAACTCACATGCACACACGAGGGTACAGACAGTGTCTTCCTCTCTCAGTAATATACAGTAGCTCTCTCTCTCTCCCTCTCTCTGCTTACAAGAGGAGAGTAAGGGAAGACAGGCCTGTTATGGTTCACTAGCTACGAGGCTAGTGAAATGTGAGAGGATGGGTGTGTGTGGTATTCTGTAAGTGGGGGTATAAGACTGTACAGTAAAAGAAAAAGGCTAGTTGGAATGAATGTGGTGTGTGAGTGTGTATGCTGGGGTGTGTGTTTGTAGAGAGAGAGCAGGCTTCCTAAGTCCAGTTTCCCTCATTGCTTTTTACACCAATTGATTTTAGTTTGAGTGACAGGCGAGAGGAAACAGCACCTCAGCCTGCTGCTGTCAACTTATGTGAATAACTGCCTCTCCACTCTCTCTGTCTCTCTCTTTCTGACATCCCTTCCTTTCTTTTCCTGCGCCTACACACACACACACACACACACACACTCCATCTTCCTCCCCGAAAACACAAACAATAAAAACACACAGATACACAACTGATCCCCGATCATACTTCAGTTCCTCATAACCTTTTGTGAACTTTTCTTGCTGTCTCATCAGGCATCAGGTTAGGTAACAGGGCACTTTAATAAGAAAACACCCTTTTCTGAGTTGGAGGCAAAGGAGCAGTATATTAAAGGCTGCATTGGAATGCAGACACACATGGGGAAATGAATGGAAAGCTGTGCAGCCTGCCTGTCAACACTCCATCAGAGAAAACATATCATAATCGCTCGGTGTCGGCGGGAGCCTGTATACCTTGTCGGTGAGCAGAGCAAGAGGAGGCCGAGAGTGAAAGCCGCTTACAGTGGGACTGCTGTGTTGCCATGGCGACTGTCTATGCATTGAATCGATAGAAAGGAGATGCTTGGATTTTGCACACTTCCTTGCTTTTCTGTTTTCAGATCCTACTTTATTTCTTTTTTGCTGCTGGCTTTGTTGCTTTGTGTCTTGGTGTCTGTGATGTGTCCACATTCAGTGAAGTGCACACACACACACACGTATTTTAAAAACAATAAAAATACACACATTTAACCACACACCCACAAGCTCAGATGCATGAACATAAACACACATTTTGGAGCAAAACTAACTGATCATAATCAATGTTTTTATTTTATCTCTTTATCTCTTTATGAACTGGGGGCTTTTTCCTCCGCCTGACACCATCCAGTTTTCTATCTGTGGGATGGAGAGAAAGATGCATAGAAATATATCAGTTTCACACCCTTATGCTGAGGAAATAACATAAAATTTCTTGCATTGTTGCAATGCAACTGATCCATACAGAATTGTTATGAAGGAATGTGAAGGTGGCAACAACTTTTTGACTTCACCTCAGGTTGCCTTTGAGGATTTAGCAGGTCGAGTCTCAAAGCCTTGCATCAGAATCAACAGAGACCTCAGGTTCCCTTTCATTCGCTGTACTACAAACACATCTTTTTTTGTCATCCTTTTCTGGTGTGTAGATAATGATAAAAGTGTAAGGTCTTGTATGATGTGTCATTCCAATTATCCTTTGATCAAATATGGCTTTGACGCAAAATAAGACAGATAGCAAAAGATTAGCAGGTTCATATCATAGAATTAGAGTGGACAGAAAGGATCCTGGGTGTGGGATCACAATGATTATTCTGGAGCAGATGCTTGATGACTGGGAAGTGAGTGCTATGAGGCAGACACTTCAGAGCGCTTTATGATTAACACAACTACGACAGGAATGCTCGGCTAGACTAAGTATTTGCCATGGTAACAGATCAGTTTCATGTACTGTACCTTTGCCTATTTCCATGACAACGTTGTGTAACATTTTACAGTCATCACATAAAGAGCGTTGGCTAAGTGACCATTTTAGTCAGCTGAATTCAGTTTTTTCTCTATTATCAGCTCTAACTTAGTAGTACTTCGACTGAAATACTGCATGTTCATATTTTTGCTTTATTAATTTAAAGTGCAGGAGGTGGGGATGAAACCGTAGGCTGTTTTGTCCAAACAACCTTATGACAGAAATATATATTTATTCACATAAATATTCACACACACAGAAGGCACTGTCATATTTTTTGACCAAATAGCCAGCCCATCTCTGAGCATACACATTGCAGAGACATGCATACACATTCACAGACCACCACTACACAGGGCTCAGTTCAGTCTGAGCTTATCAGGCAGGATCTGTGACACTGAAGATGGGTGAGAGTCAATGCGTGTTAGTGCACTGTATCTAAACAAGAGGGAAATGAGATGTGACCCCTGTAGTAGTGACACTAACTGAACACTCATTGACCCCCACGACGAGCCCTCAAACACAGGCGCAGAAAGACATGTGAGAGACTTCTGACTTAGCGATATATGACTTCTGTTCTCAAATCTGACATCCTCCCTCCCTCTCTTGTTCTCTCTTTCTCTCTGTCCTCATTTTGAAAACTGTGGTGGTGGGGGGGTATTCCATTTGAACAAGCAAGCCTCTGCATCGCTTGTGGGAGACAGCTTGACTCACAGAGCAAAAAAAAAGAGAGAGAAAAGGAGAGAAAGGAGGGGGAGAACGTGAGCGGTGTCTTCCATGCACCAGACGATGAATCCTTAGCTGGAACACGCCGGGCATTTAGCCAATGGCAGCTCACACATGGAGGGTTTCCACGGCTACCCCCAACCTTCCTTACCATCAGCCCTTCCCATCTCCCTCCCTCCCTCTCTCTCCTCATCTATCCTCCTCCCCTCTGCCTTAGAATAAATGTTAAAAGGCTAATAAACACAGCAGCTCATGCGGCTGTTCCATATGACCGCTGTAGCTGTTGTCTTTTTTTTTGTCAGGATTTACCCACGCAGGACAGACATGACATGCTCACACAGACATGCTCAATAAGACAGATTACACACGGGTACACACACGCCACATGGGTGGCGATGGCGCAACAGTTAAGACTATGCCTTTGGTGTGAGAGACCCGGGTTCAATCCCCCACTGTGACCCATCCATTGTGTCCCTGAGCAAGACACTTAACCCCTAGTTGCTCCAGAGGTGTGCGACCTCTGATATGTATAGCAATTGTAAGTCGCTTTGGATAAAAGCATCAGCTAAGTGAATAAATATAAATATATACACACCCCCCATAATTGATATCAGGTCTGTGAAGTATTCATTTCTGTATCTGTTTTGTTCACCGTGGAGTACAGTGCCCTCCTAGATTCAACATCCTAAAGCTATTATAACATTGTATTAACTGGATATGTAATATTGTACTATACTGTGTTGAAAATGTTAGATGCATAAATGTTAGATGTATCTACAGTTTGTGTTATTTAATAAAAGTACACTGTCAATTTACATAAAGGAGTAAACACAGCTAAAAGCATCCCTTAAATGTCATTCTACTCAGTTACGCTGTGTCATGGCACATTTGTCCAGTTCACTGTCACCACCCCCCACCGCCACTCTCTATGTTCAATGTGTTAAAATGACATGTATACTACAGGCTTCTGTCCAGTGTACCATATGTCTAGTACTGTTCTCCTGCAGCACATTGGAGGTTGCATTGTCCTTTACCATGACGGTGTGATACTACTGTACTACTTAAGTATATTCACCTGCTCCAATTCATGTGCAATTTTTGTACATGGTGAATACAGGCTCTGCTCCTGATTCAGAAAACATTCCATCCTATTCAACATTACAAATACTCCATGTACGTTATCGCTGCGAGTAAGGTGAGCTACTGAGGAGCACAGGATCAACGACTGAGCCAAGGAATCTTTGAAAAAGTTGTGTGATCACATTCAAAATATGATGGCCTGAGGCAGCCCTCTCTGGAGGTGAGTGTGTTCTAGATTTCACACTTCTATGCACTGCACTGCATCTGTGAAATTTATATTGAATTATTCTGTTATGTTGGTCTTTCTTTACACATAACCATCCCTAACCTTTGCAATACCCTCAATCTCACTTCTACCTAGTTTCTTCGTACTATAACTTGCATATTATACTGATATTGCACATATTGTATGTTTTGTGCATGTATGTGAGTATTCCTTTGCTGATTCCTATTTTATACATTTTGTATATTAAAATATATTATTATATATTAAAAGATTTGAATTTTTGTTTAGAAGTGGGCCACAGCTTCATTTCATCTTGCAGTCCTGTATTGTATAATGGTAATAAAGCTGAAACCTGAACCATGTGTATTAATTCATACAGAAAGTGTTTATTCATTAGTTTGTCTTGTTACCAAGAGAGAAAGCACAACAAGTACAGTATAACATACATGAACAAGTGTGGATTTATGCTGTGTGTGTACATGCAAGTGAGCACACCTTTATATATTTTTGTGCGTTTGCATGCATGCAGGCAAACGTATACTGTTGTTTTGGTTGTAGCAAATGAAATTCAAAATTTTGCCTGCATTTGGATGTTTGATGCAAGAGCAGGCAGGAGGTCTGTGCGGCTGCTGTGAGAAGTGGCACACTCGGATCATTAATCAGACTCGACGGCACAGCGGGTAGAAGGCAAGCCACGGGAGAGCCCTAATGCATGCAAATATATACTCGTTTTGGGGGCAGGTTGAGCCAAGGACAGAACCTAGCCAGCAACAGAGAGGGAGAATGAGTACAGAGAGAGAGAGAGAAAAGAACCACAGCACAAGGGAGAGCCTATTCATTCTGTTGTGGTCCAATACAGCTGAAGCATGAATGTGCTCTAAATCAACATGACAGTGGAGAAAAGGTAAAACAGACCTAGCAGTGGCAAGTCCAGAATAGGACCATTTTGCTTAAGTTGTGATTTGGAATCACAGTAACATTTGACTGGTCAGCTCCCATGTCAACAGCCATATTTTCTCCCTCGAATGTCTTGCCACATGATATGAGGATTGTCAAACAAGCTTCTTAAGCAAGCTGCAGCTGATTTGCTCCCAACTGAGGGCACAACTTAGCATTTCAGCCCTTATTATTCTGCTCAGTGTTTGGCTCATTATGGCTGGGATAGTACCTTGATGGAGATAATCTTACATGACTTTTTGAGATGAACCAACATCTACAAAAAGCAAAAGAATTAAGGAATTTAGTGAAGATATCAACGCTGGTGGGTGTCAGCATCATCTAAAACAGAGACATCATAAATGCTCTTCACACTATTTCCTTCCAGGAGGTTTAGGTGCTCAAGTCAGTGTATTTTGCTGTCATTTAAAGCTTGTAAAATACTACAGCAGTAAAACACTTTTGTGATTGTTAACAAACTAACACTTTGTGTTATCGTGTGTGCAGTTTACAATGAACCATTTGAATTAACCATTTTTGAAACAATGGCTTCAACAACAGCAGTGTCTCATTTCTGTGTATTTTGTCATTTTAAATGACAACTGTTGCTTGCAGCTTTTATTAGCTCCAGCTATAGAGTAAGCTAATGCCTAAGTAAGAACTCTTTGATTTGTTAATGCTAAGTACTAACTTGCCTTAATCATAAACATTTATGCAGAGCAATGAGTTCAACATTTCAAATGTTTGCCAGTTGGGGCATCACTTTGTGTTGTAAAGTGGTGGGGACATAAGATTAGGGGTGCGACTACACACTTGGGTCACTTAAACAAGATGAGAAGATATTTTAATACTATTTTCATTAAATATTTGATGCTGATAAATATATCAGTCAGGGGGTCTGGGGTTCCTCCCCCAGAAGACTTTGTGCATTACCAATTTATGGTAGAAATGTCTTTTTTTATATGAAGTGAAATAAAATTAAGGTGGCAGGTGATAATTAAAAATATAAAAATATAATGGAATATAATGCAGTAATCAACAGCTTGTTGTTTTAGCTTAAGTTACTTTTTTGGACAATGCACAGCTGTTTCTTCTATATTTCATTGCATTTTTTCTTATTGTACATTGTTTAATTTTTTATTTAACATTACTTTTTGCAAGCTGTTTTCAGGACATTTTTAAGAAAAGCTTTCAAAAAGTGATGGAGACATTCTTATTCTGACCTGTCCCAAGTGTCCGCAGTGTAAACACCTATCTATATATCTATCAATATTTTTAAATGTCCGGCCCCTTCCTGACTGTGATTGGTGACAAGCTACTTTCTACACATGGCTGCATGAGAGGCAGCAGAGCTTCTCTTCGTCCTCGTCGCTCTCTGCCGACAGAGATTAGCAGGCCCAGAGAACCTGATCTGGAGAGGGAAAAGTAGAGTACCGGCAGCTTGTGAGAAGTGCCAGTATGCAAGAAAAAGTCCCAGTAGGCCAAAGAGTAAAATGTCAAGGTGCCGGTACTACGCACCGGTGTGTGCCGGCCCACTTCAAGCACTGGTTGCAATAAAGTGTCACTTGTGGTGAAACAATGACAGAGGTGTATAGTGGGGGGTGGGGGGCATGGCAATGTTTATTAATGGGAAGCCAGTGAGGGATCATATCTTCGTCACTGCAATAGCAACTCCTATTGATTTTACTTGACATCTTTGGGGGATCAAATCTGGAAAATAAGCATGAATGTCCACATGGGTTACAACCCAGAGCTCAAAACTGTCACTTTTCAAAAAGAACATTGCATAATGGAATAGTTAATATTCATTTAAAAATAATATACAGATAGATACATCCAGTGCGGTGTCCCAGGAATACATCTGCGCTAAACTCATGGCTCATGAATCAAGGTTTCACTCTTTCTTTTCCCTGGATAGATGGAAGAATGAAGGGAGGAATGAAAAGATGGAGTGAATGAGCAATTGTTATGCTCTCGCAAACAGGCCATTCAGGGAAATTCCCCGGGGAATGGAGCTTTTTCAAGGTTGCGTCCTACTCTGGTAGCTACCTCTGTGTGTGTGTGTGTGTGTGTGTGTGTGTGTGTGTGTGTGTGTGTGTGTGTGTGTGTGTGTGTGTGTGTGTGTGTGTGTGTGTGGAGTGCATGTAGTCCTCTGGGTCTCAATAACGTTCAGTCAGGCTGATATCTCTCCCCGCACAGAAAAAAAAAGTGCAAACCATGGATGTGTGTTTGTATGCTGACTCGGCCAAGTGCCAGAGGTTCCCACAAGTCTCCCAGGTCAGAAGGAGGGTCAACAGCTGTTGGCAAAGAACGTTCTGTGTGTTCAATTGTCTGGCACGCGAGAAAGACCCCGACATGTGAGAAGAATGAAATGCATAACAGTGTTATTGTTCTGTGTAAATTGGATGACTCTTGGAAGGAAAATGCCACTCTGTGAATGCATGCCTGCCGTGTGATTTTACATAACACAAACATTTGCCATCAAAAGGTTGCAGGCATTCAAGCTGTATAATGACTTCTGCGATAAGGCTGTCTTTGTCTGCACAATTCACCCAAGCTCGACAATGTTTAATAAGTTTTACTTTCAGTTTTAATAACAGCATTCCAATTTTAAACCTCCTTTAAACCTCACTAGCTCTGTATTATTTGATTGAAAAGTCACTGCAGACAAATGATACTATTTGTTTCAGTGCAGCCATAAAACTATACAGTAAGGTCGTTACAGCAGCTTTGTTATGGCCCTTAGTTTAAGAGAAGGTTAATGCAGCAGACTAAATTTTTGTCCACAAACTGTTCACTCCTGCACGGCATTGTTCAAATATATTATTCCACTCCACACTCGTTGTTTGCGTTGTTATTATTCGAGCAAGAAGTATATGGAAATTGGCCTGAAGGATTTCAGAGGTTGGCAAATTGCATCTCCAATCAATGCCAGGACTGTGCAAAAATCTATGTAAGCCTTGTGTGCAAAATCATGTTTATATAGATTGGAGCAAAAGTGCTTACAAACAAACCAGACAAAGCAAAGTATGAGCCATTATTTCTTTGCATTGTAAATATGTCTTCCAGGCATAGATGGCAACACCATCCAAATGAAGGCACAGCAACAAAAAGGGAAAATTAATTAACAGAAGAAACTGTGTGTGTGTGTGTGTGTGTGTGTGTGTGTGTGTGTGTGTGTGTGTGTGTGTGTGTGTGTGTGTGTGTGTGTGTGTGTTTGGGGGGGGCTTCATTTTTATTTTTAAAATTAAAGTCCAAAGACATCTGTTGATGATGAGGTCGTAGGGATTATCATGAAATCATGTCATGAAATCCCTGACATCGCCTCTCTCTCTGTGTTCCTGGCACCATCTTAGGGAACCTTATGTAGCCTCGTCGGACACACATGCATGCACACATATCCAGACAAGAAGGCTAGCACGCACATGAGCATAACACAGAATGCAGACACAGACAGCTGGGCGACCCTGGCCTGTCCAACGTGAGGCAGAGGATAGAGAAATAATTATGTAATACTTTGCCCCTGGATGAAAGGTTTAAGCTAAACTTAAGCAGTGACCCTGAGCCAATGACTGTTTTTCTAAGAAAGGCTCAAATGTTTAGTTAATAGCTCTGATGTGAAATGAGTCTCAAAATCTCTGCTGTTGGAAATGTTGTCTACTTTACCCCACTCATTTGAATTGTATATTAGTTTTTTGTTTTTTTGTTTACAATTATTCTAAGGATCAGTACCAACATTATCAGCTGAAAGCTTTGGAAAGCTGCTCATGCCAAAGTTCAGTGCCTTTAAATTGGACTTTTTCCAAGGAAAATTACCAAATTTTTGACCAAATCCAAGTCTTTATGGATTACACAAAATCTTGTGGTGATTAGTGATACTTTCAAAAGCTCAACCAATGTTTTAGATTTTAGATTGTTTTTTAGAATGATTTACTTGCTGAATTGCAAAATTAGATGCACTTGCTGTATCATGCTCTCAATTTACACAGCTTCTAAAGGGTTCCCTTCCAATCTACAGTATGAACTGTATTTTGCGCTGAGAATATTACAAGGTATTAGTGATTATTTATTTCTTGTCCGTTTCTAAGGCATACTTTCCCTAAAGAGCTCATTAGCTATGAGGGCATTGGCAGTCATTTTTAACAGCACAGTCATTTGTGTTATGATGAAATGAAAAGAGAACGTAGAATTCTGTGCCATTGGCTCACTTTGATGTGTCAGACATTTGGACCCACAGATTATGCTAAACGGCATGGCATAGTTTTAGCACACAATCCACACATACAAACACACACACAATGTCCAGACTTCCCCCTAATACAAGAAAATCCCTAATTACTTATATTAATTACGGTAAAACAACAAAATTTTCAGAATTTCGCATCAGACACCAACAAAAGACATTTACAGCGCTCTTTATGTCGTTTACTAAGCCTTGACAAGAGAGTGTCTGAAGGCTACTGCTTTGAGAGCTGTAACGAATGCATGTAGCTGAGTCACCGCAGTGAAATGATCAAAAAATATACTCTACCAACACATTCATCCCCCACTTCATACTTAATCAGGCCAGTTAGTGCAACTTTAAAGGAACGATCTGAACTTCATCAGTGGTGACACTGTTTTTATGTTGCATACTTTACCTGGTATGGATTAGTTTAGCATGTTTGGATTTGGATTCTTTTTTTGTTTGAATGATGTGTGTGCTGCTCTATCCACCACCTCGAGTACTGAATAATAAATGTAGGGATAAAAGAAGCAGAAGCTTTCTAAAGAGACTAAATAGACACAAATGATGTACTGATTTGCACTTTGAATGGGATGATTCATTCCTCTGTAAATCTGAATACACTCAAGAGCACAGTTGCCTCAGGCAGCCGACACGCCAAGAAAAATCTATGCATGTGTGTATGCTGGTGTGTTTGCTGGAAAGAGAAAGGGGACTTGGTTTCTTTCCCACCATGCTCGCTGGCATACATTTTCGGAGTCAGGCTCGAACAGGGTCAAAACATGCGCAGAGCAGAGCGACACTTGGTGCTGGCTAGAGGCAAAGGAGGGATTCAGCCATGCTAATCAGTACACCTTTTCTGAATAAAATAATGTTCTCAGAAAATGTGGGGAGGTGAATCAGCTAAGTGCATTATATTCAGAGCAGTAAATGATGTTCATGATGGATGCAGTAAGGTGAGAGGTGCTTTGTTTTCTCATGTACTTTCTTTATGTGTCAGCGTGCATGCAAACTCCATACTTAAAACTGTTGTAGCTTCTAAATGTTTCAGATCAAATATAAATCAAGACTTAGCAACTGGACTGTTTTGGTAGAGTCTGAGGCACTGATATGCACAAAATATCGAGCTAACATCTTCATTGCACTGGGACGGTATGATTTACAAAATTGGGTAGTGTTTTGTGAACTCAGAAGTAAGGTTTAAAGGAGATTTACCTGGTCTAACGTCGTCTCTAACTCTCGACAAGAAAGAAAATAAGCTACAAAAATTTCTAACTATTCCTTTAAAAAAAATTCAGCAGCAGCTAACCAGTCAGGAAAGGTACTTACCATACTATATATTCTGTGTGTAAGCATAAATACTGAGTGGCTTGTCAGAGGAGTGAAGGATGTGCTAGCAGGTGCTGATCACATGACCTAGGAATTGTGGGAAGAACCGAGGACAACTGCAAGCTGGACGTAGAAATGTAGTAAAGTAAGACAAAGCAAATGGGTGGAAAACACACATAAATCAACTAAAATGGTGCTGTTGCCATGACATACATCTCACTGTAGCTACATGCTCACAAGCACATGAAAACAAAATGTGTAATGTGGTTGTGTATTTGAGTTCTTCTCCAGCAAACATTTACATTAAAGTTTTGTGAAAAAGTCAAACTATTTACAGTGATCGCTTTGGTGATCTTTGGCACCAATGTTTGACATGACTACAAGTGACTACTCAGGCAATATGGAGATGATGCCATATAGACCTTTTGTGTATAGTCAGACTTCAGCTGGAGAGAGAAATGCATGCTAATATGCATATATATGTAACCACTTTCAGTGTTCCCAGTCTTATGATTTACATTCACTCTGTGAACACAGGCTGCTGGACAGTGGGTGTGCAATGTATGTATCAGGACTGTGTAAAATCCATGTGTGTGGACTAATAAATGGACCTGTTGAAGACAGTTACATGTCCCCTTGTTGTCTCTCTCTCTCTCTCTCTCTCCCAGATAGCCCTGTTATAAGCCACAGTGGAGTCTAAGTGGCAGGGTAATTTGCTCAACACAGCTTTATAGACTGTTGTGAGAGCACTTAAACTTTACTCAGTCCATGACATAGCCTAGTTTTTAAACAATGTTCCCTGACTAACTGGGAAGTCAATCCTGATTTAAATATAATTAATATCTGTGTTTATCTCTCTTATGCTCTTTTGCTTGATTTCTTACATGCATCTTTTGGTGCCACTGAGCATTCCAAAGTGTTCTTAACCATGACACTGAATTTGTACTATAGGGACATTGTAGTTTCCTCTGCAGTGGAGCTAGGAAAAAAGGATAAAAAAACTGCAGTTACCTATCTTATTATTAGCTATGCATCTTTATAGGCGTGAAACTCAAAAATATCCAGGGTGACTTGTAGTGGGCAAGCAGGCAAGAGTTCAGTGTCTTGCTGAAGGATACTGACAGACTGAACGGCCACTGCAGCAAATAAACCTGTGACATTGTGCTTATGCCACACTATCTCTAACCACTAGTCACTCCTGTTAGTTACAGATATCGGCTGCAGTCAGTAAAGTACCCTTAGCTGATCCTCTGTAGAGCATTACTTGACCTGGCTGTTGGGAGAAAGGACAGACGTAAGCTTAAAATATCTCCCAGGCTTGACACAGCACAGCTCCAGCTGCACTCTGTAATTACCAGCAGTGCAATCAGCAGACTCGTTAATTTCCCCTGACTGACAGCCGCTGACGGCTCAATTGCAGAAAATGCACTGGTACAACTTCATAAGTAAATGGAACTGACGTCTCGAAGCATTCTTCAGCCAGGGAGGCTGCACTCAGAGAAGTGCATATTATTATAAACGCATGAAGACATACATTTACAGACAATATGCTGTTCTGTCTGGCAGCCATTGAGATACATATCTTTGACATTCCTCATTGAAACAATAAAGCAAAAAAAACAAATAAGACAAAATATGTAATATGAATTCCTCTTTCTGCCACTTAAGAATAGCACAGGTACAGATACACACTCCTCTGCAAAGCCCTTTTCTTGTATCACATGTTTCGGGTGCCATGAGAGGTGCTGCTGAGAGGGCCAGCACATGGAAGTGCTTTCTGGTTCTACAGAAGTATTGATTTAAGTGTAAACCAATGTGAAGTAGTCCAGAATAGACATTCCACCGACAAAGTAATTGGGGTGAGTGAGCCAGCAGAATTGGCTCGGATAAATAGGTCACTTAATAGGTTGTTTACGGCTGCAATTTGACATGATGCATGAGAGAACAGGCGGCGAGGGGGTCCAGCTCAAGCTGCGTGTGACACAGGTGCAACAGCTAAAATAGAGAATAAGAGGAAACGCTCAAGTGGAATAATTTATTTATAAATATATAAGGCACGTGTTTCTGGCAGAACAAGGCTGAATCCAATGTCGGTGCACCTTTAGAAATGTTTTAGAATCATAATGAATGCTACACTGAGGTCATTTCTCTCTTTCACTGTGTTGTAATAATTTCCTCTGCTGCTGAGCCATCAGGGCTATTCGTTTCTTTTCTGCTCTTTCGCTTTTACCTGATGTCAGAGTGCTCTTCTGAAGCCTTTCACTTCAGCTATTTTGTGTCCGTTCTTGTACACAGTTGAAATCCAAAATGAAAAGGATGCAGCTTATGTGTAGCAGGTGGAAGTTGGCACTGGACACAAAACTATATTCAAGGATCTATATTTCTCCACTACTTTCACAGTGGGGAAGTAGCATTAAATTCATTTGGAATGTTCAGTTGATTTTAGATTTAACAAATGTGCAACTTCAGTTACAAAGTCTCACTTTAAAATTTAACTCACTATTCAAACAACAAACAAACAAACTATATTTCTGTTAGATGAACCTACAGTCCTTTCATAAACTGTTAGCCTAGCACTCCTCTTATGAGTTTTTTTTAACACATATGGATAGAATCTGTAAACGTCGGACCAACTAAATGACCATAATCATCAACATTACATTTTGTACATCGCATATGAGTGTATCTTTCGATCTTTTTATACACAGGTAACTAGCATATTTACCCATTTTGAAAACAGCAAATACCCCACAAGACAACAGGTGAGTCGGTCAAAAGAAAGAAAATTTGCAAATCTTGCTATGGCAAAGGCATGACCCGCCTTACTCTGACTTGGATTGGCTTAGCTTGACGATGACTGTTCTCACATATCCCTGATGTCTTCAGGAAATTAGCTTGAAATTGTTAAACCACAGTAATTTTCTCTAAATGCAGTCTATTTGTTCATGGTAGCAACCTATTTGCAAGGGGTGACAAGAACCATTAATATATTTAGCTCAAGATTGTTAACCCAACAAGATCCAGTGGCCACTGAGAAGCATCAGCCACTTTGGTGGATGAAAAAGATGTGAAGGCAGCTGGCAATCCCGTCACAGTGCTACCCTTGCTGTAATTTAATGCCATGCCTTGAATAAAATCAAACAGTGTTTGAAATAGCGGATCCTTTCAAGGATCAACGGGGAGGACTGCCATTGATTAATCAGACCTTGCTAATGTTCAGTCAAATTAATCAGACATGCTGATAAACATGCAAACATATTTATTCATGAAAGAGTGGCTACTGTAAACAAATGAACTGCATTTAGAAGAAATTATTACAGGTTAACAATTTCAAGCTAATTTGCACAGAACAACAGCACATCAAAAATGTCCTATTCTTTAAACAAGGCTACGTGACAAACATCACTTTCGCAAAGCAGTATATGCCTTCGACATAGTAGCAAATGCATTTTCACAATAAGGAAACGCTGTTCACTTCCTGCTTTTCTCGATACTTACTACATTTCCTCTGGAGCACTTTCTAAATTTGGGGTTGCCCAAAAAAGGCACAGTGCCATCTAGTGCCTTTAGTGTGTACATTGTATTTTCTGCTTGGTTATTTATGGTAACAAACATATGAAAATAATGTAAGGTCAGTGGGGAGAGCAGAACGTTAACACAGTTAGAGCTAGGGATATGATTCCCAACATCGTTTTTCCAACCAACTTTAGATAAAACCATAACCACTCACATATGATGAAAGCCCTGTGGCTACCTGGCCCGTCCGTTCTTCCTAGCCCAAAGGCGCTAAGAGTGGCTTCCTGAGAGGAGCAGCAGCAGGCCAGGCAGGGGAGAATGTGACAGATGAAGAGGTTGGTTTGTTTACCGGGGAGCTACAGCTCACAATACGCTGTATCAGCAACTCCGCAGGCTGTTTGTTTTACAAACCAATCGCAAGAAAAACACAGACACAACCAGAGCAACACATAATACAGCTTCTATGCTTGACGCAAATTGTTAACTCATAGTTCTTCAGAAGTAATGTTTCCCAATTCTCTGATAAACAGTAAATTCATCACATTCAGTGCCCCATGTTGCTTTTTTTCCAAGCTACTAGCTGTCATACTTTGTCCTTTGGGAATGCAGCCATTGAGGCTTTTGTCATATGGAAGTGGGCCTTGGAAATACAATAGATACAACAGGGCCATTCACACTATATTAGAAATATCAAGCATAGTGTTAGTTCAGGCAGGCAACAAAGTCAAGCTCAGCTCATTCCACCATATCGGCTGATAGCAGCCATCTTCAGCAGCACATCAGCTGACCGTTCAGCTGATTCCTTTCGTAGCATTCATTTGCAAATACCATACAATGTGTCTATTTAAGCTGCCGTAGCCATTTTCGTTATAACGGAAAATTAAAACGAATACTATCTCCGTCCACACCAGCGTTTCAGCGGCATATCAGTGGTGATCTCCGTCTACATTAAAACAACTAAAAATGCACATTGGCCAATCAGGTACACTGGGCATGCATGTGCCATGTAAACATGGAGCAGATGGTGTATTCCGTAGTTACAGAAGATTTGGCGAATGAATAAAGAAATGCAGATGATTTTTGCAAGCACCAATAACGAGCTGGGACTGTTTCTGAATGTAACACGGTACTGTGGCAGCGGAAAACAGACTAGGAGTCGTTGCAAAGTAAATGGCGACATGCACAGTTGCCTACAAGTGTAGGCAGATAGGCCAAAGTGTTATTTGCATGGTACAGAAAATTTTAATAAAAATACCAACTCAAAAACTCTGTCAGTAGCATTGTGTTTCTGCTTTGCATGACTTATAAGACCCAATCTGAGAGCCGAGCTGTCTTTACTAAAAAAAGCTCCGGAGTTTTGAAACGCAAAACAGGGTTGGCAGCGTTTCCAAACTACTCCATTTTAGGTCTTTGTTTTCGTCGTTTTAGTCTGGACGGGAGGTGCAAACGCAGCAAAAGGTCTCAGTTTTAATTCGAAAACACAGTAGTGTGGATAAGGCCTTAGGCTAAATGCTAACACCATGCAAATATGCTCACAGTCACAATACTAACATTCTGGTGTTTAGCAAGTATGTTTACAATATTCACCGTTTTAGTGTCATGTGTTAGCATGCTAACATTTGCTAAATAACTTATGGGTGTACTCACTTTTGTTGCCAGTTGTTTATACATTGATGGCTGTGTGATGTGTTATTTTATGGGGACAGTAAATTTACCCTGTTATACAACCTGTACACTCGCTACTTGACATTCTAGCAAAGTGTCATTTCTTTAGTGTTGTCACATGAAAATATATGATCAAATATTTACAAAAATGTGAGGGGTGTATTCACTTTTGTGAGATACTGTATCTGGTGAGTAGGCAATTAGCTTAGCTTTGCATGAAGTTTAAAAACAGTGAGAAACAGTTAACCTGCTGTCCAACTATTTTAAAAAATCTGCCACCAGCACTTCTAAAGTTCACCAATTAAAATGTTTAAATCTTATAAAAACTGACTTAGACTTTTAATCTGTGACACCTGTGACTTTTTTCTCTTATGTATGTGTGTGTGACAAACATGTGCGAACATGTAAATGAACACTGCTGATGATGAACCAACCACATCACTGTGTGCCTCATTGCAAGCTACAGAGGTGACATTTACACCATGACAGGAAATGTGATGAGCTATCAATCTCCCAAGCATTTGCACGCACACACACACACACCATATGAATAACTGTGATGTACTCAGCTGTCAGCCATATTTGACGCAGGCTACACATTTGTGTGCAGCTGAAGAAAACTTGATCACCATGAGTATTCCAAATGCATCCATCTATTTTGTTTTAGAGAAGCTCACAAGTAAAACAGATGCTATTGAAGTGAAACCATTTGAATGCTTCTCCAAAATACTATAAATCCATTTTAGAAAACAAATTAAAATACATACTGGAGATTCATCACCTGATGAATGAAAAATGTAAAGGACAGAGCCATTTTGTTTCCTCCCAAGGTGATTCATATTTTTATGATTAGTGTTAAATGCTGTGTAATAAATCATATTGATATGGTAGTAGTCCTTGTTTTATGATATTTTATTTTTGAAGTGCATTTGTCATATCTTTCCTCTGAGCTTAAGGCACATATCCTGAACTCCTGCTCTCTGTTACATACTGCTAGAACTAGTTCTGCCTCTACTCATTTCTGTTAGGAATTCCAGGGGGGACTATGACTAATCATTAAGAAACTCTCTTGAAGATCTAGAGCAAATGATGATGCTTTGAGTGTTACTTGATTGCATTTTACTAATATGAATTTAATAAATGAACCATGTTGAAATGCTGAACAACTAGACAGTGAACTTTTAAGAATGTGTAAATATATAAAGCTGCACTAATCAATATTTTTTTATCAACAACAAAAAACATTCATTTATAATGTAAAAATAGTTGCTCATATTCATAGTTTTCACGTGACATCACATTCCATTCCGCTGCCTGCCAACCAGGAAGCAAGTGATATACCGTTACTTTGAGTTTACTTACTTATGCGTTGCCAAAACGCTGGATGGTTGTTGTGCTTTCAGATGCAGTAATTGATGAGGAGGCAAGCCTGAGCGGCGTTAGATGAGGGATTCCCCTCAAGGTAAACGTAAATGTAGAAAATCCTCCATCCTGCCCAGTCCCAGGGGGGCGGGGCTTAGCCTCAAGCTGTCAGGTCACACCTGAACTGATAAGAGGCCTGATGAGGCCCTGCTCAGTCTCTCTCCCTTTGTTTGCTGCAACATGTGGGTCAGCCTTAAGTCTTGCTAATCCTTTCCAGTTGACTGTGCACTGGATGCATTATTTGAGTATTTGACTGTTCACTCATCTGTCAGTCAACTGTTGTGTGGGAAACTTTAAAGGACAATAAACTGTTGAACGGCTCTCATCTCTGGTCCTCATAGTGGTGAGCCAATGCAGAAGCTCTATACATTATCCAGCTTCCACTAAAGCAAGTTTCTACTGTAAACATGACCAAAGTCGAGCGCTGGCAGGGACCTGGCGGTTTGTCACGGCGGTATACGGCAGCGGGTGCTGTGTATAGATTGAAAGTACCAATACTTGCAGTTTGTGTCCATGTCTATCTTTTTCTTGAGTTGAGAGGTGATACAAATAAAATTTAACGGCTTTTGTGGTGTCTCTACGAGGGAGTCCAGTGTGAGCAGCTATCTTAGGCCCCGTTTACACGATGGGAAAACGCAGATATTTCTCTGCGTTTTGCCCTCTCATTTACACGAAAAACGCCGTTTTTATCACAGAAAACGATTATTTCTAAAAACTCCGGGCAAAGTGGAGATTTCTGAAAACGCCAGTTATGTGTTGCCGTGTAAACTGGGAGAAACGGGGTTTTAGGTTCTCAAACGTCATTATGCGCCAGAAAATGCTTAACGTCATGTGAGCGCCCTAAGTTTACAGTTTGTTTGGCTAACGTTACTGATAATGGATGCTGTTAAGGTAGTTCTCATTTTTACTTTTGTGCAAACCCTTTTGGCCTGTTTGAATTTGAAAGTACAAATACAATAAATACAAATATTGAGGAGCAGAGGTGAAGGAGTGCACGGAGGTCAGCATTTTTACTTCAGCTTTCCCTTCCAAGACGTAGATATGTTGCCTGGCAACGTCGCCGCCGTTGTTTGTTTTGTTTTGAAAGGAAAAGGAAGTCACTCGTGTTTGTTGTCGATTCTGATTGGCTTGCATGGCTTTATCCTTCTCCCTACACTGCCGCCCATAGGTTTGGCGGCGTATTTATGCGGGTTGATGTAAACAACAACTTTTTTGAAAACAATGTTGTGTGCACGATGTTATTATTGAAAACGGAGGGGGGGAAATATCCGTTTCTCTAAATACCCGGCTATGTGTAAACGTGGCCTGAGTCTGTTGTTTTGCCCTCCAGGTCACCGCGTATGTCACATGACTGAAAACTATGAATTGGCAAAACCACAGAGAATTACCACCCGATTATGCAGTTCCCCTCAGCTTTATGGAGCATGTTAGCATCTTTCCGCTGGATGTTGTGGTTGGGCCTACAGCAACTTTACTATTTTAATTAACTCACATCTGCAGCTGTTTTTAGCAGGAAAAACTCCACTGGATGCTATTTGCCCAGCACCAAATAGCAGACAGAAGATAGTTAGCAACTGGTCAACACAGAGGAGCATTTAGCAGTTGAGAAGCCAGATAGCCAGATAAGACTAGCCACAAAAAAGGGGATTATATTTACATTGTCCGTCTTACAACATCAGTGGTTGAATCTGGTTTTGATTTTCTGACAATTACTGAAGCTGTACGGCAAGGAAGGAAGGGTATAACTGCATACCATGTGATGATGTTACATTGACATAAAAGATGACTAAATATTCAGTGTGACAAATGATCTGAAGCAAATTTTCGAGTCTCTGCAAAAACAAAGCAACAATGCAAGGATGAATTGATTACCCTTTAAGGCATTATACAACTGTCAGAGTAACACTCAGATTCGTGACTGTCAAGCATCCACCCTCAGACTCCCTCTCAGCTTCCAGTATGAATAGATAATTACTCTGCGTCATTCATCTTTTTGCAGGTTTGCTATGTATGTTTGTGAAACTCATCCCACATCCCTAACAGTGTGTGAGTCAGTGTGGTCCAACACTATTACGCAGAACCAAGCTACCCTTTCTTTCTTTTTCTGGTGTTGATTCAGGCTCTCTTAAGTATTTCAACATCTAGAACACTGCCACAAAAGACACAGGAAAATCCATTTGTCATGTCCCTCACAGTACAACTCATTATGGATGGTGCACTGAACCACTACAAAAGCAGCAATTGCTTTAAAGGGTCAGCTTTTCAGTGTTTCCTGAGAAACCAATTTCAGAACATAATTAATCTTCAGGGAGAGATGTTTTGTGCTGTTTGGTAAAGGTGGAAATCTGTCCTCACAGTTGGGGAAAGTAATTGAGAATGGATGATGCAAAACCAAGGACTCTGAAAACTGCCCTTTTCAGTTCACTGTACCTCTAAAACATTTGAGGACAGACAACCTCAACGTAGTGTCCTTGACCAGAATCAAATAAGATACAAAGGACAACTGAGGGAACATGGAAGTATTTAAAATCTATAAAGCGAAATTCAAATGCACAGAAATATGATATATTACAGGAAGGACTGATTTTTCTTTTTAGACATCCACAAATGCATTATGCCAACACACACTCAAACACATCCCTATATTGAATTAAAACACAAGTCGAGATGGACATTTTTATAGAGCGCCTTCATTGCCAGGTATGCCACAGATTCCTGGAAGCTACTGGCACTTTAACTGGACTGAGGGGAAGAAATGTCTCTTAAAGTCAAACACACACACACACACACGCACACACACACACACACACTTCAAGTGTAACTGAAATTAAAATTCATTTTGTTAAGAAATCCAAATGTATATCATTGGTGTTTGTTTTTGACATGTGTACATATTTGCTCACAATTGTAATTGTTTTATTTATATACTACCTGCATGAGCTTGACAATGTCTCAGCGGGTGTTGAAATAACATTAATATAATATGAAAACTGACATTCAGTGGGAATCAGTGCTAATGGTAGCAAACTAGGCTAACTACCTAAACTTTCCTCGTGTAAGCTAGTCAGCCTAGCCTGCTAGCTTCCACTTAATAGCATGATGGATTGTCTCAGACATTGTAAGAATTAACTCGCTGACATGACCACACCGGGTGCTTGTTGAAATAGTGTGAAAAGGACAATGAAGTGCTGCAGCCATTACACTACAGACGTTGACAGCCCGTCTCCTTGCTACCCTTGCCGTTTCCACAAATATGTCAAAAAAAAGGTTTTATCCCCTTTAGAAAGATGGGGGAAAAATGCAAATTTTTTCACTTTGACTTTATTAAGCGATTAAGCCTGAAAATGCACTTCTCACTGATGCACATAAGCCTACATATTGTACTGAATGAGTGGTTTTCAGTCAGTGTACAAATTTAGGGACGATGCTGAGCACCACATTATGATGCAGAACACATAACTAGGGGAGATTAATGTCACTGTCCTGGCCTGTTAGACAAACACTCTCATTTCTGGATATTCTCTCATCCTCCCACTGATCAATTACCAACACTGCACTGAGATCCAGGGAAAGTGTTGTTTCTGCTGCTGCTGCTGTGTGTAGGCTATATCTGCAAGTGCAGTTACCACAATGTGAATCTGGAGGACATTTCTGATGGCTTCACACAGTGAAAACATCTCTTAAGTTGGGTTTTCTGTTGTTATTAAGAGCTAAAAAAATGCATTAGTTTAGGAAATGAATTTGACATTACAGGAATATGCAAGACAGTAGCAGATTCAGTTGTTTCATGATTTATCTTAGAAATAAGCTCTTTCAGGGGCTTGGAGTGGTCATGTGGTCCGCCAAATGCAGTCATAGGGATCAGACAGGTCTCACAAAAATGTGTGTGAGACAAATTGCCAAACAGACAGCCGGAGCAGGAGAGAGAGTGTATGATGATGAAGAGTGAGCAGACGGAACATGTGCCTATTCATCTCCTCAGTCGGAGCATGCAGGTACAGAGGTATGGCAGCCTTACAAGGTCAATATTTTACTTTGGCTTGTGCGCTCTAATTAAATTACAGGCAAAGTGCCCCAGGAGAGCACACAGAGAGATATAGTACCTGCAACCCCTCCCACAGCTCTGCAAGCCAAACCATTTGTAGCATGAGCTGAGATGTTGCTGTGTTTAGTCATTGCAGCATGGCTGATTTGAAACAATTTCAACATGTTTCAGGAGATCAAGAGGGTACTGAGGCACAGAGCAACCAGGATGGAACTGGAGAGTTCGTTATGAAATATTAAAATTGACCAGGAAAGTTCACAAACCCTGAGGCAGCTTAATGTGGAAAATACTTTCTGATCTGACCTTGACCAACAAGTGTGGCATGCAACATACAGTAATAGCCTGCATGTCAACACGTGTTTTCTTCAGATGGACTATTAAGCACCAGACAAGAACTGTTGATGAGCCCATGATGTAAAATAGTTTCGTGGTTTGTTTATAGCAGGGCCTGAGGGGCAGAGACATGAAGCACTCATGGCCTGTCAGCCTAATAGTCACTAATAAGAGGAGTGATGTCACAAATCCACTCACTGTGGAATAATTAATTTGAATCCCAGAACCAGTTTGCCTTTCATTTGAAAAAGAATTCAAACATTAGCAGAATTGTGTAATCTCTTCTGTACTTCGTACGGGACAAAAGCCTGTTGAAATAAAAAGTGAATGCTCTTTAAGAGAAGAAAAAACATCCAAAAGGCGCAGTTTAGAATAAAGCAGGTCTGCAATTGGCTGAGCGCAACAGGAAGTTCCAGCCGCTGCTGCTGTCATCTGACTCTGACGCAGGCGCTCCAGCTTCCCGAAAGTCAACAGCAACAGCAGAAACTCAACATGGCTCCCAAACTTGAACTTCCCAGTGCTGTGGCGATTGTGTGGCTGATTATTCTCTCTCTGATCCCCCCGGCCGAGGCATACGATGCGGGCGACGCTTTAGCCCTGCTCCTGGGCACCACACTGACAGTGGTGGGTTTCTGCGCCTTCCTCGGCTGGTACGCACGCAGGCGGAACGGACAGATGTGAGGGAGACTCTCATGATCGTGCGCCTGTCCTGTCATGTTATCCTCCACCGCATTAATACCTCTTATATGATATAATCTCATATGGACCTTCTGGCATAGTGTTTGTGTAGAAGCGACTAATACGAAACGTGCCTTATTGAAATGAATGCGTTCAGCAGAACCACGTGGACTGTTGGAGAAGGAGAGATACATCCAGGAAGTCCAAAACCAGGAACTGCTTATTTGTTGCACGGCTGAGATTAAGGACCAAACACGGTTACGTTCTATATGGAAAGACTGCTGCAGTTACTGTATATTCTCTTGTGGATGCTTGCATTGCATATTGCGCACATTCTGCCATGCTTGGAGTGATCACTGTGATTTCCTGACGTGTTTATGTCTGCAATGCGCAACGCAACATGGCCAAGCACAATGTCAACATGCGTTTGGCCTGTATGAAAAGAGTGGAGGTGTTAAAATGTGTATCAATAGCTTTGAGAATAATAAACTGATTCATCTGTTGCTCTTCATAACTTATGGTTTGCGTGTTATTTAAACAATGCTAGATAATCACATTCTCCCAGTTTTCTTTCATTTACAAAGTGAGGAAAGAGTGCTTTCATGCCCAGATGTGGATCAGATCCCCTTCTGACAGGATTTAAAAGTGCTTTGAGAAGGTTCTGATTGCAGCCTGTAAATGTTTAAAAATTCAAGCCCTCTGTAGTGGCCTAAGGCAGCATCTTTTAATAGGAGCGCTCCTATATAAAGTGTTTGGGAAGTCAACTGTTCATTTATAGGCTATGGGTTGACAGTGGATGATCTAAAAGTGAGGTGAGGATAGCCACAATAAATCCGCTAAATTAACATTATTTTTGCTCTGTAACTTCTGCAACTTTCCATTGGAACTGTCTTACGTTTTCTGTGCTAGAAATTTCAAACCTTAAGCAAATCATTGTTAAGCAAACGAAGCAATATAACATTGTAAAATACTCCATTATAAGTCCTGCGTTTACCTACTTTTAAAAGTACAGAAGTATCAGAAGTAAGCAGGCTCTGAAAATCCCCCCTTTGACTGATATATGTCAAAGTCAGTACTTTATTTACAGTAGCCTACAGCTGGGTACATTCGCCCACTGGTTCCCAACCTGGAGGTTGGGCCCCTCCAAAGTTTCACAAGATCAATCTGTGTAGTGAGATGATTAATGGAGTTGGAAAGAAGAAAAGAATAAAGTTACTATATGTTTACATTTTTTGGACTTTGTATTTTTGCATGAAATATTGGATACTTTTACCTGTTTGGTTCTCAAATAGTTATTTAAATGAAACCATGTGAGAAGCTTAGAGAGGAATGTCTCCTAAGAATGGCTGAGGATGCATAAACATCTGAAACATGAGGAGCCCTCTGAAATGTGGTGGAGTAGAAGTATGCAAAGTAGCAAGTAGAGCATGAGTACCTCAAAATTGTACTTTAACTTATGAGTAAATGTACTTATTTACTTTCTACTACTAGAGCAACCATAATAAGCTTTCTTAAATGAAACTCATTTGTATATATAAAAAAGACCACCTTCATTACCTTGTATAACTGATGGTTAAAATCATTTTTTTTAACCCTGGCATGATGATACATCAAAACGTTTACATGGTCTGTGCCAAAATGAGTGATTGTTCATTAGAGAATATTGGGGCATGCACACAATCATAGCTGTGTCTGCAGGGCAGTGAAGGTTCCTTTGAAGTAAAATTAATTATTGAATATCGAGGTCACTATGTCTGTGGTATGTGGTAAGCTGACTGCACAGAATTCTTTTTCAATCATGCAAAATAGAAATCTGCACACTTTACACTGTACCCTATAGGTATATGTGAATGTTGTAACACAGTAGTGACACATTTCCTACATATATATGATCACAATCAATTAATGTTTTATAGCCCAGGTACATACAAAACCGTGTTTCAGTTTGTGTGTGCACTTGTGCAAAATCGTTGTTTACTTGTAACACTGCTCATGACATTACAGCTCTCCATACATGGATAAGAAATAAGATACTATGAATTTGTCATGCTACCCGGGCAGAATGAACAACAGTGTGCAGAGTGCTTGTCAATTATGCATATACAGTACAGATCAAGTCATACTACCTTTAGGTGAACTGGCAGCCTAATTTAACCCTTCACCTTGTACATAACGGTTGACATGTCTGTATAGTGAAACATGTATGAGCGCATTGAGAGAGCTACATAAATGCTATTGCTGAACACATCTGACAAAAACACTATTATCAAGCAAAAGACCCAAACAAAGAGATAAAACACATACTAAAACAGATATGATCAGCATAGACTGAACCACATTCAGCTTTTGTATCATTTATATTTGTTTTCTATAAAGAAAATTATTCAAACATGTCACTTTAAAGAAATAGGTCTAAATCTGACAGTCAGGAGAATGATAAAGAAGTTTTTATCTGGACTATGGGTGTAATCCGTTACACTACACGTTACCAGGGGAAATAACGAGTATAGGCTACTGCTGTAACGCGTTACATGCAAGTAGCGGCCCCGTTGAGCAGATGTTACCGGGAGAGAGAGGGAGCTGCTGCTGCTGCTGCAACAAGAGACAAGACGCGTCTTGGATCACAAATAGGGATGCAGGGCGCATGCGCGCTGGGCTCCGCTTACTGTAGGATATTCACCGTGGAGGAAAAAGGGGGCAGGCAACAATTCATGCTTTTTTAAAACAGCAAAAACCCGACGTGTGCAATGTAAATAACCTCCAGGAGGGAAACGAAATAGGATTATCAACAGGTAGGATTTTGATTGATCTTGTGATCGGCTGTCTCTCCTTCTGTCTTTTTTTTTTTTTTTTTTTTGGAGGGGGGGGTAATTTATTTATTTATTTTCGGCCTTGTCTTGTGTGGTGGCTGCGATTCTAGGCAATTCATAGCGGGGAGCTGGAAATAATTCTAGTCTAATGGACGTACGGATCCTCTTCACTGTTATGCTTTATCCAACCGATTGGGATGCAAGGACGATGCTTTTAACCGGCTGTGTTTTTTCACTGAAATCTATCAAACGCGCGTAGAACACTTGACTGACAATCGGAGGACGCAATTAAACGCGTAAGTAGACACAAACGCCGATATGAATTAAATCAGATGTTACCACAGGCTATATGTAATTTTCCAGACAATGAAAAAAGCTATCAAGTAGAACATCATATAACATTATTAGCAGCAGGCTTGTTATTGTTACTTCCAGTCATTTTCAGTCCATTCCGATTGATAATCACACCCGAGCAATATCAAGTATTTAGCTTTAATGTCAGTATTACACTGTACAAGTTATTCTCTTCACTCTTCGTAATTACTAATATTAAGGATGAACTGGAAAATGGAGTCTGGGTCAATAAACGCCCTAATGAGAACACTGCGTATTAACGTAAAATCCGTAATCCAGTTAACCTTTAATCAGACACAAACACGAATGCTTATGTATGCACTACGGCGATTTTCCACAATGCATAAAGGCAGGGCGAGTTTATTCGAGTCATCTGCCGTTGTAGAGAGGCGTCCTCTGTTCTGCAGGGTGCAGGGTGTGCTCAAGAAGAGCTTATTTTGGACTGCATTTCTCTTAATGTTTCACAGTGCGCTAAAAACATGTCCAAAAGAATGCAAATCGAGCCTCTTTTGTCTAACCCGTTTCTTTTCCGAGAGGCACGCGTAAAAATGCGTCGTTTCTTAATGAAGGCAGGACTGTTTTTGCCACCATGGTGCTTTTGTTCAGGAAATTCCGAAGCCACATGAAAAAATTCTAATATGGTATCAGATTAATGTTTTAGTCTAATCAAGCCCCATGACTGTCTGTCTGTCTGTCTGTCTGTCTGTCTGTCTGTCTCTAGACAAAGTATTCCTGCTGGGGCAGATTTCTGCACTGTGCCACTCTAAATGTTAAAATGTAAAGCAAATAAATAAATAAATAGCAGGCAGAGGGAAATTATTGTTTATCACATTCTAGATTGTGCAAGTGCAGTTGAAAACAATGCAGTTGTTGTATGGGACTGAATGCTTATGGGTGGATAATATTTTTCAGGGATTTTTTTTAGGTGTGATGAGACAAAGGAACAAAGGATGCCTTAGAGGAGAGGTTGCCTATATGCCTGGAAACCTCTTCAAAGCACACCGCCAAATGGATCTAACGCCTCCCCCTGCCACCTCTAGATCATGATACTTGGCTGAAGCTATTCCGCTATCTTTATGATCCCTCCTCCATCTATGGCGAACTATAGCCATGCAGGGGACCACACCATCTTGCAGAATGTCTCTCCTCTCGCCACGTTCCTCAAACTGACCTCTTTGGGTTTCATCATTGGAGTAGGTGTGGTTGGAAACCTCCTGATCTCCATCCTGCTGGTCAAAGACAAGAGCCTGCACCGAGCGCCCTACTACTTCCTGCTGGACCTGTGCGCCTCTGATATCCTGCGCTCCGCCATCTGCTTCCCCTTTGTCTTCACCTCCGTCAAGAATGGATCTGCCTGGACCTATGGCACGCTGACCTGCAAAGTGATCGCCTTCCTGGGTGTGCTCTCCTGTTTCCACACAGCGTTTATGCTGTTTTGTGTCAGTGTCACACGCTACCTGGCCATCGCACATCACCGTTTCTACACCAAGAGGCTGACCTTCTGGACCTGTCTAGCTGTCATCTGCATGGTGTGGACGTTGTCAGTGGCTATGGCGTTCCCGCCGGTGCTAGACGTAGGGACGTACTCTTTTATCCGTGAGGAGGACCAGTGCACATTCCAGCACCGTTCCTTCAGGGCGAATGATTCACTGGGCTTCATGCTCCTGCTGGCGCTCATCCTCCTGGCCACACAGCTGGTTTACCTCAAGCTCATCTTCTTCGTTCATGACCGTCGAAAGATGAAGCCTGTCCAGTTTGTGCCTGCTGTCAGCCAGAACTGGACCTTCCACGGACCAGGCGCCAGCGGCCAGGCTGCGGCCAACTGGCTAGCTGGATTTGGTCGAGGCCCCACCCCGCCTACTTTGCTGGGCATCCGGCAGAACAGCAACGCGGCGGGCCGCAGGCGTCTATTGGTATTGGATGAATTCAAAACAGAGAAGAGGATTAGTAGGATGTTCTACATCATGACGTTTTTCTTCCTGGCACTGTGGGGGCCCTATCTGGTCGCCTGCTATTGGCGGGTGTTTGCAAGGGGCCCTGTGGTCCCTGGGGGCTACCTGACGGCAGCTGTGTGGATGAGCTTTGCCCAGGCTGGGGTCAATCCTTTCATCTGCATCTTCTCCAACAGGGAGCTTCGGCGCTGCTTCAGCACCACACTCCTCTACTGCAGAAAATCCAGGTTACCAAGGGAACCCTACTGCGTTATATGAAGGTTTTGCTGTGGGTTTTTTCTCATCTATGTCTCTATTTCCCTGATTGATCTTGATCTGGGCTTGTTCCCATTGTACAGCGCACTCTCTCTTTTCTCTCTCTTCTCTTCATCCTCCAGTTTATCTCCTGCTGCTCCTTCACCTAACCCTTCTTTTCAGTGGTAGAAGGTGGACTGCCCATCACGAGGCTCTGCCAGGGTTTTTGAATATGAAACGTATCAAATATGGAGGCAGAAGGGAATGGGAATACGCAGGAGGTCTGGATCCCCTCCTGTGTTTATGTTCTAGTAAACAGACATTGTGGAAGGCCATGCCAATGCAGAGAAGCAAAAAGTTGAAAAAAGAAAAGAAAAAAGATTTGACAAAACAATAAAAACAAAAGCTCTTGCTTTGGATATTTTGAAGATGCATTATTCTGTGAGGTGTGAAATACGTAAATATGAAAAGAAAAAGAAAACAGAACAAAAAACAAAGAAATGATACCTCTCAAGGAGTCACTGGAAATGTTTTACATTTTAAGAGTTGCACTAAAAAGAAGATGTAAAGATGCTTTTTTTGGTCAACAGTTGCCAGCTGCATTGCAAGGACAACTTTTTTTCTCCCTTTTTTCTCAAAATAAATAATGAATGCTTTAATTTGCAACAGACTACACAACCGCTGTAAGTAAAGCAAAACTTGGTGACTGTTGGAATACACCATCACAAGAGGATAAAAAGGTTTTAATGTAAGTGATATCTTTTTCATTTACCGGGTGGGGGCTTAACGATGGGGATTTACAATGTGTGGTTTTGAAGTTGCAACTTAAAACTAGAAATAATTTCTTGTAGTTTTATGATCCATATGTCCCTAGTGTCTGGCATTGTTATTTTCTTATCATCTTTTACAAAAAAAAGAGGAAAAAAGATGAAATGATGTTTGGATTTGAAAAAAAAACGTTGCTTTTAAGAACAACATTGTGCTTAAAAAAGACACTGAAGAAGTAGTTAAATGTTTCATCATATCCATGTACCTAAACACTATCATATTGTTACAGTATTGCTGATGCCACTCCAGGTGTTCTTGCCTTAATGGTTATGATATTGTCATGTTTCTTGGTTGTTGGTTGGGTTCTTATTTTTTTCAATTTTATTTCATTCACCCCTAAAAAGTCGATTTTTAGATGCAAGGGGAGTTTTGTTCTGTTTTTCACATCAATGTGAAGTGCATGTCCATTTTTAAAAGCTGGTCCACTCCCATGAGCATCACAGGCCATACACTGAGCAGCCCATTTTTATTCTGCAATGGTTTGCTACACCCCACAGAGTGCGCAGAGCACAGGGAGTGTGTGTGTGTGTGTGTGTATGTGTGTGTGTGTGTGTGTGTGTGTGTGTGTGTGTGTGTGTGTGTGTGTGTGTGTGTGTGTGTGTGTGTGTGTGTGTGTGTGTGTTAGTGGGTGCTTGTGTGTGCGTTTCAGAGTGTGTGTGCTGTGTGGATCAGACAACAGTCACTTCAAGACCAGAGCCTTAGTATGAAATCTTGCACAATTTGTAAAAAATGTAAAAGACAAAAAAAAGACATTTAAGGCACACTGTCTTGTTTCTACTTTCCCTACATTTGCTCTCTACTGATTGTTTTCAATGACTTACTTTTTTCTCTTGTGGCCATTTTAATATTTATTATGTATTCTTTTTTGTATATTATTGATAGATTGTGTGTAAGTATGTGAGTCTTTTATTTTGAAGTCCCGAATGTGAGTACAGTTTCAGTTAGGATTGCATTTGCTGAAAGTTAACTGTGTAATCTGTTGCTTTTTGAAATAAAAAAGTTTCCATTTTACAAAATTTGTTCTTATCCCTGTCATTGGGGGGAGATCATATTGTATGGCCACACTGACAGCTTCAAAACCCCTCAGAATTGGTTTTGAAATGGTGCTTGGTCAAGTGATGGATTTGCCCTAATCTTCACCCCTGCAGGTCAAAGATTTATATTTTTTCCTCACCTGAATTCATAAGACAAAGCAATCAAAACAATCCACAATGGTGTAAAATCATTACTTTGGGATGTCTAAATACTTTAAAGCCATTGATGAAATGTTATAATGTCCATATTTTGTATTCAAATGATTAATGGTGTTTGGTATTTCTACAAGGATTTTATATGTGCCATTTATTTTCATGCTAACCTTCTTTTTATATGAGAAAGTGATAAAACTTTTAAATGTGCCTTTTCTGGAACATAATCTTTTCTGTCATTTGAGTCCTTGGGACAGCTCGTCAAAACAGAATATATGTTAAACCTTGTCATTGAATGTGAAGTGTGTTTGACATTTAATGGGAATAATCTCCATGAATATATCCCAGGGCACACTCACCCTTGCAGTTTTCATTCTGTGTTAAAGGGGAATACCACTGAATTTCAGATGTAATATATGCAGCTCTCATATGGAATAATGGCAGACCACTCTGCAGTAATGACTATCCTTGCACTGAGCCCTATAGCCACATATGACACAGTGGTTTGTCCCATTTGCTCACTTTTTAAGGTCACACTAATGTTCAGCTGCACTGAAAATTAGTTGGGAAATATGGAAACAAGAACTAGGGATGTGTGAACAAATTAATAGGTATTCTCAAATGAATCCCCATTTAATGAGATGTCAAGTGCTTCAGTATAAAAACAAATACAACAAAATTATAATAAAAGATTTTAAAAATTCCTCACTCCTTCCATGCAATTCATCAACCCATTTTAAGATAAATAATAATGTTTTTGTTAAATATATAGTGGAATGTAAGAAATTGTCTTGTCTTTAAAACTGAGGTTAATAAAGGCCACAAGACGAAGGCACATTTATTCTTAAATTGAGTGGTGTTTCTCTGTAAAAGACTGTGATTACAGTATGTTGACAGTGTTTGAAAGCTAATACGTGCATCTGCAAGAATAGAGCGTAAACTGAAAAATGTGAGATTTGTAACTGCCAATTTTGTATAATTCAGACATCACTGTAGCATTTTGCTTTTTAACCAAACATGTGTTCCACTGCCATATTTTTTTTCTACCCTAAAAATCATTCTATGAAATAATGTGACCTTAGCCTAGGTACCTGAAAACACAAAATGTGATGCTGAAATTGTTTAGAAACACTCTTGGTAATTGCATGCTGGGTCTCAGGTTGTGCTGATCCATTTCCATTACAAGGTTTTGTGTTTTTTTACTTGATCACACAAGTTTGGATCTAGAAGGGCCAAGTCAGATGTTGTGAAAGCATGTATTCACATTTAAAGGAATGGTTATATCAGGAAATGCTCTGGTCTAGTTTTACATAATGTCTTTTTTCCTGTTTTTTGTTTATTATGCTGCCATGAAACCTGTCCAATGTTTCTTGAGACAGAGAGATAGATGTGGAGGAGGCAGTTGTTGATGAAACAAAAAATGAGTTTTTGTGGGATTTCATATTTAAACTGGGGCTGAAACTGTGCTACTTGAGGCTGGAGCGGAAATTAATATCTCACTTGTGTATATTTTAGCCTCATTCAGCGTATGCAAATCACAAACAGTGTCACTTGTGAGCACTGGCCCATTTCCTCGCATGTTCATTTGAGCGCCCCAGTAATTCTGTTTCTCTCCACGTCTGAGGAAAGATGACAGGCAGAGGTGGTCGGCTTGAAAGTGATTCACTTTGGCAGACAAGCTCTCACATTGAACTTGTTTCCCTCCGAGGTACCGTCTCTCCTGAGAAACATTGAGAAACATATTGTTCATAATCAAAGCAATTAGGATGCTGTAGTCTACTGTACCACCTGACTGGGATCGGTTCTTTGCACTTAGATCATGGAAGAAAGAAAAAAACTGATCCTTTTTGTGAGGCAATTATAATGCTTTGCTGAAGATACTTTTCATTTAATGATCAGAGGACTTTTCTATTGGAATTTGGCTGCCAATGAATAACACATCAATCCCTAAATCCGTGTCACTCTCCTAGTATCTCGGTGGATTTACGCAAACAATTTCTGTTTTTTAATGGACTGCCAATGGGCTCTGAAAAAAGGATCTCACCCTAGCCCTCATTTGCTGCCTATAATTTGAGTAAATACCATCTGTTGACTTAGAAACATTGTCGTGTAGGTGTGTGTGTGGTTTGTGTGTGTGTGTGTGTGTGTGTGTGTGTGTGAGAGAGAGAGGGGTGGGGGCTCTCTGCACTCTTAAGCATTTTCTATTTGTATAATACACGCCAAACCTTAATTAAAAGAGCAGTAAGGGACTGTGCCGAGAAGCACTCAAATATGAAAAGCTGCTTTGAATGGAAGGGAGTGGACGACTCAATCTTCTGACAAGCTACTCAGGAAAAAGGAAGAATTGCTTTGTGTCTTGGCATCACCCTACCCTGCATATTTGTTTGATTGTGTGACCACTTGAGAACGGACCTGGAAATATAATGGTTCAAAATGCTTTACATAATTTCTCCAGGGCATTCATTTTGCTTTGTGAAATGACATTTACTTACAATGTATTTCGTGGAGTTTTCCGTGGTATGTTCAGTCAAATTATGTGTGTAAATGTGTGTGTTTGTGCAGGAGTCTGTTTAGTGACCCCATGACAATGTGTTGAGCTTGTGGCTGCGGGTTTTCATGCATTCATGTTTGTCCTCACTCACAGGTCAGTACACTATCAGTGTGTCAGAACAGGCTGTGAAGCCAGCCAGTCCTCTTTTCTGGCTAAACAGTGAACAGTCATCGAAGTCCAAAGCTGCAGTAGTTTTCTCTCTAATGGCTTTGCAGCTTCACAGCTAATGTGCCACAGAAAACTGGTAATGGTCAAATGAATGATGGTGCTAGGATCACAAATGTGTGGCAGTCTGTCTACGTGTGTAGGTGTTTCCTAAAATTTCATTATTTTTGTCCTTTCTCTGTTGCTGTTAAAGTTTAATTTTGTCCTGCTCTCCATCCATTCATGATCTTTTTTTTTATGAATACATCCCCGTCATTTCCCAAAGCTTTTAGACATGATAACAAGGGGCTGTTTCTGTCACTAAAACATGTGGGACAATGTAAACAAATCCTTTTACAAACAAGCTGCTTCTCTCAAAAAAGGGTGGGGGTTAATTTGGGCAAATGCATGTGCAGAATTTGAAACAGATGTGTAATTAGCTACTTTCCAACTCATGTAAACAAAATCAGAATCTAAATACGTGTAAACCCCCTACTGCATTATATTGTATGATAATATGTACCCAAGATAATGAAGAATAAGATGTCGTAAGGTAAAGATGCAGAAGGAGTGAAGGTCCAATAAAACACAGCATAATGATGATTTCTATCCCCTGGGGGGGGAGTGGTTCTGGGGGGAAAAAAAGGTTGCTGCATTTATTGTCTGACAAGCTATTACAGCCAGTACAGGCCTCTGAATACCAATGATCAACGGGATGCCTGATAAAAATTTGCAAGTGTATGAAGATTCCTCCACATAATATCCCAGTCTTTATGTCTTCATTCCAATAACCACCCTCCCAACTCCTGCAGCCCATCATGCAAATGCCTTATATAAAGAATATCCCTGCTTTAAATATTAACTGATTAAATTGCGGATGGAGCTTCAAAGGTTCCGTCTTGCATATTTAAACAGTATTTTTTCTCTCTCTCTCACTCTCTCTCCTGTAATGTGAGACACAGTGATTGGATCATTTCTCTGGAAATTTGCTAGGAGCTAAGTTTTAGAAGTCTTAGTTCTATCTTGAGCGTCACACCTGTGTGCACTAGAAAGTGTATTCTGGGCTGAGCTGAGGTTTCTTCAGATATTCCATACATTAAATGTTACAGCTGGCAGTTCATATAATCATTTGGAGGATGATATCTTTGTAGATTATGGGTACTAGATGATAGATTTCACAAAGAAATTAAGGCAGTATGGCATTTGATCATTTTACGCATGACTGAGTGTTGTGTTGCTGTAGAATGAACAAGAATAATTTTTGCGATTGCAGTTTGGCTCAAAGGAATAGTTCAACATTTTAAAAAATATGCTTATTCATTTTTTTGCAGAGAATTAGGTGAGAAGATTGATATCACTCTTGTGTCTGTATGCTAACTACAAAGCTACTGCCAGCAGCTAGCTAATTTAACTTAGCACAAACACTGGAAACGGGGAAATAGCTAGCCTGGCCCTGTCGGTAGGCAACAAAACCCACCTACAACCACTTTTAAAACTAAGTAACACTTCTCATTTGTTATCTTTCCAAAAAAAAATTAAACGTTGTGATGGACTGTGTCTTGGTATGATAGTCCAAGACATAATACAATTATTAAGATTAGTGGTGCTAGTAGGCATGTTTTGTTACGTTTGGACAGAGCCAGGCTAGCAGTTTCCCACAGTTTCCAGTATTTATGTTATCTAAGCTATGCTAACCGGCTGCTGGCTCAAGCTACAGGATTACTTTAAAGATGTGACAGTGGTATCAATCATGTCTTCTTTATGCAAGAAAGCAAACTGGTGTGTTTCTCAAAAGGTTGAACTGTTTCCTGAATTCAAAAAAGTGGTAAGGGTCCCTCCTTCTTTTAATACTGCTAGACTTTTACTACTCTGCTGTTCCACCCTGAAAAGCTGACTTGTGGAAATGCTGCAATGTATACAGGACACATGCAGAGGTACAAGGGGCTTACGTTTTCTGGTTATTCCTACAAGTGTGGCTATCTAAGCTGCACAGAAACTGTCCACAGTGTTTTATGCTTTGATATCTCTAGGTACATTGTGTACATGATGTTGTGCAGAACAAGCCTCGCAGCACTGAGCTTTTCATTGGAATGTAAGTTGTTGCATAATGTTTTCACGCTGTGAATGGATGGGTTGAGCAATGGAAACTGCCACTGCAGTGTGCTTAGAGTAGGTGCAGGTCAGGATGTAAGCCTACATAGGTTCTGTTTCTTTACTGTTAAATCCTCTTGGTAGTGATGGAAGTCAAGAGTAAACACGCCCCTTCGCTCCTAAGACTTAGGATGAGTGATGGAGCCTCGGATAGATCCAGATTGGTAGGTTAGTACTTAAGCACCAAAGTTGGACTATGTGAAGAGAGAGTAGTGGTCAGAAGTAATCCTCCAACAAGGATTACCCATGTCTTTCATGTTAGATTAAAGGGTCCCATGATACCCTGCCATTCTGTTTAAGTACTGATGGGGAATCATTGCGCCTGATGACAAATTATCAGTGTCATCATCTTGTGTTGTTGTTGTCTGCTTGATATTGAGTGTGATTTGGGTGTTTTTTTAAGTGGGCATTCTTCAGTTCTCCAGATTTGGGCAGGCTGACCAATCACGAGCCAAGTGGTCTCTCTCTGTCAGTGTCTCTCTGCGAGTGTGTCGAGATAATCATCTTATCCACCAGGCACTGTACACACAACACACACACACACACACACACACAAAGTCTGAAATGAGGAGATCTGGATGACGTACCTAACACAGTCAGCAGAAAGGAAAAGAAATATTTGGGTCACATGAAAATTGAATGGGGTTGTGATGATTGCAGTTGGTGGTGGTAGCGTCTGACTAAAAAACGCCTCTCCACCAATGAGCAGGCTAGTACTTTTATTCCACTTTTATTGCGTTCAAATTAGACCAAGCTTGTAGGATATAGCTGACAAAACTAGCAGGCACTGCAAACATTTTCCTAACAGACTGAAATATTCAGAAGCTGCTATCTGGCTTATAGGGGCTTTCAGAGAATTATGATTCGCAGCAAGAAGGCTGAGACTACCATATTCGCGCAGCACAGCATTTGCAGAGGGCAATCTGTCATGATAAAAAGCCAGCAAACATGTACATTATGGTTTCTATTTACAACCAACTGCTTACATCTGTTCACAGTGGGGCACATCTGCCCCCAGAGGAGCAAAGGAAAGGAATATTAAAGAGATAGAAGCAGAATTTGTGGAATTTATATTCAGATATCTTTTTTAAACTCAGATCCTTTACTCTCTCCAGCTTTTAATAATGTTGTTCTGAGGATGGCATCATTATTTATTTATCAATTTTTTTATGGTAATTGGGGAAAGTGTTTAGGGGTGTTTATACAGGCGATTTGTTCCCACTAATTCGGCATGTTTTGTGATGAATCCAAGGGCTTTTGGAATAGGGAGGAGGTGGGTGGGGTGGGTGGGGAGGGAGTTAATCCACTCGTTTTCTTGTGTTACAGCCTGTTCAGCACATTCTCTCTCTCGCTCACTCTATCTCCCTCCCTCCTTTATTTTTGGAAACATCTCATTCTTGTGAGTCAGGCCCGTCATGCTCACAGAGGCTTGGTCTAGCGAGCTCTGGCCCCCTCCTCCTCTCTGCCCGTGTCTCTGCTGTTTATGACATTAGAAGAGAAGAGAGAGCCGAGGAGGAGAAAACAGAACCCTTCATCTCTTTTTCTCAGATCCAAGAGGGACAGGGTGAGAGAAGGAATGCTTTGGGAATTTTTAATTCACTGTATTTATATAGCCGGCAGGTAACGGATGGATTTGTTTTTGTGAGCACCTGTGTAATAATGGCTGAAAAGGGGCCTTGACTTTGGTGATAGGTGACAGGCAGCAATATCTAACCTGACAAACTCCCTCCATTTATACTGCATTCGTGGAACAAAATCATTGTGATGATCCAACCACATTTTTGGCATCCATCTTAATTTGTCAAGCAGCGTTGATGGCAATGTTGATTGATTATACCTGACTTGACTGATAGCCATGTCACCTGCACTTCTGTTGCTTATTTGTTGTTTTATGTGCATATATATTTCTTTTGTTCCTTTTTAAAAAAAAAAAAACCTGTGGTGGCCCTGAAGGGACAAGCTAATTAGCATGTTTGCAATGCAGTGTCATTTCTTTGAAGAGTTTTCTTGCAAAAAAGGCAGATCCCTTCCAGGAAATCTGCAAAATTAAGTTGCCTTGGAAACACCAAATTATACAACAAACACTTACATCATCTTACCGACCGAGTTTGAATACAGGATTAAATGTCTTGTTGGGATGGACACTTTAGCTGGTTTTGTGCTTCATATCATTTGCAGAAGAGTACATTTGACGTAGACAATGTTTCTGTTATCTTTTAGTGCGTGCGGGAAGAGGATGATTTATGTTTTTTTGTGTTAATTATAGAGATAACCTGCTGTAACAAATGAAATTGCACAAAAATAATAATAAGGACTTTTGTTATGTTGGATAAGGATTTAATTTGGCTGTAGGCAAGAGTAAAATGTTAAACCATTATTTGAATGTGTTCATTTTTAGCTGTTGTATTGAGTTTGCCTCTGCAAGTAACATGTTGATCAAGAGAATGAGCTTTGGTGAGCATCCATTTCCCTTGAGACTCTATTTATTCTTTCTACAGATGCATATCTTCAGGCATTATCTCTAAATTTATCAGTGGCCTTAAAATCTGTGCTACATCCTTAATAAGTTGCATTTGTTCAGAAGTGATGTCTTGGAACAAAGTCGTCCAGCAGCTTACCTAGGAAATGTTTCTTTCTACTATAAACATGGTTACTGCAGCGAAAAAGTAATTTTCTACTTTCTGTGTCCAAGGGATTCCATTTTTTCTCTTGAAAAATTATATTTGCTACACAGATATAGTAGCTTTCTTCTGAGACTGATTACACTGTTGGTATTTGCACAATTTATAGGCTTACCATACTCCAGTTCACACATAAAGGAAGCTGTATCAGTCAGTGCTTTGTAGCATAGTTTATTATGTAGTTTATATTTACCTTTGATGTCACATGTGCTAAAATTGCATTACACACAAACATATATATGCCCTGATGGATTTGTGGTGTCAAAATATATAGAGTAAATAAGTACCAAATGTTAATTGTGATGAGGTGTGCTTCCTCACTGTGCATTGAATAGTCCCTGATGCATTTAGCATCTTTGTATGGTGTTGGGAGGGCAGTGGAATAGTCTTGGTACAGAAAAGGGCCCTGAGCAAAGCAGCACAGAGCCATTGTCATTAGTCATCAACAACAGCACATGGCCCCTCAAAGCGCAGTGCTGTGAAAGTTTCCTTCTGAATCACTGCAGCCATTCCTTCAGCCACGTGGTCGCAGGTCTCTGTGGGGCCAAATGCTTTCAGACACTTCATATAATGCAACAGAAAACCTGGATGGCAACCTAGATAAATAAACAGCTCTATTGGATCTGGTAGCTTACATGATATGTGTATGAATGAGAAGTCAGTGCTGCAATGATATTCAGCTGATATTGATTGGATCACACTCTGCTTGTATTAGCTACTTGCTGTACACACCTGAATATAGAATGCATAGTTCTGTCTTTTATATGTGATGTGCAGATTACTCTACTTACTAGTCTTGTAGATTGCTGGTTTCTTCATTATGTAATTGTAAACGTAGCACATAAAAATCTTAAATACAGTCCCTAAAACTGTATGTTTTAAAATCCCAGCCCCGCTATTAAGGCAGGTATGAGCTGTCATCTGTTTTGGCCTGTGCTGCCCCTGGATGAACTTCCATTTATCAACATGATTTTTAAGGTGTAAGTACAGTGAACTGTGAGTCACCTCCCTTGTGATTTGTTTTCATACCAAATCTATCATCCACTTGAGGTGTAATATATTTCCCCACTAAGCCTTTCCCCTATCCACATCCCTCCTTGAAACACAGAAAAGGGGGTCATTTTTGGTCTCCTGATGTGCGAAGATAAACCTAGCTTGGCTGTTTAAAGTCTTAAATTTGCATGAAGACACAAAGCTGTGAACTATGAACATTCCGGGAGACCAGCTGACAAAAGGCCCTCCTTTTCATCTCTCCCTCATTTCCGCTTCAGACTAAGATTAGTTTTTAGAAAAAAATGTTACTTTACAATTTTGCCCCAAGCTCAGGAGAGAACACCAAATGTTCTACTCTAGTTAAATGCTCTGCAGCCAGGCAGCCCCTCTATCCACAGCCTTGTGTGTGATATTTATGTGCTTCGTGTGATGTTTTAAAAATAACTCCTGAAAGGGTTTTCTTGCCAGGATATTGTTCACTGCTTCTCAGCTTCCTGATTACCACACGAGGTAGCATAGTAACCACTTACCATAGCGGGAAATCATCTTTGAACAAATCAGAATGCTGCTCAGTAATTACGCTTTATATATTCTGTGCTACACATCCATGCATGCATGGCCATGTTTTGCATAAACAAAAGCACATTATTGGGCTTTGTATATAGTACTTGAAACGGCATGTTGGGATAGACTGCAGCCTCCTCACCTCAAATAATAAACATCTGTAGAAAATTGATTGATGAATGTATTTGGCCATTGCATAAGTCTGTTGTTCTCTTTCCATACCAGGAAAGGACTCGGCTAATGTTTTCTATTTTTTACAGTTACATTAGCTTTATTATATGTAGGAGATAATTTATTGTTTCATCAGATTATTTCTCTTCACTCCTCTAACAGGGGATGCAGTAATGGTTGTTATTACAAAACAGTGTTACTGTTATTTAGGGAAAATAAATCACCATTCAGTATTCTTAAAAAATACAGTCTAAATGAGCATAACCATTATGCAGGAACTTCCGTCTATGTATTGCAATCAGTTTGCAATCAATCTTGTTATTACAACAAGTTTTTGTTTATTCAGCTACCCAGGTATTTCAAACCAAATCAGACTTGACTTCTATGGAGACATAAATACAATTATTAATTATAAATTTTACATATAAAATAACATATCATAAGAGTTTATTTTAGAGTTGTTTTTTATCATTATAATTCCAGCTGTTTTGATTTCAATGTCATTTTTAAACCCACCAGCTTCTTAATGGCTGTTTTATTCCATAGTGCCATCACAAAGTTTTTGTCTGTCAACCAAGTTAAGTGACTTCACAAGTTACTTCAAAATTTCATGGTGATTCATATTTAATTCATATGATTATTCATTTTATAATATCTATTTTTTTACTTTATTGTGATAAATGATAAAATATTTGGAAGCCATTAAATGAGCAGACACCACTTGCATGTTATATAAATCAAGTAAGATCTATGCCAAAGTTACTATCAGTCACTGCAAGTAATCCAGGCTCCTGTTTGGTTGCACACCTGCCAATGAAAACATACCAAATTTGATTCCATCTGGAACATGCTGCAAGCCTAATAGAGTCACAGTGTCATGGAGTTTGAAGGACAATGAATTACAGCAAACCTCTCTAGATGTGTTTTAAAATGGTGCATTAACAACTTGAGTCCATACATTTTGCATTATGGATCAAAGGAAGTTTTGCCAATCTCAGGCAACAGAGACTCCTGACGAGGATCAAAGCAAAACCATAACGCCTTCATTGTCTGGGGAAAGAAAGCACACTCACACATTTTTCTGTTAAGTTTGCACATGGTGTGTTTTTTCTTTATTTGTATTCATTTAATTCTTAAAACTTGGTGAAAATAAATTTGCTTTCTGTCCCTATGCTTGAAACCACATTAACTCAAATCTTTATGAGTTTAAAGCATGATGTAGATTCTTACAATGGTCAGAACTTATGCATTTCTTCAAACCGAGTGCAGTTATATTTCTTCCAAGAGGCTCTTTTATTGGCTCTTCTCTGGCAAGTTAACTGAGCCATCTCCATGGGGGCGAAGCAGTGCTGCAGCCTCACTGCATCTCCAGGGTCACGATCTCTCCCTGGCTAAATTAGATCAGAAATTCTGATCACTTACTCCAATTATTTCAACAAACACTAGGTCACGTCAGAGCTAGCAAAAAGCCAGTGTGCCACTCATTTTGGTGAAACTAAAAGAGAGAGCACAGTGGGTAGCTGAGGACAGATCTTTGCATCACATTGATTCTTTCTTGTTATTTGTTTACATCACGTTCCCATGTACATCTGAGACTCAGTTTTTTGTGTTGTATAATTTGTTGCAATGTGGCTGTGTGTCTTGTAAACCTCCAAGAAGCACAAAACGACTGTAATTCAGCTGTGTTTGGACATATGGTGACAGCAGCATGTGATGTTGAGTGAAAATTTGCCAAGAGCCGACGGCAGACAATGAAACTTGCATGTATGAGATTAGTTGGGAAACATTGCATAAAATACTGGGGGGATTGTAGTGTTAATATAATCAGTTCCATCAGCAGCTTGCTCGGCAGCTGAGGGCTGCGGTGTGTCACTGATATGATTACCTACTCATCCAGAGCTCTGATCTCATTGTTCCCTGACATGGAGGTGACTGGATAATACATGCATAATAATGTAGGAGTGTCCTGCAGATAAAGCTTTGCTGTTTGCAGTGAAAACATGTTGCATCTGAGGTCAATTCTAAAGGATCAAAAACATTATTTTCTCGTGCATTAATTGCTTTCATTTTACACAGTTGGCAAAGACATAGATTTATAACCAGTTTATGACAGACAAATTGCTCATGCCAATCCCTGGTGACAAATGGCTGGTTAAAGGGATTAAACAGGTGTGTTTAACCGGTGTAAACCCTTAACAACTAATATTCACTTGAGCAACACACCAAGATTTTTGCGTCCACAAGGGACCTGTTTTTAAACTAACAGCACCAGAGGGGAAGTGCTGGTCTTGGCTCTTGTTGTTGCTTAGCAACAATTGAAAACCAGTTTGAAGTGTGCCATGTGTTTGCTGAAATGTAAAATATTTTTATCCTCAAAGCACCACGCACTGTTGGAAATGCACAACAGCACGTCCTTTGCATTGCGAGCAGGGGATAAAGTGGTCAGCGTGATGAAGACTGATTCCTCTTTGATGTGTAACCTAATTGTCCCAGTGGTGTTGCACTGTGGCTCATAAGAGACAACTGCAGCTCAATTGGGAAGCTTCCAAATATAAATATGCATTAACATGTGGTTTATAACAGTCCAAATTTGCAAACATTCACATATTTTTTCCTGAGATTGAGATGAAAATGCAGAAAAAGGCTTGAGTGAAAAATTAGGCCTTTGGTTAAATGAGGAAAATGATAAAAACCCTGACCTAAATCTGATCCTTCTGGGTAGCTATGGCATGCACATTCCTGGAAGGAGTCCACAAGGAAATACCCAAATGCAAAATACCAACCTACCTGTCATACTTACTGGTAAAAGAGGCAGCAGCAGTGACAGTTTTTTTGCAGCAGAAACTGCATTCCTTTTCCAGTTTTGTCACCAAAGTGAAACCTTTCAGGAAAAGTTTCAGACAGCTAAACAGCTGTTTCAGACAGCAGTTCTTAGGACCTGTAGCTGCACTGCTACCCTCTAGACAAACAAGTGAAAAATAGGTACTAGCATAAGCCATTCTAGTTTAATTAAAGGAGTGCTGGATAGTAATGGATCATTATAATGGTGATTTTTGGGTAATAACTTTTAACTTTTAATTCTGTTTTCATTATCAACTTTGGCATAGGTTTAAACTGGCCCCTTTGGCTTAGTTTTATTGGAACACCAGGGCCCAGTATAGTGTCTCTACAATGTTGCTGGTGAGTAAAAGTAGAAAGGTGCGTAGCATTAGTTTTTCTCCAGCCAGTCTCATGAACTGAACTTAAAGAAACTTGAGATAGAACTAGAGCTTTACAGCTTTGTGGTTTATTGTACAGTATATTGTAGACTGATAGCATAACTAGATAGCATAACTGGGTGGTTTACACTTGCTTGCTTCTGTTGGGTGCTTTTCTGGGAACACTGAAGTGGTTCAATGAGGCGTCAGTACTGTCAGTTCATTGTATGCTTTCTGATTGTACGCCATCTGTCCTCACTCGAACCCACTGAGCAAACACTGAAAATAAAGCCCATGCATAATTGAGTCATCTGGACTGAAATAACAACTACCAATTCAGTGGGAAAAAAATTCTCCAAGGAACTGCGAATGCGATCACAGAGAACGGACAAAGGGAAATGTCATGTTGGCATATGAAGTGATAACTCTGGCTTTCAAAACATGCTGTGGAGCAGAACAGCATTATGTTTGTGACAATTCACAGGACAGGGTAATCAAAGCAAAAGTGTTAAATATGTGAATCTCAAAAGCCTCAGGGATGGTATTTTATTTCTTTGCTGCTGGGCTTTTCATTTGGAGAGCAGGGTTGATATTCAGGCAGTGGCTGATAATGCACATTGGCACATTGGCACATTGGCATACAATGGCTTTGAAAATGAAACTGTAAGGCTGAGGTAGTGTGTCGATCAGTGGAGAGAGCTTGAGTACTTCTGACTAGTCTCATCTGGTTTCTCTCCCTCTCTATCTTTCTCTCTGCCCCCCTACCCTACCCCCACCCCCTTCCTCAGACAGACATATTCTCATCTGCAGTCTTACTGCATTGTGTTGTGCAAGTTATAAGCTGACGCTGCCTGAGTGTCTCCATGGACTTTTCTCTTTTGACTTGGCCTCTCTTTCTCTTTACTTAACTTGGCTGCTGCTCCAATGTCAAGCCAGGTCCTGAAGCTGGCCTGTACTTAATTATCACAAAGCAATCCATAGACCTCTACGCTCATTTAATGTTGTGTGGTACATGCAAATTCTGATGAATGCTGCTAGTCAATGAGGTTGTCTATACTTCACTTGGTCTTTTGGTAGTTAGATATTTGGCTCCCCAAGTGACCCTTTGTTTAGCCTGGTCCCCTTAATTACTGTTGCTATGCCTTAGCTATTTCAAGCTGTTATTCTTCTGTTTTCACACATCACATACACAAGGGCAGCCATATTGCATACATATATTTTAAGTGTACTTTTGAAATGCCACAAAAAGTAGTGGAAATGGCCACGTTTTACTAGGGAACCATACTTGGTGGGGATCTGGGAATTACATTGACAGATTTTTTATAAACAAATTCCTATTAATTTTACTCATTATCATGGGAGCTGCATAAAATCTTACTTAAAATTACAAAGATTGCAGAGAGCTTATTTTCTTGATGACTTGATGCACTGCAATTCATATTTCAAAAACATGTTCTTCTACTATACTAAATTCTCCGCTCTGCTTCATACAGGAAAAATAGGGTGCATCGATAGTGAGTTTATTAAGTCCTTTTGGATTGTAATGCATCAGAGACGCAGGACGCATACCAATCAACATCACTGCAGTTTCCAGGAAACCTGTAGGCTGTAACGACCACAACGCTGACACAGAAACGCTACTTTTGGGGATTGGTTCAGGGGTCCCTGCAATGTCACGCCTTTCCAGTAGCATTCCATTCCTATGAGCAGTAGCTGGATGTGTGGTGCATTCAAGCACAATAGATTATATTAACTTCATTAACACACTGCAGAAACGGTGTAAAACAGCCATAAGCCATAAGTGATTACCCCCTATAAAAAACCAAAACATCCCAGTGCGTTCCCCCCATTTCCACTACTGGTTATGCAACGCTGTAATAAACAGAGTAAAAGAAGTAGAGGTTGTGAAGCGTAAAATCTTTTGAGTAAGTTTCCGCTGAACTTTTTCAAATGCATATAAAACTATGTTGATGGAAACACAGCTAATTGCAATTGCAGCAAATTTACCACTTGATATTCTTCAGAGTATTTCTAGCCAGTGACGCTGACTTTATCAGCTCTAGTCACAGTAGCTAGCTAACAATGAAAACAATCACCTAGTAAAAGGGGTCTTAAACATGCACTTCATGGCTACAGAGGTGTTATCTAAATTTCGCATTCAAAATGTCAGCCTCTTCATCAGTTGATGACCCATGTAGACGACATGGAAATAAAGCAGCAGCAGTGCTCTCATATTGTGAATTTCCTTGTTAGCCCTAGTATTATAGCACAGTAGTATAAGAACAAATGTATGGAAAATAGTCTATTAGTGTAATATTGTAACAAAAATTAAAAATGTTCTAACATATCTAACATAAGCCTTTTTGGATGCTTTGTAACTATGAAAAAACTTGGACAAGCAAGACAAAGATTTATCACTGTTTCACTGTTGATATTTTCAACCAATATGTTCCACTTTTTTAGAGATAAGTCATTGATAACTTATGGCGACTATGATAACTATGGCTAACTGACGCTTTTGCCAAAAAACTATGTTAAATAATGAATGTAGCTGGAGTTGCTGAATAGAGCAGAACAGTTAACGTTACCCCACACTCAAAATAGTATCATAAAAGACCAGCTCTCACACACTAAGTTAAAGTTACGGTCCTAAACTGCATTTATAAATATATTCTGTAACCATCATACCTAATACTGTTAGCTGGTAAAGTAGTTAGCCGGTCAGCTACATTAAAGCAGCGAAACACACTGCTTAATCCATTACTTACACTATAACTCTTATGTGCTTAATTTTGGAAAAGCTAAGACAATACAACCCCTCCAAACCTTCTGTATATAAGTATCACCCAGAATCAAATTCCTTACTACCGCCCCATGCAAACTGCTTTGACATACTAAGAAATCCAAAGCCTGACAAGCTTGCTGTGCCTAATTATGGTCATGAGGCTATGATTGGAAAATTGCTGTCCAGGGGAAGGGTTTAGTGAAACTTAATATTTTTCATTCAGAATTTTTCAAAAAACTCCAAAAAAGCTTCCATTGGCCTTTTCAAAAAAAACTGCACCTTTAAAGAGACCTGTAAGCCTGCCTCCACAGCTGTGTGATCCTGATCCGATGCATCGAGCGCTAAGAGGAAGCTGTTTGATTGTGGAGCAGGCTCCTTCCATTCCCACCCCTGACCACAGACACGCAGGTTACAGTGTCCCTGTCTGCCTTATCTCCTGGTGCACCGGCTCGGCTTCAGACCCACGGCTCCGGCACAGCCCCTGCTCAAGATAAAGCCCAAAATAGACTGCTCTCGCTGACAGCAAGGCAGTGCTAGATAAGACTGTTGTATCCACAGCTTTGAGCAAGAAATGGGTAGGGGCGGGAGGGCAGGAAAGGGATGGTGTGCAGGAGAGAGTCAGTAAGCAAAATAGTGTTATGGTGAATGCAGGGTGTTGATAGGGTTTAGTTGCTAGTGCTTGCCCTTTGACCCTCTTATTCAACCACAGATAGGAGAAGTTGTGGTTATAGAAATGCTCAAATCAGTTTTTCCTGTCTCTTTTCTCACACTGGAGGCCACCGATTGTGCTTATTGACCCATGTAGTTGAAGGCCCAGCCAATTTGGTCGTCATGGCTTACAGCGATAAGAAAATTACCTAGCACCGTGTGCGCTCCTGCGTGTGTGCGTGTGCTCGTGCTCATTTGTGTGCATGTCTTTTAATGTTTATGTCAGCTTGCCTATAGCTTATTATTCAACCTCTGCCAGATGGCAAACTGCAAAAGTGCTTCTAAAAAGGTTTTCCTCCGTTGGCATGCAGAGGCCAATCAATAGCTGTGTGTCTTAGTAAATTAGATCATGTAGACAAGAGGCAGTAGTCAGCAGAGTCATCCCAAAGTAACCCCGTGCCTGGTTAGTTCATTCTCCATTAGACAACAGCCTGGAGTAATTGAATTGGCCTGTACAATCTCAGGGCCTGGCCTTCGCTTTTACGCCTTTGACAGCATATATTCATGTCTGATAACTCTATACCCCAGCCAACAGACAATGTATTTTTATGTGTATGATAGTGTAGTGGTTAAGACCCTTACAAGTGCAACCACACATACCGTTGCTTCTTGTCAGACGTCTGCACAGTGTCTCCTCACTGTCTTAATGTTGCAGAAGAAAATACTTTTGAAAATATCTTTTTGTCACATTGGCTAAAACTGTCACTATCCTGACAGAAGTATATGAGACAAATAATCTGTGAATAAAAGCAGGTTCATCTGGCTCCTCCTACTGCTCCTAATGCCATTTGCAAGAATCCATCGCTCTCTCGTAAAAACAACCAATCAGCTCCAAGAGGAGTCTCTAATGCATTGCAGCCCCCCGCCTCACTCAGTCAAGCTCAATATCTTCAGTGTGGCTTGAACAATCAATCCAAAACCTTACGTCTCTCTCTCTGCCTCTTCTATCACCCCACCCACCAAACCCACAAGAAGTAAAAAGTTGCCCTTTGAAACCTCAGCCCGCCTAGGGCTTGCTCTCCACAGTGAGAGTCTCTCCAGGACCCTGGTCCCTTTCTCATCGACTCATCTTCTCAAACACGCCGCTCCAACACTTTGCGTCCCACAATTGGAAGAGAGGCTAGTACACCGCTGTCCCCCTCTCAAATATTATTCCCCATTGTTTGCCATCATCCTCTTTGCCAAAAGTCGATACGAGCATCATGGCATATAATGAGCCTGAAGCTTCGTGTGGAGCTGGGATGTGATCAAACCCGTGTTTTGTACTGTACACTGTTGTTGGCAAAGCACGGATGGGCAGTTCTTCCATTGCTAGTGGTTGTTTCTTAGCCATTGTGTTTGCAAAATTTCTGAAGGCGCAATCTGAAGATGTTGAGCTTAGCTGCGTAGTGTGCAGTGATTGACACTGGCTCACTGACACACTCCTGGCTCTGATTGGTTGCTTTGACCCGGGAGCAGTAAATTCTTGCTAATGGCATTAGGAGCATGAGGCGGAGCACAAGAACCCAGATTTTCTTTTCACAGATTATCTGTCTCATGTACTACTGTCATGATATAGTGACAGTTCTACATAATCAAATGCCAAAAGGTTATTTTTGAAAGAATTCACTACTGCCACTTTAAGACAGACTTATTCATACATGTATTCCATTTGTTAAATTACACAGCAAATAAATGACAGACCTTGAGCTCTCTGGGCTGCCAAACTTAATAAGACACGTCTGTCCTCTCTTGTTGTTTGGGGGTAAATAAGTCGCTGTGGCAATGATGAGATGCAAGCTAATTATCCGCTCCAAGCCAATCAATGACAAAGCCAAGCTTCAATATAGAGAGAGCATTGTGGACAGAGAAAAAGAGAAGGAGAGAGTGCAAAAGAAGCACTACCTTTTATAGAATATTTGCACATGAAGAATTTTTTAAAAGAATAGCTGATGAAGAGTTTTGAGGCCTCTCAGCTCCCATAGTTATACTCTAATATAACGCATTCAAAGCATAGAGGCTAATTAGGACACCATTAATATACTTCTGTATCTGTTGCTGGCAGGCCAAATATGTCATTTATCTATTTTTTTATCCATTACTGTGGTTACTCTACTGAAGTACTTACATTTAATATAATTACAGATATACAAAATGAGCACAGGCTCTGAAACCTCTTATTGTCCTACAACCAAATGCTACTCTGTTACCAGTATCGCTACATTATTGCATCAAATGGTTTTATTTCTGGTCTTGCATGTATTCATGTTGTTTTTCAATTCTTGCAACACTGTTAAGCAGATTTAGACTTCACACCTGGCACAGTGTAAATACAGTCCAGTTTAACACTGAGCAAATCCATTAGAGCTCGGAGCAAGCTAACAGAAGTCTTTGATGAACCTTTCTCATCATCTTTCCCTGCACAGCTTTTTCAAACTGCCAACCTTCCAGTCATGAGCACATGCAATGTTTATGTTTTCTCCCAATTGCTCGTGAGGCTTGTGTACTTGTAGTTGTACTGAAGTAGGGTTTATGCTAGTTCAGATGGAAAACATGCCGATGTTTCATTAGGAGAAAGCATGATGAAGTATTCAGACCTTTTTTTGTATGGACTGCATCTGTTAGTGAACAACTGTTAGTGGTCTTTTTATAAGCTACATCATACCTTTATATTCACAAAAATGCATTTCCATCTTAGTTTCCTTGGATTCCTGAGAGTCAGAGTTTTTGTGGAGATGCACTGTAATCTTCAATTTTATCTATGTAAATTAAAGTTATCTGTAGTTGTCACCGTTTGAGTGACTTGTATGCTTTTGCAGTATTCATCTAAACTACTTCCTCATTTCTGTACCCTAAGATACAAATCAGTTTATTAAAGCACTCCAGGCATTTCTAATAGCAATCATATAGTTGTTTAAACCCAAAACACAAGGATCAGGTGGCCCATTTCGTACTGTCATAATCACAAAGTGGAAATTTCCATCATGCAACATAATTGCTTCTAAAACAGGAACAACAAAATCTGCTGTCTCAACATGAAAACCAGAGGAAGCATGAGCTGAGTATTTTTCTTTGGCAACTGTGAGTGTCTTTCTGCGACAAAAACATCCAGTGGTGTATGTGGCCATAATCCCATGTGACATGGGCAGTCAAGGGGAAGCGATTGGAGGGCTTGGAGAAAAAGACAGAGTATGGCAATTCTGAGAGAGAGAGAGGGATAGAGACAGACAGATGAAGAAAGAAAGACTTCCTCTGTCCTTGCCTTGCAGAAAGACACTTGTGTCGGATTCAAGCTAATGCTCCCATTTATATGCCTCCATTTTAAAGGTCCCTGAAAAGATGCACCAACATGAGGGGAGTCTTGGTACTTTACTTCAAATTTCATTGAATCTATTTACTTCATTTGATCCACTTTGTTCAGTGGCAAGCTACTACCTGAACTTGCAGAGACAAGTTGGCCAAACACAGTTTAAAGTGGAGCACCGCAAGGGAACACAACTAATACTGGAGCTTCTTCTCTCTGTCAGAGTGGCTGCGTGGGAGTTTGGTTTATCACGTCTGGGAAAGTGGTTCAGTGTGTTCAGACAGCCAAGTGTGATGATGGAGCTATGGTGGCTTGAGGTCAGGATAAACACATACAGTATCATTTCTAATCCCTTAACCAATACATTCATATAGCCCAGCTGTCATACAATATAGGGGACATGGTGATTTTCTTACATTTATCATTCAGAGTTACTCCAAAATCCTAGTTTTTCAATAAAAAATGAAGTCACTATTGTATTGTAAATCAGGAGAGATCAACGGAGACTGACAAAAAAGGGATTTAGGGTTTTATATTGCTCTATTTCTTTTGCCATTCTCTCCTTTAAGTCCAGTTTTTCTTACATTCCTGTATCTACTAATCCATCTTTCTCGCCTTCTCACCCACTATCTTCCTGCCCTCCATGCTTTGGTCTCTCTTACAGTCACCATTTATTCCCTCGCTGCTTCTTTGTTTATCCCTTCATCTCTCCCTGTCCCTCTCTCCCTCCATTTCTCTTTGATAATGGCAGCCTCAGCGCAGGAATCTGCCGCCATCCATTCCAAGCAGCAGGTAATGGATTGAGAGCGGGACCTGATCTGGCTATGGATGAGCCAGCCCGTAGGTGTCTGAGTGGGCGTTCAAATGGATTCGGAGAAGCTCGCCTCGAATAACACACTTTGTCACCACAAGCTTTGTCTTCACAGATCTTCCATGTTCACTGTCAGTGCTGCCCCCCACCACCCGACCCCTCCTTTCAAAGACAAAAGCTCTTTAAAACAAGGCGCCGGTATGCCAACATCTCTCTGTATGGCTGGTTAAGGGACATTTTGATATTGTCAGGATGCTTCTCCTTAGTACTCCTTAATCCCATCAGTGTTGCACAAGCACACTGCTGTACTTCTCACTTTGTTCTCTGTTTTTTTTTTTTTTTATACAAAGGGGCAAATAAACAGATCAAGAGGATTGCAGGACTGACGCCAATGTCACACTACTAATGCTGAAAATCCTAAATTGTCCAAACAAGAATGTTCTCAGTGGTGATTCTGGCAGCAAATATATGTTGTGTATGCCAAGCGGTAGTGCGCCGTCACTGAAGAGCATGCTCCATGACTCCAAAAACCACAGGGGATGTTGCAATCTCCACAGAGTGCTTGCAAATACCTGGAAACCAATATAAACCAACATCTGGTAATAAATTATGGATGGAGATGAAATGCATGTACTCAGCCTGTCTCTCTACAGGGGATGTTATTTACAGTCTCATCGAAATATGCTTCCCATCACGACTAGAGGAATTTGTTACATGACATGTGTGGTATTGTGTGCTGTGATATACCGTTATGGATTATTCCAAAGCCATAAAATACATTAACTGAAATGATATGGTTTGAAGGAATATTTCTAGCCACATCTTTACATTTCTAAAACTTGATTAGGTCCTAATAAATCTCTTTCTTGTAATATTTTTGCATATGTTTATTTCCTATGCAACAGGAGCCCAGGTAATTAAAATGTGTTTATCTGTTAGAATAACCTTTGTTGCCAGAAAAAGATGGCCTAATGCCAGACAGAGAAATATGTTTGTGTATACTTGTGTGCACGCATGCATATTTACATATTTGCATATGAGTGTACTGGCAGTGATCTCAAAATGTATTAGTGTGCATGTGCAGGAGCCTCCTTGTGTGTGTGTGTGTGCGTGTGTGTGTGTGTGTGTGTGTGTGTGTGTGTGTGTGTGTGTGTGTGTGTGTGTGTGTGTGTGTGTGTGTGTGTGTGTGAGAGAGATGATGGAAGTGCAATGACTCTGCCTGGAGGCAGCAGCCACCCCATTGTGGGGGGTGAACACGAGGCCAGACACCTGTTTTTCCCAAAATGAATTATGGAACGAAGCCAAGCGTGTGTTACTCTCCACACAACTGACAACAGAGGCCAAGGCCAAAGACCTGAAGAGAGACAGAATGAGGCTGGCATTACAGAGAGCGCTAAACAATAAGATATCCAGAGTAAGAAAGCATGAAGGTTATGAGCACTTGTTTAATAGACTCTCTTATAATGGGGATTGAAATTCTAATAGACTTTTGCATTACAAGCTTTACTTTGTGGCTGATGCGGCTCAATTAAAATTGTAGGAGAGAGCCATTTAAATCTTATGAAATATTCATTGTGTATAGGCACTTATGTTTAGACAACTCATGAGGTAAACATTGCATTGACAATGGAGCTGATGTTTTAATATATCATGAGTTATATATTCTTTGTATCACGTTAAGTGCTTTAACCCCCACTTTTCCACAACAACCACCTTCAACATGAATAGACACACTTCTGGTGGAAAAAAACAATAACCCTTAAGATTGGCTCTAACAAACTGACAACTCATTTTATCTCATTTCACGCAGGAAGCAAATACATTTATTTAGCATTATCTATTCATAAATGTACCCTTCTATTTATGTCCCTGTTCAAATTTGATATATAAATGTCCTACCTAGCTAATTTGCACAGTTGCCTCGCCTTGTCAGGCTGCAACTCCTTATGTAAAATTGAACCACAGCTCCTGAAATAAACAGTTACTGCAGTGTGTGGGCAGCTGTTGAGAGCACCCATGCACTAACCTGCGTCCGTCGATGTCACACATGCCACCCAGCTGTGGTGTCAGTGCAGTCCAAGATGCCACTCTAAAAAGCTAACACCTTCTGCGCTGCAGAAAGCATGTAGTCTCATATTTAATTATTACATAGGATATGTAAAATACTTTGCAAATGTAGTAAAATATTCCCAATGCCACTATTTGTTTCAGGATTGTTGAATAGGGTGTATCTGGAAATCAGATCATTTGACTGTAAATTATTTACATTATTATAAGCCCCTCATATGTTCTTTAAGAAGCTGTCTTGACACAATAGACATACAGTCGCCTACATTTTCAAATATATGACTTTTCCTTCCACAAAAGTGAACACTAAAGTTGAGCAAACATTCCTAGCTTCCTTCACTTATAGACAAACAATTTACTTAAAATCTTTTCTTTAACCCTGGTAAATAGAATGTGTTTAAAGACCTCACTTAATGCATTCTTGATAAAAGGCTAGCACAAATGCACACGGACAAGCAAAACCTGCATGCGGATATATAGTATGTACACACATACACAGGCGTTCATAGGGTTTAAACATAAAACTATACATAGTGAATATACATACTGTATATTCACTTTTAAATTCACCTTTAAATCCTGTTGGACGCAACTGACCCTTCACTGAGCCCCACCCCTCTTGCTATGCATGTATAGCTTTCAGTTCTACCACTGCACATACATGTGTATGGTTTACATTAGGAACTCACATCTCACATTAGGAACGTTAACTCACTCACAGAATTTAAATCCATACTTAAGACCTATCTGTTCAAAATGTCTTATTCATTGTGAAACATCCATTGTCCTGTTTACTTGTATCTGTGTTATATTCTATGTTTTGTTTTTTTTTCCAGACATACAAGATTTTTTATAATCTTGTATATCTGTTGTTTTTACTTTGTACAGCAACCTTGAGTGTCCAGAAAGGCGCTTTTAAATAAAATGTATTATTATTATTATTATAATTATTACATTGACAACTGTGGCAGGAATTTTGTTTATTTCAATGGGCCTTCAATTTCACACACAGAAGGAAACCGAAGCTTCTTATTTGTAGCCAACAACTGTCAAACAGATAAACTGTAGTTAGCAGCTATTATGAGCTGTAGCTAACAAGCTAATTTAAGCTAGCTCTATAGGTTGGCAAAAATGTTTCTTGTTGCTTTGATACATGAATATGTTCAGAAACAAACATTCGAAATACACAGGCGTGGGAACGAAAATCACTTTGTAACCGCTTTTTCTTAGTTCACCTTATGGCCTAGAACCTTGTAAAAGGATCAACGACAGAACTGTACAGTAGGTTATTTTATATTTTATAGAAACTGTTTTTTTAAAATGTTACAAAATAAAGAAGAATAAGAAGTTTAAACCATATATGTTTTTGCAGCTTGGCTTATCATAGAAACTTGTTCCAAGAAAACATTGTGCATCACACCACAAATGGATCCTGAGGATGTGAACATGGAAGTTGTTTCCCTTTGACTACTATAGATAGAGTTACATAATTGCATGATCAGGAGAATGTCTGTTGTTATGTGGATGAGGATTAATCCAGTGTATGGTACCAGTATGAGATACAAAACTAAGTAACCTTGGGGTCAATTTACAGCAAATAAAATGATCTTGGGTTGAATGGATGATGATCCAGTGACTGAGTCTACGTGTCGGGAGTCATGATCTACCAACTCTTAACAGCGGTATAAGTGAAATGAAATATATCTGTGGATTTTATCTTGTCACTTTGTGACAGGCATGTCTGATAGTGCCTGAGGTTTGTCCCAAGTGTTCAGCAGAATTGCATTTTCTAAAGTAATTTGTTCCATCTAGGGTATAAGAATGTCAGGCTCTAAGAGAGGTTAGCGCTGTCCCTCTAAATATCATCGTTCACACCTGGAGGTCACAGGTTCTGCGCTGTCTACTCAAAGCACATCAAAAGGAGAGACGGCAGCTCAAAATACCATTAGTATTTCATCATTAAGTCTATTATACACGCAGAAATGTCAATTTGCATAGCATGTCATGGCCAGCCGGAGGGCGGCGGAGCGTCTGTCTGTCTCCCTGCGTATTTGTCTGAAGACAGGAAGTGCTTGACATACTCAGGAGGTGTGAATTTCCTACCCATGATTAATTTAGCCCTTCCTGTGGCAGCACCATGCCATGAACATTTCCTGGGCTCAATTAAACTCTGGTCTACACGTTCACAGACATGACAAATTACCCCAGTATTGTGCTTGAAAACGCCTCGAAACCAGCATGTTTATTTGCTTTTTGCGGTTTTTAATGTGTTACTGGGGGAAGAATATTGACCTGACTTTACTCTGAACTAAAGAGGTAAAGTGAAACCGGAAAGGCAGCAATGCTAAATAAGTTTGTCATTCCTAGTTCTCTTCTCCTAGAGGGATTTGAATTTTATTTGTGTGGCTGGTGGTGCTGAAACTTCATCAGCTTTGTAGCTCCTCACCTGAAGGTTTCCCTGCCACACAAGTCAGGCTGGATTGGAGTTGTGCACTGAGGAGTGGTGCTGAGTTTTAGCCAGGCAAAGCCTCTAGTGTACTGTTATGTCTGCCTCTGCCTCTGTTAAGCAACACCCAGCCTCTAAGCCTTCTAGCCACCAACTTCAGGCTTCCTCCTTTCTTATGTTGTTGTGTTTCTTTGTTGTCTTTTCTTCACAGGAAAACCGCTCAAAGGAAACATACAAACATGCGTAGGCAAGATGTGCGCACACACACATACATGCATGCAGGCAGTGGTTTGCCTTCTAAGCGAAGCTGAAATGAAAATATTCTGTGTGCAGTTGTCCACAGTAACATCACTGAAGATAATCACCAATTGAGAAAGCATCACTGCCAGCATTGCTACTGGTCTGGAACAAATACCTGTGGCGAGTTAAAGTGCAATATACTTTGCTGATAAAACATTATAGACTGTGTGTGTGTGTGTGTGTGTGTGTGTGTGTGTGTGTGTGTGTGTGTGTGTGTGTGTGTGTGTGTGTGTGTGTGTGTGTGTGTGTGTGTGTGTGTGTGTGTGTGTGTGCGTGGCTGTTGTGTTCATTTTCCCACCATCACACACAAAACACACGCACACACTAGTCAGGCCATGCATGGATGGCTTCCCAGTTCCGGCCCTCCCATGCACAGGCTAAAACCTATGTTTAATTTTCATTCTCCTGCTGCATTGGCTGCCCTGTAAATTATTAATGTCCATCGGCAGCAGCGGTAGTTCATTTTCAAAACTCTTTATTTGTGTCAGATTAAAAAAAGAAACAAACTGAGATAAAACAGTATAAAGAGAGAGAAAGACAGAGGAGGGGGGAGAGGAAGATAATAAACTAACATGGTGGACAGGAGAGGGGGAACTACTGCTCATTTCAGCATAATACAGAGATGGTAGCAGAGGAGGGAGCAGGGGAAGGAAGAAGGGAAAGGTGTGATGCTGGAGGAAAAACCAAGAGGTAATCAAACAGGGGAGCAGATCCTGACCTCCGTGTTACTAAAGCCACACTGCTTCAGGTGGCCTTTTGCAGGTCAGGGGGTATCACACAGTGACAGAACACTCCTCTTCTCCCTCCACAACCTCTCTGAAGGCTTGCACATGGAGGGAAATGTTATATATAGCTGAGACTAGTATTTTGTTTGTTCACTAGAAGCAACACTGCCCTTGGATAGCAGCCAGAACACTGCAGCATGGCCACCTCTGCCTCTGTCTCTCTTGCTGTCCCCTTCCATGCCTCTCCTCTCCCCTCTGTCAAACCGCCCACACCCCTCCCTAATTTCTGACTCTTTCTCTCCATATTCCTCTTTTTTTCCCCTTTTCCTGGTGTGAGCACAGCACGCAGTACAGCATAAACAACAAGTCAACAGCAAAACAACCTGCAGCACACAGGAGGGGCGAGTGAGATTTATTGTGACGCTGTTCTGAGATGTTGACAAAAGATTTAAAAATTAAAAATTGGCTCTTCTCCTTTCCTACTGCACTTAGAGATGAGGGAGAGGCAGACACTAAACAAGGCTGTTGTTGTTTTATAATCAGTAAGGTACATGATGTGTCTATTCCACACTTGGAAAACTTCAATACAAAGGCAATCAAAACTTTTTTTTTTGAGATGAAAGTGTTTTGCCGTCCTTATTTTCCCCGTTTAAAAAAAAAATCTTCCTCTGATTCATCACCTTGGCAACAGAGTGATCGTGATGGGAGAGTGGGAGTCATAATTTGGAGCTCTTGGTGTAAAAGCTCAACATTATAAAAGAGTGTAAATGTGTTACTGACCTATATTCTCAGCCCGCATATAGAAACCCATCCTATGAACCAGATCCCTCCTGAATCAGCCCATCCATCTGCTGTAAGCCCTTCTCCCCAGAGCCTAGTGGGAGGTAATGCCGTGCTGTTGCTATGCTGTGACAGGTGGAGCCAGACTGTAACTTGATTCATGGATAAATTGTCACAAAGTGATTCTTTGTGTCTACCCACATCTCCCTCAGGTATTCTATCACCGGGTAAGTATATGTGTTTTTATGTACCTCTGAGTGGGTCTCTGTGAGCGTTCACGTGTGTGGGTTAGTCTGACACATAAATCATCAACATAATTATATTCAGAACAATGGTTCTAAACAATGTCAGTCCCAATTACTGTAACGGCTGTGATTCAGCAAAAGATCGAGGTACAATCTGCAAACAGTCACACCAATAGCAAGGTAAAGAAACTTCAAAGTGGGTCAGAAGTAACTTCAAATGTTAGACTTCATAACCTCAAAGATTCTCTAGAATACCTTAAGGCAATGGTTTGTTTTTTAAAAACATATTGCTCTTTTCTTCCAGCAGAACTCCCCAAACCAGGGCAGGTAAACATGGTGAATAGTGAAAGCATGAAATAATACAATATGAGATATATTTGGCCATAACATTTAAAAAATATTTTTTAACTTAGAGATGTAGACACTTTTTTATTTACTGCAGTGTGCCATATTACTCATGTAAACAAATTAGAGGGTGCTTTAGAATCATCATACAGATTCCTCACATAACCATCATCTGCAAGATCTTTTTTCATATAATAGTCGAAGTACAAGACAATATCACCAGTAGACTTTGTAAATTATGTCAAACTTGGTATGAGAAATCAGTCTGATACTCAAACTAAATTGCCTTTTAATTTAACTTTATTTATTTAGCCTGCCATCTTTGCATTGTTTGCCACTCTTCCCGGGGCAAATAAAGCTAAAGTTAGCTTGATTTGGACAAGCTAACAATCTGTAGCTCAGAAAAACAGAAATATTTCAAGAACAAGTAACAGCAATCAAAAACAGTCTGCATCACAAATGTGATAATCTAAGCTTCTTCTTTCCACTTGTCAGATTAATGCATCTGTATAGTTGACAGTAGAACATAGCTGGACTGTCAAGTGTGATACAAGGTCATACAGAGCAGATGCATTATATCTGTTTTCATATTTTTACCCTGAACCTACAATGGACTCAGTTTTAAAGCCCCGTCAAACAAGACCCTTCACATTTCAGAAGTGTCAAATGATGAACCCTCATAAATAATTTCCCAAAATGGATATATAGCTTCTTGGAACCTCATTTGCATTCGATGCTACACATCACCAGACATCACAGTATCCTCAGGCTCATCAGAACAATCTGCCACCGCTGTTCCCTAATGACATTGAAGCACAATGGGGAATAAATGTTCACAACAGCAATACACACTGAACACACAAGGTTGATGATACACAAATGACATGGACATAAATTCGCCTGCACCTGTGCCTGCACCTGCACCTGTGCCTGCGCCTGCACCTGCACCTGCGCCTGCGCAAAAATACAAAAAAAACACGCACATCAGCAAAATATGTTACTGTGTTTGGATACAAAATCTCATCGGACGAGTTCCCTTCATCACTGGAGTCAGTGATGATGGCTTCTACTTAAATATTTTTTTTGTTAAATTAGTAATGAGAATTAGATTTAACTTCCAATCTCTGGCAGGATCTTGTGTATTTTTTACAGCACACATAACACAGTGCCAGTCCCACATGCTACACACATAAGATCACTGGAAAGAAAGCCAGCAAAAAGATTTGTCACCATCTCCATCCTGTTCCCTACTATCACTATTACTGATACAGAACATTTTCTGAACAGTTGGTAATTGAGTTTGGTGGACTCGTGGCCTCCAGTGCGCTCTCAAAAGATGCTGTCCAAAACCATTATTCAGATTTTCTGGAAATGAACCATCTATGAACATTGCCGAGGGATAAAAAAAATGGATTCAAAGCTTTTAAGGAAATTCCTCCCTCCCTCTCTCTTCCTCTTTTGGTTTCTTTTCAGAGAAAAAGGGCTGGCCTACGAGCTGCAAGCTTTGTAGTTTTGTGGTGGTATAATGCCGCAGAGCCAACAGAATTTTACTGCATCACTTTAACCCAAATGTTTTTTGTTCTGCTGAACTCTGCCTGAGCGTATTGAGTTATTTCCTCTCCCACAACCCCGGGGCACTGGTCGGCACTAAAGCAAATAGAAAAGTCTAAAACTGGATGTGACTGAGATGGCATACTGCAGCGGGCATGGAGACAGATGAACACACAAACAGGTTACAGAACATTTAGTTTCAGTTTTTATGATTTGATAATTAAGCACCTGGAACACGAACAAGATATTCATTTGGGTTTTTAATCATATGTTCAGTGACGTGACGTTGATTTATGGGTGAATAACTGTTTGGAATGTATTGTAATGCTAACGTTAGCTTCTGACAGTAAGGTTTGAATGCATACCTGTAACGTCACAGTAATGCTAGTTTTTCAGCTTTTTTTGTGTGTATGCCAAAGGTTATATGTCAGTAAATATTTTGATCAAAGCTCATATGTATAGTTAATATGGCATACATGTAATGTCTGTATGTTTGTAAGAGATAATTTTATGTCATTTATCTGTACCGTAGCTTAGCTCTTACAGTGTTTCATGAAGAAATTGTTTAATGGAACATAAATAAAGGCTTTTGGAAACATCAGCGCGCTTCATCATGGTGTGGCTGTGGTTCGCTACACTTCCATTTACACATAGCCATATACAGAATATGCATCTCTGTTGGCCATATCACAAATCTGATTGCAACCTATCTTTGTTTTCTCAGGCTACATGCAGATCAGGGTCAGCCCTCCTTCAGTTCAGAAGGATGTGGGAATGCTGTTTTGTAACAGCCAAAAACACCAGAGGAAGAACAGCCTAACGTCTGCGCCTGAACAGTTTAGTTACAACAGGTTTTCATACTCATACACATACAAGTCATACAATCACATTTATGAAAAACAGTAAGAACGAGATTTCGTTCTTACTTTTTTTTTCTTACTGTGATAAAAATTTTATTGTTGTCACATGTTGTACTTCACACCGTTCTCTCCAACGATAGAAATCGTTCAGTGATGGAACTGATTAGGGATCAGATAAACTCTGCAGCAGCTGAGTGCCCCTTTTATTTGATTGTATGTGCAGAAATGGCAGGAGCCATTTTTCCTTGTTGAGTCAATGAGACAGAACAGAGGCTAATTTCTGTGACATCTTAGTGTAACTTTAGCTGCCTTTATCAGAACGGTATTAAGAAAATCAGACAGTGAGACCACAGACTGTAATTGTTACACCGTAGCAGGAGTAAAGATTGCATATGTGTGTTGGAGAGACGGATACATTTACACTTAGCATTTTGACCGGTGTTTGACCGGAACTATGTCTAATGTAATACAATAACTTAAATTGAGTCACAAGCATTCAAAAACAGTCCTTTATTCAGACCTCACAATCGAGGTCTCAGCTCATCAGGTGTGAAGTGTGGTGTGATTTTGTACACAGTCCAAAAACACAAATAAGCATGTCAAAAAATACACACGCACTACATGTTCAACAAGGATACACACACTTTATCATATCATATTTTTTCACAATAAGAAATGAGACTTGACTTGACTTGATAAGAATTTTATGGTAGGGAAGAAAACACATAATGCAGAATTTCTGTATCCTTTCAGTCCTGTAAGTCCTGGCTCTTTTCAGCTGGCACTAAGGTTTTCCACCTAAACATGCTTATCGCAGTCAGCAGACAGAAAAGACTGTGACACGTTCTTTTGTCTCAACCCACGTCCACCACTCCTACCACTCTCTCTCTTTCTTGCCCCTCCCCCCCTTTTGAATTCACTTCTATTATAACAACTGCTTCCGCAACAAACGGATATCCACCAATTAGTACTGTCATTCTGTGCCCTCTGTGAACCTTTCTATTTGCTAGAAAACATATCAGCTTTAAAAATGTGACAAGAAAGGGCTGCCATACTGGAAGCCATGCCCACTGCACATGCCCCAGTTCAGAACATCAGCATGATAGCATAGCCTGGGAACACTTCCAGTGATACAGCCCACATCGTTCCCGAAGCTAAACGAGAGCTTCGCAGCTATGATGGGAAGATTTCAAGCTGTCAGAGCTAAGAGGGTCTGGCTTGCACATTTGGGGAGTTGTTTCTTAGTTTGCCTGATATAGTCTGGTCCAGCTACATCACTGCAGAGCACTTGCCCTGAGACCAACTTAACGCAGCTTTCTGCAAGTCTGAGGGATGCAGCAGACAATCCCTTCTACCTCTCTCAGTTGATGGTGCACACACAGCTTGGAGAGTAATAAAGACTTAATGTAAATCATCCACAAATTGAGTTGTGCAAATCCAAAAAGCTGAGAATGCACAACTGAGAAAGGGATTTAGCCAACTTTCCTGCATATACAGAAGGAAACAGTAAAGCTGAGGCTTGTACTCTTGAATTCAAATTTGATTAATGAGCTTGATGTGGCATGCTAACAGCAGATTTCCATACACATTTAATGTATGGCTCACTGTCATTAGCAAAGTCTTTGTGTGCCATCTTAAACATGTATCAAAGCTTCCTGTCCTCCCCCTAAATAAAGATGCATCATCTGGAAATGAAAGGTTCAACCCCTTATATGGCTGCTTCCCTCCAACACACTTATCATGCATGCCAGAGCGCTGTCCTCACACAATCTTGTGAGGAAAGCAATGTCATTTCTTTGTACTGTTTTGGAAATTAACTGCTAAAAAAGAGTAGTTAATTTCCCCCCAAAAAATATAAAAACTCTTGAATAATTTGGATTACTTTGGTGTTATCCACCAATTTCTAAAAACAAATGTCACTTTTTTCAACTGTTCTCATTTTGGTATGCACCAATGTGCACAACGGACCATACTGGGGTCTTTTATAATAGCCTCCTCTCTAACATGTTGACTGATGACTCCTGAGCCTAAACCTGCATCGTAGTTGACTTGCAGCATTGCCTTGCATACAGTAGTAGTTTGAGTTGTTTATGACTACCAGCTGGTTTATCTGCATTGGGACAGTTGGTCCATTTATCACAATTTGCATGCACACAACAGAACGGAAGAGGTTAATCATAATAAATGTGTAGACATAAAGTAAAAGACTGCAAATGTATTGTAGAAAAGCAAGCAAAAATGTATACAACTCTTGAAGGTGGTGGCAACAGCAGCATGGTAGCAGTGATAGTCGGGTGGCTTGGGGGGTTCCAAGGGATGGCATGCATTTTTTTGCTGTATTTGGTTAAACTCCCACAGTGTGAGCCCACCCACGGGCAAGTAAACAATCTTCAGGCATTTTGAGGTAATTATAATACTATTAGTACCATAACAATCTGGTGTGAGCAGCAGCTACATTAGAAGTGACAGAGACCAGATGACCATTAGCAGTTGTCAGTTCCAATGCAGAGGAGATTAGAGCAATGTCTCAACAGTGCTATGTGGCATCCTGTCCTCATCTTCTTCCTGCTTTCTAGCACTTCAAAAATGTAAGAAAGTTAGCTGTTTTGGCATTAACAAGGACATTTTAAAAAAATGTTTTTCATACGATAGCTGTATGGGCAGAGAAATGCGCTAAACTGGCGATAGTTCATGTCTTTTTCTTTTGGCCTCCTTGCCTTAATCTCAAATTTAGCATTGTCAGAGCTGGACGTAACTATCCTACTATCACTATGTTTTGTGCTCAGCCCTTCTTTACGTCAATGTTGGACCAGTTTCCTACTTTATCCAAGAGCCTCTAGGATCTTGCATGAAGGGCAATAAAGTTCCTAGCAACACATGCCAGGTTCTTGGTCCTGATGGATGCCAGTTTTAATGCACACCAGCAGGGAATCTAGCTTCCCCCATGTCTCTGCATGTTGTTCCTGAGCACTGTGTTAAGAAACCACAAATTCCAAATTATGAGTGAGAGTCACCAGTGTCACACCCTTCTCCACAGCATCTAAATCACCTAATTTCAATATCACACCACAAGAAAGAGCATAGTTTGACAGCCTCAGACAGTTCTTTATTGGTAACTGGGGCACGGCGGGGGGAGAAAAAGTGTATTTTCTCCAAGCCATCTGTGGGTGAGTCATGACCAGAGTACATTACAGATTGATATGTCATTATCAAACACTGGCCTTCTGGCTGCGACGAAGAAGAGAGGGATGGGCAGATGGGTGCCAGGGATGGAGAGTGGAAACTACGATGATGGACGAAGTATACAGTGGTCAAGAGTTTTGGTAATGCAGAAAACAGGGTATCATTGCATATCATGCTTTACAACAGAATAAGCAGCTATGACCAAAAACATTAATTCAAATACATGATCACCTTACTCATAAATTACTAAATTGAAAAAGCAATTACATTACTTACATTACAAATTAGTTAACACAACATTACTTGTCACATTCATTTTGTTCCTCAGCACAGCTCCGTCACATTTTTACTTGTCTTAGTGGGAAAAGCATAAGCGTTACTAACGATTAATGATGGCTCCACTCGATTCAAGTCAAACCAAAGCAGCTAAGTGGAATTGAGCCATCATTCATTTACACCTGTGATTTCCTAAGCCACACATCTTCTGTACTCAACATGTGCTGAAATGAGGTATAGCAGTTTAACCTATTCATAGACATAATATACATAGACGCCCCATCGACCACTACTGCCTACTGGCGCAGACAAGCCGTGGGTCTGCCATCTTTAACCGGTCAGCCGCTCCACTGTGTCAGCAATGAGCTGACAGCGCATTTTATTAATCATAACTCACTGAATACTGAAATGATTTTCACGCTGTTTTTTTGCTGCAAAGGTTATACATGTAACTATGCGGCGTATTTTAATATTCATAATGGGCTTGATATATGATATAAAGTGACCAGACGTCCGAGATCGAAACTGGGAACATAATCCCCAAAAAGGTGGAAAACAGGGACATTTCCAGTTTCTATTCAAAGTTTTTTTTCTGTATTTAGCCAGGGACAGGCAGCCAATTGGGGACTGTCCCTGAAGTCTGGGACGTCTGGTCACCCTATGATATGTGATGTAGGCTATGATAGGTATATTGCAAATCACACACTATAAATATGATAGAGAAGCAGAAACAGAGTCAGATATTTGAATCATTTGAACCAATAAATATATGATTAACAAACAAACAATATATGATTAAATTATATCTCCAGTCTACTTGAAGCTTTTTATATTTGTCCCTCTCTGTCACACACACATTGTACTAACATGTTCTTCTACATCGTTCTTCCCAGCCCTTGACATTTAGCAGCCCAACACACACACACACACACACACACACACGAAAGCTTTGCATGAGCTAAAAGCCCTGAAAGAGGACTGTTTTGCAGAGATTCTTTCTTGTGCTCCCTTTCTGCAGTTCAAGAGAGGTGAGTTTGGCAATGTGGTGCAGCCTTATCCTGAAAAACACAGACACAACCAATGACAACAAGACACTTTACAGAATAGGGAAAATAAGAACAAAGCAACCTTAAAATACAAATATGGAATATGATTTATCAAGTCTCAGCTCATAGCCGGGTGAACACCGGCCGGTGTAGTAAATATAGCCTAGCTAGCTGGCTACAATTTCAGTACAGTGATATCAAAGATCCTTGCTCCTTCTCAACTCTCTGGTAGTATTCTATTCACAAAACACAACCAATAGTAAGGTAATGTTAAATCTTACTTGTGAAAAGTAATCTCCCGAGCCCTGTTAGCGATGGTCCGCCGATTTGAGCATGAATATGCTGCACAGCGCTCTAGCATATTGCTTTCTTCAGCTGCGCGACTGGGAGTATGACCGGTTCAAGATGGCGGCCGCATTTCTCGCGCTCCAGCTGGAAACAAGATAAGTGTAGCAAAGTAATGCCTAACACATGGCAACTTTACAGGAACTTTGAGAACTTTATCTTAATTAAAATACAGTCTTACATTAAAAAATATATATTAATTAGGAAATATCTAATCAAAGAAACATAAGTAAACAAGAGCAGGAATCTGGCCAACAATTTGATGCCAATTTTCCGTACCTTTACAGTTTTTTATGTATGTTTTGGTTGGTGCCCAAAAAATATTTGTTAGAAACTGTGCCAACCACTGGAGAAGCTGCATATGAAGGACCCATTGCCACTTGAAAAAGTTTTATAGATAAATCCAAAATGAAACTATCCTTTTGTGATACACTCGCTCCTAATTCATCAAGAGTTTACCAATAAAACAGCACAGTTTAACGCTTATATGAGGGGGGGGGTTATCTAGCTGTTGCTGGTTCATTATACGGAATGGTAGCTCCACATAAAAAGTGAGAAAGCCTGGTCTGAATAAACACTGAGCTGTTTTACGAGTGAAAACTCGGCAGCAGATGAACCATGCCGGTGATGGCTCTGCCGGGAAATTGTAGAGAGAAACAAAAGAAGAGACAGTACTGAATAAAGGCGAGGCATGATTTTAATGTGTTTCACCCTTCCAGAAAAGACCCCCCCCCATCATTTTAATGCAGACACATATTTGCTTTGTGTCATTTTCTGAATGCTCCAACTCAGCAATACAGCAGAATGTAATATTCAAAGTACCTTCAGTATATGAGGTAATACACCAAACATTCTATTTTAACTGCAGTTTCTTATTTGCTCACTGGGGTTGGACTTTGTAATAAATCCTCATATAGCTTCAGGGTTTGTCGTATATTTTTCTTTCATTTCTTTGCTTTTCATTTCTTCCAGACGCCCCCATCCCTCCCTTTCTCCCACACTCTGGCAAAATCCCCGTTCTCTTTCATATTTTCTCCTAATCTAGTCTAAGAGAAGTGATCTCTCAGATCTCAAATCTTCTTTTCTCTCTCTCCTATCCCCCTCCTCTCCCTCCTGCATTTCTTATTCCCTCCACCTCTTGTTATTAGGCTGAGAGCTCACGATGACTAAAACACATGCTTAATCACAGCAGATCACAACAGCTGTTCTAGGAAGGTTTTCGTGATAGAAGGTTGCCGTGGCGACGGCTCGACAGGTCGCTCTCTCTCTCTGTGGCGATTGGCGTCCCTTTTCTAATGCCATTCCAAGCTTGGAAAAGAGAATGACTCAGGACAATTTCGTGTGTCACTGCAAATGGCTCTGACAGCACATCTGAGCATTTTATGATGTGCTGGTGACTCAGGGCAGTTCGGAGAAAAGGAGGTCGAAGAGGGGTCCCATGTAGGCCTTTAAATGATGTGTATAGTACCTGCATAAATGACAAATATCAGTTAAAGCTAAAATTATGATGACAGTGGCATTGAATGCCTAAGTAAAGTGTTTTTTTATTTACAGAGCAATAAATATCCTGATAAGGAGTGGGGAAGTGAGAGAGCATTTGTTCTGTTTCTTGTTTATAACCCAGTGATGTCTGTTTGCAAATGATAGCTACATACTGTGACAGACAGCACGCATCTAATAATTTGGCTACTTTAAAAATAGAGTCCTCTTATGAAATGATTACACTCAGTAGCCTGTTTCCAAGCCTAATTACCTTATTTAGTATTCCCTCTGACTCTTCATGATGTAAGGGCAGCCTACATAGAGCAGTAAGCATTTTGGTCTTTATGTTTATAATGAGTTTCCACAAAAAAGTGGAAAATTATGCACTATATGCATGTGTTGGAATATTTAGACTCAGCAAAGGGGACTGAACTCCCTTGATGTCAGTCAACTAACATTAATCTTGTTTTTAAAAGTAACTGCTTGCTGGCATGTCAGCTGCAAGGTTCAAGCAAAGCACATGTCTGGAATTCAGAGCCCTTTAAAAGCTCATTTTCTGTAGTGCTTTAAGATGAGAGAAATGCTTAATCCTACATAGCGTTTGAGTGAATAACTATTATTTGGTTTGTTTTTCAAATGTTAGCCTGGTATTTATAAATATTAAATTTCTGTCAGTGTGTTGTACCTGTGTGTGCAAGTGAGTTTACAGTGCAATTTGGTTGTCAGCCCATCTAGTTAGTAGGTTCTGACATTTAATACATGAAGCAATACATTTGCAATTCTACCTGGGATATAAAATATCAAGCTTGGACAGAATGTGTTGTTTTTAGAACTGACTATAAGCAGATCGAGGAGATCTCTTCTCAAGTTCAATCTGAAAAGTGTGCTACGGTTTCCGGGTAGAACGACCACAACAGGATTTGAGTTATGTTTTCTCTCATTTGGTGGGTGTGTCAGAGGTGTTACCCGATCTCAGCCCCGACGTAACATAACCCAACGTTTCTTTAAACAGAAATTGCTGTGTTCTGAACACCCTGTTTTGTTATACAAGCGCACACGTAGTCTTGAGGAATGTCATTCAACACAGAAACAGTAGCAAAGGGGTACACACCATTTCCAGATTGAACGCGCCCCCGCCTGGATGTGCATTTCAAACCACCTCCAAATGTGGCTCGGATTCAATTTGCAAAAATTGCATTTCATGTGGGTTTTTTTACTGTCCAGACTTTCTAAAATCAATCTCAATAAATGCGGTCTGGCAGTCTGACTAAGGCCTATGTTACTTTTGTTTGGAGTTTGGTGACCTTTGCAAACTTGAAGCATAGTTCTGCCTAAAATCTAATCAGCCAGCGTAACTGAAAACACCTGTGTGGGTGTGTTGAGATTTTAGTAGCAGAAAACCTTACATTAAAATGATGGATGATATCAAAGGAAGATACAATTGTCAGCAAATGAAGACATTGATGGGATTTGCCAGTATTTTTTTACAGTAATAAAACTAGGTAATTAAATGATGTAGCTTTACAACAGTGGTAGTGTCTCAGACTGTGTTCAGTGGGATTTGATGGGACTTGATGTTCCAAGGCTACAGCAGAGAGGACTATTTCTGTACCAGAGCAGATTACACAGGTGCTGTCCACGAAGTGATTTCTGTCTAGGTTTTAGCTTGTGTGTGTTAACTGGACTGTGTCAAGTACATTACTGGGTCACCTTTTAAAAAATGCATGTAACAATCAGTTTATGTAACTTCCAAGCCATACTTTATCAAATAGGTTTCTGAAATGATATGAGGACACATTTATATTATAAACATATTAGTTTTGCTGGTCTAGTGGTTCTAATAAATCAAGTGAGAAGTAGGGTCATTTTTTCATAGGCTTTCATAGGTGCTGGTCATATAATTAGAATATCATCAAAAAGTTGATTTATTTCAGTAATTCCATTCAAAAAGTGAAGCTTGTATAATGTATACATTCATTCCACACAGACTGATATATTTCAAGTGTTCATTCCTTTTATTTTTTATGATTATAACTGACAACTAATGAAAACCCCAAAATCAGTATCTCAGAAAATTAGAATATTGTGAAAAGGTCTAGTTCTGTAGGCTACACAATCATGGGGAAGACTGCTGACTTGACAGCTGTCCAAAAGACGACCACTGACACCTTGCACAAGGAGGGCAAGACACAAAACGTCATTGCTAAAGAGGCTGGCTGTTCACAGAGCTCTGTGTCCAAGCACATTAATAGAGAGGTGAAGGGAAGGAAAAGATGTGGTAGAAAAAGGTGTACAAGCAATAGGGATAATCACACCCTGGAGAGGATTGTGAAACAAAACCCATTCAAAAATGTGGGGGAGATTCACAAAAGACTGCAGCTGGAGTCAGTGCTTCAAGAACCACCACGCACAGACGTATGCAAGACCTGGGTTTCAGCTGTCGCCTTCCTTGTGTCAAGTCATTCTTGAACAAGACACAGCATCAGAAGCGTCTCGCCTGAGTTAAAGAAGAAAAGGACTGGACTCCTGCTGAGTGGTCCAAAGTTATGTTCTCTGATGAAAGTAAATTTTGCATTTCCTTTGGAAATCAAGGTCCCAAAGTCTGGAGGAAGAGAGGAGAGGCACAGAATCCACGTTGCTTTAAGACCAGTGTAAAGTTTCCATAGTCAGTGATGGTTTGGGGTGCCATGTCATCTGCTGGTGTTTGTCCACTGTGTTTTCTGAGGTCCAAGGTCAATGCAGCCATCTACCAGGAAGTTTTAGAGCACTTCATGCTTCCTGCTGCTGCTGACCAAATTTAGCCAACAGTTATCATGGTCTTATATGTTGTGTTTGTTGCCACTGCAGAGGAATAAATCTCATTCCTGTATAATGCTGTCTCTCTTGTGAGGAATTGCACTACCAGCAGCTAAGTGCGAGAGGCACAAACTTAGGCTACTATCAGCCAGACGTTCCCTATTTATATTGGCAGGCAGCTGCTACCACAGGTGCGGTTTCAATGTAATACACCTTGGAGTCTTGCCTATTATGTCACAGTTAGTGAGTCAGCTACATGAACAGCAAACTGTTAAAACTATATTGCAAATTACATGTTTGTAAAATATGTATATGCAATTGTGATTTTTCACAAACCAAAGCTCTGTGTATTTTTTTATGTTCCATGTACACTTTATTTCTATTTTTGTAATAAAGATTTTAGGAAGAAAAAAAAAGTACTGTATTCCAACACCATGTGAATGCACCGCTCACCCCTCCCTTTCCAAGCGCGCACAGGACAAGCTACGGTGGCTGACAAGCTCTCTCAGCTCTCGAGCTAAATAATACGTGTGGGCTTGCATTTGTCCAAATTTCTCTTATTTTCTTACTTCTAATAAAGCAGTCTAATACTATTACTACTTCTAACATTACTTGTTCTTCTTATTCATTGTACGTATTCAACATACTGTTGAAACGCACTCTGTGAAGCTTGTTTGTCCATTTGGGCTATTGTAGAAACATGGCGGTGCAACATGGCGATGACCATGTAAGGGGACCCGCGGTGTAAATCTGTAAAAAAAAAAAAAAAAAAAATCTGTAATTTTATAGTTGTATTCCTTTTTTATTTCACAGATTATTCCTGTAAATAAACTGTGAATTTACATGTCTAATGTAAAATAACATGAAAAACCTGTAGCTGTACAACCATAACATTTCTACTCTAAAGAAAATATTGGGTTTTGACGTAAACAAACTGTTCCAATACATTCAGGAATTACCATATTTTCACAAATATAATTTGTCTTATTTAAAAGAAAAAACTGTTAAATTTAAGTTTAAAACTATAAAAATATTTCTTAAACTTGGTATAGTTAGTAACAGTTAACAATAACAAAAAACATGTTCTGTAATTTGAAATAATTTCCTTGTTAATTGACACATATCTCCTTTATTTATGGATATTTGGAAAATAAAAACATTGAATAAATGTTATTTTAATCAGTGTATAATGTCTACAAGCATTGTTAAACTGTCAAAACACAGTTTTGATCATTGAAAACAGCCATAATTACTGTAATTTCACAGATGTTGTCTTTTATCATAATTCTTAGATTAGAGTTAGATGAAAATATTAATAATTGTCCAAAAGTCGTAAAATTACAGAAAGGTAATATTTAATTTATTGGTAAATGATAGTTGTCCACACCTTTTAATGGGCTTAAAAACAAAATGTAAACTTCCTTTTTGGGTTTGTGATTAACAATACATTTTAATGCCATTTTACAGATTCTTCAATTGAAGAGTAGCTATAGGTGTATTATCAATACCTCAAACCAACATATTTCAATCTGTTTTGTTCTTAATTAAAAATTACCACATGTTCACATTTTACATTGGAGTAATATATATCCATTCATCTTAGACTGGAAACCCCTATTGGGTTATCTATTTAGAGTTATTTGTGACAGTTTCAGACTCAGACCTTTTAAATTACCAACACAATACAAATACTTACATCTGATACTATTTATAGACCATTTATTTAGTTCCATGGTCACAACAAATAGGCCACACAAGTCAAACAATTCAGTGTAAAGAATTGTTCTCCTGAAACTAAAGTAGTTCAGTTTTTATTTTCCTTATTGATGAAATTTTCAGATCTATTCATTAGAAACGCAACTGGTTCAACATAAAGAACATTTTGGACCCTGACAGACACAGCTCCAAGATTAAAGTGTAACATGAATGTAAAGTAATTGGACAGTATTTCTTAAAATGCTGGCATTTTGTTTTGATAGGACTGTAGAGAGACATGAAAGACAAAAGAGAAGGGATAATGGTACATCCAAAATGATGGTTTTAGTGAACTTCATGCACAATCCAAAGACTTTCTATATGATATTTTACGACTTTCTAAAGCCAGTTTTTGTATCTGGTAAATGTTGTCACTGTATGTTTCCCTGTGCTGCGCATACATGTTCCTTTTCTGTCCTCTAGTTCTACCCCAGAGCTGATTGCTGAATTAGATCCACCTGGTCTTGGAAGGCAGTGCACAACTGTGTGCACCTGAGTTAGGGAAGTCCACAATTTCTACATTAAATTGGTATACAAAATATATACAAATATGTGCAAGTAGAAAGACAAGTGGGAATGTGATACAAACACAACGCAAGCAAAGAATTTACCTGAAATTTAATGTGAATTCAAACTCATATTCTTAAAATGGTTTGAATAATACCTATTTAAACAACCTATCAAACACCGGCTTGCCATAGCTCAGTCACTGTAGAATATATGCAAATTTTTCTTGGCAGTCCTAATGAATCCATTTGTTTGCAAGTTTTTGGTATGCAAGTCAAAAGTACATTTTCAGATTCGGCCTTAAGAAACCATTTTGCTTCTCAAGGTAGCTCAATTGGAAAACAAACATATGGCAAACATAATAAACAGCATATCCATCCAAGGTCTGTGAAACATTTAGTAAGTTTCCTTTAATAATGGTATAGTGACAAAATTATGGAGATGTGTAAGTCCATAGCACTCTCCACAGAATTAGGGACACATTCAAGTCAGGTGGCTACCTGGCTGCAAAAATGACATAGCAGATAACCACTCCCCCTCCACCACCAGCTCTTCCATCAAGTGTGAGCAATAAGCAAAAGGCAGATGATTTTCACTTGCTTGCTATTCCTTACATCCAAAAAGCTTGAGAGTTTTTGATTTACAATATAACTGCCATTAATAAATAGGGCTCTGTGATATAACGATATACACTATAACTGAATTCAGGTTTTTTCAATCACTTCATAAAGGTGCATACAATCGAGCACCTAGGCATGCAGACTGCTTCTAAGAACATTTGTGAAAGAATAGGTTGCTCTCAGGAGCTCAGTGAATTGTGAATTGAACCATGTCACTGTGATAGGTTGCCACCTGTGCAATAAGTCCATTTGTAAAATTTCCTCACTACTAAACATTCCACGGTCAACTGTTAGTGGTATTATAACAAAGTGGAAGCGATGGGAACAACAGAAACTTAGCCACTGTGCACTGTGCGCAAAAGCCGCCAACTTTCTGCAAAGTCATTAGCTACAGTCCTCAGAAAGTAATGTGGCCTTCGGATTAGCTCAAGAACAGTGCGTAGAGAGCTTCATGGAATGGGTTTCCAAGGCCGAGCAGCTGCATCAAAGCCTTACATCACCAAGTGCAATCCAAAGCGTTGGATGCAGTGGTGTAAAGCACGCCACTACTGGACTCTAGCGCAGAGAAGACGGAGTTACAAATCACACTTCTCTCTCTGGCAGTGTTGGGACCCTGCTGCAGTGGGACCCTGCAGGCCACTGCAGCAAGGGCTCAATCTTTCATAAACATGGCGTCTTTTTCTTTTCTTTTTTCAAAAATCACCCAGGATTTTTTTTTTTTTTTTTTTTTGAAAAATAGGGTGTTCCTGACCCTTTTTCCCAGTCCCACCCCATGCAAGAATAAAAACTAAAAATAGAACTAGTACTGCTTGTGTAATGTTTGTTTCAACCAGCCCCTTGAATAAAGTTTTTTCGTTTAAACACAGACAAAACTAACATAGCCCAGTCACTAGAAAACAGCGTTTTGAAACACTGCTTTGTTAAAAACCCACAATCCTTATTTATAAGGATTTTTCTTATTTACAGTATGTACAGACCTATATTAAATTGATTCCTATTTTCACACACATGACTAGGCTCACCCTTGTGACCTCGGACCTCAGAAGTTACCGAACCTTCATACAGGTTTTAACACTTAATACTAGGCGATACAAAGGGAACAAGACTGCGCTTCTCCCTTTTGTACCCCTGAAAAAACCCTGAATTTTTAAAACTGAAAAATCCAGAGAATTCCGACCTTCATACAGGTTTTTTTTAACTCTAGGCAGTACAGAAATGGGCAGACAGCGCTACCGTTTTCCGTACTCCCGAAAGACTCTGAAAGACTCAGAGAATTTCGACCTCCATACAGGATTTATCTTTACCTCTAGGATCACAAAGACAGGAAATGAGAGGTCTTTGTATGGGACAAAGAAGCCGTCGTCACCGCACTTCCCGTTTACCAACCCCTACTCTCTCACAGGACTTCACCCTGGCTTTTTAAAAAAGTCTTATTCCTGCCTTTGTGCCTCACAGAGACTGTCTCTGTCGCCAGCCCCACGGTCTTTTTATCTAAAATTTAGCTGGGTCTAACCAGGCCGTCCACCACGGACTTCTAATGTGCACTCTTTACCATGGACCTTCATACAGGCTTTTGAGCTTTAGACAAACAATAACATACCATGGACCTTCATACAGGCTTTTAAGCTTCAGACAAACAATAACATACCATATGGACCTTCATACAGGCTTTTAAGCTTTACCAAACAATACCATTTTTCTGTATCTCAATTGCTGTTAAATAATCTTCACTTTAAATCACTTTAAAATTTGAACAGACTTACAGAGTAGACACTGCTTGATTCTCACACCTAAAATCTCCTATATAAACTATGCAGAGTTTTGATAACAGGTCTCTGTTCTTGCCTTTCGATATTTGGGCCCGTGTGAGAATCAGGCAGTTGTCCGCTCTCCGTCTGAAGTTTTGTCCTGTCCTTTTCTCAAAATCACGTCGGGGACACCAATTGTTGCGTATAACGGATTTTGACCAAGGAGAGGCTCAGTCCAATGAAAATTAACAAAAGGATTTAACTTCTTCGTCACCCAATTAGGAAGGGTGTATCTTACTGTTCTACATTGCTATTGGTTGAACAAAAGAGCGCCAATCCCAGATGTGAAACCCCCTTTCAATCTGCAGGAATAAACAGAGTCTTTTGCTCTTAACTAACCATAGAGAACAATAGGGCTTGTCTATAAAATCTTAAGTGTCAATGAAACAGTTAAAACAAAACAGTCCTTCTGGCACTAAACAAAGAGGTGTCCGTTTTCTTCACATTACAAAGAGGATACAAACAATTGTTTAATCAACATCCTGACACAATCATCTGGCCTAAAATCCTGCAGTTTTACATTTGAAGGAAAACACTGAAACACTGGAATACATTAAGTTTGTTGTAACTTTTTAAGACTCAACAGCAGTTGCCAGGAGAACAGTACTTGCCTAACTGCATTGTGCCAATTGTAAAGTTTGGTGGAGGGGGGATTATGGTGTGGGGTTGTTTTTCAGGGGTTAGCTTAGCCCCTTGGTTCCAGTGAAAGGAACTGTTAATGTTTCAGCTTTGGGATGAATTAGCGTGGAGACCGCGAGCAAGGCATTCTTGTACAATATCTGTACCTGACCTCACAGATGCGCTTCTACAAGAATGGTCAAAAATTCCAATAAACACAATCCTAAAAGCTGATTACCTGTTTTAGAACAGTATTTTGACGTTTTAAATGGAAAATCTAGTGTTTGCGGGTCTTGTTTTAGATTAAAGATTGATTACATTTGCAAGATTTTTATGTAAAATTATATAACAGAACTTAACTAAGTCTGATTATTTGTATTATGGCAGTGTTCAACTATATTTATAGGTAATTTAATTGTTTTTACAGGTGTATATGTTCTTCAATAAACATTAAAAGCCCCAAAATTACACAATATTTTATTTTAGTTTTTGTAAAATGAAAGTTGCATTGTCATTATGGAATATTACGGTACTTTTACAAAGTAGTTATTTATTCTTATTTTACTATATTTTTCTGGCACCCCAGCTGTCGGAATATTTCCATATTTTTATGAGTTATTTACTGTTATTTTATGGTATTTGTCTAGCGCCCCAACTGCCACAATATAACCATTTTTTCACAGTGTATGTAGATAGTAATAGTTCATTCTAAGGTAATAAAAACACAAAGGTCATTGTGTAAGGTCTGTATACACCACTTAAAACATAATTATATATAATTGTTGCATTGTCAATAGACCCTCCTAAATATTACACATCAAACCTTTAAGCTGTGATGTCAACTTATTTTAAAATAGGACTTTCATTCATTTCAGTGTTTTAATTAAATTATAATCAGTGTATATTATTATTTTATCTAGATTGTAATTGGTTTTATTTTGTTACCTACATTTCGTCATAAATTTGGCACCAATGCAGGTTCCTGTCAAATGTTGCCGCATTCTCAACTAAAAGATGCATAATCCATCTAGGTTCAGTGAATATGACTACAAATTACATAACACAGGACTGCTCACACTCATATCTGAAATAGGCTTATACTGTACACACACCTACTTGACATTTTCCCAATAATGATGTATTGAGGTAAATGCATTTTAGAAGTCATTTTCAGGCCAATCAGGAATCTCTCTCTTTATCTCTGTGCTGTTATCACTGCTCTAATGATGCATGAAAGTGCTTAACTCACTCACCTTGACATTGTATAAGCGCGTGTGTGTGTGCCATATTAAAGATGGAGAGAGAGAGAGCGAGTGTGAGAGCAAGCAAATGATTAGAAGAGCGAGATACAAGTGAGTGAGTGAGTGACACAGAAATGGCATGAGTGACACAAGGAGGGTGAGAGAGTGTGATAGAGAGAGACAGAGAGATGACGATGTGTACTGCAAGTATTTTCTGTGAAGGGATTCATCGGCTAGTGCACAGAAGGTGTCCTAACGCCGCCACGAGTTGTGGATGACACATTTCCAGAAGCATTTTCATAACATTTTGTCTGTGCACACATTCGCAACCAACAATGCGTGACTATGTCTCCAGCAATAAATTCCCTTTGTCTTTTGCCATTTGTTAGCAGATTATGTGTTCCAGTGGTTTAGTTTCTGCCACACACATACAGGAATCATGTTCATCAACAGTCCCGTATATGACACTACCCTCTTCACACCAAGACAAATCCTGCCTATGTGTCGACACTTAGTCAATTCTCTGTCTCTGAATATGAGTCACTCACATTGCTCAGTCATCACACTTGCAGAGGATCAGGTGAACAGCGCTTCCTGTGAAGGTTTGCGTAACAGTAGTGTGGGGAGAACTGTGGAGGTAGCTGCAAGGGCTCCTTGGTGTTAAACCACCGTGAACCTCCTCACCTAGTTACAGCCGCTCTGAGCATTAACTGTAATCCAACAGGACTATGAGTCCAATGCCAGGGCAAAGAGTCTACAGTCATGCTAGCAGCTCTGTGAGCCTGTCCTTTATAGCACAGCTGTGCTTTGAGCTAAATGATAATGTCAGCATGCTAACATGCACACATTGACAAGGCTAACATACTGATACTGATGTTGAGCAGGTATAATGTTTACCACATTCACCTAATTAGGGCTGGAACGGTTAGTCAATTATTTGATTAGTCAGTCAACATAAAATTCATTTCATTTATTTTCATCTATTTTGATAATCAATTAATTCTAAATCATTTTCAAGCAAAAAACAAATATTATGTACTTGTAGATTCTTAATTGTGACGCTTCGTTGTTGCCATATGTGATGAAGTGAAGATGTTTAGCTATTCTGCAGATTAATCAATAATGAAAATAATTGTGATTGCAGCCCTAATTAGAGACAATTTAACCTACAATTTTTCAGGAATCCATGAAATTTTGACCTAATACTGGCACTACATGAAAGTTAAGGACTCATCAGTCAATAGAATTGATCCTCTAGAAACCTTAAATATCTGTAGCAAATATCACAAAATATATATATCAAAATTATAAAAACGACATGGTGACTCTGTCATCAAAGTTCTTAAGCTTCATCATCTGGGGACCATGAACAAAATTTCATGGCAATCTACAAGTTATAAGGTAGGTTTAATGGCCACATTACAACAGGGTTATAATTTGAAATGTGGTTTGTAACTCCCTTCTGCTACATAACAGACAATATACACAATGCAAAAAATAATCATAGAATGATAGCAAACTATAAACTAAATTCCATGATGCAGTGCTGAGGATAAATTTAAGTTAGAGTTTAACAACTATTATCTAGTAGCTGTTAAGATATTTAAATCTGCAACAAAATATTGCAACAATTCAACCAACCACAATTTCCATCCATAGAGATGCTAGTAGGCTATGGCAAAAAAATATGCAGGTAGAATCAATCCAAGGCCAAAGGTACAGTGTTTTTTGACCAAAATACCCAAAGTAATAGTCAGACAAAGGGATCTTAACCAACTTTAATGCTTTAGCCTACATTTTAGCACTGTGATGATTCCTCTCTATTTCCCAGCTCTCAGCCTCCTCTCCTCCCCTCCCTGTTATCTAGGTTGGAGTCAGTGGGTTTTTGGCTGGCAGACTGGCCAACAGATGCTGATTTGTTAAACCTGAGAAAGCACAGTGAGACTCCTGAACGCTGGCCCTTTCTCTGGCATATTTTCCTCCACAAGCCCGGTTTGTGCTGCAAAACAGAGTGGAGGGGAATCAAGTGACCAAATCTTTTTCTCAGATCCATCTGCCGAGGGGGAGGCGGTGCGCAACTGGACTGTGTTCACACTTGACAGACCGCTGACTAATCCAGGGCAATTACAACACAAGCACATTAAAGCTCGGCAATAGAGATAGAAGTCAAATCCCTCATTTGTGAAACCATGTGTGTTTAATGAACAATGCCATTATCATCAGCACTGTTGATCACAGACTGAAAATCCATCCAGCGGAGGCGAACAGTCAACTTTACAGGAACGTACAGCATTTCTCACAATGGCACAAACAGATTCATTATGAGAATTGTAATTTTCCCCTCGTCGGCACAATTAATGAATCAGACTTTTCATCGTCACAGCTCAGTGGGACTGAACAGGTTGGGTTATTAAAAAGTCATTGCCGCTTCACTCTGTGATCTCAGGCAAAGGACTAAATTAGATTGGTAATGTATGATTGCCCACAACTGGTCATTATATTCAAAGTTCATGTTCATGGAAAAGCAGACTGTCTCTTTACTTTTCAGGTGTGAGCTAATCAAGATGAGAAATATCAGAAGAGGAGCTACTTCACTTCTTTTTCAAGTAACAAACGTCCCCTCTCTTATTGAACTTCATTTGAAATCCTGTTTCAAACTATTTCCTCACCTTTGTAACCACAACATGACGAATGTCTTCTCTGTGCGTCTCATCTTCAGCGCTGGCATCATGTCGGCACTGTTGACAGAGGATAAAGCAATGTGATAGCTGTTTGAATTGATTGCCGGGAAAAGACACAATTTCTTGGCATTGTGCTTGTCCCATGAAGATGATTTGCCTTTTGAGCAGGAAGTGACTGTGAGTGGTGGATTTCACTTCCTTTCCACATTAATCAGCAGAGGGGCATGTATTTTTACATCCTCTTCATACTGCAATACCGAGTGTGCCTCCTGTCCTGTGACAGACCCTTATGAAAATTGCTGTTGGAGGGAAAACCAAGAGAAGGAGGGAAATTACTATAATATTCTCAGATTTTGTCTGCTTTATCTTTGTTCTTGTTCTCTCCTTGTGTCCCTCATAATGTCTTTGACGCCTTCATCCAATTATACTTTGAACCTCTTTAAAAGGGAAGGACATTTGCTTCTCTTAAAGGAGAAGTCAACAAGTCTATCTCCTGATATTATTCTATTCTTTATATCTCTCCCTTGTCAACCTCTCTACCCATTTCTTTCCCTCTAAGTCAAGGCGCTTTTCCCCCCGAAAATTCATTTCAGCCTTGATGGATATACTAAGAACCGGCGGCTTTTGATTTAGGCATCAGATGCTGACTGCCTCTCCTAACATCCACTTTGGGTGCAGCGCTCCATCACATTGATTTCTCTGAAGATGAAACTCTGATTGAACAGACCTCCCCTGGCAGCCAAGGGCCCCCACGTGTTTCTTGCACTGTTCCAGCATATGAAGGAGGACGCACTCTATCACTTGATTGACAAATGACGTGAGGCCAACGAACCAGTGTACCCTATACTGTATGACCTATATTTTAAGATGACTCCTTTATCTGAGTTTTGTTTCAGTTCCTCTGAACCGATCTGTCAGAATGAAAGATGTGGAAACATAGTGTGTAATTAAATGGCTACATCTCAGACATTTGCTCGGTGATGGTTACAAAGCCTGATAGATAAAATCCCAAGTGACCAAAAGAGTAGAAATAGATTTTTTAATTTGTCCTCCACTCTTTAAAGGCTTCTCAAATCACAGCTCATGTTTTCACACAGGACTCTTTGTACTTGGACGATGATTCTTACCTTCTATGCCAACGTTCAGTGCCAATGCAGGAAGCAGTGTGCCCTCCATGAAATGAAGCAAAAACCAAGGGTATGGAGATCGGGATGGTGGATATGTGTGGTGCGTTGGTCCTTCACAGCAGAGCCCAGAATTTACATCCCATCTATGACCAAACATTAATGTTTTTTTATTTGTGATCCGAGGCTTAAAAATTAACATTAAATTAATATTTATAGGGTTTAGGGTTAGTGTATTCATGCATGTCATGGTGCATATGTGTGTGTTCCAATTAGGTAGTGTGCAGTCAGGCACATGCAGGTGGTGTGGAGGTGTGCTTGACATTAGAATGAAGGTAATCTAGTCTCTTAACCCCCCCTCCCCTTCTCTGTCTCTCAGTTCAATTCATTGGAGTTTTATTAGCATGGAAATATGTTTTCATTGCAAAAGCAAGTGTGAAAATAAACTTAATTAAACAGAAGAATGGTAATTTCTCTCTCTCTCTTTCTCTCATTATGTAACTCTCCCCATTTTACATGTAACTCCCCCCACATCCGTGTGCTCTGTTTTTAATATCTTTCAGACCTTTAACCTTCAAGAGATCATGATGTATCTGCACCATTCATGAACTCTGATCATTCTGTATCCCCTTCCTTTTAGTGATAGCCCATTAAACCAGGTCTGCACACATACACACCACAGTTTTGGGATTTTATTCAATTATTCTCAGTTATGCATAAATGCAACGTTAAGGCTCTAATTAAATTAATGTGGTGACTTCTTCATTGTATTACTTATCTAGGTCTTTATCCAGAAATAAATGTATGTTGGAGGGAATGAACATCAACCAACATCTCTTGGTCATCATCAACAGGACCCTTCTTCTTAGCTGCCTTATCTTCACCTGGGGACATCTCCTTATTCCTTGTGTGATGTTATCCATATCTCTGTGGACATGCATATACGTATTTTCTGTAGACCCTTTCTTTGTGAATAAAGCTGCAACTGCTGGTTCGTGTTCAAAGCACTGGTGTGCCTTTACATGACCAATATCTTGTTTTGTAGTCTTCGGACCAAAGGGACTACATTTTCAGGTTACCACTGCATTGTAATACAGCTACTGCAGAGTTGTAAAGGGGATTGGATTAGGATCAATCACTCAGCTCCACTCATATTCTCTTCTGAAACACTACAGGGATACAGACGTCTATAGCTGCACCACACAAGCCTTTCCTAAGAGGAAAATGATGTTGTTGTGCAGGAGGCATACACTTTTAAAGCACAAATGTTCTGTAAAGCACCACTTTTAACCATTTTCTACTCACAGTAATGTGAGCTGAGAGTAGCTGGTGTCATTCATTTGGTTAAATCATTTATATCAAAGCCCTGCAGAAGCCATTCCTAACAATTTTTGAATATAAAACAACAACACACCATCTGATTTGTATTACAGTCAAATCTTGTGTTGGTTGCCTAAACAGGCAAGAAAAGGAATAAGATTTTCACAATGAAATTGCTGCATTTCTTATGCAACATGTAAGGCTCTTTATCTGCCTCGATTTTACACCAGCTTTTATTGTTACAGTGAGCATTCAAAATTCATTTTTCTGGTCAATTAAAATGTAATGATTGTTTCTGGTATAAATATGTCATTGTGCAGTTCAGTGTTTACATCTTTCTCTCAGCCATAAACATTGTATGAATAGAGGACTGTGTGCGTAAGGGTGGGGTTGCGGATGCCTACTTCGGCTCAAAGCAGCACACTAACACGCACACACAAGAAAAACACAAACACATGAAATGCACACACATGCATGCATTGGGTTGCTTTAGAATACCCTCCGGGTATTGAATAAGTCTGCTTCTTGATGTTCCCCTGATCGTTACATTTATCACATTGCATCAGCAGGAAATCCTAAATAAACCTTTTAACAGGCTTCTCCTCAGTAATGCAGTAAATAGGCTTCTTATCCTAGAGGCCAATGGGTTTATCTTGGTCTACAAAGCCTATGATACAGACTTTTGTGGTGTGTGTTGCAGGATTGGAGCAAGTAAAAGGTTTTTCATTGCTATGAACAGTCAGAAATGTACAATCAGTCACAAACAGGAATTTTACTCTTGTAATCATTTTACAAATAATTATAGAGACAATTTGATTCATGCAGATGTTCCTCATGAAACAGTGGTTCTTTCATAATAATATTAATGTGTTTTAAATGTATTTTAATCTGCTAAAAGCAGGGATATTTTCAACAGTGCATCTCAGACAATACAATTTAAACAAAAAACATCAGTAGTGCAGACAAACTGAAGCTCCTGTGTAACCTAAAAGGCAGCATGCATGTACATTACTGGAACATTGATTCATGAATATTGTATTTACTTAGTAAAATCATAAAATCACCTTTAAAAGTGTAGCCTGTCTCTAGTCTTGTATAGCCTACATTTGTATGTGCTAGCCTGATTAGTGTAGCTAGCCTGGGCTATTTCTCTCTCTTTTACTTAGGCTACTCTTTTAAGTTTTTGAGTGTGCACCCATAGCCATGGCATACCTTGAAAGTGTTCACACAGGCTAATTTAATGACAGTAGCAGTAGCACAGTCTCAAATGTCTGTAGATTAAGATAGTGGCAAAGACCAACAAATAGGGTTAGTCCACAAAAATTTGCAGTTTGGAGGTTTGGGTGGCTTGAGATCGAGTCAAATTCTCAGCCTGAATTATTGTGCCAGCTATTTTTCAATATATAATTTTCAGTCTGTCCAAAGCTTGAGGATCTCTACCATACAAAAACAGACACAACAAACAGCCTCTGTCACAAACATTTTGATATATAGACAAAAAAGCACAGGTATAATTAATAGCATCCATTATTGCTGCATTCCATTAAGGTGTGAGTTCTAGAGCCCTGCATTGTGTGTGTTGGCTCACTGGGACAGTTCAGTAGAGTACGGCCCTGTTATTAGTCCCACCTGCACTCTTCCTGCAATGACAAGTAACAAAATCTACTGTAAAAAAAAAAAAGAAAAAAGAAAAGGCCTGTAATTTTTGCCTAAATTCAAGGAATGAAGTTGGACTCTCGTATGCAAAATTGTAGGTGTACAGTATTTCCTTTACTTTATAGCCTTTTGCTTTTTTAAATTTTGTTAAAAGTAGGAGTTTTGTCTTATGATATAATGTTGTTTTGTCCCGTCCAATCAAGTATCAAAGAGAGCAAGTATAATACTTGCTGGCAAAATGATGGTTGGATAACTAAGGTCCTCAGACCTCATGGTAGCTCCACCTACATCCACCCAGGGGCAGAAAGTGTTGTATATTTTCTCTCTTATCAATATCATATCAAATTTTATACAAAAATAAATGCTGTAATTTTAACAAATGCAAATTGGCTCCTTGCGTTGAAAGGAGCCAGTTGAGGTGGTTTGGGCATCTGGTAAGGATGCCTCCTGGGCGCCTCCCTTGGGAGGTGTTCCAGCCACGTCCAGGAGGAGGCCTCGGGGAAGACCCAGGACAAGGTGGAGAGATTATGTCTCCACTCTGGCCTGGGAACGCCTCGGGATCCTCCAGTCAGAGCTGGTTAATGTGGCTCGGGAAGGGGAAGTTTGGGGTCCCCTGCTGGAGCTGCTTCCCACGCGACCCGACCCCGGATAAGCGGATGAGGATGGATGGATGGATGGAAATTAACAATGCAAAGAAATTCAAATATAATTTCCTGACTGATTTTTAAATACTTGAGTCTTACATCCTGTAAAATATGTTATTACATATTCTGTGAACATTAAACCAACTTGTTATGAAACTTAACACGCATGTACAGTATTTTGACATACATGCTCTTCTCAGGGTTCATGCAACTTTTTAAGAATAACATTCAAGCACTTTCAAGGTACCTAAACCAAAAATATCCAAAATCTGTAAGCCTTTATTGTCACATCTAATTTGTTAGTATAAATTGCAAAAAATTAAGTTGACACTGTTCCTTTCTATCCACAGCAATCAGTGTATTCTAACTTTGTTTATTTTGCCAGATGTTTAGTATTGACAGCTATTACTGTAATGTTTTGATCATGATCTTTTACAGTGGGTCTCAAGTATTCATGTGGTGGCATTTAAAAAAGGGACTCTGGTGCAAGCAAGGCTATTTTCCTAACCTGAATATTGTTTTATTTCAATCGCCCCTGTTGAAACCCAGGTCAGAGATATTGGAATTCAAGAACTTTCAAAACATATCAGCTAAAAATAAGCGTTTTCAATTTCAAACTTGAAAACTCAATTTCAAACAAGACTTGTAAAACCCTGTTTTCTGATTATTATGTCATTTATTTAACGTCAGTAACTTATTTTGTCAGTATGCATGGCATTACTGTCGGACGGTTTTCGAGTTTCTGCTGTTTTATGTCAAATTACATGTCGGAGTTTCGTGAACTTCAAAGTGTGAAAAAAATCATATCCCTGATTACTTGTCTGAAAAGCGAAAGTTTGACTGTTTTGACAGCTGCGAGATGCCGTACTTTGTAATCAGGAACACCGGAAGCAGAGCTGCTGTCATCAAACCTGATCTAAACAAACATGTAAGCAACATTTTGAAGATAAAGACTTTTTTTATTTGTGCTCACGTTGACGTTTGTGCAAGGGCTGCTACTTGTTCTTTTGACAGCTAAAGAGGCTACGTTTAAACGTGAACCAGCGAGTTAGCTAACGTGAACGAAAAGTCAGCAGGGAAGCTGTTCAAGTTAGCAAACTTCCCGGCAGCGATGCCACATCGTCACAATCTGACAGCAGGGCCGCAGTCAGTGGTTTACTTGATCAATATGTTGCCACGGTATTTGATACGTTTATTTCGACTGTTTTGCTGCATATTACTGTTTTAACCAGATGATTTATGATTACGATAAATATTGTTATATATACTAAGTCTAGACATTCTACCTGTAGGTTTTTCTTAGGTATTGTATTCACCTTTTAAACAATTTTATAAGGTCGGGAATTTATAAATTACGATAAAACTGTTTATAGAACAATAATGAAGCTCACATTTGCGCTAACTATGAAGGCTTGTGTGGTGCCTGTCTTTACTCATACGTCTGCACTTGCGTAACTAAGAAGTGTAATGCAAGTGTAGTGCAAGTTTGGATTGCCTGACAAATGCACCGTGGATTGACACTTAACGTTCTAACTTGAGTAACACTGCTTGTTCACAGGGGTTGATTTTGGAGAATGTAATCAAGAGGCACAGTCCTCCAATTGCAAACCCTCTGTGCACGTCTGGAGAAGGTGACTTAAGGAAACTGACTGTCAGAGACTTCAGCTGCATTTGGACAAGTGATTTTCAACCAGCCACAGCCATGCCTCAGGAGGAAGAGGAGCTGACGGTCGATGGACCCAAGGAGGTGGACATGTTTACATCCGTGCGTTGCCTGGGTTACCTGTCCAGCGTCAACCTCCTTGTGGCGGTATGCATTGGCATGTACGTACGCTGGGAGGTGACAAGTGAACCAATGATTCTGGTCATCTTCATCCTCGGCCTCTTTGTCCTCGGGATAGCCAGCATTCTCCATTACTACTTTGCTATGGAGAAAGCCAGTCTCAGCTTGTTCCATTTGTGGTTTGGCTTTTTGCTCGGCCTTCTGTGCTTCCTCAACAGCCCCGCCTTGGATTTAAATGTTAAGGAAGTGGCCACCAACTATCTCCTCTTAGCCAGTATAATCATGAAAACAGTATGGGCTATAACTGAGCGACTATGCAGCTCAGTCCGTTACAAACCCACATTGCTAACATCAGCTGAGCTGCTGGAACTCTTGGGATTTGGCATTGCCAGCACTGCCATGCTTCTTCACAAGTCAGTGGCCATAATGGGCTTGGTAGTGGCCCTGGGGACTCTCATTGTGGACCTGAGGATGAAGTCCCTTCTGTCTTTGCCCAATCTGGTCAGTTTTTCCTTGGTTACCTCCCTTGTGTTTTTCCAGGCCCTAGGTATCACAGCCAACCCTTACGCTTTAGGCTGCTACCTGGGCAGGCTGCTGTGTGAGCCCGTGTTGGATGTGTACTTCAGTGGGCTGGGGTCCAGCAAACGCTGGATACCAGTGCTGTCCCTGGGGAAGGTGTGGAGGAGGCTGTCCCTGCTGCCTCTGAGTCTGATTGAGGTGGCTTTCTTTGTCCTCGCTGCCTTAAAGGTACACTCAGCCTTTAGCAAAACTTGTCTGAGAAAATTGACATTTCCATTATGTGAGTCTTTAGGGCTTCTGTGTGACTTTGACATTTCTTACAATTTGCAGCTTTTTGGAATGATGATACAGTGCTGTGTATAGCTTACTTACACAATGGCACTTTTCTCTTTCTTGCCTTTCATAGCTTGGCCACTTGGAGCTGTGGTATCTGGTGATCCCAGGCTTCTGCCTGTTTGGCCTTTTCTGGTCCATCTGCCACATAATTCTGCTGATCACAATATGGGGCTTCCACACCAAGTTGAGTGAGTGCCAGAAAGCCTGGCGAGCCCAGCGATCCAGTAGCCGAAGTCTCGACCAAGTCATGGCCTCCAGGGGCATCCGACACTTCTGCCTCATTTCAGAGCGCCTGGTGTTCTTCAGTATGCTGTCAACGGTGATACTCGGAGCTGTGTCCTGGCAGGTAGGAGACACGAGAGAGATTACTTTAACTCATCAGTAGTATTATCATCAGAAATTATTATAGTCAAGTTTTAAAGCCATCTAAAAATGCAAGGTATTTCATTTATTGTTCTATGGGTTTTTTTATACAATGAACATTTCTAAAGCATCATTGTAGTCATATAGTCACATTGCTTAGAAACCCCTTGGGTGCATTCAGAAAGCCCTGCTCTAATAATTATTCTTACAGCTGTAGCACTCTGAGTTTCCTGACAAGGCCTCTATAAACATCACACACCCATGTTATAAACTCAGGTGAGAGATGCTAGTGGCAGTGTGTCGTTAGTAGTTGCTCCCCAAGCTGAGGCACTTCTGCTCTCATGCAGAACCAATTTAATTAGCACTTTAATATCCCTATCTACTTGCATAAAGAGCAGCAATAACTTATTTAGCCTTATTAGACGTTTACCGTGTAAGAGTCTCATGGGCTTGAGTCCTAATTTGAGATCTGCACATTGTTGATGTCAGTTTGCAAATTTGCCTGAGAAAGTGGGAGCTGCCTGCACCGGCATTTGAGGATGTTAGTGTGTGTGGCTCTTGGGAGTGTAGTTTTTGATGTTTTATAGCTTTTTATTTGCCTATGCTGTTTAAATACAGAAATACATGGTCAACCACTTAAATCCATGTAACTATCATGAACACATAAAATAAAAAGCGATTGTGGTACAATCTAATGCAGTCTCAGCAGAGAGGTGTTGATTCAACTCTATGCAAATTTTTAAGGCCACAGTTTGGGGTGTTACCTTGGATTCACTGCTTTCCATCAATTTTTTATGGAAGAACCAGCCAAGTAGATTTGCCTATACAAAGACATTATTATTTATATTGCATATATTATATCATCTTCTTTAAAGTCTGCATAAAAATGCATTTGAAAGTGTGGATTGACTGAAAAGCAGAACAGTGCTTTTGTGAAGTCAGCTCATGAGCATCTCCGTACTCCCACAGCTTGGGGGTCGACTACTGAAAATCAATTATCAGTCTGTGAGAACCACTACTGGGTTGCATTATATTGTAAAGTCCTCCTTTATACTGTATTGTGCTTTCTTTGATTATAATACTATATAGTGGCAACTTCATAAAAGTTCAGTGAAAAAGGGTAACACATTTTTCAACTCAGCCATACCCTTAGGCAGTTCCATATATTCTGCAAACTCAAGTGTGGTTCCACTTAACTATGCGGGTATTGATTTGCATTCTCCGATACATTACCATGCTATGAAATCACAGTGCTTTTTTTTGTGGATGGCTAAACTGCATCACGTACCATCACAGTGAGAATTGATTGGACTTTAAGCCTAAAAGGTCTTCTGTTTTATGTCACTACTACATGGTGTAATGTATTTGCAATACCACAGGGGAGAAATACTCTGGTACAAGCAAAAGTCCAGCAATCAAAATGTTACTTAAGAGAAAATACAAAAGTATTACCATCAAAATATATTTAAAGTTCCACATGTAAAGGAGAAGCATTCATTTTAATGTTGAGTTGGTAAATGCTAATTAATTAATATACTGCAGTGTAGCTTGTGGCAGTCTGGAGTATGGAAAGTCACTGGTAACTGGTAAAGTTATCAGGTAGTAAATGTAGTGAAGTAAAAAAATCCATCTGAAATGCAGTGGAGTTGGAGTACAAAGTAGCAGAAAATGGAAATATTCAAGTAATGTACAAGTACCTAAAGTGATAACTCATGGCTAGCCAGAAAGTGCAGGCTCATACATTGCAGTAATTAGTCTGTTTTGAATGGACCCTTGTGATGTATGTTTAGTCTGCTGTCACACAATCCATTGTGTCACCGTTTGGTTAGGTCCTGTCATGTTTTGAAATGCAACAATAACATTGTCATTCCCATACTGTAAAACTGTCTTGCAAAGTGTCACCACCAATTAACTTGGTATGTTTGCTTCTGTCCAAGCTGTAAGTGGTGAATGAAAGTGACTCTGCTTTTGCTTTTTTGCAGCCCTCCAATGGTCTCTTTCTCAGTGCTCTTCTGATGGTGCTGCCTTTGGAGTCACTGGCCCACGGCTTGTTCCACGAGCTAGGCAGCTGCCTGGGGGGAACCTGTGTTGGCTACGCCCTGGTCATACCTACTGCTTACTGCAGGTACTGAAGAGAGAGGAGGCACAGGAATATAGAGATGCTTACAGACTTATCACAGACAAACTTCCACAGACTTGAACTAAAATTTGCAGTAGCAACAACAGCACAGCTTTCAGGTCAAGGATGTTGCAGCACACATGCAGCAAAAGAGTGGCAGTGCACTGATGGCTTAAGCACACTGCTACAATTAAAAGAGTGCATTGAAATTATGATGCAGCGGAGTATGATGTGCGTATAACGGCGACTCGAGTTGGGCTGCCTGAACTAGCTCGCAGGCTTCGCTTTATTAATCGTTCAGTCTATAAAATAGTGAAATATGTCACAATTCCTGTCCTCTGGACTGTCTGACCAACAGTCCAAAACTCAAAAATATTTGCTATTACATAAGAAAAAAATGGACAAATCCTCACAAAAAAGAAGCTGCAACCAGAAAAAAATAGCAGTTTGGCTTGAAAAATTACTAAAACAATTGAGTAATCATTTCAATAGTACTCCTGATTGTTTCATATTTGTTTTAGGTCACTGTCAAAAGTATGCTTTGTTTGATAATCAAACTACATACTCAGCTGATCAGAAAAAAACACTGGCAACACAGCAGCACAACACTCCACAATTACACGTATAAACACACATTGGACTGACTTTGCCCCACGTCAAAGCCTGTCTTGGCATCCCAGGCGCTGGTAAATATGATCACTCATTCCAACTCCCTCCTCAGTTAACACAAAACCAACTGGATAAATAGGCCAATAACTATGCATAACATACTGCTAATGTTTGGACCCTTGAGGGATCATTCCAGTGCTCCCTCCGCAGCATACTAAGTTGTTCAGCTGGAGCTTTAGCCATTAGTTGCTGCTGCTTTTCCCAGTGCCCTCTCATTCGGCATTCAAGCGTTTTTTGAAATAGCCTAGTTAGTTTTTGATGATCCCGACATGTCTTCTCCTAAACAGCTGCAGCTAGCGCCAGTTATACATTAGTGTTTCCATCTTTGAGAACCCATCAGAGGTCTTGAACCCTGGCCTTTGGAGATTTTTGGCCTTTATGATGACCACTCTCTGTATATTGACCCTTTTAGCTGATTGTTAGCTTTAGCATTCAAATGGGATGGCAGCCTCGCTGGTTTTTAACTCTCCAGGTGATTTTGGATGCAGGCCCTTGTCCTATTGGAGTTGTGGACACTCAGTATGCGAGGCCTTATGTGCAGAGTCCATAGGGAGGACTGACAGCATGATGAGAATGCAGCAGTATATAATCGGCTGTTTGATGGCTGCAGATCATGTTTTCACAATGACAAGACCCCCACGGGGAGATTAGAGAGATAGAGGTGAGAAAGGGAGGCATGCAGGGTAACACAGGGAGGGTGAGAACGACAGGAAGAAAACACAAGGAGAGGATTGAGGTTGTAAACAGTGAGGGTGGTGGTAAAAGCAGCACCAGGAAAGGGAGGTATTGCGGGGAAGGGGAGGGAGCTCTGAGAGCTGTAGAGAAAAGGACAGGATTTTTTTAAGGATGAAAGAGATGTAACAGGGCAAGATGTGGTCTGAATCTCAAACTACGACTTTGCTACCCTGGCCGCCATGAGATCTGAAAAGATCAGATGGTTTCTCGGTCGATCTGTGAGCTTGCCAAGCCACGCAAAGGTTGCGGCATGTAATGTTCTGAGCAAGTGTAGCATATGGTATCTCACAAAAATGTGTACACCCATCACATTTTTGTAAATATTTGATTACATATTTTCATGTGACAACACTGAAGATATGACACTACATTGCTACAATGTAAATTTGTGTGTGCACAGCTTGTATGACAGCTTTCCACCCCTCCATGACAACATCACGGTGCTGGTGGATGTTATAGACCTTGCACTCCTTCGCCTTCCGTGTGAGGATGCTCCACAGATGCTCAATAGGGTTTAGGTCTGGAGACATGCTTGGCCAATCCACCACCTGTACCCTCAGCTTCTTTAGCAAGGCAGTGGTCATCTTGGAGATGTGTTTGGGGTCGTTATCATGTTGGAATACTGCCCAGGCTCCGAAGGGAGGAGGATCATGGTCTGCTTCAGTATGTCACAGTACATGTTGGCATTCATGGTTCCCTTAATGAACTATAGCTCCCCAGCACCGGCAGCACTCATGCAGCCCCAGACCATGACACGCTTGTCTTTGGACTCCTCACCTTGTTGCCGCCACATGCGCTTGACACCATCTGAACCAAATAAGTTTATCTCGGTCTCATCAGATCCTAGGACATGGTTTCAGTAATCCATGTCCTTAGTCTGCTTGTCTTCAGCAAAATGTTTGCAGGCTTTCTTATGCATCATCTTGAGGAGAGGCATCCTTCTGGGACGACAGCCATGCAGACCAATTTGATGTAGTGTGATGGCAGCAGTCATACATCTATTATCCAAATATAACCTCTGGAAATGACACTGAGCAAGTCACTCAACTTCTTTGGTCGACCATTGCGGGGCATGTTCTCAGTGGAACCTTTCCTGTTCAACCGCTGTATGGTCTTGGTCACCGTAACACTAACAGAGTCACATGACACCGGGGAAGGAAAATGGCTAATTGGGCCCAATATGGACATTTTCACTTGAAAAGTGTACACACTTTTGTTGCCAGCTGTCTAGACATTAATGGCTGTGTGATGTGTTATTTTGAGGGGACAGCAAATTTACAGTTATACAAGCTGTACACACACTACTTTACATTATAGCAAAGTGTCATTTCTTCAGTGTTATCCCATGACAAGGTATAATCAAATATTTACAAAAATGTGAAGGGTGTACTCACTTTTTCAGATACTGTATGTTTATTGCGGCCTTTTAAGTTATGCCAAAAATGGTGTTGTCTTTACAAAATGTGAAGAAAATTGGTTGGCTTTCTTCAAAAGCACACAAAATAATATACAACAAAAAGCAAGCTTTAACACAAGGAGAGTCCACATTAGATAAAGAGAAACTTTCACCTGTCCTTTTCAAAGTGAGGCTGAAGGCGACATGGGGGCACAGGGTATATATATATATGATGGATATGCAGATGTCTATGACAGTGAAGTATGACTTTGCCATGAATAACATCACGTCCAGAGATGGAAAGAAAATGTATAGCTGTGCTGAAGAGCTGCTAGCCTTGACTTTGTGTGCGTGCGCCCTCTGTGTTATCATCAACTTGTTATTGTCAGGCAGGGCTTTGTGCCACATAGATCTATGCACACTTTTATAAAAATCACTTTGCCCTCAACTATCTCAGTAACTCACTAACCTCAATTCCCACTCTCATTTCTTGTCACGCCGCTCAGTTCTCCTCTCTATACCCCCTCCTTTTTTGCCGTTTTCTTACTTTCCTTTCATTCTTGACTCCCTTTACACCCCTGAGGCTAATGTCATTTCCTTCGGCAGCGATCCACCACTCCTACTCGTTCCATCCCCCTTTCCCTGTCTCCTCTCATCCTCTGCTCTCTGTCTCCCCTCTTCCCCTGGTGACACAGACAGCCACTCCACCCATGTGTGTAAAACTATCAGCCGTTTCCTTCTGCTGCCGTGCAACATTAAAGTATTACATACTCATTTGCAAGTGCTGACGACTTCATTGGTTTATATTGTCATTTTTGAGTTGGCACGCTTCATACTGTAAAGACATTGGATTGGAGTGCGCGAGTTCTTTTGTTTAAACCACCAACATCTCACCCTCTCTTGTGTCCAGCGCGCTGATGGCCAGCCCACTCTCCTGCCACCTGAGCAGATACAACAGCTCAACCTACGCTCGACAGGTATGCTGAACAACGTGCAGCGCCTCTTCTCCCACCACATGATCCAGACATTTGGCTGTGACTACTCCACCAGTGGCGTCACACTCGAGGTCGTGCAGACGAAGCTGCGCAACTTTCTGGAGCTTCGTACGGCCGACGGACCCCGTCATGACACCTATCTGATTTTCTACAGCGGGCACACACACAAAGGCACCGGAGCTTGGGCTCTGGCTGGTGAGACCCCCACACAATTTGCTTTTTCTTAACCTTCCTGGAAATCGATCAGTCCTCACAGTTAAATAAGTCTTCACTTTAGGTCATCTGACAGTGCTGTGGAGGTTGCATCCGATGAAATTATGATTTAGACACTTTCTAAATCATGATTTATTAGTGAACGTCACATGTTCAGAGTATCCATCCATCTATCCAGAGTATTTTAATTAAATAAAGATGATGAGCAACATTACATTGATTTCCATTTGGAACAAGAACAATTTATTTTAGCATTTTCAAACATCTTTGCTGTTGCAATCGCAGCAGGTTTGTCTGTGAAAGCTTTCCTATAGGATGCTGAAGTGAAAACAGTTTTTGTGAGCATCAAAAAGCCTACATTTGCCCCCTTCAATCATTACAATGAACAGTAAGGTGGTTATCAGTTTAATCTCTAGTTGTCTAGTAGTTATCTCAAATAAAACAGTCAGTAATTACCAAAGTAGTATTTACTGCAGAGCTCTTGTGTCGTGTATGGCATTTGGTAGATTATTGTCGTCTCCCCGCAAACTGGATTTGCATTACAGTCAGTGATTTGCATTCTTTTTGTTTCCCCTACTCTCAGTCAATCAGAGTCCAATTTGCACAGATCAGACGAGTAAGCCAAAGGAGTTAAAATTGCTGTGAAGGACTCACAGAAGTTTGGAGATGATTCTGTAAAAAGTTGCAGACGGTCTGCTGTGACACGCGCATTCCCTCCACAGAAATGAGAATCACAGCAGGTTAACACCGTGTCAGCTCCGGCTCTTCTGTTCAGAGATTACTTGACACTATAATCTCAGAGTGCTGCTGCCCACAAGGAGAAAAAGAAATCCCCCTTGGAACAATAATCACTTCACTATGTCAACATCCTGAGGAGACATTTTCATTTGGTCTTCAGTGAATAATTGTACACGTTTTGAAAAAGGAGGTGTTGTTTTGGCAGAAATCCAAATTAGGAACAGTCCCTGATTTCCAGTCATATTTTCACTCCTTTCCTACAGTTAGAAAGATTTTGTGTGGTAGTGTTGTATAGTTCAATTATGAACATACTATGCGATGCACCAGCAGTGTGCTGTATACCCAACGATTTTGCTAGGAGAGCTAACATAGGATTGAGGAAGCTAAAAAAAATGGGTCAGCAGTTTGGAGGTAGGCCTATTTAACGGTTGATCAAGCCTGCTGTTTCCTTACACATAAAATAATGATTCCCACAAATATTGGTACTCCTCATCAGCTGAAACCCAAAGCCCAGGTATCAGGACTGTCAGGACAGGAAAAAATTGGATTGGTGAACCACTAGTCCAAAATGATATTGCTTTTATTCTGCCGTTCACAGTGGATACATGCGTACAAATTGCTTTAGTAATGCAACTGTATTGTCTCCAAATTGGCTTGTTGTATATTCTTAGCAATGTAAAAGGAGCCCAGTTTCCTGTCCAGATATAAATCAGTCCTTGGTGCAGTTGCTCTATGGCCAGCAGCAGTAGGAGTCATTTTTCTTCCCAGTTCTTATATACTTTGCACTTTCCGACAATAAATTGTGATTTTGAGGAAATGGAAATAATTTTTGTACTTGTACTTCACATGAGTATTTCAGTATCTGTTGGTGAGGTACCACAGCTCTCATCTTTGTACTTTGAATCTGCTGTCTGGAAAACAGCAATTTCTGTGGCTGTGATGACAGCAGTCAGTCAGACAGACTATGCCCGCAATTGAAAGTTGACAGGTGTGATTCCTGTAAAGCCACTCTGTCCATCAGGAGCCAAGTGTCCTGTGGAAATGTCCTTGAACACGACTTTAAAACAATAGTAGCTCTATAGCCACCACTGTATATCTCTCTGAGTTTTAGGTGTGTAAAAAAAATAAAAATGCAAATCAACCTGACACTTTTCACAGAGATAGGTAGTTCAAAAAGACATTCAATTTACAAAACATAGTGATATATTCTGAACAGTGATTATATTATTCTCTCCCTTTCTTTTCCCCTTTCCATCCTGCACTTTGTTCCCAACACTTCCTCACTGGTCCTTTTTTTTTCTCTTTCTATCACTCCCTCCTCCGCCTCACACTATCCAACCTCCTCTCCTGCAGGAGGTGAGAGCCTCCACCTGGCCCAGTTACTGGAGTTGTGGAAGGAGAAGAACGCTGGCCACTCCTCCCGTCTCATCCTCGTCCTGGATACAGAGAACTCCCTCCCTTGGGTGAAGGAGGTGCGCCGGGTGGAGGGCATCCACGTAGCAGTGCAGGGGGCTGAGCTGTCCGCCACCGGGGTGGACCCAGAGGCTGGAAACAACCCCGGTCTCGGAGACTTCACTTCCGAGTGGGTGGAGTTCAACTGCAACCCAGAAAGCGACACCCAGTGGTCCGAAAAGGGAAGATCGGTAACGGCGTTCTATGGCGTGTCCAAACACTGGAGCGACTACACGCTTCACCTGCCTACTGGAAGAGATGTGGCAAAGCATTGGAAGACCCACTTTCCCAAGGCTACATATCCCATGGTGCACCTCTCCAACTGGTGCTGTGGCCTCAACCTGTTTTGGTTATGCAGTGTGTGTCTGCGCTGCTTCAGGAGGTGTAAACTAGCTTGGTTCCCACCAGCTGTACTAGACACTGGACAGGGCATTAAACTGGTTCACTCTTAGAAATGAGGGAAATTGGCTTGTACATCTTGACTCCAATAGTTCTGCGTTTTAACAGCTGTGGTACAAGGTGTTTAATAATGCCAGACTTTACCCCATGAGATAAATGATGCCTTCTGCCAGAAAGGTTGTTCAACTCTTCCCACAAGTATTTTTACTTAATTGATGGGATGCAGAGACATTGTGCTGAGGATTTCATAGCAAAACACGTGTGGCCCAAAATAAGGGAGTGAAAAGCCAAGTAAAATAACCTATTTCATCATTTCTATGGTGATCTTAAAAAAACAAGAAAGAAAGCGAGATACCACAATTATAGTGGGTAAAATCGTATTAAGTATGCTTTGGTTTCTTTATATAGGATGAGGTTTAAAAAGGTGTTTTTTATACTTTTATATATTTTGGGATTGTGTGTTTTGCCATTACTGCATAATTATTTCTTTGGAAAGATTTTTCTCTTTTGTTACAACGTGTCTTTTTTTTTTACAGAAACATATAGTGCCCTAAAGTGCCTTGAAAATGGGTTTGGCATTATCTGTAAAATAGATGCCTAATTTTCTATAACTAAATGTATGTATATATATATATACATACCTCTTATTTATATTCACATGATTTAGGTCACACACTCTTTACGTAAACTGGGTGAGCAGGGAGTTGTTCAGTGTCTTCCTAAAGCCTTCCATCAGGATAGACAAAATGGCAAATGACAAATGTTGTTGGGCTGACCCTCTGGTTACGGGACTGTCTAACCACGATGACAAACTGCCATTCTTGGTGTGGGATCTTTTCTTCATTACTTTCAAACTGTTTAGAAATGCATTTACTCCTGAACTGAATAAACAAAGAAGCATTTGCTCTTCCTAAGGCTCCGAGAGAGTATATAATCACTAGACGCTGGCCTTTAATGTGCTTCATCTTGCTTATCTCCACAAATTAATTCAAGTTTTGCCATATCCAACCACACTACATTCAAATTCTGTAGATATTGTCTTTGCCATGCTGTGAAACAGTAACTTGTGAAGCAAAACGACAAATCAAGATGCTCCCAGTGCTTTTTATTGCCACGCTGATCTTAGGAACTTATAATGACCATTCTTTATTTCATCCTTTTTTTGCTGTGTTGGATTACTCTCCTGTAGATCCCTAAAATCTGTAGTGGATTGCTGCCTTAAAGTTTGTGTTTCACTGTGATGTTTGTAAGAGGTTAAGTGGCATTTTCCACATGTAATTTCCCATGTGACAAAATTAAACTTGGATAGTGAAGTGATTAAGTATTGCTTTTTGATGTAGTTGTAAGAGAAATGTTGGGAGGGAATATTAAATTATAAGAGGATACAATAAATGGGACTAGAATAGAGAAAGTAACCCTTGCTGGTAGAAAACTGGCCAGGCTCATTTAAAATGGCTGGCTTTACAGACACTAAATAAATACAGACTCTGCTCTGTGGAAATGGTAGCATTTCCTGGCAAATATTAGGACTGTGAGCTGAAGAAAAATGAGAGATTGTATAGGGGAAATGAAACAATACATGACACTATCTCAGGGATTTGCTCACAGAGCTTTCACCTCAGTTAGTTACAGTGCCTGGCTGGACATGTGTCCGAGGCGCTGTTGGGTATTTCACTGGTCTCCGAAGGCAGGGCTGCAGCCTGGCTCATGCCTAAAGGGAGCTATTTGGCACAGAGCAAGGTTTGGGGAGACCTTGGAAAGATGAAAGCTGACGCTACAAGCAACCTTTCATATCAGCCCTCATCGACACGCAACAGGGAGAGCTGAGGAGAAAAATGGCATGAACCAGAGCAACCTTTCACCACTCTTAACTTGCTGTAAATATCAAACCATTAGGCCGGTATGAATAATAAGCTAAGTATTCACAGCGACAATTAGTGAAAAAGAGAGGTATAAATGCTTTCTTGTGTGGGTGTTTTTTTTACATTGCTATTGCCTCCGAGCTGCGGTCATAGCTAAAGTCATGGACTCATATGTGGCGGTAATCATTTATGAGAATATTTGATTACTGCTGGATTCATCTCCTAAACTGGATTAGGTAATAAAAGGGCCAGCCGCCTCTGAGGGCCCATGGGGACGTGTTGAGTCCGAGCTCTCCACACACCCGATACATGCATTGATACAACCAATACAACCAATTCTGTACTTCTTTTCCCTGTTCCTGTTTCTCTACAGCTCAGTCTGTGGGTAATTACAGCCAGTCATGGAGCGTTACCTTCTAATGCAGGCGATGTGATGTGCCTGATGCTTGCCTGCAATTTATTTTTGGAAATAAATCTGCTTTTATAGCCTAAGTTGAATCTTAGTGCGGGGACTGGAACAGCTAACACAACAGCTGTTCTGTTGTTGTTTATTCAAATCCATCTGATGGCTCTTTTTCTTGAATACAATTTAACTTCACCCATGTCTTTAGCCAACTCTTTGGTTTTTAACCTTTGGTTTGTTCATCTATTTGATCTTAAAGGATGTTCGAATTCTGCAGGGAAGACGTTTGGCATAGTAACAATTTGTTTTCCAAGCTAAAATAAAGCTAAAATGAGCTTATTGTGCTGCCATTTTTCAACCCAGGCATCATGCACCACTTCTTCGACTTGGTGACATCCATTGGGCATCCATTCTAAGCTAAATGTCCTAGAACTAGATCTATCCGTAACTGCTGAATGTCCTCTTTTCTCTTGCTCTCCTGGAACAGAAGGAGTAATGGGATGAGAGATTACAGATTCAGCAACATCACTGTTCCAACTTCTGTGCCCTGCTTTTCAGGAGGCCTGCTTGCTGTGGCGCGCAGTAGGTCCGACATTGAAATGTCAAAGCCATTATCTCAATTTACAAGGGCTGAGGATGTGTTTAGTGGCTGTTTAAACGTGCAACGCTCCCTACTATGCAGACAATCATCTGGAAGAGGTTGCCAAAATCTGCCTGTTCTCAGCCTTCTCTTTCAACATAGTACTTTCTCTGAAACCCATATGGTAATTTAATATAAGATTGTGTACAAAAGAGACTACGTTATTTGGCAGGACGCTGCACATGATTGGCATTGGAAAAGGGAGAACAAGGACAGTTCAAAGAATAACTTGACATTTTGGAAAATACACTTTTTTTGCTGAGAGTTAGATGAGAAGATTGATACCGCTCTCATGACTGTATGGTCATTATGTAGCTAGAGTCACCAGCTAGTTAGCTTATCCAAGCATAAAGACTGGGAATGGAGGACAGGCTTGCCTGTCTCTATCCAAAGGAATTTGGTTGCTATTTCTACAGTTTCCAGGCAACCGTGGAGACTTCAGGAAGCTGCTGGCTAACCAGCTGACCCTGCGCATAACGGCAAATTGTCATTTTTACACTTTGGTTTTTGTGTGCGAGATGTAACGCTCTGCTTGGCAGATTTTGTTTGGACAATCTAGCATTTTCAGTTTGTTTCCAATTTTTACTAGCTAAGCTAACCAGCAGTTGGCTCCAGCTACATATTTACCATACAGATATGGGAGTGGTATCAATGTTCTCATTTAACTCTCAGCAAGAAAGCAAGTAAGTGTATTTTCTGAAATGTCAAACTAGTTTTTTTGTCTGCCACACATGGACATGGCTTTTCCAGCAGGAATCTAGAGCTGTTTTAACTGGAAGGCAAAGGTTTTGATCCCCTCAGCATTCACTGTCAAGATAAGAATATCAGCTAAAATATATAGATTTTCAAGTTCAAGGCAGAGATGTGAAGAGATTATTCGTGGGACAGGTATTGGAGTTATACTGGGTAAGGATATACGAGCTGATGCAGAAGAGGGGGTGTAGTGAAGCAAACCATGTAGCCTCAGTTATTATATACATAGCTTATTGTAAAGTAAAGGTCAGAATTATAGATGGATAAAGGAATTAAGTGTATTTTGTGGAGTATTGTGTGTCCTTTTGTCATCTTGGCCCCATAAACACAAAAACTCTGGCTGACAAAATAAACACAAGTGCTAACATTGAAATCTGAATGTGAAGAGATGTAGAAGAAATTAAGACATGATCACATAATGTGAGGTGTGGATAGGACCTTTTCCAGGTGTGTCATCAAACTGAACTGCTGAATATTGACTCTTGAAAGCAGCCAAATATACTCAGTATGAGCCAGATGATGCCGATACGCTTGATTCAATTAAAAGTGTAAATCGGAGCTAACAAGACTGTCAGCACTGTGGGATCGGAGGTTCTGTAATTAGCTTTGTTGTCACAGTTGGGTTGAGATGGGACAGGGCTAGGCTGAAGCTAGGCTAGTGAAACAGATGAGTTTCCTTTTCTGATCTCTCAACTGGGGAGCCAAAGCAGGCTTCTCCTGCTCAAGGGAAATATCTTTTTATGTCACCCGGGAGTTGGAACATTTCTGTATACAGCCTTTTTGAGTGCTGTTTGTTGAGTAACATCACATTTCATTGTGCAAGCGAGCCATTTACCCTCATTTGCACATTACTTCTGCTATTTTAAAGACTAAACCTTACTAAAAGAATTTCTTCGGGAAAAAAAGTTGCAAACACAAAAAACCTCTTAACAGGCATCTTGGGAAATACACTTATTTGCGGAGGCTCCTGTTACATCTTTACCGTACAGACATGAGAGTGGTATAAACCTACTAATCTAATTCTCAACAAAAAAAAGCAAATAAGTGCATTTCCCAAAATGTTTAACTATCCCTTTAATGCTTTAATCCTATACAGTTGATAATGAGGGCATAAAAAAGCTGTTGGTATCAATAGGTTTATACTCAGCCCTAAAGGGAAGGCTACCTCTACTGTACAAGCCTGTACGTTATGATGGATATACTGTTTGTGGATTATGGTAGGCCGGAGTTGACAAGACTGTTCTGTGCAGTGCTTGAATGTCCTTATAAAACCCTTTATTGAGCAGAATTTGAAGTCAGACAGAAAGATAGCCCAGCTCCCTGTGCTGCCTCTCTATAGACTCCCATAGTGATTTGAAATTCTCTCTCCAGCTAATCCAGTACTGATGCATGACTCACCCAAAACTGCTCCTCCGATCTTCAGTCTGTCTGGCTGCCGATAAGTGGGTTATGGAGCCGCACTGGGGGTCTCTTCTCAACCATGACATAACAACGCACTCAGGCACTGACTGAAGACATACCTGTTTACCTGTAACAAGCAGTCTTCTGGCTTTAAGTGAAGCTCAGGCATTGAGAAAGGTTGGGTTGAAGGGGGATTAAGGGATGGCTACAAGAGGTCTTTTGCTCTCCTGCATGTTTATCAGAGGCTGTGTTTACTTCTATGCTCTTAGGCAATTGTTTGTCTTGTACAGGTGTACCCTTGTGTATGTGTGTGTGTGAAGCCTTTTGCACATTCACTTTATATCCATTCAGAGCAAGAGATGTTCAGAATTTATACCATGACCTTTCCTCAGAGGCAGAGAAAATACATGATTTGAGTGGAATTTGTACTTTGAATAATAAAGGAATCCTTTTGTGAAAAGATACCAAAATTAAATCAGTATCACAATGATGCACAATTCTGGCCAGTGCTTCATTGTTAGTGCACTTGCGCTTGTCTCTAACCTGCTGGCTTTGCGAAAGCGTGTGTACGTGCATGTGAGAGCGTGCAAGGGCATGCACACATTCCCCCCCTCTTTTTTTCTGTGTGTGTAGTGTCAGCACAACCCCAGGGGGTCTAGCAGGAGCTCGTTTGATTGCTGCCTCACAGCTGCCTCACAATGTTAGCCAGCCGGGCTCCGAGTGAAGTGCAGAAAGACAGCGAGAGGCAAAAATTTCAGGACTGGAAAGGAGAGATGACCCAATAAATAGTGGCAAAAAGAGAAGACTAGCTTTAGCTTTTACTTTGGCCTCCTGTAAAGCCAAAAAAAGGGGAGAGGGATGTGAGAAAATCAGGGATAGGAGGAAGATGAAAGAGGCAGAATGAGACAAGAGGAAGGATGGATAAAGATAGATGGAGGAGGAATGGGGCAGGCAGGTGTGCCCATGGCTGTGTGTCAGAGTGAAGCGGGGGGTAGGAAAGAGTACACCTGTCCTTCAGTGATCAAACACACTCACATGCAGTCTTTCACTCAGCGACTTTGATATATTCCTGCACACACTCATCACATATTTATGCACAAGGACACATACCTGTTTATGCTGCAAGAAGAATGCTTTGTGTTGGTCCCCTAGATGCTATTGCTGGGTTTTTACCATACGTTTTGAAGGCAAGCTGAAGCCCCTCTCAGTTTAACTGCTACGGACCGAGTCTCATGCTGTTGGGCAATTGGGCAACAGCATGGAATAGCCTAATTTTGAGGCAGTTGACTGGATGTCCCTGATCAGAGGAAAAAATAGAGACAGGGTACACTGTGGAGACCAAATTTTGTGTGCCTAGGTGTTAGTATGAACTCAGAAAATATGAATTGCTGAAGAGAGAAAGAAAAGGATGAGAAAATGCTCTCATGCAGAGGCAAGAAAAACACACACACAATCCCAGTGAGGACTGCTGTCATCCAACGCTGTGTGCAGTGTGGGAACATTCCAGACTCATCTGTTTTGGCTTGAGTGTGACTGCTTAGAGAGAGAAATTCACTGAGAAAGAAAAGGAGACTGAGAGATAGGGGGGTTTAAAGAGGCGGCAACAGGGGGAGAGAGGAAGCAAGACAAAGAGACAGATGAGAGAGGTAACAAAGAGACAGAAAAGTAGGCCGTGTGTTTATTGGCTGTCAGGTTATGTGTTAGGGGGCGAAGAAGAACCTGTTGCTACACTTCTAGTGCAGCTGTTGCATTTGGATAAGGCCGGTCCTCGATCACTCATCTGTATGTGTACAGTGTTTGTGCAAGCCAGCTACACTGCAAACTTGAATGTGTGCCATATTCGTAGCCTATGTTTATCTGAGTTAGACAATGATAATTTGATGATGACATCTAAATTTGCATGACACAATATAAAATCAAACAGGAAATATTACCCTTGAGTAGCTGGGTGACCTAGTTGTTTAGAGGGTCAAATGTTTGATTATCCATTTTGTCAATCTGACACAACAGTGACAGCGAACTTCCCTCTGTATATTCATGAAAGGGTTTCAAACAGGCAAGCTCTCTCATCTAACTGAGAGTTAGATGAAAAGATTGATACCACTGTTGTGTGTGCACTAAATATGAACTCAACACCAGGAGACGATTATCTTAGCCTAGCATAAATATTAAAAAGAAGGGACAACAGCAATTATGGCTCTGTCCAAGAACACTAATTTTAGATTGGACCCTTTGATTCTTCTACACATTAAACAAGCAACATCTAAAATGTTCATTTACTTTAAAAGGTCCTGGTAGGGAGATTTTTTGACCTTCAGACAGCCAATTTAGCTGTTTCCCCTTGGTGTTAGTCGTTAAGCTAAAAATAATGCCACATTCACAACTTATCGGTTAGACCATATTGAAAAGTCTGTTTCTATGTGGTTTCTACAAATATGTACTTCAAGTAGCCAAGCTGTTTATCTGGTGGAACAACAAGCATATAAATGTTTTTCCCAGGATGTTATCTTTTTATTGGAAAGTTATTTTCCAACTCTGATATGACAATTCTCCTAAATGACTCCCTCTAATTTGTCCGCATCCAGATAACTGGGATCCTTTTTCTCCCCATTAGAATTCTTTTATTGCCACTGAATGAATATTTTAAAGAACCTGTGTTTTTAAATAACACTCTTCTTAATAAAAACACTAGGAATGTCATATCACATCTAGAATGGGAAATTAACTAAAGTAGCTTGTATATTAATTGCCCCACTGATCATCATGAATGAAGCATGAGAGCAGTCAACCTGTCTCATCACCTGAAGGGCTCATTGCATTTTAATGTATAAAATGTGCTATACAAATTAAGTTTGTCTGAATAATTGAATCATTTCTTATTCAAAACACTGACGAAGATTAAAACCTCTCTGAAGCAGCCCTCGTGGCAGTACTTTAATGATGCCTTCAAGGACACCATCAGGTCCAAATTGTTATGCGAACAGTTTATTTTTTTATTATTTTCTTGATAGGTCTCTTTGATTACTTTCTTCTTGACCATTAATCTGCTGCTGGCCTTCCTCTCCTTTTTGTCATAACTGCTGCTTTACCTCCAGTTGCTAAGCTGCTGTTTCAGGTTGAGCTGTTTTAGCACCTGGCCGTTGATCATATTCAGTTTAATTACCTCTGTGTGGACTGGAGGAGCATTAGAAATCATGACCTGATGCATATTCAATAAATTGACTGAAACAGCAAATGGCCACCCTATGATGCACAGTCATCTGTGCATTGACAATTCATGCAAGAATGACCTTCAGATGTCGTCTTTCTGACTTGCAGGCAAAAGAAAACAAATCCTGATATCAGGTGAGGGAACCCTTATGCATGCTGAGGACTTCTTGAGGTACCAGGCTTGTAACTGCATGATAATAGAGAAGCTATAAATAATTCAAGTTTGTGCTGGAGCTATAGACAGTAGCTTTAACATGTGTAACACCATGTATAACCACAATGGATTCAAGGAAACTCATTTTAATGCATCTCTGCTTTTTCAAGCAGGGATGCCATGCCATATGTTTTATGCAGCAAATCTCAAATTAAATATGATACTATCACATATTTGAGATCAGCATTGAATTGATCAGATATGTCTTGGCTTATTGCACCAGCAAACAGAAAACAAAGAGCACAGCAACTGAGCTGTTGTTTTCTGAATGTACAGTAGTCTGTATTTCTTTTTAATGTGAAAGGCAAGATGCTTGCCTGAAAAAAATGACAATACAGTCTACCTCATATGACAAATCCTGACTTTATGTTTCTAATATTATTGCAATATTACCGTACTCCCTTCAACTTGTCACAATATGGTGCACATTTGTTACCTATGGCTTTGCATTTAATGTCTACTAAGGTAAGGCAGACATTTTGTTATTCTTTTTTTTATAATCGGGAGAAGATGAATTAAAGTTGAGCTCTGACCTGCAGAGAGAAGTGGCTGCAGGGGCCGCTACATGTTTTCTTTATTTACTCATCAATGATGTTTACCAGCAGCTAAGAGATTGAAGTTGCGACATCAGGGACTGACTTTCATTACCCGGGGGTCCTTTGTATATCTAGCTGTCCAGTGCGAAAAAGCTTTCTATTGATTGTTTCAGAGCTGGGAAGGGGATTTGGAAACATGCACAGGCGCTGAAAATACACAGCTGTGTTAGAAATCTCCGTGGAATGCATCAACATCTTCAAGCTGGATGTTAACAATGCAAGAAATTACTTAAATGATCATTTTCTTTCTCTTTCATTCTTGCTTTGGTCATTCCTCTCCTTGTGCATGCTGTGTGTACACCATACACTGCAAGTGTATGTATGCATACATACAATATGGCCAGTGTGAGTCTGCATGCATGCATAAAGACCTCCTGTGTATATACACTTCACTTGGCGTGAACTGTGTGCATATTTATTGGCTTGTGCTGCATTACAGAGAATTAACTGACTGAATAACTTATGCACTTACTGTGCTAATTAAAACAGCTTGCACTCAGTGATGGTGCAGCCATGGTAAGACTGTAATTAATTTCTGAATGGACGCTTTTTGGACACGAGCATGTTCTAAAGGACTACCAATGTCAAAACATCCTGTGTAGTTTGGCTAAGGTACCATTCTTAAAAGAGATTAATTAATGTTTAGCGGAACACAAATTAATTTCCAGCCCAGTCAATACCACTTCAAGCTCAGTGCTTATTGTCCTTTTGCTTAAAGAGACCGTGTTTGCTAATTACTGAAAAGGTTTTCAAATGGTGAAAATATAAAATATATTTCACAACCATCTCAAATGGCATTCTGTAAAAGGCCTGTAAACATATTCCCTAGAGTCTCACAGTGGTAGTTCAGGAGCTACGTCATATTTTTGTATATTATGATGAGGAGGCAAGATGTCAGCAAGTCGTCCTTGCCAGCAGCCTGATTATCAGTCAATAATGAATTTAGGCAATCCATGCAATGGCGATCGAATGGCCTCACTCACAGAATACAAACTCAAAAATACGTATCCATCCATGGCTACGGTATGTGGTTCTGTGCGTATGACTGTCCCTTTCTGTGTTTTCGTGTGCATGTGTGCCACATGCGGCAGGGAATCTTAGGAAACGCCTGACCCAGAAAGCAGTACAAGCAATGTGAGGCATTACCCTGTCGAGCTCTCCACCCCACCATTCATTTCCATCAAGACCTGTAATAATGCTTGTACTCTTGGCTGAAATTGCTTTCTGCCTTTCGGGTCAGTACAACTGGACTGTGGGATGGGGGAGGGTGTTGTTTCTGTGTAAGTGTTTTCTGCTTCTTCTTTTTTTATGGTAGTTAGCGGCTAGGGCCTGTGATCAGCCACCATGCTATGTTCATATTAGAAGCAATATATGTGCACAAATCCCACGAAGGCCTTGTAATAGAGGTTGACGACAGCATGATAGAGTGGCCTGCTAGATTTTCACATTCCTCCTCTTTCACAGTTCTTTTTCTCTGATGCTCCCCTTTTGCCACGCACAAAGCATTGAATTTATTAGTGCTGTGATGTGATGAATAATGCACTCTGTCATATTTTTTCACAGGGTGCTTTTCACTCTGAGCAACAGCATGACATAGTCAAATATTTCTCTCTTTTTCACTATCTGTGTAGTCAACCAGTTGTGTTTAGATATGGGAGGGAGACAAATGAACCCTTTGCTCTCTCCGACAACAGCAGGACTCTACAGCGTTTAACAAGGACCCATACAGTTTCTATGACAGCAGCGAATTTTAAAAACAGCAAACATTTGTTGTTAAAAAAAAAATTCTACCATGTCTAATCTGCATGCAAACCTGCACGCTGCGTGATTGGTTGCAAGGTAATTGGTAGCTTTCATTTGACAGTGTGCTGATTGACCTGCCTTGACATTTTCAACAATGTCGCACAGGCTTGTCAGCCGCTCAGGGTTCTGCTTGAGAAATCACAACCAATCATGCCGAGTTATGCAAAGAGCTCTCAGAAATGTGAAGAGCTGAAACTGTAGGGGGGGAGCTTGGGATCAGTTAAATCCCAATTATTAAAACTTTGAAATATTCTTTCTCAGAGTCTACACTTGAGGCATGACTGCATTGATTTTCACTGAGAAGAGCTCACTGAACGCCGCAGCACACTTTAAGTTCGTGCTCACATCCTTGCAGTGCTTTTTGATCACAGCTAAGGGCAAGTGTTAAAATGGGTGATTAAGCAGAAGCTGATTGTCCTCTTCCTTTTGAAATATGTATAGAGAAGCTATATGCTGTATCAGCTCCTATAACAGCATTGTCATCAACATCTATTTCATCATTAGGACAAGACTACCCTTACTCTGCACTTTACTCGTCTTCTTCACACTGAAATTGGCAGATGTGAGCACAGGCCAAATGTTGTTCGTTTTTTTTTTGTTTTAAAGGAGTAGTTTGGGTTTTTTTGGCAAATATGCTTATTCTCTTTCGTTTAGATGTGAAGATCGTTATAAATGTTATGAATTTTTAAAAAACTGGAGACGCTTAGCTCAGCTTGGCCTAGTATAGCATAAAGACTGGCAACAGGGGAAACAGCTAGCCTGGCTCTCTGCTAAGTAAAAAAGAAAGTCCACCTACCACTAGAGTTCATTATTTAACAGTTTAGATCTTGTTTGCTAATCCGATGTAAACTAAGAGGTAAAAACCACATGTTGGTGTTTTATGCCGGGGTTATGTGCTGCACTATTTTAGCTATCAAACGAGATGTAACATGTTTTTGTGAGCTATTTATCATTAATTTGTTAATTAGTAAGCTTTAGATGTGGTGGTAGGCTTTAGCTTTGGACTTTTTGCTATGCAAAGCTATTTTTTGAGGTTTTGAGGTATTAGGGTTTGGATAACAGACAGATGTCCTGTGGACTGGACTAGTGTTGTAGTACTCTAGGCTGGTTTTTGATGGCCTTGGTCTCGTCTCGGTCTTGACTGCATTTGCACTAAGTCTTGTCTCGGTCTCGGACATTAAGGATTCGGGATTTTATTTCAAGACCAGTCCATAACAGTCCATAACTTTGGGAATATTAATAAATTGCCGTTGCTGCATTGTCTGATTTGTTAACATCCTACTTTAAATGGAAGTAAAAGTTATTGTTTCAAATGCAACCAATAACCCTGATTAACGACTGTCACCCCTTCCTGCGATGCTTGCTTTGATTTCAGCTCTTAGTGTTTGTATGTGGGTGTTTAAATTGGAATGTGGATCTTTCAGATAAATTTGTGAAGTATCTATGATCTCGTTACACATTTTATTGCATGCCATGCAATGCAGGGAACTGGTCTTGGTCTTGACTCAGCCTCACCCTCCCTCATTCTTGGTCTCGACTGCTCTCAGCCCCTAAAAGTCTTGGTCTTGTCTTGGTCTCGATAAACTCTGGTCTTGGTCTTAACTTGGTCCTTGTTGAGGCGGTCTTGACTACAACACTAGACTGGACTTGTGAACTTAGATAGGTGGGGATACTACTGTTAATAGTTGTTTTGAGTTGATTAAACCTCCATTTAGGTTGAGCTTGGTGCCACTTTCAAGGAAATATGTCACCAAATTCTAATATTCAAAATTTCATAGGTCTGACAAGAGTAAGAAAGAAATATTGCACAGAGGAATCAGTCAGTTACTGTTAAATTGTACAAACAGAGTGACTGTGCCATTTTCTCACAGCAGATGCATGCAAGACAATTGGCTATCTGTGCAAATATGTAGGTCAAAATCGAAAATAGGTCAACTTTGACAAGTCTGCTGAGCTTGCACTAATTTTGAGTACGTTAGCCACACAGGCTTGAATTGAAGCGAATGAAGGATAAAGCAAATATTCACAAAGATTGGCGTTAAGTGCGACTTCACCCTGATAGGTGCAAGAAAACAGGAGATGCCAATCAATCGCAGTCTGTGCATACCCACGGAGTCCTAAGAGGAGTTCGAATAAGGCAAAATAAATGAAAACACCTGTGTGGGTGCATCATGACTGTGAAGGGCCTTTAAAAGAAAAATCCACCAAAAAGCTTGATCATATATTTGTGTGATTCATTCTCTTGTAACAGTACATCTTGTTTTTTCTTGTGCATTTGTAACATTTCCTGTGGCTCCAAACCTGGCTACTCCTCACCTGCCCACCAACTGTTCTCTACTGTGTTTCCAGCGCCGACTCATCTCCTTATCTGTCACCTGCCTGCACACCTGCTGCCCATTACTCATCAGCCCCAGTGCATATACTCCCCAAGCCAAGACAACCCAGTTGGTCAGGACAAGTCTTGTTTCTGTATTATGGGCCGTTGAGGCTTCTGTCACATGGGAAATTTGTATTTATTTCTTTTTAACAATGAATCGCCCCCTGTGTGAATGTTCAGGGTCAGAGCAAAATAACTTGTCTACGAAATTGCGATTCAATTGTTTGACACCAAGGCCAAACCTGATGCTGACATTTTAAGGTGTTTGAGGAAATTTCTATGGTTAAACCTTTGTTGCATCTACACTGTAATTACGTTGACTACAGGTCATGTTGTCTAGATTTGGCCAGTCAATAAGAAAACTCCGCCACCAAACAAACTAGGCTCAGCTCATGAATTTAATACAGTGCACTCGCAATAGCTTTGTTTTTCTGTGTTAAAATATCCAGATGCTGTTGAACATTGGAGTGCCGACTTTATTTTTTATGACAGAGGAAGCTTCTGTGAGCGGTGGAAAAGGCGTTCACTGCAGAGGCTACAGAGTTAGAGCTGTCCTGGGCCACAGGGAGCGGATTGCCTATTTGTTGCATCAGTGGTTTAGCAGTCGCAGAGGAGGGTAGGGGGAGCGGATGCAGGGCCCTGGAGGAAGCCACAGTCTCCAAACTTTTTGGGAACAATTATTGGATTTTTACAAAGGGGCTCTATGGACTTGTGAGACAGACGTGGAGACAACAGATGGCCATATGGAAATTGTGTGTTTGTAGGGGGGAAAAAGCTAAAAGGCATGAATTTGTTTTGTTGCGAATTGTAATCCTTAATTTTTCAGTCGTGGTTAACGTGGTAACAGTAAGTGCAGTTTAATACTACAGCAAACGCTTGTTAAGCAGCTCTGATCATGATTGTTGTTTTGTAGATTTATTTTTGATAACTGTTCACAATTGGTGCTAACTTTTCCCGTAATGGCAGATTCTGCCACTACTAATACAAACTATAGAAATATCATTATTGAATGTAAACATATTAAATGTTGACCATAAAAGGTCTCAAAAATGGGGTTTGATTTCATGAAAAATCTCAAGGATTGTGACTTTAAGTGGTTTGTGAAAAGTATGTTTCAAACAAACTGCTGTGGCTTTTGCTGTAAATGTGTAATGTGACAACTTCCTGGTGTTTTATCAGATCTTTAATATTGATACAGAATGTATCAAAATGCCACAATTAATTTATTGGCCTGATGTTATCTCAGTAAGTATGTTGCCCAAGTTGTAGAAAGAGCCTTTTTACAAGTAGTGTAAATTCAACAAATCCTGATTAAAATTCTGTGTGAATCAAGAAAACTGATGAGCTGCTAATGCCTGAGAAGCTCTGGCTGCAGGTACAGGCAACTCACCTCTCTGGCCAGCAGCCAGCTTTCATCCAGGCTGCAGCCACAGAAAATCTAATACAGATGACTTCATCATTTTTGCCTAGTGACCTTTCTGGCATCCTTTTCTACTCCACTCCTCTCTCTCCTCCTCCCCCCTCCCTCCTACTGCACACACATACACACACACACGCACGCACTCCTCCTATACAACCTTCCCACAGTCTCTGCAGGTCTTTAAATGCAAGCCCTGCCAGTGTCTCTTTCATTGTATTTCTCTCTCTCACCTTGCCTCCCCTTCCACCACACCTCCTCTCGTCCTATCCAACGCACTTCCCTCCTCCCTCCCAAGGGCATTACTCATAGTGAGGTTGAACACAGCTTCAAGGTTAAGTGCCAGCGAGTGTGCTGCCGAAAACTCTGCTGAGTTGCGCTTGGTGTCGCCGCTGTCGCTGCTCTCATTTGGCAGCTGCACTGATCACATCTCATCCCAAAAACCAATGGGTCCTTGGCCGCCTCTGCTGCTGCAGGCGAGCGTAAGCGCAGGCAATCAATAGGTTTCAATATGGCCCTGCTGGCGACTGTGAATGAAACTCAATTTTATTTTGCAAGATTGTGCATTTATTAGATGAACATATATTGATGGCATTATTGGCAGGCTGCTCCTCTCCAATACACAGACACATAGGCCACATTTGGTTTAACGGCTGTAATTCAAGTGTAGCTGGATCAGTGTTTTTATAAGAACAGTATTACAGACCTGGATCCAGGCAGGTGAAGAGAAGGCTGTTATCTCTTAGTTTGATTATTCTTAGATTAGTGCTGGCTCACACAGGATTCCCTCTATACATTTAGTGATACTTTATTATCATTTATATGAGTCAGATCTCCCTTTTTGGCTTTTTCACCCTGACATCACAATACTCCCTCTGGTCTATCCGTTTTACCACTTTTCTTACAGACACACACTCACAACATAGATGCATCACTCTTCTTCTCGTCATGACTTCCCCCAAAAACATCATGCGAAATTCTTTACATTTTTCCAGTGCAGCCTACAACTATCCTTGCCCTCCTTTGCTCACCTTTTCTCCACTCAATTTCTCTCTCTCTCTCTCTCTCACACACACATACACGTTCTGTCCTCTGCAGTCCCAGGATGAGGTTGGGTGGTTTCAAGGTGTTTGAGAGCAAATCATCTATGTTTACTGGCCCCACCGCGGCAGATGTAAGGCTTTATTCACAGGTCTTGAGGCTGATGTCCACTTAAGGCATGTAGTGTGGAGAGATTTAGTGGGATTATCTGAGGGAGAGGAGAAGCCATTGGAGCATCATAGGAGCCTCTGACAAGGTGGAGTCATGCGGTACTATATACACTAAATATTTAATGGAGGAAAGCAGGCAAAGAAATGCACAAAAACACACCTACATGGCTTGAGCTTCTTTTATCACAGTGATTTGTGAACAGTGAATTAGACAAAATATGATTTTGGTCATTTCACACAGTTTGTACTCATAATAACATTCTGGGAAATTGACACATTATTTGGTTCAATTATATTTGATCTTCACTGCAGGTTATTTTCAATATCATTTTTTTACATTAGACTTGTGATTCCAAAGCAGAATTGCATCTGAGGGGTGCCTGCGGTATCAGGACTGACTGAGAAATGTACTGCAAATACACCACTGTGTAATTTTACCTGAGCAGAAATGTTGCCAACCCGTTTTTTTGATGTGTAAATTTCTCAGCTTGGCTTCCTCAAGAGCTCAACTGTTATCCAACAGCCATCTGTCTTTGGCAGAGATCTGTGCAGATCAATTTTATTGAGGTTCATATTCGGCGCCGAGGACAACCTTGAGACCAACATGCCTGGCGATGCAATGCTCTAACGAAGGCTACATAGTCGGCTGAGGACACAAAGACTGAGTTATTACTTTCATATGTGGGAGGAAGAAGAGGAGGAGGACGTGATGGTGGAAATGAGTTACAGACTTGAACTCTCCTCCTGTCCCTGTTCATTTTCATCTCCAAATTACCTAGTCTGGCCTTGGCACGCAATAACGGTAAATCACAGCATGAGAAGAAATTATTTTGCTTTTTTCCAAAGGGCACAGAAGCCACAGTGGTGAATAACAAGATATGGGATCAAAGAGAACCAGAAGAGTAATTAGAAAGCATCAATAATGAGTTGTGGGGGTCTTGGGTTCATGGCTACCTGTCCAGAGGTTAATAGATGAAGGGAAACCTGTCCCACTGACATCTCGTTAACACTGATGCTCACTGTCTCTGAATATGCAATGAGAGTCCTTATTCATAAGCTCTCCCTCTTTGACAAAATGAAAAACTGATAATCTGAATCAGATTTACAAGCTCCATCATCCTACAGAGTGGACGGGCTTCTTTACAGTCGTCTCCAGGAAGGAGCTCAGGCAGTAAGCAGCCGAGAGCTGTTTTTTCAAGACATCAAACCTGATTTCCCCTTGTCAAGAGCTGTTGTCATAGCGACTCATTGACTGGCTGAGAGGAGCGCCCGCTCTCATTGGATGTGGTTAACATCCCGTGACTGAGTGAGGCAACGTGACAGCAGAGACCTATGATTTGGTTTATTATATTCCGCGACCGACATTTCCTGGCACCTGAAATAGCACTGAGTTTTGTTTTTTGTCGGAGAGCAAATTTTGACTGACTGAAACACATTCTCCTGGGTTCTTTGGCAGTGGCGGAGAAGCACCTCATCAACCTGATTTTCATAATGTGATTATCCTCGTTGATTTAGGCACACGATGCTCCTCAGTTTTGCGTATTAGTCTGGGAAATACAAATCAATTGGATGTGCAATTGAGTAAACTTTGTTTCAACATCCTTTTTATCTCTCTATATAAGCCTTATACAAAGTCTTACTCTATGGTTTAGACCAGTTTAGAAGTAATATTTGACATAATGAGGGATAAAGATAGACCAGTGTGCTGCTATGACGCCATGTTTGTTTTTTGATGTCCTTCCAGTTATATTAATACATCTTAAAGTGACTGTTGAGACTCTTTGGACTTGCAATACACAACATGACTCTTATTTACCCATAACACCTCACCAACTGAAACTGACCCTCATCTGCTTTTTCATTTTATGCATCTATTTTATTAGTCTTCATACAGTGACCTTGTCACCACTGGATGCTTTTGTGTCAGTTGAGTTACCTCTGCACAAAAAAGGCCTCGTCACCATGTTAACTCCACTCCCATGAGGTGAACAAATCTTCTGCATCTCATTCTATAATGTTCAGCGCAAAGTTTCAGTTAGCCTCAGTGTTACACTTACAATACCAAGATACAAACTTAAAGGTCTGGTGTGTAACATTTAGGAGTATCTATTGGCAGAAATGGAGTATAAGGTATGTTTTCATTGATATATAATCACCTGAAAGTAAGAATCATTGTGCTTTTGTTACCTTAGAATGAGCTGTTTTTATCTACAGAGGGAGTGGGTCCTCTTCTATGGAGTTCACTATGTTGAACCGCTATGTTTCTACAATAGCCCAAAATGGACAAACCAAACACCACCACAGTTTCTCTTACATGTTTGGAAGGCGAACGGTATTCAGTTGATTGCAGACTGTAACTTCACGGCTATAGGCCACTAAGTTCAACCAGACCTAACAATAGATTTAAGACAAAATAAATTACTCATCTCATTTTTGTTTCAAATATTTCATGGTTTTATAAAGCACACTGTACCACACTTAAAGCAATTAGCATTCCAAAAATAATTTATCTGTTGATGATATAATAATGTTCATTAGACTGTCATTATATTATTTATTTATGTAGTTAGTGTACATTAGACTGATGCTCAAGGGACAATGATACTGCTGCTTATTAGTGTATATACATCTGGTTTCAAGTGCCCCGTGAATTTCCTCTGTATCATTGTCTAATGAGTTGTGATAATTCTACAGCAGATGTGAGCAACCGTCTATTAGCATATTTTATTTCCCCTTCAGGCTAGAAGAGATTGTCAACCAAAATTTATTTACTGGGAATAAGTAAGTATAAGTAAGTAAGCATACTGTGAAATATGCCTGTGAACAAACTGTACCAAATCAAAGTAGAAAGAAGATCACTGAGGTTATTATTATTTGTAACAATTCCTGTTGCTGAATTGTGTTTATATGTCTATATATTTTTATTCATTGCTGGATTTGTTAAGACTGATTTGTGCAAGCACCCAGAATCCATTATTTCAGCTATTTTTTTCTCACCAGCAATCAGTATATTTGAGAAATTCTTTTACTTTGCATCTTTAAGACTGACACACTGCTGACCCTGGTAACGCATTATTTGCTGAGTGTCATAACATGCTGTTGTGTTCATTAGCTTCCAGGTAAAATCTGGACATTGCAAATAATGAATTGTCATGAAAACATTAGAGCTGTCATTTTTAGAAGCAAGTAGTGAAATTGACACGAAGGTTTATGTCTACATCCAACTAGTATATAAACATAGTTTCTAGGAGACAGGATTGCTACATCCTCTCCAGTGAGTACACTGGTTTCTCCTTTATTGTGTGTTTAGTTGCTTTTTTATGAGTATGATTTAACATGATTATTGGTTGTTTCTTCACTTGTCTTGTTTCAAATTAGCAGAAACCTTCTGTGTGTTCTCCAATTCCGCATAATATTCCCAGGTTTGAATTGGTACATCTTTACATTAATCTACCTTTAAATATAAAGCCAGACTACTATTTCCTGGGGTAGCCTTCAGATAGAGTAGATACTGAATTGTTTTATCTTACCTCTATAATGTTGACCCCTGCCAAATACAATGCAGCTCAAATGTCACCTCACTGAACACCTATATCATAAATAAACATTTTTGGTTAAAAAAATAACTACAGGAATAGTGTGGGCAATAAACCAACTAACAGCTACGTCTACTGATGGGGTCTACCTAGTTTCTTACAGCTCATTGCGCAATTGCCCGCAAGGATCACGTTGCAACCCTGCTTTACTGCTGTTGACTGCAGTACAATCAATCAAAAGTGGGCCAATTTCAAAAAATGTTGCCCCAGTTATTCACATAGACAAATGGATGAAGAAATATGTGATTTCTCCCTCTTCATATCTGTTATTGTGTATCAGTTTCTTTTGATGACTTTCCCCTTGTCCCTGCGTTGTCCTCTGCATTTATAGTGTTGCCATTGTTTCCTTTTTTTCCCTTTTTAGAAGTAAACAATGCTGATCTGATTATTTACCCCTTTTGAGTTGATTCCTTTTCGAAGCGTGAATGTCATCAAACTTGTTAATTCTATGCTCTACCTCAGACACTAATTCATCTTGTGTTTCCTGGATTCTCATCAACACTTCAATTTCATGTTTCTTACCACACTGCTGGGAAAAATTGCCACTGACTTTTTTAAAATACTCTTTGATGCATTTTAAACAGATTTCCTTCCGTGTTCTTTTCCTCGTTCTCATCATTTTCTATAGTAACCTTACCTTTTGACATGGCCTGGTGTGTTGATGAATCAGTGCAGTGATGTTGTGGGTGGGTTTTTGCCTCAATGCACAACTGCAACTCAGCCAGTGAAATGGATCTGAAATCTCTTTTCTCTTGCCATCTCTTCTTGCAGTTCTTTACAGCTGAGACTATGTGGAAGAACTGCAGAATAATGAGTAGGAATTCAACTGTGAAATAATATATAAGTGGACTCCATCATCCTTCTTGATGTATTGCACGAGGATAGCAAAACCCAGCAAGCAAGCAGGGCACTGGGTAATGCCGAAGATATCTGTCCAGGAAGTTACTAGACCAATGTAGGACTTGTAACTGATGAGTCGGTGAGGAAAGAGAAGGAAAACAAAAATAGAAATCCATCAAGAATAAATTGAAAATTGGCTTAGATAAAGCTGCGGTTATGTCAAACCGAAGAAAACAGGGTAATTTCATCCATTGTGGTTTATTACTTTTGTTGCAAATGTTACATCAGATGCTGTTTACCCAAAATTTGAAAATGATTCCACTGCTCACTATAAACATGTCTTTCTTAGAACTTTATCACACGGACATGGTCACATTTCAGTTTGGAGATGGAGAAACTGTGCATTTACAATGTCAAGTCAGAAACAGGTTGAATCAAGTCAGAGCAGAAGGTAGTTCCGGCAACCAATGCTAAAAACAACAAAGTAGTGCTCAAGAAGCCAATGATCACTTTAGGCTAGCCCAGACACCCTGCACATCATTTCACATTTAATACTTCCACAGAGAACATTGCCATCTTGGCAGTAAGCAGCTATAAGACAAGTACCAAAGAACGCAAGCCACAATATATGTTACATATACAGTTGCTATGTAGGAGTAAGTTCTATCTGTATTGATCCTTTAAATGAACAAAAGTAGACAGAAACATTCTCAAGCAAGTGAACATCTTTAATAAAAGAATATGACTATACAAGCATGCTTGCTCCTCATTTTAGTCAACCATTTTCAAGCTTATGCAAATTCCCCAAAATAACATGTTTATTATCTGACATATTAGGTGATTACGATCTGTTTGAATCATGACTTGTGTCCATCTGGAACTAAATAGTGTAATGTTGTTATAGAGCCATTAAGTCAGCAGACAGGGGAGGTGGTTGGATGGGTCGACTAAACATCAGACTTTGGCATGTCAATCACTGTTCCTGGTCATGACAAGATGAGCAGCACTGCAAAGATTTCACTTACATTGAACAAAATTCTAAACGCAACACATCATAAGCAGAACTCAAAGATCTAAAGGTGCGTTCATACCGAAAGCAAATTTAATATTTGCCTTGCTTTACTCCCATGGGTTTGACCGCTGGACATATTGAGTGTTCACACACAATGCGTTTTAAGTAAGTAAACACAGCCCTCGGATACTACAGCTATATGAACCTAAAGTAAACCCTTTGCTGTGATTTAATTGTAATAAATGGATCAAACCGATATCAAAAGAACTACAATATGATGCTGTTTTGTTGACATATGAATTCATGCTTTATCGGGTCTGTCAGCAAGTCAGCAGGACAACAACTTTTAAAATACCTGTTTTCTGAATGGAGTTTGGATCAATCAGGGCTATGCTAATCTAACCTGTTCACAGTAAAGTACAACAATAGCTGTAATAAAGTTACACACATTTTCTAAACACACCAGGTAGTTCAACGTCCTCGCTTTCTTTTTTCCAAGTAATGTCCAGCTTTGTCCGGTTTTTATATAAATATGAAGTAGTCATCCAGCAGAAGTCTGGTGGAACAGTGAAAGCGGATGTGCATGGAAGCTAGCTGCCGAGAAGTACGACTGAAGATAAATCAAGTTGTAATTTCAAAAACTAAAGTAAATAGCAAATTTAATAAAAAGCAGTTAACTCTGACCTCCACTTGCGGGTAAACGGCGTAGTTGTCAGAGCAGAATCCAGACCCACTACAGGTGTTTATTTGTCTGAAAGATGCAGCGCAGCTCCCCATCGCCCGGTGGATTGTTATTACACCGCTCGCCTGGTCCTCTTCAAACAACGCTCTGAAGCCGCCAGTGACATTTGGACAATCTCACCACTGATAGGCTTTCGCAACATCGCATTGAGCGAATTTCTCGCCCAAGTTGAAAAATTAGAACTCCTGCGACCAGCGAAATTGTGCGACAAACGCCTCATTACGCCGCCTGGAGCAAATTCACAGGAATTCACGTCTTTGCAATGACTTTGTATGTAAGCAAGCTGCCCAAAACGCTGGATTCGCTTTCGCTGTGAACGCAGCATACAACTTTCTCTATGTACACAAAAGACCTATTTCTCTCAAATGGCAAATGGTGCCTCCCCCAATATAGTGGAACTGCACATTTTCAAGTGGCCTTTTATTGTAGCCAGCCTAAGGCACACCTGTGCAATACCCATGCTGTCTGATCAGCTTGATTTGCCACACCTGTGAGGTGGATGGATTGTCTCAGCAAAGGAGAAGTGTTCACTAACACAGATTTTGACAGATTAATGAACAATATTTGAGAGAAATGGGTCTTTTGTGTACATAGAGAAAGTCTTAGATCTGTGAGTTCATCTCATGATGAATGGGGCAAAATCAAAATCTGTTGCATTTATAATTTTGTTCAGTATATGTTGCATGTGTTTTGGTGTCACAATTGGCGTGCGTGGTGCAGGGCAGAGCAGGTTGAGGACCCAAACGCAGGACACGAAAGCCGGCAGGTACTGTTCAATAATTTTATTAACTAACACAAAAGGCAACAAAAGGCGAGCACACTTACTGGTGAGTGGCTGAAAACAGAGTCCAAAACCAAAGTCCAAAATTCAAATCCAGAACATGAAAAAACCAAGAACCAAACTCAATAGAACAGGGAAGGGAGAGAACATAGGGTATCCACAAATGGCGAGAAACAGAATGCACTAGCACACCAGAACAATATATCAATGAGCCAAGAGACAAGACAGAAACACCAGGTATATATACACACACAGGGACTAACGAGCAGGGCGGGAGCAATACAGGTGACGGGAATCGGGGATAACGAGGCACAGGCAGGGAGCAGAGGAAAACAGAGACAGACATGCAGAGGGATCACTGGGGAAACACACAGGTTACAAAACACTAGACAGAACCCCAAAACCCAACATATCAAAATAAAGAATACAAGAACCAAGACTAAAGACAAGAACTAAAACCCAAACCCCCAACACACACCCCCACACAGACAGGATCGTGACATTTGGTTTCCCATAAGCATTGGCAGGCTGTCCTCGCCACAAAAATAGGTATGTGGTAAAGGTCAATTACTATATAGCGTGTATAGCATATTATATAGCGTATTAGGACTCACATTTCCATTTTAGTTAGGCTGCTATGGAAATTTTTTTGGAGTACTTGTAACCCACAGAAAACAATCCACAAATGTATACTATGATGCGCAAATATTTTACCATCCACAAATATGTATTTTTCCATTTGTGATGTGTAAAATCATATCCACAAAAATACAAAGTGACTTCTACACACAAAAGAGTTTTTGCACATTTGCAGCTTGCTTTCTCTCAATCTGTAACTTGCTTTTGATGTATTTGTGGAATTTTGTCCAATGTGTACTGCGGAGATCTCTAAATAAAAATATACACAAATATCTCACGACTCAAAACATGTATTTTTACATTTGTGTGTAAAATCGGATCCACAAAAATACAGTGCGATTTGCAAATATGTACGATTTACTCTGTACACACATATTTTAATTTCACATTCAAAGTGTTACACATTTGTGGATCTATTTTTACACACAAAACAGTTTTTGCCAAATCATTTCCTGTCAATTTGTGGATCACGTTACATATGTACATTTTTACACATTTGGAAGAGACAATAAGCAAACAAAGCATGGAAGTAAATTAGTATCAAAACAGTTTAGGAATAGTATCCATTAATTCCTCAAATCATTCTTGGTGTCACTTCTTTTACAGTTTCTGTGGAGCATGTTTTCATTATGCACAAGCAAAAGCTTTCTTTCCACAGTGTCTGAACTGATCACAGTGGAGCCTGTAAAGTCTGATATGAGGTTATCTGGTCCATCTGCTGGTCGAGTATTGTGCCTCAAGCTGTAAATCTACATGTACGTGTGAAGCAAGACAAAAAGGGTACTGAAGAGACTGCTAGTTGGTGAGTGTGGCTTTCTCAGATTGCTCTGCTTTGGGAGCAGTTTGTTTTTCTCTTTTGACTTGCAATACATCACCTCAGGTGACAGAGAGGTGTCCATACCTAACACCAGTATTTCATTCAAACAAACTTGAGCAATTCTCATTTATAATCATCATTAGCCTACAGTTTCCTAATGTTATTAAAAGTCTTGGATTTCACTGAGGAACACATGAAAGAGACCACATATTAAATAACAAATTTCCACTTACTGTACATAGTATAGAGATAGCCATTTTAGTAGTCCTTTAGAGAAATATAGTATTGACTTTGTCTTTGTATAACGCCGTAGGATAGATATATTTTTGCTAAGCAACAAAGAAGGGAACATCAGTGTGGCCGTAGTTGGATGTATGAGGGAGCTTCTGTATTTCCTAATGTAATCTGTGTTCTATTATGACTGAAACTGGAACATATTATTGGTGTATAATTCAAAGTAATATAAGTGCATCACCCTCTGTGTAGTGTTCCACAAATGTTGTGCGTGTGTGTCTTTCTGTTGGGTAGTTTTGTATTGATTGTTGCTGATGAAGATTGCTTTCTGATGGGAAGCACACTGTACATGTGTGACTGTGAGAGACACAGAGAGAGATGTGTGTTTATATATTGACTCAGCTTATGAGGGCATTTGATGATAACTTTTAAAATACAGTATAATTCATCATTGGTAGCAATCTCTGGAGCATCATTGATATCAGTGAGGTGAGGTGAAGTGAGGTGAGATGCCTACACAGAACCCAAAAGATACTAAGGACAGTACTCACTCAGCCACAGCCTGTTCACCCTGCTGCCTTCTGGGAAGAGATATAGAAGTTTCTGCTTTTTTTTATAACTGCTTCTGTATTAATGTATATTGTCTGCTATGTAGCAGAAGGGAGTTACAAAGCTCAACTTCATTATATCCTGTTATAGAGTGACAATAAATGTACCTACAGACCTACCTACCTATACAAAGCCTGTTAGGTTCATGAGGTTGCAGTACAAGAAAGGCAATTCTTCTAATGGAGTCTATTTCTGAAATCCACTATTCTCAATCTACACTTAATGTACAAGACGCCTGTCACTACAAATTAATGTAGACCATAATAGGACAAAAAGTTATGGATGGAATTCTACAGGACCACATTTGAGTTATACACAGTTGGGCCTTACTACATTTTTACTTCTAAATAACAAAGACTTATGTGTGCATCTGAATGTAAATTCTGAGCAAAGAGCTGATGGAGCTTGGTTCCTGAAATTGTGTTATGTAAATGAGTGTAACAAAGTTTAACCCTTAAATGCATACCTGGGACTGTATTACACCCTATCTAATCACTTCACTTCATTCAACTAAGCTCTCACCTCCCTGTCATTCCTTACACTATTTGTTTTTAATAATGTTCTGGTGTCAAAATGTCCATAATAATAAAAAGCATTGTTTTTCTAATGTTTTGTTTCTGAAAGGTTTATAGGGTTGCTCGGGGCCCATTACTATGAATAAATAAAGACACAATGATGAGAAAGTTTGTTAATATTATCATACTGTCACAGTAACATGATGGTGCAGCACCAGGGTGACAGGTTTAGTGCAAAGCTGCCGTGTCTTTGACGCTGCACGGTTTTCATGACAATAGCTCTGGAAATACAACTGTACCAGAGGCTACTGATAATGAGGAATTTGTTTTTGTGCCATTTGTGAATCAGATCATAAATGGCCCATCCGCAAGCTTTGTTAAGTTCATACTCATATTATACACCATATGAAAGCTAAAATCCTTTTGCTTCAATCAATGCAAACCATTTCAAGATACAATCACCACAGCGGGTGCAATCAGTGCCTCTTGTCAGACCAACCAGTGCAATCAAAATTGACAAGATCACCTATGAGGACTCATAGTAATCCACCAATCAATTATATTGTAACAAAAATGGTCTTGTTATGTTGTCAAAGGTCCAGACAATCCAATCCAGTAAAAACATTTAGTCCAAAACACATTATTTCATCAATAAATCCCCAGGGACTGCTGCTGCATCATTTCAAATTTGTCAGCAAACGTGGTTATGTCTTTATAACCGTAATAACTCCAATTTGGATGTAAACAAATGCTTGTATTCAAGTTAGCTGCTGAACTCTGACCTTACGACTGACACCTAATTCGACCCAATAAGAGCTCACATGTCCCTTTCACAGCCTACAATAGCCAACGAGATCCAGCGCTGTAAGGAAGCACCAGCCCCTATTATTTTGTAGGCCGAGCCAATTGCAATCAATTGTGCCGATAAAATTGTGAAAATAACAATATCCAGATTAAACTGGAAGTTCATGATCTACCAGCAAAAAAACACATCTGTGTCAAGCTATATGGAGCGATGCCGCTGCAGCTGCTTGCCGCCAAGGGACGGTGCTGTTTTTGAAAAAATACGCTAAGACATACCCTTAGAAAAAAGTGTAAACAGAAACAGAAACAGTGTAAAATAATAATTTTTCTTGGTATTTGTATAAAGTTTAAAACTGGACTAGGTAAGGTTTTATGCTGTGACCTCACAGTGATTTACAGCTAATAAATATCAGCTGTAGCTGTCTGCATGCATGTGTTAACAAACTGCTCAAAACCATGCATTTATTCCAAATGCATTCAATTTACTTTGGATATGCTTGCCTTGAATAGGCATTTTGAATGAATTTTACAGGAACAGTAAGAGATTAAAAGAAGAACTGCAGCATGCTAACAGTCAAAATAGCATCGAAGTAGCAGTTCTAAGAGAAATTAGGACTGATGAGGGACTTTACATGAGGGCCTGTCCATCCACGCTCCACAGCAAAACAGTGTTTCACCCAACCATATTGCAATGACTGCAAGCAACTGAGATTTGTGATTACTGTGCTGACTTGTTTGGGCTTGGTAGGTGGCAGTCTATGGGACAGTAGCCTATTTATAAGATTATAAAAATCAATATGAACTAACACAGGTTGTGCTAAAATATATAAACTATATTATTTAGATTTTGAATTAGTTAATGTTAATAATACGTTCTGAAAAGTTTACAGGCAATATGTACATTTTAAATTACTGTGCAGACAGTAAAGTGGCATCAATTTTCTCATCTTTCAGCAAGAAAGTAAATTGAATCAATTCCATTAGCACTTACAGTACAAGAAAGCAAATTTCCTAAAATGTCAAACTATTCCATAAGTGGGCTAGAGTGTTTGACAGTGTTTGACCTCATTTTTGACACTTTTTCAGTTTCAGGCCTTCGCACAGACATGCTGGAGGAGTAGCTCTGGTTCTGGAATGAACCCATCACATCTTACCTTCAGGTCTTGCTGCACAACATGTGCCAAATTGTCTATTTTGGACAGTCTCTGCTTTTGGCAATGAGCAAAGACGAAAAACAACCAAATTTGCAAATGAATGTAACAAAGTTTAACCCTGAAATGCATACCTGTGAGTGGGACTATATTACACCCCATCTAATCACTTAATTTCATTCAATTAAGCTCTCAACTCCCTGGTATTCCGTACACTATTTGTTTTTAATAGTGTTCTGGTGTCAAAATGTCAAAAATAACAAAAACATTGTTTTTTCTGTTTTTTTTTCTGAAAGATAAGGAATGAGCATTGAGCAAAGACTTCAGGCTAAAGACATTCATTTTTTGTTATCATTGCCTGTTGAGAGTGTAAGTGCAAACTAGAAATGGTGAGGACAAAAATACTGGATGATATTTGGATGGATATTTTCAATCATGTTCTAACCACATTTATCAAAGAAAAGATTTGTTGGGAGAGCATGTGTCTGTCTTATAAATAATTCTAAATAAAAAAATGATTTCCTCATTTGAACCATAGACTCACCTAAAATCCCTAAGTGAACTCTTGCACACAACAACACTGTGAGACAGCTACTGTGGGGCCGTGTTTACTTGGTCTGCCAAAGTGGAAGGTGACGGAGAAACTACATCTGATGGCAAGACTCAATAGCAGTGTTTGGTTTTGAAACGTGGCTCAATAACACATCTATCCTGAGCTGTCGTACCAACCAAACTATTTTTCATGAAGAAAACTACCTTTGATTTTCACAGCTGGACTATGGTTTCATCACTTCATTAAGGACTGTGTTGTTGTTCTGAGGCAGCAAACTTCCAATTAATTTATGACTTAATAACAGGACTGGGAGTATTACTTTAAAAATGTATGCTACTAAATATTATGCTGAGTTTCAGGCTTCGGCACAGACATGCTGGAGGAGTGGTGCTGGTTCTGGAATATTGCAATGACTGTAAGCATCTGAGATTTGTGATTAGTGTGCTGACTTATTTGGGCTTGGTAGGTGGCAGTCTATGGGACAGTAGCCTATTTATAAGATTATAAGAATAAATATGAACTAACACAGGTTGTGCTAAAATATATTAACTATATTATTTAGATTTTGAATTAGTTAATGTTAATAATACGTTCTGAAAAGTTTACAAGCAATATGTACATTTTAAATTACTGTGCAGACAGTAAAGTGGCATCAATTTTCTCATCTTTCAGCAAGAAAGTAAATTGAATCAATTCCATTAGCACTTACAGTACAAGAAAGCAAATTTCCCAAAATGTCAAACTATTCCATAAGTGGGCTAGAGTGTTTGACAGTGTTTGACCTCATTTTTGACACTTTTTCAGTTTCAGGCCTTCGCACAGACATGCTGGAGGAGTAGCTCTGGTTCTGGAATGAACCCATCACATTTTACCTTCAGGTCTTGCTGCACAACATGTGCCAAATTGTCTATTTTGGATAGTCTCTGCTTTTGGCAATGAGCAAAGACGAAAAACAACCAAATTTGAAAATGGAGGGGGGGGGGCAAAACCTCGCTCTGCAGCGTCCCATTGAACACAGCATGAACAGGACCAAACACAGACTCAAAGACCAACAGGTAAGCTTTCTGATGGATAGCTTTACTTTTTGCTACACCGCTAACTGTAGCCTGTGGCTAGTTAGCTCGGCCAGTTCGCTGTGCTGCTAGCCGTTCTAGGGTTGTAGGAAAAAAAGGGACAGACAGAGCGGGGAAAACGCCCTCGGGGCCCGCCGATGACAGGCCCGATGGTGTGCCAGTGGTGCTATATCATAACTCTAAACTAGTTTTCAGGAAAATATTAAAGTATTAATCAACATGTCCATAACTTTTTAACTATAAATCGGCTAAAACAAGTGCTTTGATTATTTGACTGAAAAGACTTTTGCAAAGGATTTTCCGTGAACATCATGAACATCAGTGTATTAGAAGTAGGCCTTGTGTGCAGTATTGGAGCATGTTAGGCCTACTTCCTTTTATAAATGTTTTCTAATCAGGAGTACTCGTGCACTAGTAGCTGTTTGTCTTTTAAACTTCTACATTAAAACTATGAACAGAAAAAGCGAGAGCCAAACCCAGCACGAAAACCACCTCGGTACTATATTCCCTGTGGTCAAACTGGTCTCTGTCGGTCTCGGATGCTCAGTCCTGGTCCAGCTGCCGTGTTCACTCACTTAGAGCTGGAACCAGTCCGCACAGAGCACAGAGTCTGTATATATAAAAAACATATACAGAGACAAATAGCACTGCATTTTCTGTTTAATGGAAACTTTGTGCTTAGAGTAATCCCAAGAAGTAATCCCAGATTTTACAAAATGTACCTGTAATCTTACGTCTATTTTGTCTGTACTGTAACGGAATGCAGTTACTTTTTTTGTATCCTGATTACGTAACGCCATTACATGTTATCTGTCACTCCCCAGCCCTGCTTAACAACCCATTTAGACTGCCACAGTCGTCCTATTTTGTGCTGAAAAGTGTTGAGGAAGGTGGTATGTAGGACTAAGGATCTGGCTAAATCCTGTTATTTTCTGTCTTTTATATGTAGTGTTACAATCCTGCATTGTGCAACTGCCTTGAAATGTGTCAGCACCTATTAATTTTGATGAAATTCATTGTGCACCAGTGGCACTTAAATTTAAATGAAACTGCTTTTCTTAAAGACAGTATTTAAAGTTATCAACACACATAGTTACACATAGTGGCACGCCCATATTGGTGAGAACTGGTGCATTCTATGCATTGCTTTCTACCATTCAGTGTCCAGTGTCAAATCTGTGGTAGGATTTATTGCTTTAATGCATTGGGGCACAGAAATATGAAAATGAAAATGAAATATGTGGTTTAAAACTAGTCTGTATGTAAAGCAAGTAATGTTTTTGTATCTAAGCAGAACTGGTTCAGGGGTTGGTACATGAATTACAGGTTGTGGTCATTCTGTCTCAGACACCAGTGTGTGAACAATTGAGAAAAACTGTAAGAGGGCCTTTAAAATTCCAACATATAGAACTTCCAAATACTCTATTTCCTTGGGCAGAGCTGCATTATATCTAAATCTCTGTGGCCTCTGATGTGTCCTGTATTAGGCTACATCCACACTACTACGTTTTTGTTTAAAAAACGAAAACAATCTTCATCCACACCAGCGTTTTAGCTGTGTATCAGCGTTTTAGCTGTGTCTATATTAAAACGACTGAAAACGCACATCTAGGGCATGGACCGACAACAAGGTGGAACTGTTACTGACAGTAACACAGGAGTACAAAGTGACTGTGGGGGTGGAAAACAGACTGGGAGTCGTCACAAAGTAAATACAGCGACATGCACAGAACAAAACTAAAACACTGTCAGTAGATTTGTGTTTTTGCTTTGCATGACGGATGAGACCCAATCAGAAAGCTAAATGTGAGCATCTGCGTCATCGTTTTTAAAGTCCCTAGTTTTAACCTTTCCACACTAAATCGCTACCCCAGAGTTTTAAAACGAAAACGAGGTCAGCAGGGTTATCAGACTTCTCCGTTTTAGGTCTTAAGATTTGCCGTTTTAGTCTGGATGGGAGGTGCAAATGTAGCAAAAGGTCTGCATTTAAAAATGAAAACGTAGTAGTGTGGATGGGGCCTTAGACAACAAGGATATTGCAATGAGTCAAATTTTCACTATACTAGGAACCTTTGCACTAACAAAGCAATCACTTCAGCTCACACATGCGGACAAATATCCACACGCACACACTTCAACACAAAAGGAGGCATAATAATTCAAGTATGAAACAGGATGCAGGTTGCATGTGATTAACGGGTTTGTCTGTGCGCTGCATGCCTTACCTCTCAGATGTTAATTCACTGATTGTCTAACAGTATGACAGGTTGCCTGTGTTTTTTATGCTCTATTTTACAACCATATGTGTGAGTTTTGTAGGCATATTGTGTTTATAGATCCAGCATGTTCAAATGTCCTGGTACAATATATAAGGATGTATACCTGCTTCATGAAAGAGCACGGAAAAAGAAAAGCTACAGACACTGACAATACAAGTTCGAGGAAGAAAAGTGGAATGTTTACTGTTATTAAACCCAGCTTGCTGTCACCGGAGAGGTGAACAAGGAGGAGCAGTAAACACGCAAGGGGTGACAGTGCTGATGGAAAGGAAAACAGCTGCCTATAAATAACATCTACGCATTCACCTGTAAAAATAAGAAAAAGATGATAAAATACATGTGAACCCTGAATGCCTAGTAAAAGGTGTGACAGGTATATGGTGTACAGCTAACTGATGATAACTGGCTTCTTAGCTTGTACTCCGCTGTTCATTTTTTTACTGGAGATAGTGATAAAGATAAGGTTGCCTGTTGAAGAGAGGGGGGCAAGATGGTCAGTTGGGAGGTATATGCATCACACAGCTGCATTCCACCTGTTTTTTCAGGTTTGAACTGTAGCATTTGTTGAATTAAACCTGCTGTGTGTTCATAGATATAAAATGCTGTTAAGGCAACTGTTATATGTATCCTAGCACCCTACATCCTTTCTGTCAGATTTAACCCTGTACTGATCGGTCCTGTCCTGATCTTTGGCATCTTTTCAAATGCAAATCAAGCTAAAACTGTATTTAATGGCAAGGAATCCAGTAAAGTTGTAGATAGGATCTGACACCACAAAAACAAGATTTTTTACATCATTAGGTCCTAAGCAGGGAATCAGCAGCTCAACTAGGTGTTGAAAGTATTGTGAGGGGTGGCAAGATGATTAACAGGATGGGAAAGCAGGGGGTAGGGGGGCCTCTTTCTGCTAATTTTCATGTCAATTACTGGATAATTTTTGGTGTTTCAGACCTTTTGGTAATTATTCAAACAAATTAAGGAATAAGTCAGTTGAGGTGGTCACAATTGATACTGGCATACACTGGCATACTGTACATATCCAGTGATGGGGGGGAGTAGTATCACAAATAAAATATTGCTTTTAATGGGTCCACAAGCTATGGCTAGATGTTCTGAATTTTAAAAAAGGAAGAAAGGGAGAAAAGAAATACACCAACATCTCAAAACTTCAAATCATCTGTACATTTTCAAGCAGACAGTGAGTTCTTTAAAGGAAATTGCAAAATATATAGGGGTCACACGATGATTTGCAAGACAGGAATAATAAAACATTTCTGCTATAAATTAGTTTTATTTTTCTGGATAGTATGGGATAGTTTTACCTCTTGATAGTAATTTTTCAAAAGTATTCAAATCTGAGAAAGGACTATCACTCTTGGGTTGAATTGATCGCACCTCAACACCATGCAACCTGTAATAATAGATCACTGGTAAAAGCAAACTTTGTCAATTTGGGAAATGCGCTTTTTTCACTTTCTGGCAGAAATAGCATAAGAAGATTAAAACCATTCATACCAGCATGCTAAATATGAAGCTAGAAGCCAGGAGACAATTAGTTTAGCTTAACATAAAGCCCAAGAGCATGTGGACACAGCTAGCCTGTAAAAGTGCAAAAAGTCTGGCTATTGACAAAGTTTTTTAACTGCTTCTAGACTGCTATGCTAAGTTAAAGCAACTTTTGTAAGATTTTTTGGGCGATTTGGTGCTCCTACTGTTTCAGAGTGTAATTCATTATTGTCATAAATAAAGACAGCTGTACCCGTGCATTTGTTATGAATACATTACTTATGATCAAAACCTAGCAAATCAACAACTTTGCTAACACAGCCAAACATCAAGCAAGTGTGACACACATGACATAGCAATATTGCTGTGTACACATAAACCATGCCTGCTCGGTAGGCTATCTTCCTTTAATTTGTCAAAGCTCTTGCCAAAGTCCGGAGCCTCTTGCTTGGTCACTGTCTTTTTCTCTTCTTAGCTTCCTTCATCAACATCATCATTGGTCTCTTCACCTCTGCCATTAACTAACATTATGTCCACAGAGGCTAGCCTAGTGATGTTGCCCACTCGGCTGGTTCGTTTGGCACGTTCGCCAACAAAGCTAGACAGCAACCGACACAAGAGCGCAGTAACGTTACCTATGTCCGAGTGAGATCTAATAAGTTTGCTAACATCAACTTGAGATTTCAGAGCAAGGAGCTAAACCTCTACAAAACCTTTAATTTGGTTGGCTTTTTTCACTCGAATCCCCAACTTTGCTAACACAGGCAAACAGCAAGCAAGGGCAACAACACAGCAAGCCAGCTAATAAGTTATTACTTACTAGTCCAACAGCAAGAACCCCAGGCTGGCATCTGTCTTGCATCCTTTCAGCTCCTTGTTTTCTTCGGTCTCTTTGCAGCCTCTGCCATGATATCCCTACTGAGAATACCGAGCTAGCTTCTTTCAAAGATCTTAACTTGTACATTCTATACTTTTTGCTTCTTCTTATAGCTTGCTTGCTCAAAAAGCAAAAAGCAAAAAGAATAAAGCCATTGTTTTAATAAATGTCCTGCTCAGGATTCCAGTGTTCCATGAATGGTATCTGTGTCCACTGCAAACCACTCTGAGCACGCAGTGGACACAGATACCATTCATCACGATCAAAATGATTTTGAAGCTGTTGTTTTGAGATAAAATTATTACATAACGTTACTTTAAGCTAATCACCTGCTGGTATAAATTTCTCATCTTTTTTGTAACAAAGCAAATAAGCACATTTCCCAAAATGCCAAAATATTCCTTTGAGGAGTAACAGAACAAATGGGTTGGGAAGTATTACTAAATGATCATGTATTCATTTGGTGGGGAAGGGACTGTGTGTGTGTGTGTGTGTGTGTGTGTGTGTGTGGGTTGGGGGGCTGTCAGAGCAATCAGCCTTGCACTGAGTGACCTTGTTTAATTCACCACATACATTGCAGCTCTCCCACACACACATACACACACACACAGCCACAGGCGTGAGGCACCCAAACGCACATCCTTACAGTCATGCACACTGACACACAACATGGACGTATAAATACACACACACATACACACGCCTACAATCATGCATGCAGACACACAAGCATACTCACCCTGAGGCCGAGGACATATTTTGTCATTGGTGCTTATCAACATAAAACCACAGACAAGGAAAGTGTGTGTATGTGCTGCTGATGCTCACTAGTCTACACAGGTTTTTTCTGTTCCATGATTATATTCTTGTGCTGCATGTATATTACCACTGCATATGGCGTATATCCTCCACCCATGCCTGTGCACTTCACCTTATCCAGGCAAATACTAAGTGGAATCAATATACTGCTGTGATCATTTCTTACTAGAATCATCATTCATATGATAATGTGGATAGATCTGTACTCTGAAAATCCCCCCAAACCTTGGTTCACCTTACACTACCTTGCCTGCTACAATAAAAGGAAGAAAAAAAAACACCACGGTAAAGCTGAGCTAATTAAATTGGATGAGCAGTGTGTGGCAATACTGAGAGCAATGAGAGATCCAGCGGTTGGTTACAGAAGGAGATGGGGAAACATCTTAAAAAGGTTCCTTTACGAAAACCGGCCAATCCAACTGGTGAGTTCATACAGTGATGAGCAGAGGCGACCAATCAATTCGCTCATGCTGAGCCTTGGCAACAACCTCCCGCAAAGCGAAACAGTCGTGTGTGTGTGTGTGTGTGTGTGTGTGTGTGTGTGTGTGTGTGTGTGTGTGTGTGTGTGTGTGTGTGTGTGTGTGAAAAGTGTGTATCTATGCAGTCTCGCTCCAGACTGAGTGTGCGGTTAGCATAGTCTCCCATAAAATCTGTCTCATCTCCTCTGTATTCAGGTCTCGTGTGGAAGCTGCTGTGTCACACGCACACACTGCTACGTCTGTTCTGATCCATTGTGTACATTGAAGACTAAGCCTGAGCTGCTCTCATCCTATGAGTGACAGATTAATTGATGACCTTGTGAATTCATTATTACGATCACCTATAAACACGCAAGACACATGCTGACCTAATACACACACAGGTGTGCGCCTGCATAAATAGGATCGAGCGGAAAATCCGCCCAAGTTGGGTCAGGCAGAAATTGATTGTAGAACAGCTGATGCACAGATAGAGGTCCCCTCTGGCAAAAGTGAAACCAATATAAATCCACCATAAGTCTGATAGGAACTTTTGGTTTTCTGAGTAGACCAAAATCAATGTCAGATGGATTATTTGATCCAGCCAGGACAGACATTTCTCTGTCTGTGGGATAATTTAACTCCAGTTTTGGTTTGCTCAAACAACAGCGAAAACCTGCTTTGTTGAGTCGATAAGTTGAAAGATACAGCGTAAGCACAGTCACCATGTTCAAAGTAGACAGATAAGCTGTGAAACTGAATACTGCTGGCCATAACACAAATAAAAAAAAACAGCATAGATACTCCAATACATTTCAAACTTGAGTGAGCGGCTGTTGTGAGATCAAACAAACAGCTCCAGCTGAGACATTTGCCAGTTTAGGCGTAAATGCACCTTAGATAATACAAACTACCAAAATCTGAAAGGGTGGACACCTGACAGGATAGAGAGAGAGAGGTGAGGGATGATGAAGGTCTTTTGATGGACTCAAACTGGGGACATTGCAATTACATGCTCAGAATCTTGGATACCTTCTGTCCAGGACACCCCAAAATCTAAAAATCTGTGAAAAATGAAAGATTGCCTAAACCATCTGTGACCTGGAGACGTAACAAACTTCAAATACATTTCAGTTCTTCCATGACATAAAGACACAATACAAACCTCTTTGGTCATCCCCTTTTGTGTTCTTTTTAAAGAAATAGTTTGACATTTTGGGAAATTCAGTTACTTGCTTTATTGCCTGGAGTTAGATGAGATCAATACCACTCTGTATGGTAAATATGAAGCTAAAGCCAGCTGCCAGCAAACTACTGTAGCACAAAATGGTGATGACAAAGCCAAGAAATTTGCCTGGCTTTGTTCATAAGTAACCCAGAACAAATACACCAGAACCACTAAATGATAGGGTTGGGAGAAAAAATTGATTCTTAGATGCATCGCGATGCGGATGTTGAAGATTCTGACTCGATTAACAAATGTCAAAAAATCAATTATTTAAATGTTAATTGATAAAGTAATGTTGACGGAACACAAAAGGCGGAATTCGAGGAAGTGCAGCACCCGGACAGTCTGTGGCGCGCACATAAGTGAGACCAGTTTTCCACTGTATTCGGCACACCACCACTGCAGAATGAATAACCACCCTACTTAAATGTCACACTATCATTAATATCAATGCTCAAGTAATGATTCTAACTCGCACACTGTGCAAGCATGGTGACACTCAACGGTTGGCGAGCTCTCTGCATGTTCTGTCTGTGTGGCTGTACAAATTAAATGCATAGTAATTATCCAGAAATCACATAGAAAAAAAGATTCATCAAGATGCAACGATAATCATTTTATAATCCTTTCACAGCCCTCTGAATTGCAATCGAATCTAATCGTGAGGTGCCCAGACATTCCCTCCCCTACTAAGTCTCACTACCAGCACCTCTAAAGCTAAGCTAACTGTCTCCTGGCTGTAATCTTATATTTAGCGGACAAACATAACAGCTGTATCAGTCTTCCTCTCCAACTCTCTGCAAGAAAGTGAAACAGTGTATACCAAATGCCAAACGGATCTTTTAATTCTCTATTTACCCTCTGCTAATACAGAAGTTGGTCATGGTTAAAATGACAACAATGTAATCCAGTTTCTGGCTTATTTTAGTGCTTCTAAAATAGTGATTCTATAGGCTGTAGTTTGTTTCTAAGCAGCTGATCGAGGGAGCTAAAAGGGAGGGGGACCCTACTATCTCTTCCCTTCTGTCAACAAAGTGCTGCCTGCAATTCAGGCTGTGAGTCAATGCTTTAAAAGAGGAGATAAAGCCTCGGCCTCCCACATGTGACTTAGTTTCAGATGCCAAATTCAAAGTGTATTAACTCTGCTTGTTTAGGACATTTGGGGTCAGGGGGACCTTTTTGTGTGCATGTGCTGCATATCTCTATGTGTGTGGGACTGACACTGCTGCACACAGAGACAGGTGTCGGTCCCTTAACTATGGCCTCTTGCCTCCTCTCTGTGGCATCATCAAGCGAACAGTTGTCAGCCCTGACGGGGGTCTGCGCTTATCATTGGCCCACATCATGATGAGACAAAGAGGGAGAGAAGAGGAGGAGGGAAGTGTGGCAGTGTTTGCACATGCACTTATGCATATGTGTATTTGTGTGAGCGTGTTTGTGTGAGTGTACAGTAGCTATGAGTCACACAGTGTGGGGGCTAAAATGCATCTGTGCCCAGCACGAAAAATGTGTACCACTTGACTCTATTTCAAGTCTACAACCACATTCCATATGCTGTCAGTTTTGCACACTACAATACAGGGTCTGCTGTTCTGTAATGAATGAAATGTGTGGAATTTAGTGATCAGATGTTATACTGATGCTGCTTTCTCACCTGTGCACTGGAGTCAGGATCTTCTATTCACTCCAGTTCAAAAACAGATCTGTTGTCTGAATGACTGAGCTCACACAAAGGTTGATTTATTTTATTTTATTTGTTGGTAAAGGAGAACGAGTCCTAGATAATAGGTAGCAATCATCAAGTTGGCATTTTGAAATACTCAACTCATTTGAGAATGTGTATTTCTGTATGATTCAACAAAATCCTCTCATGTTTTCACCTCAAAATCCATACTCAGTATCATCTGTTATGCTCAGTTGCAAGTGCAGAGGTGATCACTGTCAGTTCAAGTGGTGATACAGCAGGCAGCTTAATGGTGAACAACTGCCACCACCTGGTGAAGTAAAAAATTACACTCACCTTGACATCATTATTACTTCTGTATGTTTTACTGACGTCAACAGCAATGTAAGCATAGGACATAATTGCATTAAGGCTTTACCATTGAGGTGAAAGCTGTGTATTCATTCCTCCTCCAGAAAAGGCTCAATATAAATGACTTCAGCTAAAAACTATTTTACTGCAACACCAGTAAGAGTATTGTCATGCTCTTTTTTTAACAAAGTAAAAACTCTCTCAATTCTCTGTTCAAATCAGCTTTATTGGCATGAATGTATAACAACATGTTTGCCAAAGCTACAAATAAATTCCATAAGAAAAATTTATTAATACATTTCGTTAAATAAGTAAATTCTCTGCGGCAGATGGCATCTATTTTATATTTTAACATAATGCATAGTTCAAGTCATAAGTAGGAATGTTCTATTTATTTATTGTGTTATTATTGTGTTCTCCAACTTTTGCTGAGTGCGGGATCTGCTTTCAGGGAGGTTCAAAATTACACATAACAGAGACCCGTAAGAGGTTGTTTAAATCAATCTATCAAGTAGTAATTATATCTAGTTTCTATGCAGCAAAATCACTCACAACAGTGTAAACATAATTTGCAGTCCTCTCTGTGACATCTTGTCAAGTAGTACGCTAATACTGAAGCTTTAGTGACTATGCATAATGGATGTTCAGTGGCTATTGTGTACAACTCTATAGAGTATTATAGATTCAACCTGTGCTATTCATCTCATTTACATTTGTCATACCAGCCTTTTTGCCATTATGATCTACAATAATAATAATAATAAAAATCATCTTTAGTTATAGTGTGCTTTCACAAGGATAGAAAATAAAACACACGTTATAAAACAATTAGGTTTTTAGAGAAAACAGATAAAAATAAGGAATTCAAGGAAACATATGGTCAACTAAAATCAATATGATCTCTGTACTACAGTGCTCCTGGCCATTGATTCTGCCAGGAAGTTGCAGGACCAACTTTATTTGTTTCGTGGTTTGACCCAAACACCACATATACAGTACGTAATTTATTCTGATAAAGAGTATGTCAAATAGAGTAAAATCACATAGAATGTAATTTTGACAATTTTGTCAGGTCTTCTTTAGTTTGGAGCTTTCTGCCTCACACTCTTCTTTTTTAATGTCATCTAAACTTAAATGACAATCAAACACTGAGGCATCAGATACCTTCCTGTTCTCCACCCATAACTAGAGTCTTGGTGACATGTGAAAACCTAGCCTTCTAATGAGCGCCAGAGTGTGGGCAACAGACAAGCAGACTTGCAAAATAAAACCTTGTGCCCCCTTCTCCTGCTTTCTGAATGTGCCAAGATGTGGGACCTCATCGGATTTTCAGGCCTCAGGTCATGAGTGTGGCTGTATGGAAAACAAGTCACTATGCATTAAACATGAACTGCAACATAGACGCTGGTAGTAAGAAACAGGCCTAAGTTAAACTCAGTGTATGACCAATGATTTATGACTCAATATGCTGCACTGAAAAGCAGCTAATATCTTTTGTCCTAGGAGTCTGCCAATTTTCTCCACATCTCACTTCACAAGTAGACACATTAACATTCCTCACTGCCATTTACGCTCCTTAACTTTTGTGCAGATGTATAAATAAGTACTGAACAAAAAAGTCATTGCTTCTCATGGTGACTTTGTGATGTGTGCAACATCTTAAATAGTGGAAAACTATCCATCCTCTGTCTCTATGGTGATGTTGCAGGTCAATATGTGATATTGACCTGCAACATGATATGTGATAGGACAAGTTCCCGGTTAAAACAAAACACATCTAGATGGTCAATACAAACACATACAGAGGTTGTCTCCAGACTTATCATGTTCCTGCTGTGGCAATGAATTCCCTCTGTGTGTTTAGTAAGACTGTGTGTGTGTGTGTGTGTGTGTGTGTGTGTGTGTGTGTGTGTGTGTGTGTGTGTGTGTGTGTGTGTGTGTGTGTGTGTGTGTGTGTGTGTGTGTGTGTGTGTGTGTGTGTGCTACCTCTCCACCTCCACAGCCACCTAATTATTTCACAGCTGATCTGATACACGATGGTGTTCTCCCCAGAGACTGAGCAGGGGAACAAGAGATGCTTCAAGATTCAGTAAAAAAAAAGTCAGTCACATACAAAAAGAAAACAAGATCCCATCTTCTAAAACTAAACAACAAATCATTTCAAGGAATTATCTGTGCATTTCAATCACTGTGTGGCACATCAACACCCCGGAAGGTGACAGACAGCTGGATAAATTATACTCTTAATATATGTATGCAGCATAATTGCAGTCATCAGAGACAGCAGCCATTTTACACAACAACAAGCCCCTTGGCATGTTGGGACACAACACACAACTCTCATTCAGTGACAAAGTGCTGCTAATCTCTGTATCCATTTTTCATTGTGATAGCTACTGTATACGCCTCGCTCCAGGGAGCAACTGGGGCCAGGAAAAGGAAATGTTGGAAAGAGGAGGAGTGGGATGGTGGGAGTATATGTGGGTGGCTGCCACACTAGTGTCAGCATCAAAGAAACAGTAAAGAATTAGGCTGATCTATAGCGGGTGCCACTGTAACAGCTGCTGATGCCAGAAGCACACAAAATTATGGAATAAATACATTAACATGTTAAGCTATTGAAAAACATCCATCTGGTGTGTGCGTGTGTGTATGTGTAAATGGACCTGTTACTGACTCTGTGTGTGACTGCCACACATGCACAATGGTTTGGCTTCAGGCCCTTTCTGCTGCCAATACATGGCACGATGAATGGAAAACTAAACTCAACAAGGGATGCCTAACCAGCCGCGGCAAGTGACTGCCTCACAGTGTCTATGTATTGCAACTAATCAAGCACAATGCAACATTACAATGCATTAACTTAAATGATAAAGGCTCCCTAGTTCAAATAGTTTGCCTTGAAAGGGTCAATTGGCTGAAACAGAAAGCTCACTTCCATAACAGTAATATCAAACAGTCAATGGCAGCGATCAGATGAGGTGCACACCGGGAAAGTGCAAGTGTATTGTCTTTCAGTGTTTTGCTCTTCCATATACCCACCGGTGAAATCCCACCCACCACAGAAACATATACTATTCTGTTTTGTTCCATATCTCCTCAAGCACAGTGCAGTTTCCACACACAGTTTTCTCAACTTGCACACAACAAAGCCTCACAGAAGAAATCGCTGAACCAGTAAGAGTGCAAAACGACACACAAATGAAACTAATTATTGATTTAAATGAAGATACCCTATCAGGCCGCTTACTCGTTTGATCCTCATTTATCCCTCTTAATAGCATACTGATGGTTTTTCTTTGCAAACAACAGACAGCGATGAAATATGAATGGTCCATTAGCATTCTCCACGTTCCTTTCTACCTGCCTGACTTTACCAAAGATAGAAAGGATCTAATCAAATGATTATGTTTATTTACAGAGAAGCCACAGGCCTATATGCTTGGAGAAATATGTTTCTGATCCAGTGAATCAACACAACTAATATGGTTTTTAGCAAGTGTTACATTCTTGAGTTAATACTGATTTTAAAGCTGCGCTAATAATTATTTTTAGATTAACAATGGATAAAATGGTTATGTGTATGTGAGAGGGGCTGCTAGGGATGATGAACACAGAGAATGATCCACTCCCCTCAGCTATATGGTGCCTTTAAGCCATTTTCAGCTTATTGTTGTGGTTTTACGCTTCTGTTTTGGTTCGCTTTCACCACTCTCATCAACGTCAATCCAAATGCAGGATGATGTTTTTGGCAAAAAAGCTCTGCTAAACCTCCTGCTGCCTGCCCAGCATCAAACGGCAGACAGACAAAGTTAGCAACTACTAGCATTAGATGGTGGAGCACTTATCAGCTGAAGGGCTATTTCTGTACGGGAGTTGTTGGGAAGAAAAACAGAGCTAAAAGAGGGGAACATTGGCTGGCCAAAAACAAAACTCCATTTGAATGCTATTTTTGCATGTTGTCTATCTAATGTGTAAATAAGCAACTGTTGGCTAGCAAGTTACCAACTTAAAAGTGATAATGGCTACTTTATGTCAGAGTTGTGTTTACACCCAGTTTACATCTTGTTTCTGCTACGCCCAAGTGACCAAAACCATAGATTTTATCCATTAAAGTGTGTTAACAGTTGTTGGGGAGTCCCACTGCACACTGAACAAAATTATAAATACAACACTTTTGTTTTTGCCCCCATTCATCATGAGCTGAACTCAAAGATCTAAGACTTTCACAAAAGGCTTATTTCTCTCAAATATTGTTCACAAATCTGTCAAAATCTGTGTTAGTGAGCACTTCTCCTTTGCTGAGATAATCCTGACCAGACAGCATGGGTATTGCAAAGGTATGCGTTAGGCTGGCCAAAATAAAAGGCCAATCATCGATAACTGCCAGTGCAATTCTCTTCAGTTTAGATTTTTCCTCTTAATCAGAATAAACCAGCTGGGACAAACATTTTAGAAGAATTTGCATAACAAATGCAATTACCTATGTGCTGTTTGAGACACTGAAAAGGAATAAAATTCCCTTTATTTTACAAGGGTTTTAGTGGTTCAAGAACAATCTTAGGTTGTGTTGACCCTGCCTTTCAGGTCACAGAAACATGGACAGTCTCAACCCAACCACCAGGGTCAGGGATTTGCAGACAGGCCACCTGCAACTTCCTATTTTATGGCAGGAGACAATGGTCTCCTCTCAGAGAAATGGGAAATGACAGGGCAGAACTTTCCACCATGCCATTTGGCTTAAGGAGTCTGTCAGTCCCAGACACATTTTCTCTCTCACTGCATCTTCCTTAAAATGTTGGGGTCTGATGAAGGAGGGCTGGGAGGTGAAGCAGATTACTGTGTGACAAATAGTTAACTTCCACAGAAAAATTTTAATTGGTATTTTATCTGTAGACAGTAGATATTTCTCATACCAAGTCTGAATAAAGGGAAATAAAGTTATTAAGCTGTGATGAAATTAAAGCATAAATAACCTTTTCAAAATCTGAAAATTTGGGTAATGTATCTCTTCTGAAGCAATTAATTAGGAAATGTTATAACTAAAATACACCTCAATCTTAAGCATAAGAGTGACTTGAGAACAATAACGAACCACATGGAGATGTTCCCTCCTCCAAAAAATGTATGCTTGTAAAGGCAATTAGTTGTTTTAAAAATTTATCTGTACAAAAAAAAAAAAAAGGACCATCCTACAGAATGTTAAAAGCCAGGCCATTACAAATGTACTGTATAAAGCTCCACATTGCTGCTTCCTCCTGAAGGTAATACTGTTGCACCTGAGGTACAATGCTGCTGCATCGATTGCAGGATGTCCACGTGCTCCAAACTCCTGAATGACAAACCACATGTGATGGGACCATTTGCTTTGCAACGTTTACCTTTATCATGCGGTGAGCCTACTCACTGCTGTTATGGACTATTTTACTGTTAGATAAAAGCAGCCTTTGAGTAGGACCTAGTGGAGTAAACACAGTGTACAACATGTTCTATCATTTCCTATGATCCCTGAATAGTTTCAGTAATGACAAACCTGTACTACCAACCAAAGACGTTCAGAGACTCATGTCTATGTAGGAAGGTACAGCAGGGTGTACTGCTCAGTAAACCCTCACTGTAATGCCACTGTCACCATGGCTGCAACGTCTTTCACTTTCACTGCAATATCTTGAAGATTTATACTGCCCCCCCCCCCCGCTCAAAATGGCCTTCATATATCTGCCAGAAGTTGAAAGGGAGGAAAAGATTTCCAATTAAGTTTCACTGTTACTTCCCCAAAACCTAGTGCCATTTCAGTCAGTTAAATGCAGTTTAACTTTAAAAAAAAAAAAAAAAAAAAAAATTTAAAAACTACACATGCTTCAGTTTTTCAGTGTTTATTTCACCATCCTTGCCCTTTTGATTACATACCCAATACTAAAAACAGACAACACAATATTCACATAGGTTCTGCAGAAATAACCTGCTGAGGGTTAACAAGGTAATGCAACTTAATACAAATCCATCAAAATGGGTGAGAGGCAGTCACATGTGTCTTGACATTGCTATTAACTAATAGGGCTTACATGGTGCAAAGACATAGACTGGCTAAATTATATAACTTACTACATATGTTCAAAAGGCCACATAATGAATATTAACATGAGGACAGAACAAATATACACTATATATGTACAACATCACTGTTAATGTGTGGATACACTGAATTTATACTCTACCCCAAAATCTATTGTAGGACTATTGGACCCTCACCTGCATCTGTGTTAAAGCCACCTTTCAAGTCTACAGAAGATGAGTGTTTGATATGAGATTTCAGGAGGAGGATCATGTGAACAGAGTCATGACAATTCATCTAAAAAGCAGGGAAGCCTGATAAATAGGTTATTCAAAAAAACAACAACAAAAAGGTGGGTGGTGGTGGTGGGGGTGTAAAAGTTAAAATTCTCCCACATCCACCCTCTTGTCCCTGAACTTGCTTCTAGCCTTGGTCCGAGCCTTGAACGCAGCTGAATTGTGGAGATGCTGGGAAAGAGGCAAAAAAAGTACATACACATTAGTTGAAGAAAATTCTAATTATATACAGCTTGTTTAATATGGCAAATGACCAACGTATTACAAAAACCCCCACAAGGGGAGGGTTTGAATAACTTGTGTGTATACACACCCACACATACCCTTTCAAAGCGAGAGATTTTCATGGCCTTCATTGTAGCTGAATCAACCAACATCGGTGGTCCCAGTTCAAAAACATCTCTGATGAATTCATTACCCTTGTTCAAGAGAAGTAAAAAAAACTCTGTGAGAACACACAAGCACAATACAAAATCTGAACAGTAGCTTACTAACGATAGATATTGTGCACTCTGAAATATGTTCCATTGTCTCATCTTCACTTGTTAAATGTCGCAGTTTTCCACTGGCTGCAGGCCAGATTGCAGACTACTTTCCAACCAGCTACTTGTAATGCCACCCCCCCCCCAATACGCAGCATTATCCTAAATCAAGTTGTAAGTGCTGTCTCCCTGAATCAGGCAAGCCTCACATCTTGATTATGTTTTAGTGCTGCATCATCCAGCCTAACCCAAACTCACAACTTCGAGGTGCAATTCAATTAAAATGTCTACTTTCATGCATTTTAAATTCCAGTTTGGCCCTGATTTACAAATTTATTCCACACACCACCAATATTTAACAACTTATTAAATCAAATATATATATATATATACACCTGTAGATGATAGTTCATCCCAGAGCCTACAAACTCTCTGAAGGCATCATATGTCCTCTTTCTGACCCAGCTATCAATGGTCATGCGCTCTGTCCCAAAGCGAATGGTCTCAGACTGGAAGTCACCCTCCTGTAAGAATATAGAGGGAAGTGAGAAAGACTAGCCAGAAACAGACCTTTGTGTGCCCTCTTAATTTGTCTAGACTAAACGCAGAATCTCTAGCCTGTCACTAAATCACACAGGATAAGAAGAGGGACAAGTGCCTATAATACCTTGCAAACCAATTTGCTGTCTGTCAATGGACACTAAATACTCACCTCAACAGCCTTGAGCACATCCCTGAATACAGACCGCTGCTTTCTCTTGTCTGTCTTGGCTCTGTGCTTGTTACAGTCTGTGGCCAACATGTTTAGTTTATCACACAGTTCTTCCCAGTCATCAAACTCAAAGTCCTGGGAGAGACACAGAAAGCAAAGGATGCATCTATGACCAACAAAAAAAATTCTTAAAAATAATAAGAGACATCACACTGGACAAAAAAGATGCATATACCTACCCACACACACACACGAGAAATAGATTATCAAAGTTTGAGTGACCAGATTGAGAAGACCAGAAAGGCGCCATACAAGCACTGTCCATTTACCATTTTGCATCCAATTTATTCCAAATAGTGGACTACAACATACTACAGGAAAGACAGGATCCTGGATATTAAACACAGCATGTCTTTCAACTTACAGACTCCATGTCTCTGGCTAGCTCAAAGAGCAGGGCAATGGTCTCCCCTGCCGCAATTCTCATGTTGACATCCTCACTTTCCAGCAATCGTGGTAGTTTAGGCAGGTGTCTGCACAACAAAACAGATGCATTCAAAGTCTGGATTGCAGTAAAATAAAACATTTTGTGGTTGAGGTAAACAGAAAACATTTGACTGTGAAACTCAGTTGAAGGGTTGGCAGTGGTCTTACTTGCGCAGGATGTCTTTGAGCTGGTTTGCAGTGCAAATGGTGAGCAGCAGTGCCCAGGACAGGAGGGCGTTGGTGTGGAGCTGGCTTGTCTGGGGACTGATCAAAGGACAGGTACCGTCCACCCTAGCATAGGACCGGGTGAACAGGTTCTCAAAGCACTCCATGGTAGCATGCACGTCCTAGAACAAGAAGCAGCAGGCATAACATGAAGACCAGAGCTTGCAATGCAAAATTTAAAATCAAGTGTTTGAAGACACTTAAGAAAATAAGACACCAGTCATCACAAATAACATGTCTATGACTCCTATGAATCATTACTGAGGCAAATTTGAGTTCAGCTGCCAGTGCCGTTGACATCATAAATATCAAGACTGAATGAGGCACAATATCACAACTGATTAAAAAAAAAAAAAAACATACAAATAAATGGCTGACAAATTGTTGTAGAAGAGACATCACTTCAGCTTTTCCTCAAGCCCAGAGATGTCAAACCTCAGAAGACACCAAAAGTGATCAAGAACTTACCAAAATGTCATCTTCTGCAACTAAAGTACACAGGCCCAGACTTGTCGCCACCTATTAAGAGAAACAGAAAGAATTGTTCAGTTGACTTTCCACAGTATACAAGTTTCAGAAAAATCCAGACAGCCAGTCTGGTCATCCAGAAGTGCATTGTGGCTGCTGGTCCACAACTTGTCAACAATGCATTCTTCCACTGTCATAAAAAGAAATGCTCTGCCGCAGACAATAATCAGGTACTCACAGCCTGTCTGGCTTGTATGTTGGCTGATCCATCGGCCAGGATGTTTTTGAAGATGGGTTTCAGGGTCTTGAACACCTCCTCGCTCTCGATGCCTGAGCCCAGCTGGATACACAGCAGGCAAGCTAGAGAAGCTGCTGCTCGCTGCTCCTCGCCTTTGCCTGACAGGGAGTGAGGGGGGTTGATATTAACTTTTACATTAAATTCAGGGGAAATTTGTCACGAGTAGAGCTGAAGACATAAAGCTGAGGTAATTAACTTGACCATATTATCCATACAATAGCAAAGATACTATTAAAATAACATGGCTAACATGTACAACTACTACAGTCTGCTTAAAGCCAGCATTTCCTCACTTATCAGAATGCTTTAAGAAACAATGCCAATTCTAAGGCTACTCCAACACCCATAAGCTGTGCCTTTAGAGAACAAGACCAGACGGTTGAAATAACAGTTTAATTAACCCTTCTGATACCTTTCTTGAGGCAGCGTTCGATGCTGTCTGTGATGGTCATCCTTCTCTCTGAGATGAACTCATACAGGATCCGTGTGGCCATTGCAGTCTTAAGCCCATCCAGTGCTCCTTGTCTGGTCTTAGCACTGAGAAAACAGGTCCACAAACATTCATTATTGCCAATATACAAATGAATGTCTCTCTCCTTCAATATAATGCATCAATACTGTTGCTCGAGAGCGAAACACCAGGGGGAAAGGAAAAGGACATGTGCTAAACACTAAAGAAGGACTGATTGATCGACCGGTAACTAGAAGGTTTTCAGCTTCATCGGCAGTGACTGGTGACCGGGCTGATTATCAATATCAATGTCATATCAAATTTGGGCCACAAAATGGTTTGCGTCATGCGCACAGCAGCACAGACAGTAACCGGACATTGCCACAGACACGCTAAAACATGTTAGCGGGGAAGTTATTCACAGTGAATGAAGAGACCGAGCTCGCAATTTGTATAATAGTGCCTCCCACTATGCCTTTACTTTGCAAAGAAACAGAGACATCATCTGGTATCAATTCTGTCAGAAGATGCAGATACTGTGCATATTTTACAAGCACGAACAAGGTACATTGCACACACACTCCAATACTGATGTCAATGGGTACCACGTTGGTTTTAATCGTTTTTATAGGCTTTTATAGTGTGTTTATTGGGTGACTTTATAAAAGTCAACAGAGCACACATACAGGGAGAGAGAGAAACACAAAGAGGTAGAAAAGCCAGTGTTTGTGTGGTCGTAGGTGTGAGAAAGAAATAGGGTATTATTTTCTTTCTAATAAAATATACCCAACCTCAGCTACACTGTCATTTTGTGAGAAACACTTAGCCGTAAGCCTGATACCGCAGTTTACTTTCAGTTGGATTTTATTCGTACAAAAATGCTATTTCCCAACTGAACACCCTGTGCTTTGGTTAATAGCTTGGGTGAAGTCCTATTAGTTAAAATGACTGAAAAACAATAGAGAACAATTCACTTGATCGATTTTGTGAGCTAATATGTTAGTCTCTAAATATAACATGTAAAGTTATTTTTTTTTTAAAGTTCTATATAAAATTTACAGACTAACTAAATCAAAACAAACCCTTTAAGTGAATTGTGACAATCATTCTCAAATTATCAATAATATCTATAATGTTTGTCTATCGTGTTAGGAAGGTTACTCTATTATTGAGCTAATTTGCTGGAAGTATATCCTGAAAATGTCATTCCCAAACGGCATTGGCAGCAAAGTGGCTCTAATTGTACATCCCTAATTAAAAAATAATAATAATAAAAGGATATACTATGCATGTATTTCCACATCAAAACTTCTAAAAAAATAAAAATAAAAAAAAACCTCCAACAACTACACAAGCGTATATTTTGTTGAGTTGTGTACTACATTATCCCAAATGTTTACCATGTTCAAACCCATAAAACCTTAAATACATTACCTCGTCTGCAAACCTTATTTCTGCCCGATTCACATCAGATAGATTGTCATCGGCACTGGTGGTTGTTTAACAATGATGACAACAACTCCCGTGATCCCACGCTACTTCAAGACATCGTCAAACTAGTTCTTTTGTTTGTTTTTGTTTTGATGTGAGAGACCTTTAGTGGCAGAAATTACATACTGTGTGTTTAATATCACCTTCAGCAGAGCAATGTTGCTGAGCCTTTTTGGGGATGAAGGCTATTTTAACTCTACTGGGCTGCAAAGCTCACTGATAACTTTCTCCTATGATTGACAGTGGCACAATACCATCCTAGAAAAAAAGCCTTTTAAACCATATGTTGATAGAAACTTTCAAGGGTATTATTTCACAACACTGTACATCTATATTTGTTAGATTACTTATAATTCACAATAAATTACTTTTACATCCTTGGTAGGCAGAAGATCAGAAAATGTGTACATGGACTGTTTAACTCATCAGACAGGACTTTTACCTCTTATCCACCGTGCTGTCTATGAACCCCTTCAGCTTGTACTGGAAATCCTCCTGGGCTGTGTCCTCACTGGCCTCCCCACCTGGCAACAACCACAAGATGTAGTTAGTTAATGTACACTTGCCAGATGCTTCACAGTATTGATAGTAGTTACTGTATGCAATACATTGGATCAACTGCACTTTTCACAGTAAGGTTATTTATCATTTAGGAGGTCCATGATTCCAAGAAAAACTGAAACTGGTAGTTTTACTTAAATGTTTGCCCAGTGACAAACTTAGTACAATTCAAAGCAAGAAATAGACTTGGGATCTAGTATATTCCTTTTTGCTAATGAGTGTACACAAACTGAAAACAGCAGTCCATGCAGAAACACACTCTGAAAGCAAGTTCAAACAAAGACTGTCGCACATATAATAACACAAACAATGGCATACCCAGGTGTACACACAAACCTACCTTCATCTGCTACACTGGTGGTGTCACTGAAGCTGCTGCAATGACTGAGGGTCTCAATGGAGGCATCCTCATCACTGAAAGGCTGCACATTTCCATGCTGCCCTCCTGGAGAGAGAGAGACAGATAGATCTAAGCACAGGAAATATAATTGAGCCTTATCACATCAAGCGCATTAGCACAGTGCGGCAGGTCTGTGTGACTTCATTATGTAACCCCAGCTACCGACAGGTACTGCAGGAAATGCTTCAGTTATCTAATCACTTATGTCATTTGTACACGTTATCCTGCTGTACTTTCATTATCTCATATGAAAATGCCCCATGTTGTCAGGGTCAAGGGCAACACACACTTCTGCTGACTGTGTAAACACGACATTATGTTCAGGTTGGAGACACAGGGGTCAGACTTGACAGAAACTCTGACAATCTGCCACAACCCCGGCATGTGTCTTATCCACGGTTCCATCGCCAAACCAATTTTCATTGAAAACTTCCAGAATACAGTAAATTGGAATTAAAACCTGCAGACAGCCAGCACTCCAAAACACACAGTTCTTGCATGGTTGCCAGTCCATGTGTGATATTTTAAAAAAGGTCTTGCTGAAAACAAAATGGAGTGTGGGAATGCTGTGAGAATTTACAGCTTTAAAAAAAAAAAAAAAAAAAAAAAAGGTGTGAAAATCTTATGTTCATCTTTCAAACATTGAAAGCTTTAGTTATGTTGCATTAGTTAAGAAAAAAATGCCAGCAAAAATCTAAAATAAAAATTGTAAGTTATGTGTAGGACATCGCTTCCTCAATGGTTGTGCACGGTCATCAGCCACAGACTAAACAGGCGTCTCCAGCCTGACCTGAATTCACCTCCATATCTCATGTTGTTACGTTTATCACTGTAACACACGACTTAAAGTAGTCACAACCAAAAAATGAATGTACTTTAATATTTCAAGCCACGATAAACGCTGTAGGAACCACTGTCAGACTGTTTTACCTAATAATAGAAGCTGTTTTTATGTGTATGTGTGTTGTTGACGTGGACGACAGCTGATATCAGAGAAACGGGTGCCGCCTCTTTCCCACCCGCGCTCTGGAGTCCAAAATGTCCGCCTTCTGTCACTAAACATCAACCACCAATATACAATATAACCGGTTATCTGCCTTACATACTGGTTCAAATTCAGCTTACGTTAGTCGGAATTAACAGTTAACCACAAATTCGGCTAAAGATTAACGTTAATTGAGGACGGACAAGCAGGCAACACAGTCCCATCTAACGTATTTGATGTGAACCCACAGAAAAGTTGTTTGTCTAACTTATCGAGGCAATAATCACCGTAAAAGCAGTCAAGTTGTCAAAAGGTATAACGTTATTTACATGAACTGTACCTAGCATTACCAAAGCTGTATCTTTGTATTCTAGTGGGGAGCTGACATTAGCTGACGTTAAGTTAACAGCTTAATGTATTAGGGGCTCGTGTTAGGAATGAATTACTTTAAGATCATTAAACGAGTGCGGCAATAAATATAAAGTAAAACCACACTGTGATATGATGGCACATTGTGTCAGTAATTGCGATGCTTTGTGTGACCACGGCTAGTTAGCTTTGTGTTTCGACGTAGGCCAACCTCTGACGTTTGTAGTCCTTGCTGAAAACACCTCGAACTCTAATCAATGGTCTGATGACACAAAGAGAACTACAACTACCGTCTGCATAGAGAACTCCAATTGGCAAGGCCAAAGCAATGCGGCCGCTCGCACACTTACCCCTGCCATTCTTCTTCTTGGTCCTTGGCATTTTTCGTGCATATAAGTAAATAATTTTATCCAAAATCAGCCAATACACGACCAGCTTTTATTGTATTGTCTCGTAAAATGAAAATATTCCCGTGGCACAGCGGATAAAAAGGAATTGAAGATGATCTTGGAGATAAACTGCTGGCCGAGACGATACATTTTCCCTCATAAAATAGGGCTGCGTAAGAAGGAGCCAGCTCTGAGAATTTATACCGGCTGACATGTCACGAGGAGGTTTCCCGGCATCGCCGACCAATCCGGGAACAGGAACAAGCATCGCGTGTGTTCGCGCGTGACGCTGTGAACAGGAATGTTGATAATATGCGTTTTTGGTTGTTTTGGAGAGTCCCGCGGCCGCCCCAACCCGCTTCTGTTGCTGCTTTAAATTAGGACAGCAGGATTATCATAAAAGACTAGCCCAATTCTTGATATAATAATTCGGGAATAAAGAGAAAGGATGTGTAGGATATGTTTCAAACCACTACAATGTGAGACCCTTCTACATTCAAAACGATTGATTTATTAATAAATTATGATACATTGTAACACATTAATAACAAAGTACTATATCCAAATCAGTTTTATTTAAATAGTGACAAGTTATCTCAGGACAATTTTCATATAGAGCAAGTGTAGACCGTACTATTTGTAATATTACAATATTAGGCTTATGTAGAGTAGCTACTTAAGATAAGCTCCACATGTGCCAACTGCTTAAACACTGAAACATTAATATATATCTAAAGGGACAATTCCACATTATGAGTAACTTATATAAGGTGTAAACTGCATTTTCTGATAACACTGTAATTACTGTACTTTTACCCAAGTAAAATGCTGTACTTTTACTTGTAACATACAATTTCTATTTATTTTATTTAATATTTAACCTTTATTTAACTAGACAATTTAGAACAAAAATTCCACCACGGCCTGGCATTAGGAGGACATCCTCTTGAAGGGGTATGGGAGGGATAAAAGGGAAAAAGATTGTGGAAGAAAAAAGTATTTATTTTACATTATTGCATTGCTCATTTTATTTAAATACAGTGTCTATATCTTCCACAGCTGACTGCCATCAGGATTAGATGGCATCAGTAGGGTTCTCTGTCTGCAATACATAGCCTGAGTGATAATGCCCTCTGCAATGCAATGCATAATGTGGATTCAATTTTCACCCAGAATATGTGAGCTATTGTATGTTGTAGCCATGCTAATGTAGACAAAATAATAGAAACACATTACTAAATGACAGCTATACAGTAAACATTACTTTGGTGAATGTTTTATACTGCCAGATATGCACTTAAAGCCCCTTTTTAGACAACTCATATTTCTTTCTTTCAGTAGAAAGTGATATAAAAGAGGCTTTTTTTACAAACCCAGCATTGCCCCAGTCTTTGCTTTATTTACAGAGTATGGATTTTTTTTCCAGACTCACATTGCGAGAGATAATCAATTCCAGCTAGTACCACAGCTTCACACACCTATATGCAATTAATGGCAACTGCAGATCAGAATGAATTCAATGACTTTCAGAGTTACTGCTACATCACGTCTAAATTGTCCTGCTGGAAAACAATTCTCATGAGCATATAGTAATCTTTGGTGTAACACAGAGCAGAGATTGAATCATTCCAGTTAATTATCTATTTTGGCTTTTATTATTTCAGTCACTCTGCGTTTTGCTTGACAGGTCAGAAATAGTTAACACAAGTGGAAAATCTCACAGATGCAGCCTCCTTGCTGCCATTCCCACGGCCCAGCTGTCAACAGTGTTCTTGCCAGCTCAGACCTGACAAACACCAGAATATAAGCTTGCAGAATTCAAAGCTGACTTTTCAATTTACATGCGCCCCGTGTTCAACTGTTGGGAGGTTTCCAGAACTGCTTCCCGCACACACACGTACACCTACACGCTGATCATGATTGTCGGATGCCTACTTTAATTCTGGGCAATTAATAAAGCTTTTTCCGTGTAGTTGTCAGATTAGATTGTATTTTCTTTGGAGAGGCAATTGCCTAGATCCACTAGCACTCTTTAAGACGTGGGTGGACTCGGAACACATTCAGTAATGTTTTCAAGTTTTACTCAACTAAATAGTTTTGCCAAAACAAGATTATTCTGCACACCCTGTAACATCAGACCAACATGAAAGCTCTAGACGAACACCATATTAGCATGTACAGGAATACACACAGAAAGAGTAAATAGTATTTACCCAAACACTTTAGCAGGCAGTAGCCACTGGCAACAGGATTGAGCAGTTGAAGTCTTGACTGAACAAAGCACAGACACAAGCCTTCATTATGTGGTAAAATACAGAGAAAAAGATTTGGCGTATCATGTGTGAGTCACACTCATCAGAAGAATGAAATCAGAAGACATCAGACGTCAGACTAAACAGGGGTAGTGTAGGTTTTCACATTCACAGAATTTGTCTTGGTGTTGTGGTGCACAACAGTCAAAACAAACAAAGTAAGAGAAAAAATAGTACTGCAAAAGTCAATCATAAATATAAAATTAAGATGTACATTAAAATGTGATAAAAATGTGTTCTGACCTGAATATTTAAGATGACATTTGTTACACTCAGAATGGCCCACCATACAGGACTGCACTCATTTTTCTGAAGACGTTATATGTAGCCCTTAAGGCACAGTGCACGGACAGACCATCAGACAAGCTTGAATTATTCATTATGTGTGAAGTCTGGGGTGTGTTAAGTGGGCAGAATAACACATAGTGTGAGGTTAAATAGTAATTATTCCACAACATGTAAGATATTGAGCTAAATTATTTTTAAAGACACATTCCTTGATTTTTTAAAGGTTCTAATACTGCCCCTAATTCCAAAATTTACTCATAGCTTTAACTGTTTACTATAGTGTTTGGACAATATAGTGAAGTCAGGGCATGTGTAACTGTGAATGAAGTGTGAGTTAGTCAGCGCAGGTATGTAACAAGATTCTACTTTATTTATCCAGACTAGACTTTACAACTGTCTTTGGCACTAGGGGGAGCCATTCTGTTTGAAATTCAAAAGACAACTGCTCTCACTGCAATACAGCAAGTGAAATTCTAAGAGATGTGTTTTTTGATGCATAATTTATTGAGTCAGTGAACTGTGCTTGCCGCTGAGTTGTGTCTTGCTCTAAACGTTCAATGGGCTGGAGCGTGCAGTGCAAATATCAAATGACCCAACCAGTTAGGACGACTGTAAAAGTAGCATTTCAAAATGTGTACTGAGAAACTGGGGGGGAAAAACAGATGTTATTTTGAGGGTAGTGGTGGGAACTGGTTCAGGAAAGGCTAAGCAACGTGCAGTGGAAAGAAAGAGAAATTACCTGTCAGTAAACCAGTGTAGGAATAAGAAACAACAGAGCAGCCCAGTCTAACCTCACTCAGCATGCCCAGCACGTTGCATCAATGGGCACAAGCCCTGACCAACCTAATGCTGTAAGAATACAGATCATCATCAAAATAACAGACAGCAGGGCGAGAGAGAGTGAGAGAGAGAGAGAGATGACAGTAGATAATAGAAAATGTCTGAATATTAATTTAGTGTGCAATGCCTCTGTTTTTAAATAATTCATAAATGACATGCCCTCGAGCAATGTGGTGAGGCTGCATGGGTTAAGCCTGCTGAGTGGGGGGGGCGAGGCTAGAAAATTATTTCAGGTTGATAGGAAAGTTTAGCAGAGGTGATCTTTTAAAAACCCCAAACAGCTCTCTTTGAAAATTAGCAGTGTGCTTTCTCTCTCTTTAGTCATTTCTTGTTGACAGGAATCAGACATCGAGGTGACATGACTCTCACTTGTTCTACTTTTTGACAATAGCTATCTGTCTGTAAAAATTTCAACCAAGCAATGTCTAACTAAGTATCTTTATTTATATAATTTGTAGTTTGTTTGTGCAACGAAGTTTTAGGTGTGCAGCTATTAATGCACACATCCAGCAATTATTCTGTACATGCTATATACATGTTTAAGGGAATAGTTCAACTTTCTGGAAAAAAGCTTATTTGCTTTCATGCCGACAGTTAGACGAGAAGATGCTCCTCTTATATCTGTACTGCATGGTTAGCTTAGCTTAGCACGACTGAAGGCGAGGGAACCAGCTGGCCTGGCTATGTCTGATGACAACAAAATCCGCCAACCACCACCTCTCCCGAAGTCTCAGCTGGCAACATCATGACAAAACTCAAGGAAGTCACTGCTGCGGGCCAAGAAATAGTCCCACTACCACAACTTGTCGCTTTTTACATTTTGTGTTTTGTACAGATTAAACAAATGAGATATAAAGTGTTTGTTAATGAGCTTTAGAGGTGCTGGTGGATGGAATTTGTTACCTTTGGACAGCTGTTTCCCTCTGTTTCCAGTCTTATATGCTAAGCAGCTGCTGGCTGTCCCTCCATATTTACCTGTGAGACATTAGAGTGGTATGAATTTTCTCATCTAACTCTCAGCACAAAATCAAATAAGTGTATCCCCCAAAATCTTGAGTACTTCTAAATTCTCCTATCATGCATTAAACAAAAATATGGTGCTATTTGCATATGGATGACAAGGGCCTTCAGTGTAGCTGCCCCTATCCTCTGTATTGCTCTCCCCCAGGGTTTGCGCCAGTGCACATCTTTTGGTTCTTTTAAACCAAAACAGAAAACTCACATATTTAGATTAGTCTTTTGTGGTGTTGTAATATGTATATCATGCATCATGTTATCATGCATATTATTTATTACTTGATGTACGTGGCTTTTTTCTTTTTCCCCCCTTTATCTTTTCCTGTATTACCTGGTTTTGTAAAGGGTCCTAGGGTGACTTGAAAGGCGCTGACAAATAAAATATATTATTATTATTTGAAAAACATTGTTTTGCATGTTTCCTCTATATATTTGCATTCCTCCCATTCCATTTTCTTTGCTTCTCTTTCACTATCACAAGATTTCAGTTTCCCTTCAGTGATCATGGCATTTTTATCTTTTCATAGCTTTTCATAGTAGCTTTTCATAGTATCATTGTCTGAATACCACTCTAAAAGAGCCGTGTCAAAAATACCAAACTGTATCATTTGGTATCTCACTAGACTTGGCTTGGACACCACCTGCCATAATTCAAATTCCTATTATTTACCAAATAACCGTTCCTGTTCAGTAATAAATGCAACTCCTGGTAGATAGAGGCGGGATGCTCAAATTAGACCATACAGCTCTTAATTACAGTTTGTTAGTCACTGACTAGATCCTATTTTCTTTCCCCTCATTTTCTTGTTTTGATAGGGGTTTAGCACTTTATCAGACAGCTTAGTATGACAGCTAAGCTACGCTTCTGTCATTGTAATTACCTTTCCATTCCTGCACACATTTATCTTATTATTTTGCAACTTCAATCTCAATCCATTAACATTTTTAAGAGGGCTTCAGAGAGAGAGCGGGGAGAGAGAGAGAGAGAGAGAGACAGGCCTTTGTTCTGAAGAGGTGGTGTGCCACGCCCTTACCAGGATCCATATTCCTAACATGGATTTTAATTGATCAAAGTTTTTTTTTAAACAGACCACAATAAAGAGAAGGTTGGGGGAAGGTCGGTCAAAAACACCTGTATGCCCCAACACTGCTCTGCCTTTTCATCTCAACTTCAAACCTAATCACACCGAGAGCAGAACGCCACTGTGTCACAGCCTCTCTTTGAATAGCTATTTGCAAATTAGTTTGCTAGTCAGTCATCCAGTAGATATATTTACATTTAAAATCCGTCCGCCTTTGACTGGCACTGCTTGTGCAGGCTCTGCTGCAATAAGACGTTGCCTCTGTTTACTCTAAATGTTATTTATAAGGTGAACTTTACATTGTATCTTGCTCAAACGGTGTGGGCACTCTGCTGCAGAATCTGAATAAGATCTGCAATGAAAGCATTTTGCACTTCAGTTAGGTTTATCTGAGTCTTGGGTAAAAATCCATTAAGTGCCACAAGCACACACACACACACACAAACACAAAAATGATAAGGTAATGTCATTGTCATCTGGCCATCTGATTAAGTAGATTAAAAGTATATTTAGTGGCTGGCTGTGGGTCTGATGGCTTTGTATGTGGGGTAAAAGGCACCCTCACATACTCTCTGCTCTGTCCTCATTACGCTGCCTACTCTGGAGATATAGCTGCTGTGTTGTGTGTTGTAAACACCAACAAAACCAAACCAATAGCCCAGATGCAGCATTTTGGTGTAAGACCGTAACTCCATCAGAACAATCCAGACCATTCACGTTTTCACCTGTTTTAATGCACGTTCCACAAACAATTGTTTTAATTGTGTGCTGTCACTTATTGGGACAAGTCCTGGAAACAAACAAACCACTTCCACTTGGATTATGAGGTGCATTTTGCAGGCTCCCACAGATAGACCAAAAGCCCTGGCCCTTGAATAGGGCTGACTAGAAAAGCTTGTTCAATTCCATTTCCTCAGAAAAGCCCCTTTCCTATTATGGGAATTTCTTCCATTTTCTTCCTTCCTCCGCTGTGGGGGAGATTGCGGAAAAAGGTTGGCAGGAGAGAACTTGAAATAAGTTCAGACATCCTATCTAAAGGTCCATGCAGGAGGGGGCCAGTTAGTGCAGCCACCCGTAGAGTCCAGCTGACTGACTTGTTTGAAGTTAAAATACTGATGAGCTGGAAACTATTAGACTTAAAACAACAATCTTCTACCCCAGATACCCTAAGATTGAAATCTGAGTTATATTTGTTGTATATATTATTTGGTATGTCAATTTTCAGTGTTCAGTATAGAGAAGTACAGCGAAAAGCAAATAAACAATGGCATTAACAAAATAAGACATCCTCTAAAAGAAAGTACTGTAGATAATCGTGGATGTTGCTGGAGTCTGAGTGTGTCTGGGCAGGCAGCAGCTACCCAGACAATGGAATCCCATCTAAAGAGGATATTATGCCCAAAGGCTATTAAAACAGGCAGACGATCTGTTGGGGAATCTCTAGTGCTTTGGCTTGACAAAGCGGATGACTACACCTCATTGTTATATTCTAGCTTTCTATTTCCCACCGTATCTCTCTGAATCTTGTGCATCATTTCTTTTCACGCTCACGCGGATACATACAAACATCTCCCCAACTCTCCTCACACCCCTTCTCTTTTTCTCTCAGTATTCCAGTTTAGGTGCCCATTGACCCATGTGGTATTATTTGTGCCCACAGAGCTGAAAAAATATTAAACCTCTCGTTATTTCTAACCTAAAATTAATATCTAGATACAGAAGAAAGGAGAAGCGTGACCTTTGCAACAAGTTTGTCCACGTGTCCCTCCTGTTCAAGCCCACTCTGCTTCCTCGGTGCAAAATGTTATTTTTGATTTACAAGGTGTTTTTACAATAAAACATTAACATTTCACGGTCTTCTTCAAGTTAGCATTTAATGTGACATAAGCCTGTTTAAATTTGCGTCCATTCAAGGCTTAGAGGGCTGCCATAGTGTTAATGCATCTGCACTTGCCATGCAGAGGACATCTAGTAAGAAATCTAGTTTCAAGCCAATAATAATCAGTTTTAGAGGAGGGATAGTGAATGGACTGTTCAATTTAATTCAAATCAATTCAATTCAATTTTATTTATGTAACATTAAATCATGACAGAAGTTATGTCGGGGTTCTTCTATATAGAGCAGGTCCAGACAGGCAGAAACCTCGAGCAGGACTGGGGTTTATGTGGGTTGTTCAATCATGGAGCCCTACAGCCCAGTCTCTGTGTACAGCACAGTCATCACAGTATAGCAGAGAGATATTTTGTTGAAATGACTAAATGCACAATGGGTCATTCATGGCAATTACAGTGGAAATGGGAAAGTTAATGTTTTGTATCTATTAGTAAGACGTTACATTTCTCTGACTAAAATCTATCTTACATACTGCATGTCAGAAGTAAGTGGATATATGTTTAGTCTTTAGTAGGGTTACATCAACATGATCACTAATTCCTTTTTGGGCCCCCCATAACAATTCAATAATGAAATAAATATTTAATTCAAGGTTTCATTTAATTATAATCTCTTGCCATATTGTGTGGAACATGATCACATTTACATGTATTTGTGAGCACATGGGTTGTATATCTACAGCATATGTTGTATATCCACCTAAGTGTAGTTTAGCAGAGACAAGGAAGAATGACTGCAAAGAAGACACAACCAGAGACGCAGCCTCAGTATGGGTCCAGGTTCCTTTGGCCACTTCTGTCCAGGAAGTTGGGAAACTCCACGCTGTCATCTGGTGTCCAGCAAAGTTTCTGTTCTCTTTTTTAGACTTCTCTTTCTGGCAAGGTCATTAGCTTAGATAAACACAGATAACAGAGCTGAGTAACCTCATCTACCTCTGAGGCGAGACAATTTCAGAAGAGAGTAGGTGATTAACTAGGATTGGGTTGTATGTGTATATGCATGGATGTGTGTGTGAGGGCCACAAAAGGTGGCAGGGACGCAGCCAGGCAGACGTTCTTGGAGTTGCCTGGCAACCCTCTAGCCACAAAGAGAGGGAAGTGTGGTACTTGTTATGATGTCTTATGTAAGTGCACGGATGAGTCTGAGGTGAAACAATGAAATAATCCATTCCCTCTTCTTGTTCTCTTCATAATATCTGGGAAATTAAAGACGGCTGGGCTCTGTAGTTGCATGTATGCATTCAATTAACTCTCTTTACAAACCTGCCACTGGGTTTAACAACATCAGCATCTCGGAATGTAACACTCAAAAGTCTGATAAATGTTGTTTTATCTAAACTCCACAAATATTTTTTATGAAGTCTATGTAATCTGCCTATTCCCCATCCTTGGCGATGTTTTCTTTTCTGTAGGTCAGCACCAACTGTGCACTGCATGGTGGCATGCAGTGAAGCCATGAGAACCTCCGGTGAACCTGCAGTGAGGCTTAGTGGGGGGATTCTTCTCTCCCCTGACTACCTGGGGAGGCCGGGATAAATGCAGCCCATGGGTACCATGAGCTAGATCTGCCAACAGCGTGGAAGATTATACGAGGGAAGGGGGGGTGGGTGATAAGGATTGAGAGGGCAGGGAATCTGGATGAAAAAGGGAAACAACAGAGAACTGGGGTGAAATGGAGAGAGGTGGTGGGCAGCAGCTGGAGATGATTACGACTCCCAGGTTGAATCTCTGAAACTATGCTCCAATTCCCCCTTTTGTTCGTTCACTTGAATTTCACCCGCTCATTCACCCACACCTTAACCACTGCAGATGGATCCACATAGCTCTTTCCATTAAACCAAATAAGATATGTGTGAAGCAGGGAGTGAGTAAACAATACAAACTGCTATCAATAATGTAGGTTGCATTCTGGGTCCGTTCTTATGCTGAAAAAATACTACATACAGGTTTTGAGTCCTCCCTGCAAGGTTAGAGAACACCTTCACCAGTCAAAAATCCCACATAAAGACTCAATTTCTCCTTTGAGTATAGCCTCAGCGTAGTCCCACAATGCAATATTGTCACAAGACATTTTTGATTCATAAACTAGTCTGTGCTCAACTTTGATTGTTAAAACAAGTTCTTGCATGTTCTCTTGCCAAAAAGCAATTCTGGTTTATTTGAGAAAACTTAAAGCTGCACTATCAAGTATTTTAATGTTAACACTGGTTCTATGTAATGTGAAAGACCTTGCTGACAGTGACAAAGCCGCACCGCTGTACTATTTTTGTTGTTTGGTTTACCTGCTATGCAACAAAGAGCATCCAGAAAAAAGCTAGGGGCTAGCTGGTGAGTCTTTAAGAGCTGAAATGCCAGATATTTCCCTCGGGAGTTGGTGGAGACAGTGTCAAAGGGAAATTGAATACTGGACACAAAATTATTTTAAATGAATTCAAATGTTGCCACGTGTCTGCTGGATGTGTAAATAGGTAACTGTTGGCTAACATGTTCACTAAAACACCTTTTTAATGTTAGAATATGTCAATGGTGTAACTACAGCTCCTCTCACTGCCTACAAGTGGCAAAAAACAATGTTAATACTGCTTTAATGAACTACAAGGCAAGCTGGAGGTAAGATGGTAAATGACAATATATCTTCACAAAATAATTGCCAAAATGATAAATGAAGATGAAAATGATGAAAAAATACCAAAATATCTAGACTGTACATGTATTATACATGTCACTCTGCACACATTCATTCAGTATTCAGTCAGTATGTGCATCCAGGCATCTTGATGGCATACTAATTTCTTACATTGACGTAGCCCTTGCTGCGATCTCTTGCTGAACATTATTGCCAGCAGCCACAAACAATGATAAGTAAATCAGAGCTTCCTGGCATCCTGGCAACCCTGAGCTCTGAGAATTTGGTGAACAGATAAAGTAGTGAGAGTATGAGAGAAAGGTAGGAGAAAAGAAAAAAGCTGTGAGTGAATAAGTTTTGGAAGGTGAAGGAGTGATGCTGTGAATACACAAATGAGCCATAATGAGGGGAAATAAGGTAGAAGCAGTCATGGCAAGAAGCATGGGGAGGTCAAATGAGCAGGGGAGAGATACAGATAATAATATAGACAGAAGAATAGTAATGGCTGTGGGCAGTATTTAAATGAGTCTGTGTGGCGGTCCAGTGCACAGGCTGACTTTGAATTATTACCACTGTCTGCTCACTGGAGCTGCTCGCCTGCTAGGCCAATGGGCACTTTCAGAGAAAGAGAAACAAAGAAGGAGAGCAGGGAACCCTGAACAATTTGAGTACGTCCATGTTAAATTACACATTAACTGTTTTCTTAAGGGTAGGGAATTACTAATTACTAATAACTTGTATTACCCCCCATGGTGAACACAGTCTCCCATCAGTTCAAGTCAAGTCTGTCAGTCTAGCATCATATTGGGTCTCGTCGGACTTTGCAGGTTCACTACGGCCTTTCCCGACACAGCCAGCACTCTCAGAGAAGACAATGAAAAACTCCCCAAAACAAACATACACACAGAATTCCTGAGAGTGTGAACTCAAATAGAGAGATGGCTATAGGTGCAGCAGGAGCTGCAAATGAGGAAATAGCAGTTGTGATTCTAAACAGAAAACCGTACCAGTTTTACTAAATGTAAATTTGCCTTGTGAAAATATCTAAATATATGTTAATCCCATATCCTTACTGTTTTTGCAGCATTGCTTCCCATCTTGTCTCACCCTGCCTCTCTATTTTCCTCCCCTCTGTTCTCTCTCTTTGCTATGCTAATCTAGCAAGAAAGAGTGTGTGTTTTTCTTTTACTATGTACTTGAGATCTAAAAACAGGGATTCACTATACCGACTGACCAGTTGTCGGAATCAAAATGCACAACCCCACAAGTTTAAATTTTGAGGGTTAAGGTTTTAAGTTCTGGTTAGTATTAAGGTAAGGGACTAGGGAATGCATTATGTCAATGAGATATACCCACAAAGATAGTAAGACTGTGTGTGTGTGTGTGTGTGTGTGTGTGTGTGTGTGTGTGTGTGTGTGTGTGTGTGTGTGTGTGTGTGTGTGTGTGTGTGTGTGTGTGTGTGTGTGTGTGTGTGTGTGTGTGGATAAAAAGAGCTTAGATCTCTCACTGGCACTGGGTCCCTGAGTCCCAAAACCATCACTTATACTGCTGCCCTCAGCTAGAAATGCGCACCCCCCGACACACACACTGTGTTTCTTTGGTGTGTTTGCTTGTTAATGTCTGAAAACTGTAACTCTATGGATTATGATAATATACAAGCACATATTTTATTATATTCCTGCACGTTCACAAGCTACTATAATGACATACCAGGAAGAACATTGGTTAATTATTGCTGGCGCTGTCTGTAAGAAACCTTATGACTACTCTAGTTTTTCTCCTTTTGCTGTAGGCTATGACTTGAACACGGTCTGATAATAATTTTTTAAAAAGTCAATAATAACCAAATAACCAAAAGTACCTTAAACTTGCATTCTTTCTAATGGCCAGAAGGGTGACAATGGTTGCAAAAATAATTCAGATTGCATTTTACTCAAAGGGACTGTCGTTAATTTTTCCGGTAAGTACATTTTATAGTTTTAGGCCTGTGTTTTTGCTAGCCAAAATCAGCATCACTGTTAAAATCACAGTTAACGTGAATTACAGATGCATTTTGCTAACCAACCCATCCAAACTGTCCAAACAGGTAAACTCAAGGCTTCAAAATAGTATTCCTACATTCACTTCTTAAATACAGTCTGTGTTAATAACCTGTATGTAACTGATCCATATAGGGTAATTATATTGTCACTTTAATTCCTTCCACAAAGAGGTTAGAGGTCAAGATCAGAGAGTCTGGTTCAGGGATTGGATTTCTTGCTCAGGAGCAGTTCGACAAGGCAAAAGCTTCCTACCTCAGGAGCCTGAAGACAGCTCTGGTTGGCCTCTGTAATGATGCCCAGCAGGACAAAAAAATAAAAAGCTGTTTTTCTTATTTCAAACAACAAACATTTTAGGGATGCATCGTTTTATATTGTCTTTGTTGTTTGTGTGTTGCTCATATTTTCTGCTGCCCCCTTCCATTAATGCCTGAGTTTCGATCAGAACCAGAACCAGAATCAGGCACCAGGGTTTAAAATTCTGTTGTTTGTTTCTTATCTTCAGTTTTTTTTTTTCTTCTTCTGAGAAGTTTCAAAATACATCTTGTTTTCTGATCATATCGCCCACAGCTTCTTCAATACTTCTTTGTATGACTGTGCAAATAAACGTGCTATAGCTAGACTCAGAAATAGCATTCAGCAGTATTTATGCATAGATTGTATTGCTTCTCAATTTAGTGTCACATCAGAAGAGGTAAAATCCTCCTGTTGTGTTTAGTCTGCAGGCTCTTACTCGTAGTGTGTATAGGCTGAATCATAGAAGCTTTTATTTTTGTTTGGGAGCAAACAGCTGGCTGAGGAAGCTTTGTCTTTTCCCACCTGGATACATTGTTGGCTTTCTGGCTGCTATCAGCTAAGGAAACTCCATAAAACAGTCCTGGCATAGAGTCAGCATGGCTTCCCTGCAAAAAAAAGCTTAGTTATGTGTACATCATCTGATGTTGGTTTTTTTTTGTCTGCATCTGTGTCTGCATGTGCACTCTGTGTTTCTGGCTTTATCCACAGTGTGCTTAAGTCTATACCATCTGTTTCTCTCTCACACTATCAGCCTCCACGTATTGATTCTGATTTCGGCACTAACACAATATTCAGGGGATTGTTACTTCCCGCTGAATCAGCTGGGTGTTTGTTTGTGTGCATGGGTTTTACCCTATATGTGTTTGCTTGCGTGCAGACCCCCCTCTGACAAGGAATCACTACTTGTAGCTTGTTGACAGAAATCTGTACCAATCTCTTTGAGCTGTCTTCTTGTACTAAACTAGTGAGAGTGGTTCACAAACATGACTGGAAAATCTGCCTTTTTAAGATATAAAGATTATTTAATAGCACCTGTCATACTAAATATATATCTGTACACTTACGAAATATCATTGGGATTTCACTGTAATCATTCATATCTAACATGTTGTTTTTGCTATTACTATACATATTTTGCAGAAAAATTTCTAACTACGGATCCAATCCACCCCCCAACCTGCCTCATGTATAATAAAACCTTAACTCTCTCCAGAGAATTGCCCGAGAATTCATAATTTTCCAGCTTTCTCCTCCTCCAAGGTGCTTTTAACACAAATCCCAGTAATGTATGCAGTCAGAACAGAGATCAAAGATGCATAGATCATATTTGGGTGTGTGCATTCGTACATGTATGTGAGCTGCTAACAGGCATGTATGTGTGTCTTCAAAAGCACCATGACGAGGCCCGAGGCAAGAGGGCAAGGAATATGGGTTTTGATGTCAGATGCCTCTACAGTATGTGCCTACTTCATGCAGTTATGCATTATGCGCTTCCAGTATGAAGGTGAATCACCAAATGTAATACCTCAGAACGCTGCCAGTTTGTGACTACTGACCTTAAGTAAATACTATTCTGCATAGCATGCTGCAAGTCCTGCTAACACACCACTATGGGCCACAGGGCTAAAGGTACGTACAGTGTGTATTCAAAGAAATACTTTGACATTTTGGGGAATTCCTTGCAGAGTTAATAACAATCCTATGTAAATATGAAGTTACTGCCAGCAGCTGATAAACTTAGATTAGCATAAAGACTGGAAATACGGGGAAACAGCTTGTATATCTCGACTCAAAAGTAACATAATCCCCCTAACAGCAACTCTACATATCATTCATTAACACAATTAATCTCCTTTGATTAAACTGCACAAAAACTATAATTTTTTTACAAAGAAGTGTAAAACTACAAATGTGGTTTTACAGTGGCTCATGTGCAGGCTGTGCATACAAAGTTGGTGGACATATCTGTGTGATGTTTCTGGGATGGCTTGTTGCTGAATATTCACCTGTATGTTCTTTTGTAAGTGTCAGATGGCAGGGTCGTCGTCATCATGTATTGGAGCCACCAGGGCCCAGTGTTCTCCATATATAAAGCAGATCCTACCAGTTGCACATAGGAGATAGAAAGGAGGGAAACGCAGTTCCCTTTACTACTCACTACCCATTATTTTTCTTTCATGACATTACATTGCAATCAATATTTCTTTCATGCACACATGCTGACACTACTGATTCACCACACTATACTGCATTATTTGATTAGTTATGTTAATTACATGTTTGAGTTATTGTAAAATAAAAGTATTGGTAATGTTGCTGCAGCCTGTTGTAACTTAATTAGTGTCAGGGTTTTTGAGCTGGTCCGTGACAATCTGTTATACTTTTATATGGATTGGGGATATAACATATGTTTCCTCTAGGAAGCAGTGGCATATTCAGCCAGCCACAGAATTTGGGTCAGTGTAAATGGTCAGGACAACGCCAAGATGGAAAATATTAAGTGCCTTGATGAGAAATTTATCTTCCCAACAGCTGCTAGAAGATATGTCTAACCTCCTAACAGGATGTTGGATCAGCCCATCAGCTTGCTTAATGCGCTGTTCTGCATTATATAGTTTGAAGATTTGGGAGGTGTGTGCGTTCATTCCTGCGACCTACAGGTACCCATAACATCCCTCTCTGCACAGGTAAACCAGATGTAATGTATTAATTAGACAGTCACAGCAGTGTTGGTAGGCAAATAGTGTTACCTTTGGACAGAGCCAGGCTAGCTGTTTTCCTCTCTTTCCCCTTGTTATGCTAAGCTAAGCTAACTGCCCGATGGCTGTAGCCTTATGGACTAATATGAGAGCGGCATCGTCAGTCTCGTCTAACAACCAATATTATTGATGTGTGTAAATCAAACTGTTGCTGTATCTTGTTCCTCATTACTGTTTGTCGTTTAATAGCAGAGTATTATTAAGGTGTGTTGTACCATTTCCTGGCACTGCACTGCACTGCACTCATTTTATTGATTTGTTCATCATTTTAGAGTGCTATATGTCATGTTTGGTTAATAAAAGAGTGGGCTGAGTGTTCAGTGAAAAATTGCACCAATCATGGCAGGGTACTATTCGGAAATAGAGCAGACTGATGTAAGAAACCGAGCCAAAGGGCTTTTTAAAGGTTATGTCATGGTTTGTGACAGTTGGAGGAGAAAAGAATATCCACTGGGACTCGGCTCTGTCTGTCAGAGATGAGGGCGGCAGATAGTGAGACATAGAGAAAGAGAAGCAAATGTGTTCCAGTGACATAAGAAGGTCTAATAAAGCCAATGACCACAGCAATAAAAATAAGTCAAATTGTTGCTCATTATCTCCTAGTTTAAAGGCTGGACTGTCATCTGCAGATTGTACAGGTGAAGTTGTCACTCTATTTAAGAGTGGAAGGGTTTCAATTTTCCTCACAGAGGCAAAAAAGCTATCTTTTTAATATAAACAAAACCCAAGAACAGAAATAAATTGAAACTTTCCACACCAAACAACAAGCCCATTGAACACAGTCTATTTACTTCCCTCTGTGAGGGGTTGTGTGAGATTGGCCTGTCAGGATTAAACATACACTACCTGAAGTAATAAATCATAATCATGGGAACACAGCCGCTGTTTCGTTCCCACTGTATATTTCTCCAGGTGCCAGTCCATCTCTCTCTCTTTCACTGCCCTAACATCTCTTATGTATACATAAATCGATCCATGGAGAAATGGTCATCTTCCCAGCTATGCCCTTGCCTTGTAGCCGCAGCAGCGTCTAAAATATTAACCATAAAATGCTGCTGTCATGATCTGGTTACAGAAGACCTGACAGTCAAGGTTTAAGGCCAACGAATCACACCATGAGGAAAGGCGAGCCTGACTCAGATGCACAGGCAGGCCTGATATCCAGCTGCCCTGACATTTGGAAGAGAAGGCTGTTTGATGTGGGAGGCAGAATGGAGCTGTGTTTGTTTTGGTTTTTTTTTCTCTCTGTTGCTGCAAATCTGTCCAGAGCTGTCTCTCTCTCCGCCTCTCACTGCATGTCTGTCTTTGTTTCTGTCAGTTTCATAATTTCACCCCTTTTTCCAATTTCTTGTTTTGCCTACCCTTATCCTGTGTACATATTTTTGATGTTTCTGTATGTTTGAAATATGCCCTGTGTGTGAGTGTTGGTTCTCATTGTGCTCCTGTCTACAGTGAGTGCGGCAGCAACTCACAGACTCCCTCACCTTACTGTCAGAGGGTTATCAGTGTAAAGCCCGGTGTGCCTCCCACTGAGCCAGGAGGCACATATCTTCTCTCCACCGGCTTTCATCTGTGCCTTAATGCAACTGCACTGAAAGCACACACATATAATTAATTTATTATGGCAACTTTTCTGCCCCCTTTCTCCATCTTGTAACCCCAATTTCTAACATCAGTTTGAATCATCTTTGTGGTCTTTCAAGTACAGTTGACGCTCAATGCGTTGCGCAAGAACACGTATGTGCAGCAAATCTTAATGAATGTTGACTTTTCAGTGACAATTATTTGGTATTGACAAGTGTCGACTGGAGCATTGTTGTCTGAGTTGAGTGTTTTTGAAAAATAATCAAAAACGGTGTCCACTTCATTCTGACGGTGCAGACGCCATCAACAGGCGCTGACATAGTGCTGAATTTACATTCTTAGTTAAATTAGCATCGATTATTTCACTGTGTTAACATGTAGACAGAGTAAAATACAGTGCTACTGTAGGAGCGCTGAAACACAACACATGCTTTGTGCTATGTGAAATTCATAAATTCATGATTTTCATTCACATAATGTTGGTCAGTTGTGTTTCACTGGGCAGCACAAAGGCCTGTATATGATACACGTATGCAGTATGCAACATGTGAGACAGTGTGCCTGAAAGAGCTTCCCATGGCAGTAAATCTTGGCTGTTTCATTTCCTTCTGTGATTTGTAATTCTGTTGACTTATCGGTCTAGATCAGTCTTTCCTGCTTCTGGTTTTGCTGACAGGCCAAAGCTCAAACACACATGTCCACCCTCATACACACACATTAGATTAGCTATAAGAAAAGCCATTTTTCTACTGTATAGGGTCTTTCTAAACAGTTTTAAGCATGAGTGCAAATAAACTACCAGTCGCTGCACTGACTTTCTTTCTTCAGCATCTGATTTAGAAGCACCGGAGGCTGTCAGACCTTCCCTCTAGCATATGAGCTCACTATAGTAATAACGACTAAGATAATCATATAATGTCGGAAATCCTAGATCTTGATCACCTCCAAAATTGAATTAACTGATCCGTTGACCCTGGGTTATCTCTCCACCAAATTTCCGTTAAATAGAATCAACAACGGCAGTGTAAGATTAGTAAGTTTGTTACATAAAATGAAACAATGAAAGATAATTTAGCCAGCTGAAAGACTGTTCCAGAATGTAGGAGTCCTGACTAACAATCGCAAGTTTGACTTCAGAGTAACACAGAAATGCCATGCAAACACTCAAACATAAGCACATAAGCATGATCTCACACAGCTTTTCACACACCACATACTTCACACATTCACTGTGATCACATATGGCATAATAATCTCTGTAATGTACACAGAGCAATATGGACATTCATGCTTTATATATTTCTGGTTATCAACTTGTTCTTTCTGCAGCCATGTTTTTACCATAGATAACCTAACTGCTGCTGCTACAGTATGTAATTCCAGCCCCTCAGGTTGATAGTGCTGCATGCTGTCACAGGTGTCACAGGCTACAGTTAAATGTGTCAGCGTGTTTTTATGTTATTAGTCCGTGTAAACATGAAGCCATGGTAATCACACCCCTTGTGGCGTTTTTATGCGCCGAGGGCCTAATCCATCAGAAAAGCAGAAATTATCAGCTCACCCGCTAGTGAATCTTATACACCACCTCTTTATGCGGATTACAGGATGTAGGTGGGGCTCTTACGCACATCGGAGCACAGACTGCTTCTCACACCAACACCCACAGACCAACATGCTGATAGAACAGCTAAACACTGACCAGAAAAGAGCAAACATCACTTTGCAAAGAGCTGTTTGGGCTATTGCGGTTTTACAGATTTACAGAGTAAGACAGATGACTAAGCATAGGGACAAAAGATTGCATGTTAGTGCACTGCTAAAAATGTAGTCTTTACATGTTATCTATCACTTTTAGCTGGACATCCTTTTAATTATTAAAAACCAAAAAATCATCCCGAGCACAGCAACACAATAAGGTGCTGGTAGATAGCAGGATAACTCTATCAAAAATCAAAAACAAACTACCGCACACAGATTCGACTTACTCATTTATTTGTGAGCAACACGTTTCGCTCATTGCTTCTTCAGGCTCACAATGAAATTACAGAAGCATTTACAGGTGTGTTAAGTAGATCCTGTGCAGGTCATGTGACAAGCACAATCACTGTATTACCTGACTCCCACAAAAACATCATCTTATACATAGTATCAGAATATCATATACATATATACATACCATATTTTAAAAAAATGTAAACAATTTTTTAAACATACATAAGATAGAAAAATTACTATATTACCCGACCACATGAATATCATCAGGAAAAAACAGCCTGACATTCCTACCTTTAGTACATATCCCTCAAGGGGAGGGTAGGATACTAGCTAACCTTGTAAAAAGGAAAGGAACCCCACATCAGAGACGGACACAACAATCATCATTACAAAAATGGGCTCAAATCTAATGTTTCATTCAATCCAAAAGGTTCAATGGTGTTCAGTTCATGAATCCAAAAAGCTTCCCTTCTCAAAAGTTGGTTAATAATATTACCACCTCTTGGATTAGGACTCAATCTTTCAATTCCAATAAATTTAAGAGAAGTGATCGAGCCATGATTTTTCTCTCTATAATGTCTAGCAATGGCATAATCCATATTTCCATTTCTAATGGCTGCCTTATGCTCTGCCACTCTCACTTTGAGATTCGGTTTAGTTTGGCCCACATACATTAATCCACAAGGAAATTTCAAAACATAAACAACATGGGTAGACAGACAGTTAATAAATTATTTTATGTTGTATTTCTTCGCTGAATGTGGAAGGTTAAATGTTTTAGTGTCAAATGTGTTTGAACAGTGCGCACATTTGCCACACCTGTAGTTCCCATAAAGCTGTAATGAAAGCCAATTAGTTTGAATCAGTTCTTTATACATTGAACTGACAACAAAGTCTCTGATGTTTCTGCCTCTCCTGAAGCAGAAACGAGGTCTAGACCCCTGCAAGATGATTCAAATTTGGGTCACATTCTAGGATACACCAATGTTTGTTTATGATATGTTTAACTTGTTTAGAAATGGTACAATATTCAGACACAAATGTTGTTCTGTTTCCAACAGGTTTAGGGGAAGACTTCAATAATTCTGTCCTATCTTTCCTATTGGTTTCTTCCACAGCCTGGTGAATCAGTGCTTGATCCTTTTGATTATTCTTCCTTAATCTAGTTTCTTTATGTTGAAATTTCTGAAGTTTTGGTTCTGTATAACTGCTACTGTTTTATTTTCTCAGTGCGTCTGTGCTTGTGCGAACTATCTAGTTCTTCTTTTCCATAAACTTTTTCCCAGTAACACAATTTTAATACACCAAATATTGTCACTTCCTGTTTAGTAGGTCATTTGTCGTGTGATGGTCCATTGTTTTTGCTGAAACAACAAGTGTTAATGCTTTATGAAGTAGGAATGCTGTGTGTGCAATCACTGTTATATTTGACTTTTTGCCACACCCTGCCAACAAGGGACAGATTTACATCTTGCTCTTTCTAGTAATTTGACAATGGCTCCTTGATTTAAGACAGTCTTCAACTTCTAGCTGCCAAATGTAGACTGTCTCTAGCAGATTTTTATCAGTTGTAGCTAGACCAACATCAGCTCCATTTGTTGGTTGAAAGCATTGTCTCCTGCTTACTTCTTTTTGGTTGAGCCATTTTAAAACAGAAACCCTCTAAAATGATCCTGATTAAATTATATCATGGTAAAAAGTCACACCAGCTGATGACCAAGAAACTGGTCTTGTAATTGCAGTGTGGAGCTAGTAAGTCCTAATGAGTTGTCAATATTAACCTATGTTAGTGGATGTGCTACTAGCACAAAATAATGTAGTATGAAATCCTCCTTGGCCCCTGAAGTAGCACTGGGTTAGGTTGCTACTGTAGGTAGCAAGCTATGTTGTTAGCTAGACATGCTAACCTTTCCACCTCATGTAAGCACAGACAAACACACTGTTCCAACCATTTCTTACACTTTCGTTCTTGCGTTGTTGCTAAATAAAAACGATCCTCCAAACTCTTTAAATTTTGGGTATTAATCACTACATCTCCATGCATGCTGCTTCAACATGTAGACAAATCCAAAGCTTGACAGGCTTGCTGTGCCTAGTTACAGTTGCTAAGCTATGACTGGCCAATCAGTGTTTTTGCGAAAGCTCAAGTGGATATTTCAGCCATACACACGCACAACTTAAAGTGTTACTTTTAAGCCAGAAAATTGTGCATGTGTGTGTGTGTGTGTGTGTGTGTGTGTGTGTGTGTGTGTGTTGTGTGTGTGTGTGTGTGTGTGTGTGTGTGCTGTCAGCTGATGAGATGATACATGTATGTGGGTCGGTGGGTGGGTGTGGGGAATGGACACATTGCCAAGGATGGCTTTCAACCTGCTAAGCGATACAGCCATCTGTCCAGCATGTGTGTGTGTGTGTGCACTTGCAGGAACAATTACATTTTTGTTGATGGGTGTCAGGGTCCAGGTGGCTGTATTCTGTAATATTGCACCCACAGTGTGCAACATGTTAGTCATAAAAACCCATTCATAGATGCCCAAAATGGGAACTCACCACAAACCGAAAACTGTAACCTGAGAAAATTGTGGCTTTTAGGGCTGCAACCAACATCCACTTCTTTTATACAGTCTATGGTTGCAACTCATCTTGGTGTCTTGAGTTCAAGAGAAAGTGGCCGCGTCCAGTACAGTTAGCATAATCTGGCCTGAGACACTCATTTATATGTCAATTCTTTATCTGTAAAACCGATGTTAATACTGCACCAGTAATGGATTTCATCTCAAGGCTGTCTCAGTTTTCTGGCCATGGCATGCTGTAATTGATGGAAAGCATAAAAATGAAGGAAGGTTTGAAAACTATGGCATGTTCACGGAAAGTTATCAGCAGCGATATAAAGTAATTTGTAGTAAGAAGGCTGAACATGAGATAATACTTGAATAGCTTTTGGAAAGATAATCTTAAATGATCTCCTCTGCTAATATTTAAAAGAGATATACATTGAAACTATACAAGAGCTTTATTTGTTAGTGTTTACCACACAGCGAAGAACCCAAGATCATCACGGACTAGAGGACTACTCACAACTATATAGTGTAGTGGAACAAGTGTTTACATGAAAATGTCTTGCTTGTTACAAGTGCGGCTGGAGAGCTTGTCTGTTCAGAGGCTTCCTGGAGGCAAGGCGGATGAAAAAGACCACTTCATAGGCTAAAGCAGATAACAAATGACTGAGCTCCTCCTTTTAACTCCACTTGTTGATGTCTTGAAACAAGATCAGGGTTCAGAACCCATCAAAGGTCTTTGGGAATATATTGAAAACCAAAAAAACATTTTGTGCCTGAAGGAGTAAAGACTTCTTTTCAAAGGTAAAAAGCAGCTGGAAACACGCATTAGCAGGATATTAAAAAAATAACAATGTGTATTGTTCGTCTGCAGTAACTCATACACTTGTTGATAGCAAACGTTTTGGGTTTATCAGAGAAGCAGTTAAACTAGATAAGAGAGAACAAGGGGGGTTGGGGCGACACTGTACTATTCCATCTTTTGATTCCCACTGTGACAGGATCCATTCCTGTACTGCAAATCGTATTTCTACTGCTTCTGAGTGCAGTTTTGCATATCAAACCAATGAAAAATCATCCGTGGTGCATTCCGGGTTGATGCTGAGGAGGGAGACGGAGGGTGGTCTATTTTTACATCCAGCCAAAACAAGGTTTGAAGTGAAGGCCCAGCAGAGAGCAGGAAAAAAACTTGAGTTTATATGCTGCTCTGATGTAGAGTGTAGGATCTGCAGACGATGCTCTGTCATTCATGATCGAGAATATCAAGAATAATGCTCAGATATCTGGCATAGCTTTTTAGTGGTTTTGAAGATTTTTTTAGCAGCTCAAAGGATGGCAATGTGGCTTGGTCAGACCAATGCTTTGGTTTAGGCTAGACTGCCGGGACAATTTCTACAGACATGGTCCCCAGAGCAAGACTCCTGCTGAAATTTCCTCTATTTCTTCTGTTTGTTATCCCTCAACATTTCATCTAGATCTCATCTGGTCAAAGTTAAAATTCTTCTAATACGCTTATCAATTTATGACCAAATACCTCATGACATTCCCATTAGTCGCAGCTGTCCTTTTTGTTGTAATTTGCATTTTTAAAAGTGTTACCATGTAAATTAAGATGGTGAATGTTAGAGCCTACCAGCCTACAGTTTTGATACATTTTAAATGCTGTATGTATGAAAGTAATACAACGTGCATTCCTTTTTTATATCTGTGTCTTTGTTGATACATTTACTATGACACTCCTCTGCTCCTTCAAAATCTGTCTACAACAAAAACTACTTTTGTTTGTAGGTCGGACTGTACCAGCTTCTAAGATCCACGCATGCCACTGGAAACTGTTTCTCACAATATGTGTCTATGTGTGTGTGTACTTGCATGTGAGTATGTGCTTGTATGGGTGGATTATATCCTAAGAAGGCATTACACATGATATAGAAAGAGCAAATTACTAATCCCTTGCGAAGCTACAGTAAACGTGCCAAAAGTGTGTTGTCAAGGAAAAGTAAAAAGTAATTAAGGCCAGCATTTCTATGTGAAGATCCTTTATCAGAGGTATTGGGTTGTGAAATTCTTTATATGGTACAATGTACAGGGAGAGGTGTTTTCTTGTAAGGCACAGCCTATTTTCATGGCTATATTTAGAGGCCTGTTCCTACTGGAGGTGAGGATATTGCCTGCTGCGCGTAAGCTGGGGGAGGCATATGTTTTTCCCCCATCTGACCTACACTTCCTAGTGTGAATTAAATCAAAGCTGAGAAGTGCTGTGAAGAGGTGATAGGCAGGGGTCTCTCGAGATAAGCCAGTGCCATTTTTGCTCCAACCGGCCAGCAAAATAAGTCAGCCTAGTGTGGTCTAACTTTTTGACAAATAAACTGATTGTAGTTACCGTGGTATAATGCCCAAAGGGGATCTGTAAATAAAGGAAAAATGAAAGGACACAAAGAATAAACTGTGGTTGTACCTAAATGAAAGCTGAAAGCTATACTTTGGCTTTAAAACGCATCACTGACCATGTCATCTTGCATCTCCTTTGTTAGATACATCTTATTTATGTTCTGACATCAATGGAGTCCTAGCTGATGCTAACAAAATCTCTTCTCTTCTCTTCTCTTCTCTTCTCTTCTCTTCTCTTCTCTTCTCTTCTCTTCTCTTCTCTTCTCTTCTCTTCAGTCTAGTCAGTCTAGTCTGATTTATATGGCAGCATCACAGATGTTGCATTTATTTGTAGCCATGGGCCAGAGATGAAAAGAGACTGGTGGTTGAGTGTCAGAAATGCTGAGCAATCTTCGGAGCCCATCTGGGCTAGTGGAACTGGCTATAAACCGACTCCATCTTCACTCCATCATCTTCAGTCATACTCTCAACTATGACGCCCTGCAGGTGACATATGGGACCCTCTGATGAAACTCACAGCAAACATGAAGTAATGTACGGACACTGGAAGTGGACAAGCTATAAGAGGAAGGAAGAGTTGAAGGGAAGGAGAAAGAAAAAAATAACTCCTAAATAGAATGCTGGGTGACATGACCTGTCTTCAGTCCACCATGATAATCCTTCACAGTGTGGTCAGTGAACGGAAATGCCATCTCCCTCTCCTTCCCTTTTTTCCCCGTCTTCAGCCCCTCAGCTGCTGCTTCATCATTCTCTGTCTGAGGCTTACAGTGTCACATGATTTCACATTGCAGACATCGAAAGGATGGAACATCTGTCTAAATATCCTGAAGATAGGTATTTTTAGCCACACTAGCGGAGTGGTTTGAGGGAGGGCAAAGTTGATTAGTCGATGTGTTGGTCAGTCCACCACTTTGGTCCAGACTGACAAATGTCAAAAACTACTGGATGAATAGTCATACATTTTTGTACAAACATTCTTGTCCCTATAGGATGAATACTGACTTAATTTAGCATCATCACCATTAATGCTGATTAGCAAATGTTAGCATGCTAAACTAAGATGGTAAACATTACCTGTTAAACATCAGCATGTCAGCATTATCATGGTCAGCATGTAAACTCACTGTTCTTCTCAAACATTGAATTTTGTAAATTCTCCTGTAAAATATCTTGGCACTGTACGTTAACAATAGCATCATTTCAATTAGAATCTAGAGATTCTAGTCATTTGAAGTTGATGAAAATGTCATGTCTGTCTTTTCTGTCCCATTCCTGTTTTCTTATATTTCTTTACCTATATCACGTCCTAAATGTCATGGCAGCTGAAGTTTGCGCCATGATTTACTGATGTAGAACATAGTCTAGTTTCCACCCTCTAAAAGAGCACACTGGCTCCAATCTCCTGTCCTCACAGGGACGAATCCATTGGGTTTCTATCTGACTTTGCTCCCCGGCTTATGATTTATTCATATGTAGAGTACAACATTCTGACAATCCCCCACCCTTTACCCACAACCCCCACCTCTCCAATCAGAAATATCGAAGGGGGCTGTATGGGAATGAAGCATAGGGCTGAAGCAGTGCAAGGTGGAAACACACTGTAAAATTAGCACACAGTATAGGTTACATTAAACTTACAAAGCCAGCAGCGAGCCTCAAGTTGCTTGTTTTTCATAGCATATCCATTCATAATTCACCATGTAAACTACAAAGGTGGATGGGTAAATGGACATGTGAACTAGTGATGAGACAGAGAGGTACATTTGACACTTCAAAGCATTTTAATGTAGCATTTGTAGCATGGGAAATGAACATGCATTAGAATGGGTTTTTGCAAAAAAAACAACCTTTGTACTCAAACAAAAAAACAGCTCCATCCAGACATATTATGAGAGCTAGTAGGGAATGAAAGAAAGGGGTTATGGGTGATATAGCTGTATTAGATGGTGAGGACAGCCGGTATATAAAAAAACTGTGTGACACTGGGTGTACATAGGCTACACTTACCCACATGCAACATAGGTATCTATAAATTCCCTCTCTCATGAACTGCCTGCAGTTTTCTTCTTCTCATGTTGTCTTGTGTATTTATTATGTATTTTTTTCATGCAATAGTTGTCCCAGTAGAAGGCTTGTCTGTTCAGGAGAGGATTCTCCACTGTCAAAAAGTCATGCTCTCCTAAACTATAACCCTAACATTATGGGTCTATGTGAGCCCATGTTTATTTCTTTATTTCTTATTAACTGCTTACAGGAAGGCCAAAAACAAAATAATAGTCTAATGGCTGTAAAGATGCTGTGCTTTGACGTCACTTGGTTCTACTACAAGACCCAGAATGCGTCGCTCTCGTTTCTCGCTGCGCTGGCTATGGCGATGCATTCAAGGACTCCTCCGGACTTCTTACATTCGATTTCGTAAATTTCTGCTGCCACTTGTAAACTGATTTAAATCACAAGTAAAGTGGTTTGTGGTAGTAAAATGATTACAAACCATGGACATCTTGGTGAATCATCTATATTTTTTGTAATGAAACAACGTTACACAGTGCAATGAAAGAATGAAGAGGTCTAAAGTACATTTTAATCATTTTATAATTTGTTTTAATAATCTTTCACATTTTCACCCTGTGTTTGGTGGTTTTGGTCACATCAAATGTGTTTTGATAATAGGCTAGGCTATGTCTATCTCGGTTACATTAAAATAACACATAGGCTATTCTTATGGTAGGGCAATAGGCTATAGGACTAGTCTGCCAGAAATGTATTAAAATAGGATGGGAAACTAGCTAGCATGTGTAAACTGGAAATGCATGTGTTTTTTGTAGGCTAGTAAGTTAATGTTAGTCTTGCTGACATTTTGAGGAAGAAACACAGCTAGTGGCATTACTGGCGCTGCTAATATTAGTGTAACATTACTAACCTTTTATGCTATTGTTTAACTTTTAACTTTCATATCAGTAACAAAGAACAATGTCACATAATGCCATGGTTATTGCTTGACGTATGGAAAGGCTAACTTTAGATGTGTGCTGGTAGAGTGGCAAAGCATTTGCACCACTGAAAACTATCAAGAGGTGAATGCAAATGTATTGTAGAAAAGCTAATGATACAAAAATGTCAGCCCAATGTTTTCAAGAGTAACGAGTAACACTTTCACAGAGCAACTTAGGTGTTTTTGTACTAAGACAACTGATGAGTATTAAATGTGACATTAACAGCAAAAATAGAGTTTTAAAACATGCAATAAAACATCAGATACATGTACAGCTTCCTTGCTCTCCACCCTCTCATGTCAGGAAGTTGAGGAAATGACAATCTAATTTCACGGGGCTTGCAAGTGCGTCAAACCTCGGAAATATCACAATTCCGACAGCACTAGAAGGCAGCACGTCCCCGTACCACTACGAGCAGCAGCAGCAGCAGCAACGGCAGCGGTATCAGCAGCGCTTTCTCTGTCTGTAACCTAAACAATGACTCCTACTACAAACCGGAGGAAAGCACGCCAGTAGAATGCGTTACACAGCACCAAAACCCTGCATTTCGCTGCTATTCCGACCACACACTTCAATGTGCCAAAAGTAAACATGTGGATACCTACAGAGCAGGAAAAATACGGCGTCGGTAAGTTTATTGCCTTTATGTTTTTAAAACTGCTGTCCTCTGCGTTCACTCACATTCAGTTGTAGGGCATGTGTGAATGTGTGGATAGGTTTGTAGAGGTGAGCTGTCTCGACTTCCAACACTGCAAATTCTTATAGTGAGTGATTTATTTTTTGTGGCAGCATCAGCTCTCTTTCAAACAGCCCATAGCGAGAGGTTGGTTTTCATCTGACTTCCACATTGCAAAGCATAGGGTTGTCGCTCTGACCCCCCATGGTTTGCCAAATGAACAGCCACATTTTGATTCACCCCCTAGTCGTGCTTTGCCCTATTTCCCCTTGCCATTATTCGGTTATATAGGCTACTTGTGGGCTATCTTGACTCAGAGGTGTTTTGAATTTGGTCCTGTTGTATTGTTTCTGTTTGAATAGTAGGGAAATAATCTGCTCACCACACACTCTTGTGTGGGCTATTTCGCTCAGCCTCTGCCAATTCTTCGAAAGACACACACACACACACACACACACACACACACATAGGAGGAAAAACAAAGAAGATACATTTTCTTTAATTTAGATGGGTCTGGGAGTGAGATCGCTGTGGACCCTGAGAGGTCATGGAAATGTGTGCATCCTTCAGTGCATTGTTCCAGGCTGTCCGAGGGCTCTGGTTCAAACACTGAAGTGAGACAAACAAGCGACAACATCGCAAACGATGCCAAAGGTAGGGGAGGGGGCGGTGGGTGATAAATCCCACACAGACTTAGTCCTGTTGGTGTGATAGAAATTTCTTCTTTGCCTGTCTTTACCCACAAAAAACAAGCTCATTGAGATGCGGCCACTGAGAGGCGGCTTAAACGTCTCATAATTATATCCCCCAGAGATATTAGTCTGCTCTGGTCCCTTCATGATCCCTCAGTCTCCGTAAAAACGAGCCAATAATCATTTGTAAATCTTTGCAAGGATGCCACGAAAACGTGGCCAGTATAAACCTCTTGAAACTGTAACTGTGATATGATAAGAGGTTACATGTAATCCCTTCTTGTGTTTAATTCTTGTATGTAACCTATCTGGTTGCATAACAACCTCCAGGCCTGTTTTAGATGCTGCTTAGTGTCCCAAAATGTGTGCCACCTTGCCACCATGACCTGAAATCAGTGAAGCACAGTGAACCAGAAACTAGCCTTTGGCCTCTCTCTGCCACTTGACTGCTTTGCTAAATTTTCCCCTGGTAAAGACTTGTTTCACCTCTCTGCCCATGTTAAGTGCCAAAGACCTGACCTTAGTCACTGTGCAGTTATATTATATAATAATTAATCCTGTGCACGGCAGGGTCCTGCAGCCCTCAAAGAAGGCATTCATATTTCAATAGGGCAGGATACAGTAGATTTATTCCATTTAGCTTCTTAAACCCATTCCCTCCTGTCAAAGTTCACTAGGCTGGAGAAAAATTTATTTTGAAGGCTAAATACTTGTTATTGTCCCCAAACTGCTACAAGGGGCCATGTTAATTGGATTAAGGGTCTTTATCCCATTTCCCCCCCTTAACAACAGCAATAAGACTGTGATTTATTTTTTAAGACATCTTTTGGCAGCGGCCCACTTTTTTTGTGGCCGGGTCCTTGTGAGGAAGGAACTGGAATGTTTTCCTGTTGTGAAATTTAGGTTACATGAGCCTACACATGCACACAAAGGTGTGGTGAAAAGCTGTTTGGTGACTCGGGTTAGTTTTAGTTACAATGACAATGAAACTTTAATGGTCTGAAGTTAAGAAAGGTTGCTCTTGGTATTTGGTTTTGTTTGTACTGTACATTTTCTATCAATGTCTGGAATGGCTCAATTGAGACTTTAGAGCTATTGAAGGCTAGGTTATGCTAGAAAAAAAGTAGTAGTTTGTATGACATGTTTATTTGACCACATTGTACAGCAAAACTTTTTATAGCCCTTCCAAACCGACACACTCGAAGTTGGGGGGAAAAGCCATTTATTACACGAGACGGTGAAGGGATGGGCAAAAATGGCCCTAAAATAATATCGCGATAGTTCAGGGTATTTCTGTGATAATGATATTCTTGATGGCATAACAATATGCTGAAAAATATTTTAGAATTCACAATCACGCACTATCCCTCACAGGATATTTGGTGGGGAAATAAGTTTATTATATTGACCTCTTTTGTTGTTAATGTTTTCTTGCACTTCTTAAATATTACCATGGTTTGTACTACCACTTCCACACTTCTGAAGTCACTTCCCTTTTTGGAAATAACTCCTTCATGTGGAGCCGGTAACAAGGTTACTTTTACTTTCAGTCGTGCTTGTTGTTGCACTGTGTAACGGTATGACGTCATTACAACCACATTACAAAAACATTATACTGATATTCCGTGAACGATATGATATGGCACACCACTAGTTGTGACACATTAACAGGTGAGGGGTTTCAAAGCTGTTTGAGCTTCTGACAAGATCTTCTGATGAAGTGTCTGGCACCTTAAAGCTCACCATTAAACACTTTCTAGCAGCCCCGCATAATTAACTTAATAGTCATCAGATAATCCGAATGAAATGAAAGACTTTTTAGATATTTTGAATTTTCTTTTGTCAAACTGTAATAACATTTATCATGGTTATTGCAATACTGGTACACATGGCAAGACAAAATATTCCATCAGCATGGTCTCCAAATGTTTATCCTCGTTTCAAAATAACCTCACACCAGGAATAACCATTGATCCCCAGATGGAATTTCACCTTTAATCATTCATGCCAGGAGGAATATGCTGTTTCCTTTCCACAGGTCTCTCATAGCAAAACAATACCTGAAATGATATTGAGCTAAATTACATCTCTAGTAGAATTATCATCGTTGATCCACGTCTGTTTTTACTTTTCTGTTAAGTCCTGTTGGGTCTTTCATGAATATCCATGCTGTAGGATTGCTATGGAATATCTAAATATTGGAGCAAGTAAGTCCCTACCTTAGCCATTTTAAATGTGATCTCCTCCAGGTGCTTTCAGTGAACATTTGATCCCCTTTTGACAAGGGGCTGGGTAACTAAAAGGCCTTGGAAACCCTTGGATCCTTGCAGGAACATTTGATCTCGGGCCAAATCGAGATGAGATCAGAAAGTCTTGCTGTCTAATTGGAAGGTTGCAGCGTTTGATGTTGATTCGCCTTACTAGTGAAGCGGGGCACTGCGAGGGTGGGGGCCACTGGCATTGATGAAATATGAATGGACTCTTGCCGAGTTGATGTTAAGGCGCCCATTAGCTCGCCAGTAGAGTGATTACTGGTTTTTAACCTGAAGCAAGAAGGTTGGGAGATTGATGAGATGATGTTAATATTTGACTCCTAAATGGACTTGGGATATGGAGACATTAGATGGAGCCAAGAGGGACAATATCAAAGTCGTGTTATTGAACAGAAAGATGGGTTAGGTTGGCTGTAAAAATGATGAGATAACAGAGGGTAAGAGGAGGCATAAAGTCGAGATCTGAGCTGAATCTCGGTTGACATATTTACCCAAGAATGTATTTCCGATGCTTAATAAGTACACAATGAATAATCTTTCACAAATGACACTGAAGACAAACACACTTTGACTTATGACTGCACTGCTTCTCGAGGCTGCATTGTGTCATGCTGAGCATAGACACAAGAGTTAATGTTGTAGACGGACAGAGAGTGAAGCCTTTCTCCTCATTAAAGCCCTTTGATACAACCAATCAAGCAAGTCATTGCTCATCATAATTTAGACACATAATTAAACCATTTTAATGAGCTGGTTTGCATCTGTGTGCGTGCAAGTTGAATTCTCTACCGATGGCTGGAGAAGCTTGATTTAGTGTGCAACCCCGTTCCATTCTTTGAGTGCCGTTGGAAAAAGCAACTAGCAGCATCAGATAAAGACAGAGTGGAGCAGCGGCCTGATTGAATGTTCCTGCTTCTGGCCTGGCTGCGATGCCAATGTCGGGCCTAGGGGTTTCCTGCTCTCCCATGGCTGACATCTCTGGTTCCTCCCCTGGGGGATTGTCGTTATGGTTGAAGGGAGGGTGCACGAGATTGGCGGGGGCTGATGGGTGGTTGAGGCTGCTGGCGCGTGTCAGGGGTGGACTCATTGTTGGGGCGGCTGCCCTGTCCTGTTACCCCCAAATTCACCCTCCTCCCTCATCTCCCACTCCACAGGGGATTAGCAGGTTGTTTTGGAGGGGGCCCCGAGGCCCATTCCACCATTATACCCATGATTCTGTAATGCAGCAAGCCCCAGGGCGATGTATGGGAGAAGGTGGGGGAGGAGGCGTGGCGAGGTGAAACCTACCAGCTTGTAATTGCTTCCTCATCCGCTGCCTCGTCTCCATCTGCAGAGATAGCACCCCTTCTCCTCTATGTGTGTGTGCGCGCACACACACATTTGCAAATATACTTGCTTGCCCACTGCAATCATTCAACATGGGAGACGGTAGGAGGCTCCCTTGTGAATTGAGCAGATGCACAAAATAAAAAAGAAATAGAGAGCTATAGAGTTAACCACCCAGTCCACTGCTATACACAAGCAAGTCTCTGGTGTGTGCATCATGTTAGGGTTAAATAAATCTACATGGACATGTGACATATGACGAGCTCAGTGAGCATTTTATTCACTGCTGATTCACCCTGACAATAATAGCTATTATAGCACAAACATGGCCCGAGACATGAGGTCAGAGTTGGAGAAATGCCACCGCTGGTTCGTTTGTGTTATACAATTAAATCATGCTCTATTTACTATCAGAGGCCTCAATTATGAAAGAAAACACCCAAACAGCACAAACATTGTCTGTTTATTTAGATTCAGCGACCCAGGAAAAGGACACGATTGTGTGTCTTCTCAGTAATATTTTGTGGAAATGAACATATTTTACCTCCTTTTTCTTTTCATATACTTTCAGCCTTTTGTTACCACACTTGATGGGGATACTCATGTGAATCCCATTGGAGTTGGTGACACAAACAAACCAATGTGTTATCGTCGGTCCACATCCATAATAGTATAATGTTGAGACAGGCAGCTAGGGGGGAGTTTTCCTGCTTTTCCACTCCAGTGACAGCCTAGCGTGCTTGCTAGGGAGCTGATGCTTCTACTCTGAAATGGCTGAGTGATTTTCAGTTTATCAGAATGCATATGGTTATCATAATGACCATTATTTCACATTGGCTTGACATGAATAATTGCTTTCAGATGTTTGTGTCTGTCTGGTGACTGCTCAAATCCTTCTTAGAAGGATTAGGCTAGTTGATAAATTGATAATTTGATCAAAAAATGAATCAGGTATGTTTATAATTCATAAATGGTTACAGTCATTTTTCAATCAAAAAAGCCAAAATTTCACTGTTTTTATCCTATATTTCTAATTAAAAACTGGATTGTTTAAAACAACCCATTTGCTAAAATAGTCATAATCTGCAAATGCAATGAGTACAAAATGAAATCTTTGGTGATGAGATTGTCATCTCTCTCAAGATACTGAATGTTGTTTGTGGTTTTTGATCAAATGCTTCAGTGTTATGAAAAACTGCCTTTTTAGCAAGCCTGTTGTTGGTGTAGTGGTTGGTTGTGGTTCCCCTTCCTCAATATCAATCCGTGATCCCTGCATGAGAGAGGTTAATGGGATATGTCCTATTAGGAATTCAGCAGCTTAACTGATCAGTGGTGCTCCTGTAGCGGAGGCGAGGCTAGAGTGCGTATGTGTTTTTGTCATCTGTGTGGGTCGGCGGAAAAATGACTGACATGCCATTTTCATAAATGAAGGGCGTCTGCCGGTGACAATCTCAGTGATTGGCGGGTGAGAAGAGCTGCTTATGCATCAAGAGACATTTTTTTGTGCTCAATTGCGGCACAAAAATGATTGTCTGCGCTGGCCCAGTATTGGTTATCTGTGTACTGTGGCTGTAATCAAGGCTTGCATATATTAACCATAAAGGAAGTGTGAATTGATTTGTGCGAGCGTTTGTGTGGTTGACCCAGTGTATCATAATGACCTCAAGGCGTCCAATTTCCCATAAACCTCATGTTAGTAATGGCTATGCTCACCCTCAAGTTACTGAAACCAGTATGCTTAATTCATCATTAACATGCTAATAAAAAGGGATAGGTACAGTCTCTTCAGGATAAATCTAATATCGTTAATGTATTATTGATAGCTAATAAAGTGTCAAGGCTCGCTTAAAGGAGATATGCATAATTTAAGAATGTGAAGCGCTAATGGCCGAAGTTGTCTCTGTCGTCAATTACCCCGGTAATTCTTGAATTTAGAATTGGCCTCTAACAGTCATTCACGCAGTCACAGTGGGCGATGTGTAACCAGAGGAGACCCGTATGGCTTTGCTCCACTTCTTTGTTTTACTCTCCAGTGTAATCTATTTCTCTGTGCGATTATGGACCCTCATCAGGCCAAATTTGCTTTGGGGAATCTTTTCCTTTGCGGTTTTATGATGATACTAAGGATATCGTCATGCCCATGCAGAAATATTAGGAATTATGTCCACTCTGAAATACCGAAACAGCAGAGAACTATGGTCAAACGATGTAGTTATGTCACTGTTTGTAAACTACAGGAGGAGACTACTAAGGCTGGACCTGAATATTTGAATATTTGACAATTGGGTACACATTTGATTTTCAATTATGAGATTCGATTCGATTATTCGCTCTTAATTACTACCGCAGCTCAAAAAGTGACATTTAGGCCAGCCCTAGAGACCACAGCCACACTAGCAGCTCTGTGAGGCTGTACCTGAGCTAAATGCTAAGATCCCTAAAATGCTCACACTTACAATGCTAATACATTGATGTTTAGAAAATATAATATTCACCATTATAGTTTAGCGTGTTAGCATTCTGCTAACGAGCTAATTCGTCCTAAACACAAAAGTGCCCCCTGTGGCTGATTGGAATGTTATTAGTATTTGTTCATAATCTTAATCATTGGACAAACGATGGTACTACACTTAAGGTCACAGGAACATGGCAATTTATCCAATAGTCTTTGAGATATTTCTGTCTAGACCAAAGTCGTGTCGACCAACAGACCAACATTCTCATACCCAGACAGCATCATTTAAAACTATATATCCACTAAGTAGAGTGTTTTCCAAAAGATCAGATATAAGTTGCCTAAATCCCCAGCTTAATGTGGATAAAATGCCACAATGGAGGACTAAAGATGGATTTGTGGACATGTTCTAAATTTATCTGAGTTCCAAGATACTTAAAACTAAGTTATCCCTCAAAAAGTGCAGCTCCACTCTGCTTGGTTCCTCTGAAAGGCATCACAGTCCAGTTCACCGAGTAGGACACTGTGAGGAGTTTATCAGCGGGGCGACGGTCAGGATTAATGTCAGTGAGCGAGAGAGAGAGAGCGAATGAGGAAGAGGGTGAAAGGTCTTCAGACAGAAAGCTTGTAGACGCCATTGCTCGACCTTGACTGGGCGTTCACAACTTGCTGGCCTCCTCTGTTCCCTCTCTCCTTTGTTTTTTAGTGCCTTAATTAAATGGAAATGCTACTGTATTGCTGTTCCTTTTTGCTTTCTGTTTCTCCTCTCTGCATCCTTTTCTCTATCCCCCTACACTCTCCAGCGCATTCCCACAGAGTGAACTGTTTCCAGAGACAGCAGGTCGTACTGTAATAACCCTTATCTCACGTTCTGCCTCTTTCTTCTCATCCATCGCTCACGCATTGCTTTTCTGTCTGGCTTTTTTTCTAACCCTTTCTTTCAGCAGCCCATTTTCCTCTATCTGTGCTTCAGTCTGTTCCACCTTTATCTCTCTTCCACATGTGTCTCTTTCTCTTACCCTCCCTTTCCCTCCTTTGGATCCATACTCGCCTGTCCCAGATATCCCCAGATACTGTGTGTTTGCCTCTTGTGTATTCAAGGATGCAAATGTGTGGCTGTGCTTTCCCATGTGCATCTGATGTTCCATACGTGCTTTTGTATACTTGTGTGTGTGTGTGTGTTTGCCGCAGCTTCAGTGGGCTGAACGACTGAAGATGATAAAGCTCTACAGGTGCCCCTCAGGCTTTGGAGAAGAGCTGTAGATACAGATGTTATGTATCTTTTTGTTGTGCCACTGACTCCAATCCCTGTCAAATCCTATTGAACATGTTTCCTTTAAATTGAAGTATATCATTCTAAAATGAGATTTGAAAACACTGAAAACCATTGTTCTGAAGTTGCTGCAAGTGCCACTCGTAAAATGAATTAAGTTGTTTTAGATTAAAGAGATGTTGCTGTGGACAAATCACATGCATTTAAGACTGGGTGCCCAATAGGGAAGAACTCAAAAAATGACTTTTTGCTACGCTTTACCCAAATGGATTACCAAGTCATTCATTTATATTGTTACAACAGGGCTGGACACACAGCAGCAGCTACAAATATGAACTGACTTTTCGCCTTACACCTCCCCGTACACGGATTGTCCAATCATAGCTTAGCAACTGTAAAGAGTTTGGAGGCGGCTAGCTCTACCCTCCAGTAGCCTACATGAAGTGCTTCTTTTATTTCCACGTCTTCTACATGCATCATTAACTGGTGGATGCAGACTTTTTGCCTGGGTCATGTTGTTTTAGCCTCAATATCATGAATACAGTCATCAATAGCCTATGAAGGACCCTTTGTCATCGTTCTTATTTTAAAATGAGTCAGCCAGAGGCCATGCTTTCAGCCACCTCGTGGTGCTGACGTTAATTAGCTAGCTAGCTGATGCAATCTGTCAAAGTTGTCATTTCAGTCAGCAAAATCAATACTCGCTGGCTAGAAACGAGAAGCCTGTTTTAGTCCACCTCCTATGTTTGAAAATTAAAAAAAATCGTTTTCATTGTATAGTGTGCATGAACAGCAAGCTTGACAGGCGTAGCAACAGTACACCTGGCAGGGCTTAGCAAATGGTCAATTGATAGATGCAGAAAAATCATTCTACTGTACAATTTTTCAGGATATATCTGTCATACGATCATTTCTGTGACATGAATGTAGCAGGCAGACAGATGGGATATTCACGTTTACCTGGGTTTGGTTTCTGTCCCCTTGTGCCTGTTCTCTTTATGGAATTGGTACCTGTTTCATCAGTGTTTTCTTAATGGGGTAGCCAGCTGTTTTCATGCCAGCTACTGTGCAGAAACAACATTAGAATGACGCTGTTGATTACTTCTGTTGTGCTGTTGTTGATTACTGCCATATTCCCTTTTTGGTCATGCTTACATTCTCTGTACACATTTGAATCAGAGCAGGTTTTAGTGATAGTCATTTCAGAATTGAGCATGAAAAAGATAGAGACTAGAGATCCTTGCACACATACACCACAGGTATGCCATATTAGTAGTGTATATTGATCGTGGGCTCATAAGCTGTGATCTATTGATCTATTTTTACATCCCTCTCTACTTGTCTGAGATTGAACTGTTTTGCCATCTCCATCACTCTCTCTGTCTCTAAAGATCACATTGGGAGGATCAGCTGCTGCCTGGCTGATTTCTGGGCAGTAGCCTCTCCGACCTTGGCTGCTGTTAGTTTTCTCATTACCTGGACTGTGTGTGTGTGTGTGTGGTACACCTCTACGGCGGTTGAGTCACTGTATATATGGACTGTACACATGATCTTTGTCCCCTTCGGGCTCATGTATGTGTGCGTGTGAGCGATCCGTTTCCTGCGCTCACTGTGGCGTCGAGATGATGGCCTGGCTCTCCTCTGCTTGTCAACCCTCTGCATGCGAGGTGCTGGCAGTCCGCCCGTCCCCCTCACCTCTCCTCTGTCAGCTCCTCTCACTTCCTGCCCGTGCACAGAAACGCCAGTTTTATGTCAGGCTGACTTTCAAAAGGGCTTTTCATTGAAGCCCACTGCCGCTCACTTTTCATCGCTTCTTTTTTTTTTCAGTCAATTTGAATCTGAAGTGTTGAGGCCGATTGCAATTGATTTTTGGCACGCAAGACTGCTTAGCTGATTGAAATAGCTTTATTCTACTAGGGCTGGATAACAATAGCAATAATGATTACTATATTTTTTTTCAATAACAATGTAACAGCTGTTGAATAAATATTTAATATTATGTCTGATTTGTGAAGTGATCCACTGTTGACCATAGAGAAGAGTATAAACCACAAGTAACCAACTATTTTCGACAACTTTTATTCAGGAGCAAAATCAGCCTATAAACTTCGAAAGAAATAATTATTTGATACTTATCGCGATAATTATCGATATTGAAAGATATGAAACTTTTTATCGTGATAAAATTTTTGGCCATGTTGTCCAGCCTTAAATTCTATGGAAGGAGAAGGTACAGAATGTATAGTATTCTGCATGTAGGGCTTTTTTTATTTAGATTCACAGGGCTAAAGAACAGAGGAGTTACAACTTTGAAATGAGATTAACTCCCATTTCAGTGACAAAGCTCCAAACCATGATTACTTCAAAACTGACTGGTTCTCCCCAGCTGAACAATTCTTATGAATTCCTAAATTAATAGTGTGGGTGTTGTAGAGTGTTATTGCCTCAGAGAGTCTGTTTAATTCATCAGGTTGACTAAACCTCCAACTGCGACCCACTTCATTTCTTACTTCTCCTCTTTTCAACCCAGCCCATCTTCAGGGACTGTTCCTGTTTGGAATGTTTATCCAGTTAAGAGGAAAGCCTTCAAACCACACAGAGACAGAAACAGAGTTCTTAGTTAAATACTTGTCTTGAATTAATAAGCCCCCCAAACATCTGAGCCTCTGGATCATTTGAAGTTTTGTTTGTCTGAGGGGAGAAGAGCAAGTGTCTTCCAGCTTCCTGCCTCTCATCATTGATTGAATGGGGCCTGTTCAGCCTTCTTCTAGCAACACCAAAGGTTGGCACTGCAGTGCATTGTAAGGTTTGCTTTGTTTGTGCTCCTTTTCTGGAAGTTGCACAGAGGATTCCTTCTGTTGGTTCGGCGGGCTGGGTATTTCTTCTGCTGCCATTTAAGATAGAACTGCAAAGAGATGGAGTAGACATTTCATGTGTTTATGTTCACGTTGGTAAAGGAATAGTTGATTTTAGTTTTTTACTTCTATCAATAGTTAATGATTATCATGATTATGTCCTCTTCACTCACACAGTGCCCTGGGTAAGTCAATATTATTTGATATCTTGTAAACCCTAAATGCTTACAAAATGACCCAAGTATATCGGAAACTGTTTGAACATACTTAAAGGAATAGTGTGACATTTTCAGAAATACGCTTATTCACTTTCTTATGAGGAGTTAGATGAGAAGACTGATACCATTTTCATGCCTGGCTGTTAAACACGAAGCTACAGTAGGCAGCTGGTTAGAATAGCTTAGCACAAAGACTGGAAGCAGCGGGAAGCAACTTTCCTGCTCTGTCAAAAGATTAAAACAAACAGCCAACCATCACCTCTAAAGCTCACTAATCTGTTTCCCCCTTTTCACAGTCTTTGTGGTAAGCTAAGCTAACCAGCTGCTGGAGCTTCATATTTACCGCACAGTTATTATGAGAACGCTATCAATCTTCTCGTCTAACTCAGCAACAAAGTGAACATGACCATGATGACCATCTCTTATCTTAATAAGCTTATTACCCAAATTATTAAATGAGAACCCAAATCCTATTATTCAAAGATTTGTACTGATGTTGAACCAACTCTCAGATAGCATGAAGAAGGACAGCAGTAGGCTAGGCACCAGGCTCATTCCAGGCACTTGTATCAGTTTCTTTTCCTCCCGCCAGGGGTTACCAAAAAAAGAAAACACTAAACCTCAGTGGGATTGGCTTGAAGTGGCCCTGTTTGCCACAAGCCTAACCTCTCTCTAAGCATCCACCTGGTCTCTTTATTTCCCCCCTCCCACCAGTCGCACCCTCAGGGGACGGAGTCTGAAGAACTAAAAGTGGAAAGTGGCGCTGCTAAAAGCGGTTGAAATGGATCCCCTTTGTGTGGGGGCAAGAGGGGAAATGCGAAGGAAAACCCCCACTGTGGGAGCCTTTGTACATGGAGCAAAAGCCCTTGGTCTGGGAGATGGTGGCGGATGGACCCCTCAGGCAGTTGGTTCAGTCAGTACAGTGGAGGAGATGACAGGGGAGAGCAGACATTTTGTTTGTATGTATGCCGGCTATGTACACAACATAAGCACAAACCGTGATCCTGCATCCCTGCGTCCCTCCCAATGGATGGTTCTCATACCTTTTGAGGCCTCTGGCTATTCTTGCTAACAAGCAATTTTTGTGTGAGAGCTGGCCACAGATAAAATATACAGACGCTGGCATGGAAATAGTATAGGAGCTTGGATGCTTACATTTACTGGTCTTTATTGCAAAAGCAGATGGTTTTGTTGGTCAAGTGATAGAATATAATGAGATAGTTTCTTTCCCAAGGGCATCTGAGTTTTAAATTTAGCATCAAAGTCCAATTTGAAGTATTTTCCCATAGAGTAACCTCCTCTGTGAATGGATCAATAATGGAAATCTCTTTTTGGATTATGTATCCCCCCAACCTATTTATCTATAGCCTAATGACCTGTCATCGGTTCCATTTTGACCTTGATGGTCACTACAAAGCCCAGTATCATCTTTCAGCCTTTGAGGACTTTGAGCTTTTTGAAGAAAGATGCTTTCATGTTGTTTCAATAGTTTAACTTGAAAGAGTAGTTAGAGTAATACCGTTAACATCAGTGATTAATGTCTCTTGTCTTGAATCTGATCCTCTTGCTAAGACTTTTTTAACGCAGCGCCTCGAGAATCCGCCGGTATGCTGCTACAGCAGTGTAACCAGGCGTGTTTGTTTTCCATCCCCCCCTCAAATATAAACTTAATTGGAGCACAGAAAAGCAAAACACATTCTTCACAGGCAGGATACATGTGAGTAGTTCACATGCCGAAGCAGATGCCCGAGTTGAAGCTGAGCCGTGCATTGTCTTTCCTTCCTGTCTCTCTTTCAGTTCACCCAGACCGACTCGGGCCTTCTGCTATGCCGTGCTGACATAATGAGCATGGGGATGCTAAAAATACTAATGCACAAATGGAGCATGCTGCACTGCACACGTTTATGACATATGTTTTAGCATAGCTGCTGATGCTGCTGTTGTCTCCTGAAGCAGAAAAGGAAGAACTTCTTGTGGTTCTGGTTTTAAAAAGTGCAGCTGTTTCCTTTTTGAGTCGGCTTTTGATCAGTGGACATTAGAATTGCAACGGTGTGAGATTTTCACAGTACAATAACCGTCTCAGAAAATGTCATGGAATTCACGGTATCACAGTATTACTCCGTTATTATAACTGTACTGCTACTACTAATTATTATAACAACAATAAAAATAATACTAATAATACATTTAGTTATAATTATATGGTAGAATTTAATATCATAGCTAAGCTCATGTATATGAAATGATTACCGTCAGTTTTCATCACACTGTATACCGTGAAAGTGGTATACTGCTCTGCATCCCTAGTGTTCATTAACCTGTACAACACCTACTTTATGATTCTAGATTCAAAATCACATTCAGATCCAGCTACAGGTACGAGGATGCACCCAGTTTGAAATGTTGTCAACACTGTGCGGCTGCATTTCCTCCAGCCTGCATGGAGTTCAAAGGTTAGTGTGGTAATGGTAGTGATTGAATGTGTGCTTGGAACCAGGCCATTGATTTGTAGGGGACTGTTTCCAGGCATCATCAGTGGTGATGCGTCACCCGTAAGCTCCCCCCGGGACCCTCATCTGGACCACAGCCATAATCCTCTTTGCACAGGCTGTCCTAATGCACCAGTAACCTTACCGTCACTACCACCTAGGAATACAGACTGGGTGGCTGGCGGTGACTCTGCTTGTTTGGCATGTAGCACCAACATGCAGGCATGCTGCAAATATGTTAGTATCAAATTTTGTGTGAGAACAAATACCTCGTAACTTTTTCAGACAAACAAAATAACTTTTTTTACTCAGAACATGAATGCTTTATTTTGTTGATAATTTAAACATTTAAGTATTATTATGTTATCATATTGCTAGCTGCATCATGTGTCTAGCTGGGTATGGATGGAAAAAATAAACAGTATTGCCCTGTTTTGATCCTTTTGGTTTGCCAGGATTTGCATACTATAACCACTAACTTCACCTTAAACCACATATAAAATAAACCTAAAAGAATCAGTTGCTTGGTGGAGCTTGTTTGGATGGGAGCAAAGCCTGGGGAGTAAGTTCCCTTTCTTTTGTTGACAGTGCTAGTAGGGCTGCAGCTAAGAATGATTTTAGTAATCGAAGCTTCTGTAGATTATTTCATTGATTCTTAGATGCACAGTTTAAGAAGTACTACCCATAATCCCATACTTTGGACAGTTTCTTCTTCGGCCCTCACTACTTTTTCTGTCTTCCTCCATTTTGCAAAAAGCAGCATCAAAATGATATCGTGTTCACGCAGAGGAAGCGTGATGAGCGACAGTATTAAATGTCTGTGCAAAACAGTGTGCTATATAGTTATATGGATTAAACAAAGCCTTTGCGTTGATGCATTTTAGGAATCAAATTAATCGATTTAATCAATGAATTGTTTCAGCCCTAGTTGAAAGAGTTAATTCCTGGCAGCCTGGGACGGTTAGCGCATATATAGTATAGGGGATGCACAATGTATTAGCAAACCACTGCAATCAGCAAATATTAACTTGAAAAGGTTCACTCAGTCAGAGCTCTGTAATATATCTAGCGATAAGACACATGCCTGAGCAAGACACTTAACCCCTCATTGCTCCAGAGGCGTGCGACCTCTGACATGTATAGCAATTGTAAGTCGCTTTGGATAAAAGCGTCAGCTAAATGAATAAATGTAAATGTTTCGTTAAGAAACTGACAACTAAAGGGACATTGATAATGTCAAGATAACTGAGATTACAGTGATTTTAACTACATTCATTCATGTTGCACACTAAATATGACTTGTCATAATATTTCTAAGAATATTTTTCTAATACATATATATCACGATATTCCAGATGTATGTAGAGCTAATGTTCAAAAAACACTTAATTAGCAGCTATTTAGAAAATTAATGGATTGTTAATTAAAAAGTAAGTAATTATTCCTGCCAAAATTAACAAACATTCCCCAGTTCCCGCTTTCCAGTTATGAGGATTTACTGATTTTCTGTTTTATCATTGTAAACAGAATATCTTTGAGTTTTGGACTGACACATTATTGCCTTGGGTTTTAGGAATAATCACTAATGGACCTAAATATACTGGATGCGAGATTACAGTACCGCAGCTGATGTTTAATAAAATTAACTGCATAATTCATCATACATCAGACAAGAGTCTAACCTCAATACCTCATTTAGTAGTGGTAGTAGTATTTAATAACAACTTGGTTGGCTTTACCCTGTAGCCTAACATACAAAAGGAAGTGAGGAGAATATGAAGGGAGAGAGGAATGAAAATCAAATGAGAGGTGGGTATGGGTGAGATGGAGGAGGAGATATAGTGAGGCGGAGAGAATCAGACAGACACAGAATGCGGTGGTTGATGGGCTGTCAATTGATGGTCCACATGGAGTTCCTCCTCAGAGTAGAGCTGCCAAGCCTGGCAGAGCCCCGTCCCAGTGTGTCTCTATCTGCCCGTTTGTGTTTCAGGAACGCTCTCTCTTGCTCATTACAATCTTTATACTTTCTTCCCCCAGGGAGCACCAGGCGTTGAACGGGCACACAAATGAGGCTACCTTCCTACTTTGTATAATGGTGTTCACTCGCAACTGTGGGAGGAGGAAAACAAAGATGAAATTAATCACTCTAGCCCCCCACCCTCTCTCATCCCTCTTCCCCCTTCAAGTTCAGAGCTCGTGCCGACTTTTTTAACTGTTTTATTTAATTACAGACAGCATTAGGGTGCACACAACTGCCGTTGACCTAAATCAGGAAACTGGGGCATTTTTTTTCTCCTCGCCCCTCCAACTTCTTACTTCACTCTAGTGATTTTGTCACGAGCAAATTAGCTGAGCATGGCCATCACTGTGACATTCACTTTCTGCGTCCGTCTCTCAGCCGGACTCTGTCTTGCAGCTGCATCTGAATTAGCCTAGTTAGCTTAGCCACAGCTCCTTCTGTTTAGGGCAATTGGGAATCTCATCCATTCGGGGGTCCCTGACAGGACGAGAGCCATTACAAAACAAATTGGAGAGCTGCCTCTTTGTTCACGCTGATGGCGAGGCAGTAATGGACAAGATTAAAGCAAAGTGTGAAGGAGCTCCTCTAGCTAAAGCTAAATTCAAAGCAGGCACCAGGGATTTTCTTGTGTGACAGTTGAGTATCGGTTAATTATTTTTATGTGAGAAGGCTTGAGTGGCTATTTCTTTCTCTCTCCCTCAGTGTCTCTCGCTCGGTGTAGCTCTTGGCTGTGTGATTTCGTGGTTTGCTTTGACAAACGCAGCTCAGAGTTTGATTCCTGGAAGAAAGCTCTCCAAAACCATGGTGGTTCTCTCTCTTCCCCCCCTCCATCTCGCCATCTCTCTGGGCCCAAAGTTCTCCGACCCCAGGAGTAATCCTCCTTGATCCACCAATGGCATGCAGCGCACAGGAAAATAGCCCCCGACGACAGCTGAATCCCTTAGCTCCGCAGGAATGTTTGACCACGTGCACACACGCGCACACACACACACCATACAGGCCATACATTCAACCACTGTGCAGAGCAGAACAGAGCACTTCATTCTAAAGATGGCTGTTTTGGAATCAGTTGCAACCAGCCGTCCGCCCTTGTTTACATTAGCAATCTTGCTCTCGTTTATGACGATTCCGGTTGAACATGAAAGCAGATTTGGGGAACGAGTCCCCTCAGCTTTTTTTTTCCTGAGGCCTATATTTCCTGACAGCGAGCGTTATGTAAGGTGACCGAAGCACGTAGAAGGAAGGAAATCCATTTCCTACAGAAAGCCATTATACATCATAACACAACTGATTTCCCTGATAGAGCTTTTGTGAAGGTACACCACACACTAGTTTGTGCGTCAGAGTAGTGTACACTTCTTTGAGTAGGTTGTGTGTTTTTTTTCCCAAAACACCTTTATCTAAACCTCCTTGAGTGATCTGCCCCATTACTTGTCCATATTCTGGTGTGTGTGTGTGTGTGTGTGTGTGTGTGTGTGTGTGTGTGTGTGTGTGTGTGTGTGTGTGTGTGTGTGTGTGTGTGTGTGTGTGTGTGTGTGTGTGTGTGTGTGTGTGTGTGTGTGTGTGTGTGTGTGTGTGTGTGTGACATCCATTATTGATCTGTATAAGTTATAGCAGATGTCAGGAGGACTGGCATGCTAACAAGCCAAGGAATTCAGTCAGTTTTCAGTGTGTGCGGCTGTCTTTATAGGAAAGAATGAGACTCGACATGAGTGCCAATATGGACTCACACTCAGTCATTCTCCATATCTTGTGGCTCATGGAAAGCGGAATGCATGTCACATGAAAATATTTTTTTTATTATGAGGCTAGGGCTACAGGACAGATTCCGTACTTGTCATATTTCTTGGTTCATCGCCCCTCACCGCTGTCTCTCTTGTCATTGTTAGTTCAACTCTATTGTAGTCTCTACGTTTAATTCTACTCTGCTGAGCTTGGAAGGATTTGGGGCAGAGTTTACAAACTTAGAATTGCCTGATACCTAGTGGTACACCCTGTACTTGGAAATGCCACTGTTGAATGCCTCATTGTTTAGAGTCCCTTAGGATAATAAACTGATAAATTGTATTGGTAACAGATTTGCAGATTACACTATGGACTTGCAAAGCTGTACTCCTTTTGGAATCCAAATACTTAATTCAGACTTAGGAACACAAGCGTAAAGGGGGGGCTTATCAGTGTTTATGATTATGCTGATTGTACTGATTGTCATGACTTCCCTGAATTCCCACTGTGTTAAACATGTGTGATACATTTGTAATACACCACTCAGATCTAATACTCTCTTAGTATAAATCAGAATTGGCTGTATTTTGCACTGTATTTTTTTGTTGTGTTGATGCAAGTTCATAGATGTCCATGTTCTGATAACTTCTTTTGATGAAGAACTGGTCCCGTTCCAAGAAATACAGCCAGAATTTGATTGCATGTGTACACTCTCTTTGGTACTCTTGTTTTTACTGATTAGAAAAATAATCACATATTGTAATTTCATTTCAGAAACAAAATTATAAAAAAATCTACATATTGATCCAGGGTGTCAAATGTAATGTGTGTTGTGGACCTGGAAGAGTTTTGTGTTGGTTAACTCAGCTGCTCTTCCTCTTCTTTACTCTCGTGCCTCTCTACAGTACAGTGTTAGTTTAAGACATTTATTAGGTTTCAGTGGCGCCATTTTTTTCTTTCACTGTTTTGTATTTATTGTAATATTTCTCCGTGCTGATAAGGTGCGATTCCTGTTGGGTTTTTTCTAGATTATATTCCATTATGATAGTTTTAAAGCTGGATTTACAGGAAAGTAAAATGACTACACACACAGTTTAGCTCTTTATCATTAAACAAAGCATCCATCTATCCAACACATATCCCTCCAGTCTAGTGTCACTCTAGTCTCCAACATGCTGCTTCACAGTTTGCCCTTTAAGTTGTTACTACTACTCTTTTCCCCTGTTAATGGACACATTCAAAGCTGCAGATTGGTTCCTATTGTGAAGCAGTGACTAGCTGGCCGGCTTAGCTGATAATAAGGTATGCTCCAGTGGCTTGTATTTGTGTAGCACCTGCCATCTGTGTGTTCTTCAGTGGAGCCACTGTGTGTGTGTGAGTTACTCCACACTGCCACTTCCTGTGAAGCGTCTTCAATTGCCCTGGCTGTGCTCTGAGGCTATCACCGTCTGTCACTGTGTGTGATTTTTAGCGAGCACACAGAGTTCACGCATGCACATGTCCTGTTCGTGTGACCGTGCATGTTTCAGTCGGCGCCTCTTCCCTCGTCTCGACCCCACACCGTGAATCTGAGCGCATATCTAACATCCCAACCTGCGCCCAGCAGCCCTTCAGCTCAGCGCGGGCGACCCACACTGTGGTCTTTTCATTCACTCTCGCGCTTTTCATACACTCCCCCAGTGACTCGAACCACTCACTGATGCTTCAGTGCTCCCTCTTCTCTTATACTGTCTCTCTGTCTCTTCTTGTCACTGAGCTCTTTGTTTAATCTCCTCGGGAGTAGAGCAGAATGAAGGCTACTAGGCCAGGATGTGAAGTGAATGTATAGAATAATGACTACACAGCATTTAGGATACTAGTCCATTGGGATTTTCTCTCTTATTTGTTGTGTTTTCATTCTTCCTCATTTTGTGTTTTATCTTGTTTGCAACAAACTAGGCTAAATAAGACTCTTGGTGGATGGTGCCAGAATGGCCAACTTTGAGTAGATATCGAAAACAAAAAATATAATTGCTTGAATTGTCCTCAACTTTATAACTATCCTCAGTCCTATCGTCACCGTTGTCAGTTCCCCCACCTCTCCACTGTCTTTGTCTCTTTCTCTCTGGACTCTAGTCACTGCATCTTCTTGGAGGCTTAGCATTTAGTGCTAGCAGCATGGGGTCATTTGTCCGTGATAGTTGATATCGAGCTTCAAAGGGACATGTACGGTCAGCCTCATCACTAATGAAAGACTTATGATCCACAGGGGAATTGGATGAAAATGGCTGGTGAGGTTGAAGTCAATATTAACACTGTTGTCCACTGCTGACATTTATCTTCAGGATATTTATGCATTAGTTCTTTTTACATCTAATTCCCAACTTATTTTCGTTCTCTTTTAATTTAATTTAATTTTTTTACATTTTCCCGTCTTCTAAAGTTACATTTTGCCCCTTTCCCTCATCTCTTCTGGCACTTCCTCATACCTTCATTGTAATTTTTTTCTTTGACCTCTGTTGATCGACCAACAGGCTAACCTTTCTCTTCGTACTGAGCTGAGAAGCATCTTTTTTTTTTTTTTAAGGCTTGTTTACTGTTGGCAGGGACGCACACAAGTGCACTTTAACACGCACAGACCACATACAGAAAAATAATGTAGGTGCACAAAGATACCAAGGTGTGTGGGTGTTTGTGTCTAGAGGTCAGGCTGTGGTTTTTCACAGAAATGAAGCTGTAAAGTTTTTCATTTCCTCACTGCCCTCATCACCAGAGTACTCTACCCTAGACAGCTTAAAGTACATCTATGTGTTTATCTGCCCCCGTTTAGCACAAGGAAACATGGATAGATTTCATTCAGCAGTGAGGAATGCTGAACAATAGTTTTAATTTTAGCACAGAGGAGGTTTTTGCGTGTGCTATTGAGTTATGGGAAGTTCATCCATCGTCTGTGTGCTTTTGTGTCAATGCTCCCACCCTACAATTGGGATTACGGCGGCATGTTGCTTTAACAACAAATCGGTGCACAAAACATCATCTGCATGTGTGTAATAAAATGCGTAACTTGTTTCCAGGCTACTGTCGTGCAACAACCCAGCAGGGTTTAACTAAGAGGGAGGCTTCCATATGGTTGTTCATGGCTCAGTGCAGATTCAGAGATGCTGGGCTACCCTCGCTCACCACACTAACAACATGCATGTGGGTGTGTTTGTGTGTGCATCATACCTCCGCAGACCTATGCGTGCAATCTCATGCATATGTGCATGCCGAGATACTGTATGTGTGCAGGACAACATGCTTTTCATCAGAGTGGGGTGGGGAAATATTTTTAATGAGGCGATAAGCACCAGCTGGCCAGTCTGATACAACGGAATTGAGTGGTATGATACCAGGACATTAACACAGTAGCACACGCTGCGTGTACAAATGAGAGCCATCCTTCAAACCCTGAGCTGCACAGCTCATGCATTGTCCTTAGGCTTGCGAAAGCCCACCTCATGGTTCAAAGTCCGGTTAGGTCATACAAGAAAATTACATGGCATGACAATTACAGTTCTCTTGAACTTATCAACCAGCACTCTATTTCTTGGTGAATGAAAGAGAATAAATACAGTACAACTTCCTGATCATTATCAACATCTAAAAAAATCTTTGGATGGATATACAAGAAAGAGAAATTTGTTTCCCTAAGTTGTCTGTTTCGGAGAGAATGGTAGAATCTGAATTAGTGCTTTAGTGCGGGATCCATAAATTCTACATCTAGAGGATGATGTCTTACATAATCCCACTGAACCTGTTGGATAACTGATCATAGACTGACTAAGCAGGGATTCAGGGTAAACAGAGAAAAAAAAAAAAAAAAAAAAAAAAAAAGGTTGTTGGGTGACCATGAGCCTCCACAACATCTTCAAAGTTCCTTGTCATAGATCCTCCAAGTCTTCATAACTCTACTGTTGGATGAGCACCATTCTTCCGAAAGTGTTTTCTCAGTTGGTGTTTTTATTTATGGTTTCGGAGAGCACAGTCTCCTACAGTGTTCAGGAGGATATCATTCACTTTTCATCCTCATCAAACCATCATCCGGATGTCTTTATAGGAGTGAGTGCATATGTCATCTATATGTTTTTGCAACGTTATCTAACAAGTGGGAGCTTTGCTTTTTTCTTACCAGTTCCCCTGCTTTAATGTCATTCCTTGCCAGAGCTATGCTGAGGTCAAGCAACAAGTTGTCTCTTGGTAACTACGCTTTTAATAGTTTATTGTACATTCTGTACCAGAAGCAGTCATCACAGAAAAAAAGGCCTTGGAGCTGATGAATGCATCTGGTTTTGAAGATTAAATATTTTAGAGTCCATTGGGTACACCATGTCCATACCTGCAGCCAGTCAAGGCAGAGAGACACACTCAATCAGTAACTTTCCACATGTGTGTGATAGTGGTGTGTATGTATTTATCATGTGCCTGCATAAGACATACCAGCTTTTAAATCAGCCAGAAACTGCGATTTCAACCACCTCATAGCTCTAATGTTAGCCTTATTAGTTAGCTAGCCACAGCTGATGAAATCTGCCAGCGACAGATTGTCATTTCAGATGAAAAAATGACATTTATAAGAAATGAGAGGCCTTTTGCTTTTACCTCTGTCAGAAATAAATGACCCATTGTTTCAAAAATGTGGTAAGTCTGCCACTTTAAACTGCTTATGTGCCGTGTGAGAATAGAAAGTATGAAAGAAAAGGTGCAGCAAAAGTAGTTAACGGTGGCTGGACTTTAAAATTCTAATTTAAAATTTAAAATCTACCAAGTGTATCACTTCATATACAGATATATCCATCGTGCCGTGCAGCCCTCTCTTCTTCTCTGTCTTCTCCTTGATTATTTTGATTGTTGTTTGTGCTCCCTCTTCTATGTCCACACCTCTCTGCACTGGCCCTGCTGTCAGCGTCTTCTTGTTTTGAGAGCTGGCGGGGAGCATCTCTCTTCCTCTCAAACTGAAATACAGCACAGGGGCAACCAAAGTGAAGTGGAATGCACAAGAGCTGACAGCTACTTATCTCTCCTGCCTCTCTCTTTGATTCACTCTCCCTCACTCTTTGTTTCTCCCTCTCCTCCCGTCTCTCTCTCCTTTTGTGTTGACTCTCTCCACCGCATTGTTTGTTAGACTCACTGTTCCACTGTCTTTATCTGTCCTCCACGTCCTCTCTCTGTCTCACATTCGTCCGTCTTCACCCAGACTCTCTCCTCTTGCTCCCCAGTCAGCACAAATCCCTCTTGTGTCTGTATGTCTACCGGCTTGAGGCTGCGGCTGTGGGCTACACTGCATTTTCTCTCCCATTTTAAGTCTCTTGACAGACACATATATAACACAAATAAACATTTTAACTAACCCATTGCAGCGGTTTTACCTGCTCTGCCTACAAAATCCCATTGATTTAGTTTCACCTTGGGGCAGCATCTTCCGTTTCTTTCCCTTTTCACATGAATGCCACACCTTCAGTGTGTGATTTAAGGCCAGCCGGAGCTGTGAGTTAAAACCACAGATGCTGTTTTTGGTGAATTTTGTTTCATCGCTTTTTTATCATCGTTTCATCATCCTCAATGTGGACATGACTGCTTGTTTGGGTGGCTATAGCCTGGAGCAATGAAAAGAAGCATATGTGGTGTGTATTTTTTTTTTCCCAGTTAAGACTATTGCTGATGTCGTGTCAGTGAGATGTGATGTCAGACAGTAGTACTGCTGATGGCTAAACATACAACCTGCCAAATACATCACATTACTTATGTGGATTGAGAATGTATGTGTATGTATGTGTCCACACATTCACAGGTACGCACATGTTCTGTTCAGGGCTCATGTTCACTCTGCTGATTTCCTGTCAGTTTTGGGTGTGCGAGTGTGTTTACATCTGCATGTGCTACTGCAGCACAAGTGCATAATTTGTTGTAATTAGCCTGAAGGGAGTTTGAAGTGCAAATAGAGGTCAGTCACATACGAAAGAGAGTAGTTAAGTGATGGTAGAGATAATACAAACCCCCTTGAATATGAGGGGGAGTAAAGCGGTTGCAGTGAGTCAGAATGAGAGGGAGATAGATTGATGCTGTAGGTTTCATTTGACACGCCCACTTTTAACTGTTACACCTCAAGGAAGAAGAAGAAGCAGATCTTTGGTCATCTTTCTTCTTTTTCTGCTCCATCTGTCAGTGGGAGATGCAGCCTACTCTCCACTTATCTATCTCTGTCCCTCCAATTCTCCCCCCATTTGTCTCTACAATTTCTCTTTCCCTCCAGCTTTTTCTTGTATTGCTTTGTCATAAGCCACACCCACACCCTTCATTCCCTCCTGTCCCTCCATGTATTTTAGCATTTCTTCCTCCACTCTCCCATGTTTCTTTCTGCAGAGTGGGAGGATGTGTAGGCACCAGCGTCGGTGTGACTTCAGCTGCTGCTAAAAATTTAACACTAGAGCCGCAGCTCCCAGCATTAGCATCTGGAGTGTTAAGAGTATGAGAGAGCGAGAGAGAGAGAAAGAGTGGATGTTTTTGTGAGTGTGGTGTCATGCGGTTTGTCAAAAAACTGAAGTAAGCAATGTATAATTTAAAGGATAATTCTGGCTTATCACAGCCTGGGTTGTACTTTTGTTTTTTGGTTATCATTCTATGTTAACTTTGTGCTTACCAAGTTAATTGCTGGTATCTGGGAACACAGCAAGATACAGGATCCCGGACTAGTCAAACCTATTTGAAAGATAAAACTAAGGCAAACTCTAAAATTACAACTTAAACTGTCATTTTGCAGACCTTCTTCCTGTTTCAGCTTTGGCTGAACGTACGTGCCTTTAGCCCATAGGTTTCCAGGGTATGGATAATAAACATTTATATTTCAGTGTATCTTGAAATATAATTGTTTAAATAATGTTATTAATCTCTTGGCTGGTTATCTTGGCTGGCACAAATTGTGGAACTAAATTGGTATTCTTTAAAGCTGCACTCATCAATATTTTCTATTAACAATGGATGAAATTATGTGTAATGTGAAAGGTGTCACTTGTAGTGGCAAACCAATAGATAATTTTCATTCGGTTCTGTAGTTCCCCTCAGCTCTAGGGAGCCTTTTAGCATCTTTCTGCTCATTGTTTTGGTTTTATTGCGTGCAACTTTAATGTTTTTGTTGACTCTGACTGCTCTCATCAACCTCGATGTGTCAGTAGGTAACTCTATTCATGCAACTTTAAATATATGCCATACCTGATGAGAATTTAGTTTCACACTTGACTTGTTTGGTGCACTCTGGGGTGTTTATTTACAGACATAAAAAGGAGTTGGATTCTGGTGGCGGCTCAACAGGTGTCCTCTGTTCCCCGGAGACCGCTGGCGTCAGATCGCTTACTAGTGAAATCCAGCCTGGTTTGTTATTGGCAAGAATGCCCTTCAACCCAGTCGGAGGAAGTGTCCCTTATGTTGTCATGCACCTCACTGGCTGTGACTAGCTTTCCCAAGGGATAAAAGAGATGAGCTACAGGAAAGTGAGATTAGATTAGAGAGGAGGATTGGGATAAAGATGAGATGAGTATTTTTTTAGTTACTTCAGAAAGTGTACAAACTAAACTACAGCTAAAATTATTACTTGACAATGTAGCCATCAACAATGACAAAAACAGGAGTAACAATGTCATTAACACACAGAAGCCACATTTATGCAGGTGAGATAAAACCTCCCAAGAGGATTATAATAATAATCATCTCATCTCAACTTTGGCATCAGTGGGCTATCAAATGCATGCATGTGGTTAGCTTTACACACACACACACACACACACACACATACACAGAGGAAGATTAATGCCTGGGAATGAGGCGACGTTTTAGCGCACTGACCTATATTTCTATTTAATCTGAGTCATTTATGATTCCTCCTGCTCAGGTCAGTAGGACAGAGTGAATGTTGCTGTCGTTGCTCTCTGTTTTTCTGCTCTTTATGACTGGGTCAAAAGCTGATGTCACCTTAGTGGGTAATAATGCTTAAAAAACTGCGTTTATACTTTTTTTCATTTTAAATGCCTTTTTGCACTTTAGTTAGAAAGGGTAAATTAACAAACTCAGGGTGTGGATGTGTTTAGAACACATACACAGTGCGAATCATGCTAGAGGAGATGTGGAGGGGAAAGCAGCAGAAGTTCATAGAAGTACAGCTTATGCTTCTTTCATGCATCAGATACTGTAGGTATAAGATTTCAGCTTCGGCCTCTGACACCGAGGCAATGCTGAAATGATTTTGAGCCCCCAGAGCTGCACTTTTTTGTCATTACAGAAACAGAATAACATTCCTCACAAAAGTCTGCCTCAAAGCTCCCGCTCCAGCAGTGTGATTTGAGCGAAGTGTTATTGTTGCTACTGAGCGCTTTTGTGATGGCGGTTAGGTTGCCATCTCCACACGCACAAAGGCAGCGAAAGGAACCTGGCGGCCGTCAATGGAGAAGGCGAAATGAAAGCCGTTCCTCCTGGGTGATTCTGCCGGCCTGGCTTTTGTCTGCGCTGCTTATCAGACCTCTTGTGTGTGTGCACACGTGTGCGTGATTTCGTTTTCTATGTTTCCGTGTGCACCAACTGCCAACTTGAGTCCTGTTCAAGGCCTTCTCAGCGCTGTTACTTTCAGGCGCCTGCCTACTCTCTTCTCCCGCTGCCGACCCCTGTTGATTCCCCTGCTTTAAAATGCACGATGCCACTTCCCCAGCATTTCAGGCTAAACCAGAGAAATCACCTTTTTGCAGATGAGTGCACACACACTGACTTAATCTGCCTCCAGCTCACACTAAAGCTGTCAGATACCTCTCCTACTCTGTCACACTCCTGTGAGTTTCTGTGTATTTGTGTGTGCAAGTGTGCTTCATATATGCATAAGTATGTCTTTGTGGTTTGGATTTTCTTACTGTATGATCCTTGAGTAAGTCCTTGTGTGTTGTTAACCTCATTCACAGACGCACTGCCTTGAATCACTGTATTTTGACATGACGTGGAGGCATTTTAACCCTCACCACATAGAAAGCTAAGTGCCTGAAGTCTTTGATTAGGAACACAGCGTGCATGACGTTGGCTAAGACAAAACATAGCTGAGCTAGTTTTGGTCTGAGTAGGAATGTTTTAGTCACATTGCTGGAATAAAGGACAATTTTGGTTTGGCAGCTCTGACAGTGTTATGCTTTTGGACAGTGGACGTGCAGAATGAGCACCATGAGGAAGTGAAGAGGTTTATTGGCGTAGTTAGCTTTTAGTTCTGTGTTTAACTGTAGGTGCTTTTTAAAGTTCACTATTTAAATGTGTAAGAAATAGGATGAAAACTAGTATTGCTTCCACATTGTGGATATCGCTCTTCCTTTCTTCAGAATCAACCCATTAACCTGTTTACTCTTCCTTACAAATGTGTGTTTGCTTGTGGGTCTGTGCGGGTTTCATAATGCTCACGCTGGTAGTCCCACACACAAATTAAATATTCATGATCCTTACATTTGGCAGCAATGGACGCCAGTGGAGCACCACCAGTTGCAGTGTTTTCAAATTAACATATTAATGATATAAATGCTGTATAATTAACATGTGGAGTGGATTATGCACGTGAATCAATGTCAGATCACTCAGAGAGAAGAAAGGGTCTGGCTAATGAGGTTAAAAAGCACATTAACGAGCCCTTTGAATGCAATTTGCCATGTGATTTAGTGCAGAAAAGCTGGTAAATGCGGTGGGCTGTGAGACAGATATCACTGGCTTCTTTATTCTTCTTTAATGTTTTTTTACTTTAATGGTGAAATCTCTGTAAAATTGAGTCTAGAAGCCACGTAATATCAAGCTTTGATCACTGGCAGTATACCTGCCTCATTCAGTTGTTGCTCTGGCTGTTTTTGAAAGAGGAACGCTGGTGCTCTTCTTACTCGGGCCTGTGGCTGTGTTTGTTCTTCTAAGGGGCTTAGACAGAGCGACAAGCAAACCAAATGTAATGTGGTTTGACAGGCCTCGACTCCAAGTGGCAGCCTAAAACACATGTAAGCCTAATCTGAGCCAGTAGGCTTTCTAGGGCTCTCGACTTACACTTGCAAACTAGCAAATGCACATAAAGTCCTAATGGATTAAGGCGAGATGAAAGTGCATTAAAGAGATCGAAATGCAACCTCTGACATCAAGATCCAGTGTGGACACAGTCGCTGTCGGTTAATGAATAGATTATTTGCTTTGAGTGCAGCTTTGTCTGGCCAGATATGTGAGGCTGGGCTGCAAATAATAATTATTTTCACTATGGATGAAGCTATGAATCATTTTTAATGCTTGATTACCAAATATTAATTTAGCCTACACAGTGTCAAAAATTTAAATGGCCAACTCAAGATCCCCAAAACCCAAGGTGACATTTTAGATGTTGTGTTGTGTTTTGTCTGACCGACAATCCAAAAAGCCAGGCATTTTATAATAATATAGGAACGGAGAAGAATGGGAAAATCCTCACAATGCTTTAATTTTAATGATTGAATAATTGATTTATTGACTAACCGTATTGGCAGTAATTCAGGTAAAAATACACTTTAACACTGAACAAAGCTAAAAGTCGTACAACTGCCTTGCTAGCAGCTCAGCGAATCTTAGGCACAGCAGCACTTTTAGCTAAATGCTAATGTCAGCAATGCTAACATGCTCACAAAGACAATGCTAACATTCTAAAGTCACATAAAAATGTCATGTTTATTGTGTCAGCATGCTAACATTTGCTAATTAGTACTAAGTACAACGTACAACTGAGGCTGATGGGAATGTCATTAGGTGAACAGGTATTTGGTCATAAAACAATGTGTTGGACAAAGTGAAATTCTGACTTGACACTAGATGGAAAGTGGATCACCAAAGTGATTACATTTCATCCTGAGTGAGACATGTTTGTACCAGATTTCATGGCAGTCTATTCAAAAAGTTGTTAGGATATTTAAGTCTGGAACAAAGTGGTGCACCAACCGGCCAACCAACATTTAGGAGACAATGTTGGGACAAATCCGAACCCAATATATATAAATTAATGTAAAAAATTTAGACCGATAATTAGACCAGGTTAATGATATAGTCGACCTGAACAACCCAAAAGAGAGAACACAAACACTGGCATCCGCATATTACACCTTCAGTTGAGCAGCCGGTGTTGAAACGGTAACAATAGAGGTCATATTTAAACTCCTAAACCCATGTGTCTTCTGTGATGAGCTTTTTATATACAGTCTACGGTGATGAGTAAGATGTACCACATGGTCAAAGCTGATCAAGAGTCCACTTGGATCCACTAAAGAATTAGACATATTGATATACTAACCTGTGACCCTTAAGAATACGGGTGGGTTCCTATTTAGACTGGATCAGACTGAATATAATGTGGAGCCTCTACTTTCTGTACTTTCATAATTAATTGCTTCACTTCATTATTAATGCTAAAATGACCAAAATATTGCATTAACCGTTGCATAAATATCATAACATAATTAAAGTGTTTCTGATTTTCTCATTTCTTAAATGCTTATTTTTAATTAATTTAAATTAATTACCTGTTCACAGTTGTGATTAAAGTCTGGGTTATTTAAAAATGGGGTGAGTAATTAAAGAATTATTTATTTATTTATTGCATAGTGACAGGTAGCAGACAGGAAGTGGGGAGAGAGCAGGGAATGACATGAAGCAAAGGTCACCGGCTGGTTGCAGCTGTGAGGCATCTGTAACCATTCTGCTATGTCTATTTTCAATGAATGTAGTGTTTCCTTTTGGTCTTTCTTTTGAGTAAACTTGAGTAAAAGTTTCATTATGTCCTCTCAGCATCTCCCTTTTATGACCTTCACATGAACTAAGAACCCCAAAGTGACCTTCTTGTCAGAGATGGCAGGAAGGTCTGCCATGTTAGCTATATGAAGATGACACACTGCAACAGTGGTAAAGCAGCATCTCTCTGCCAATGACCATCTGAATTTTATTTCAGCTTCTATATTTGCTCTCTGTTCCTCCGTTGTTTCATTCGTCAGTCTCGATTCCTTTGCCTCTCTTGTTTTCTCTTGAGAAGGTTGACAATGAACATAGTTTTCGCCTGTCCGTGTCTCTTTGTCGTTGTGTTTCTGTTTGTCTGCATGGCTCTTTTTGACTGCCATCTTTGTGTACTGTCTAGTTTGGGGCAGATAGCTTGGTCAAAAATAGCAGCGTCCTCGCCATGGCCCAGTGGACCGGTGTCACATAGAATCAGGCTGTGTGTGTGTTTGGGTGTGTCAGAAAAGATCAGAGTTTTCCTTTTGGTGGCTAAAATGCTTGTCATTGGAGGCCATCCGGAAACTGGGTCTGACAGGTTCAATAGACAGATAATATGTGTGGGTTCATGTCATATCGGAGCATCAGCAGGTCTGCTTTTGTTTATGCAATAGGATATTCATGCATCAGTGGCATCCACTTAGATGTGCCATGTTTATGTGGTTGTGTGCTTTGGTCTGTTTGTAGGACTTTCCCACTGCTATGCCTGTTTTTGTGCTCTGCGGCAGCTGTGTGGTCCAGCAGCCATGAATGGCATCTTTCTCCCAATTTGCACTCTCTGTTCTCTTTTTCTGGCGTAATGGGACACAATCCCCGCAAATGGGAGAATACAACAACAAATCAATTCCCTCAAATGTAAAGCACCTTTTCCTGTCTTCTCAGTGCATCATTTGCAGCTTAGCCAGACATTTGACAGACAGATAGTCAGAGGCAGAAGGATGACAGGCAGTTGGAGACAGACGGACATACAGCAGCTGGCTTGTGGATCGGCAGGCGGGAAGCTTTCATTTTGCAGCAGAAATAAAAGACGACTTGAAACTGAATAATTTAGTTGACTGCAGCTGGGAAAGTCACTTGGATTATTCATGCATTGGGCACACTTTGTGTCTGTAAGTGTGTTTGCTGTGATTGCCTCCATCTGTGTGTGTGTGTGTGTGTGTATGTATGTGTATGTGAGTGATTGGGTTTTGAATGAATTACAAAAACTAGACAAGTTTCGGGTTTCTCTGTGTGGACGCGTGTGCAAGCGGTTGGTCTTTGAATGAATTACAAAGTCAGATGTGCACTTGTGACAAATCCCTTGTAAAGATAGTGTTTGAGGCTTGAGGGATAACAAGGAGTTGGCGAAGCTTCAGCATAAAATGCAGAAGGACACAGACTAACACACACACATGCACACACAGAGTTATGGACATTTCAGAGTGTCTAGCTGCTGTTTGATTTCATCAGCAGACTTGATCTCAATGTCAACATGAGAGAGTGGGTGGATGGGTAATTCAACTGAATCCTCTCTTGGGAAGTGGGCTACTCTGCCAGGAACAAAATACCCTAAAAATAAAAACTTAAACACTTCTGGCAGTCAACCTCTGTTTAGCTGACGATATTTCTCTTTGAGTGCAGCTTAGTCTGTCAGGAAAGTTCATCGTTTTGGGTTTTTGCTAATTTTCATAAAAAATAAAACAAAGCCTTAATTCCCAATACATCCAAAATTTGTGTTTCCTCGTGAAACAAGATGATGCTACAGTAAATGGGCTCCTCTTATAATGAGAGATGTTCAGAAAAATGGGGTCGAAAATGTAAATTTGGTGGCGATGTGCACCTAAAAATATTAGTAGTATTATTGATTTTTTTATTATGATTATTTCGACCAGTTTTTTGGATCTTGGTGGCTTTTTTGGATTTACTAAATGGTAAGAATTTTCCATGAAACATTACCTGCGTGTCCACAATGTTTGTACTCTAGATCTCTGGGTGCAACCCACTGTGTCTTTAAATTGGGCTGGATTAAATATTATCCCTCTCAGCGGGGGAAAATTCTCTCAGTGCTGTTTGGACGATGCGTTCAGGTAGAGTGGGCGAGCCCCGCGGGCAGAGGAAATGAAATTCTCTCTAAACACTTTAGCTGTAGCTGGATCCTTCTCAGTTCTGCATGGCAGTGACTCTTGTTATACATTTCCATTTCAAATCCCAGTGAAGCTGCATTTTACCTCTGTGTGTGTGTGTGTATGCCATGTCTGTGTGTGTGCGCTTGCATATGTTGCTGTCTGAATAGGCTGCTTGTGTGAATTCACTGTCTGTGAAAAGAGGATGTGTAGACATTTCTACAGCTTGTGTGTGTTGTGTGGATTGATCTGTCAGCATTTGCATTTCAGTGTATGTATGAACATCATTGTGCAGTGGGTGACATCTGCATGAGCATGCAGGTTTAAGTTAGTTTAGCTGTGTGTTTGTGTGTGTGTGTGTGTGTGTGTGTGTCAGGCTGCAGTGAGCGAGTCGGTGGGACACAGCTCTCTGTCTGAAGAGCTGTCAACTGACACTCTCTGCTGATGGCTATTACATTCTCACAGCGCAAAGTACCGTTCACTGCTAGGCATCTCTCTGTCCCTACCTCCTTATGTATCCGGCTTTTTATATTGCAAGCTACGTTTTAAAACATGTACAAACTTCATTCTTAACACAACATGTATTATATCTCATTTCGTAATAATGTTTCAGACTCCCTGTGCTTGCTTTGTTTGGTGTAAAACTTGGCAACTTGCTCCAAACCTCCATCTGTTATATGCATAATTTGTCTCTCTGCCTGTTTGCTTCTCCTTAAAGGGGCACTCAGTGACTTTATTATTGCGCTTCCACAAGGTCTTCATGTCTTTTTGTCTAAAATCAGCAGAGTGCCCCTTAAGTGTTTCCCTATGTTTGCTTTCCATCTGTTTTGATTTGATGTGGTAGATATAAAACATGTAAAAACTTGACATTTCCGTTTGTTTGACCCGAGAAGACAACACAATTCCTTTGCTGGTCTGTGTCCAGGTCTGTAGAACATGGTGGAGATTTTTCCACCTGTATACGTGTCTCTGAGGTCGTCTGCTGGTTAGTCTCTCTGTAGGGAATGAATCACTACAGTAAACAGTCCAATGTGAATCAAATACCGGCTGCTCCCTCTATCGCTGCATCACACAAAATGTTCCATGACCCCTGAGTGTTCAGAATTGAATGGGTGCTACTAATGTCCTCATGTTAAGATAGCTTCATGTGTTCTGTTTTACATGGAATGTTTTTACTACTATTTTGAGTTTGTGCAGAAATACAGAGAGATTTTATGAGCTTTGATTTTATTTCACCTACACAGATTATTGATTGCACCTCCTCTCTCTTTCCCAGAAGTGTTTTGTTTTGTATCACTCTGCTTATGACTTAGGACTTTTTTTCTAACTTTGCATAACTAAGCTCAAAAATACAAAAAAAACTCATGTGGGTGTTTTGTGCTTCTTTTTGTTGTAGTGCTGGCCAGTTTCCGAGGGACTGTCCAGCATGGCCTCCCGCTTGAAATTGGAGACACGGTGCAGATCCTGGAGAAATGTGAAGGTAGAGTGCACACGGTACACACTTAGTATGTACATTGCTTTCAATTTAGTTGTTTCTGTGTTAGAGAGAGAAATAATTGAAATGAAACAGAATTACATGTAAGGAAAGCGAGTTCTTTTGCTTGGTTAATGAAGTGAACACATGCACAGATATAATGTTTCCTCTTTTTCTTAAATATACAAATGAAGTGAATCCATGTGAAAGCTGATAGAATTGTGTTTTTTCCTTATTAAATCACAAGTAATTGGCACAGTACTGTATGTACACGGGCACCCACACAGATTTATGCATGCAACCACAGACAAGCACAGAAACAGACACATTACTTGGCAAGAAAAAAAGCAAATACACAGGGACGCTTAGATGTGTGTTTGCTGATCAAGTGCAAGAAGTTCACCTGGTGGACATCACACTTATCATAGATCTTCTTGAAAGTGGTGCAGCGTGTGCACAAATGAGCAGCATCATGTCTGTGATGAATGGCTGGGGAAATTAATGTTTGCTACTGTTTCCTGCACCACAGACTGGCTGCGTTTCCCGCCTTCCTGCCCACGCTGAGCCTGTTTTTCTCCTCTAACGCTCTCTCTCTCTTGTGCTGTCTGTCTCTCCCTATCTATGTTAATATGTTTTTTCACTCTGCATTCTCTTTCCCTGTCCTTTGGCCTTTTTTTAAATTTCCAGAAGAATATGAAAGTATTTAACCACAGCAAAGTCACACTCTTATGCACCCCTTGACACAAATAAGCAGCCATACACACCCCTGTCTTCCGGTGCTCTCGACACACTCTGTCCCACTTCCTGTTGGGAGCTAGAAGCACACATTCACACTGAGAGAGTCAGCCAGTCGAGCAGCCAGTCGTGCAGCCAGCCAGCCAGCCAGAGGGATGTGATATTGCGGTTAAAGGCCCAGAGGAAATAGACAATAGCACAGCCAGCGGAATGCTGGGTACAGAATGGAGGAACAAAATAAGAATCCTGCCAGCAGTGAGGAGGCTGAGAGACGGGCTGCTGACAGCAGAGGAGACAGACTAATGGGTCTGCCTCATGTTGATACTGTTGACACTTCAAAACACGGGAACGTACCATGTGAAAGTCTCTTTACTGACATGTGGCTCCTGTCTGTAAAGGCACCGACTCAGTAATTGATTTTTGACTTGGCACTTTTTTTGAAAAAGTGCCAAGTCAAATTTTGTTAAGTTCCTGACAGCAGTGAATACACTAGACTAAGTGCACATTATATCATTAAACTGATGTAAAACAGTGGTATCCAACCCAGTTTTATCTAATTTACACTGCCCTTTTGCACTTTTATCTAATTTTCACAGCCCTCCACAACCTAATGTGTCATGTCCAAATAACTAGTAGATGTCAGTTATACTATACAAAATATTCATTTCTTTTAAACAAATAAATGTTCCATTTTTAGGTTGGTTTGGTCAAGTTTGCATTTATACTGCTAAATAATTTTACTACAATTTTACTTTCATCTATTTCAACTGTTTATCCCATTACTTTTATCCAATGCAACAATTTATCCATTACATTTTGCTAAGTATTTCAACTACATTCTCAGTCACAACAAATATATATATATATATGTTACTGATCTCATACAGACATGTTACTATCCTTTCCATCCTACCCATATAACTTTGCAGAAAGGAGTCATAGTACTTGACCTCTTCTACTAAAAGAATGACTCATCTTGGAAATACTGAGCTGTGTTCCACAGTGCAGGCTGAGACAAATTACTCACTCACTCAATGCTCTTCTGACCATGCATGCCTAAAACAAATCAGGGAGAAAATATTACCTAACTGTAATGTTGCTCTGGCAAAACCCAACAGTGATTAGAATAATCTAATACATTTACATTTAAGCTATTAAGATAATGCTCTTATCTGGTGGGACTTACAATCACTGAAACAGTGGAATGAGCTTAAATTGTCAGTTTGGATAAGGGCATCAGCTCAAAGCCTCTGTTGTAAATGTATTAGATTGTTTCTATCAGTGCTGGGATTTGCAAAAGAATCAAGCAAGTACTAATTTGGTTTGAGTTCAGACTGAAGTGTGTAATAGTGTGAGAAGAGCATTAGGGTATGTTTGCAACCCACAGTGTTTGTCACCTTTTTCTGTCTGTTTTTCCATGCCTGCTAGGGCAAGTCATAGTGAGATTTACAAGGTTTTCAGTCGCTCAATGTTTCACAGTTTCACTCTGCTGCGCATTTGTTTGTGGTCACTGTAAACATAGGTTAAAAATAAACAAGTTATTTTGTACCACAATGCTCTCGAGTGCTGCTTGACAAAATCTAAAATGGTGTTGAAATTTTTTGTGATTCTGGAAAGTTATTCAGTGAGGTACCTAGTCAGCAATCTATTAATGTCTCAGTCCCCTTTTCATATGACACTGAAGGGGAATAAAACTGATTCTCTGGTGAGATTACATTTTATGTACACGCAGCCAGCAGAATGATTGGATCATATTCAATAAATCACTTGCACAGCCTCTCTCACAAATTCTTTGTGAACAAGTCTCTTTGATCTGGTCTGGTCCCGGACTATTTTAAACAGGCTTGGACCCTGCATCTCCTTAAGAAACCTGGATTAAATGCTTCATGCCCTCATAACTACTGTCCTATATGCAAATTACCTTTTTGATTTTTAAAATCATTGAAAAAGTGGTTGCTAAGCAACTTTTATAAATAATGGAAGGAAACAATATATTTCAGAAATTTCAGAAAGAACCACTGTACGGAAACATCCCTACTCAGAGTAACTAATGACTATTCCCATTTTGCTGCACTTGAGTGCACATTGATCGTGCGGTTCTACTCAACTGGTCTTAACTGGTTTTCAAGTCACTGTTGACAGCTTTAGTACTTCAACTGGTGGGGGTGGTGATGGAACAGTTGGTAAGACATGTGCCTTTGGTGTGAGAGACCCAGGTTCAATTCCCACTGTGACACATCGACCAGTGCGTCCCTGAGCAAGACACTTAACCCCTAGTCGCCTCACAGGCATGATATTTGAAATACTAAGCAATCATCTACTTTCATGTCATGTGGTCCCACAGGACTCAGTCCATGACCCTTTGTGTTTGTTTGTTTGTGTCTGTTGCCGCTTGGCCATGTTATTAGCCATTTCACCTCTGTGTCCTGCCGTTGTAATGCAGATGACTCCCAGTTGTATGTCTCTGCACTGCTGCCTTGCTGCCATTATTGACTGAGTGGCTTCCAACTTCCTGCAGCTCAACAAAAAACCCTGAAGTCCTGGTGATTGGTCGTGCATATATTTCTTCCACCTTGGACCACTAACACAAAACACTTAGCTAGAAACTCAGGAGTAGTTTTTGATCAGTACCTCAACTTTAGTCAGCACATTAAACATATTACCACATCACTGATATCTGCCAGATATCTCGCATGCCAAATATCTGGAGCAGTCGGCCGACTCCACATCCACATCCAGCCAATGAGAGCAGGCAGCTGGCAGAGCCTGCAGCTACTTTTCACCGCAAAACACTTTTTACTCACCTGCAGCCCTCTCTGTAGCAAAGACAATCCCTGCTACCTGCATGAGAGTCTTGTCCAGTCCTGATATTTACAAATCAGAAAGACTAATCCTCCCCAAAAACATAGTCGAACAGTGTATCCACACCCTCATTTCTTCCCACCTGGACGATTGTATTTCATTATTTACTTGCCTAAATGATGCAGCGGTTGCCCGTCTATACTTCAGAATGCAGCAGCGAAACTCACAAACACTGGCTGCCCATCCCTTACAGAATTCAATTTAAGATTCTATTAATTACTTTTAAATCATCCTACATGGTCTGGATATGCTTAATATTTCAGAACTCTTAACCCCTTACTCTGCTCCGAGACCCCTCAGATCAGAGAATCAAATGATGTTAAAAGCTCTATGGCCGAAGCTTAAAACAAATGGCTCGAGCAAACTCCCCCTCAACATCACATCAGCTGAGTCAGTCACTTAGTTTAAAAAGCTTATAAAAACCCACCTGTATTTATAGTTTAGTTTATTATTAATTTTTATTACACATCCTTCCCTGTATTTCTAATATTAAATGTATATTGGTCCATATTTCTCCACCAACTCTGCTTGTGTGCTCTGCAGGCTAGGCAAGATTTTAAGGTAAAATATTTATAATGAAACGCTTTAAATTAAAATGGTGCTTTGTCACTGCAGGCTGGTACCGAGGATTCATCCTGAAGAATCCAAATGTCAAGGTGAGGGAACTTTTTTGTGTACTCATGTTTTGTCTTTTGGTAGCTTGAAACTCATTTTACCATTATTTAACCCTGATGCCCTTTATTATGAAGTGTTTTCTTAATGTTTTTTAATTTTTATTTCTGTGTCAACTGAGAGAGGCGTCTCATCAGCTTTGATGAGAAGAAGTCAAAACACCTGAGTGAATGTGCAGGGCCTATTAATGTGAACTAGACTCACAAAAGCTACTCACAGATGACATTTTGACATGTGACAGCAAGGAAAGCCCACGTGCGAATAATAAAATGAATTTTAATGTTTTGCTGCTTCATTTTCAGGCCCCTAATATTGTGCATGCTGTCTCAGTCTCACACCAGCCATCGTTAATCGCTATTAGAAAAACCTGTGCTTTTCCTACAATGACAGTTAGTCAGTAACCTAAAGGCTGATAACTCAAAGTTACAGCTTATGTCATTGTTATTAAGGATATCTATATTTTTAAACATTTGTTGTCTTGAATGGCACGTTTATTTAAGACCAGTGTTGTCAGGTGTGTCTTCATGATGATCAGCAATGAGTGTTGTAAAATTCACGTTCTGTCAAGTCAAAACCCTCTGTTTGGATGGGGCGTAAACTCCATAAAAAACATTTAATGGGGGGGAAATACTCAGAAGGAGCAACAGAGGATGGATCTCTCTTCTAAGATTGACAGACATACAACAGATGTATATACAGAGTAGACAGACAAGTAACAGTAACATTACTTATGATAATAAAAAATGAGTTGGGAGTAAAGTGTCTTTGTGTGCGTGAGTGTGTTGCACTTATTACTTAAATGCAAGTTCTGCTTTGATCTCCCTGAGTCAACAGGGAGCAACTTCCAGTTTATTAGCGTCAAACAGGGCGTGTGCACACACACACAAACACAAACACACTCTTCATCTTTTTTTGTCTCCTAAATCCCATTGCTCCTTGCTTTTATCTTTTTTTTCTGCCCCCACCCCACGCTCTCCTTTCTTTTAACCCACAAACACACTTAACAGTGTATTGATTATGTGCATCTCTGCCACATGCTAACAGTCACTTGCTGAGCATTAGAAGAGCCTGTCATTAATCTGTTTATCTTCTGCCGAAAGGGGATCTTCCCATCCAGCTACATCCACTTGAAGAATGCCCACGTCAAGAATAAAGGGTAAGTAATGTTTATTTCTCCTTTCTCATGTATGTGTGTGTGTGTGTGCACATGCACGCACAGGTTGTTGTATAGGTTTGAACTGGATTTTCTTCTTATACGTGTGTGTTTAGGCAATTTGAGACGGTCATCCCCGTTGAAGACTCTGTCATCACAGAGATGACATCAACGTTGAGAGACTGGGGTGCCATGTGGAAACAACTCTATGTGGTATGAATCCATATACACACACATACACACACACACACACACACACACACACACACACATTTAAATATCACTATAGCTTAAGCGATGCTGCCCTTTTAGGTTCCTTATATAGTGAATTTGTCTGGCCCTGGGTAATTCAAAAGCCGCAAACAGTCAACACTTTTTCATACACATTCATTAGTTGGTTTGATTGTGTTTGTGGCCTATTAAGCCATCTGCTGGTGCTGATTAAATCGAGCTGATGAATACTCACAGATCAAAGTGCATACATTTGCGGCAAAAAGCAGCAGGACACAGAAGCTAATTTGCTCAGATGCATTTTAAGTCCCTCTATCTGCTTCTCTCTCTGGGTCGCCCTGTTCCTCTCAATGTCGATTTGGCACTCTAATGTGTATTCTGTTACTCCGTTTTCACTCATGTTTTTGGGTGGCTGGATGCAACTGTATATTTTCATCTTCTTATCTGTGTCTTCCCCTCTGCCTATCATCCTCATTCTGTCTTTCTTTCACGTCAATTTCCCTTTCATTCGTCGCCTTTGACTGACTCTCTGTGCTGCTCTACTCATTTTTCCCTTCTCTGTCCCTGCCCGACGTTTCCTCCTTCCACAGAAGAATGAAGGGGATTTGTTCCACCGACTTTGGCATGTGATGAATGAAATCCTGGACCTGAGGAGGCAGGTGCTGGTGGGCCACCTCACCCACGATCGCATGAGGGACGTCAAGCAGCACATCACGGCGCGATTGGACTGGGGCAACGAGTGAGTAGAACAAGGGCAGAAAAGATGTTCAAATAAGGCTTAAGGGGCAGTTGTTTTAATTTAATACATGCAACAAAATGTTTTATTATTCCACTTCAAGGATCTCAATCTGTGTTTTTATGTTCGTTATACATTAGTAAAACTTTGCTATTAATTTTAAACTGTTTTTCCACCCCCTACTCAGCAGCTGGATTCCATTCACTTCATAGTGTTGTATGAAAGTACCAGTGACAAGAGGCCTGCTTGAGAGCAGCAATCTATCATAGGGAACACTCAAGACAGCTTTATTTTTTTGTAAACGTATGTTTTTATTGCATAGTTTATTATTCCAAGTCTTGCTATTGGGTGCATTCAATAAAAAATATCTGATATCAGGGATTTGAAGGATTGTTGCTAAGCTGCAGTTTTTAATACAAGGCACAAACGCATTCATATCATTCTTTTTACATCATTTATATTAGCATTTTGTTTGTCTTCGTCAGCCTATATCCATGGCAGGAACCTTTATAATAAACGGAACCAATTAAGCAACTTCAGAAACTTTATGTCTGTGAAGATTCAAGGTTGTCCAGGTCAGAGTTCACCCTCCTTGGTTTAGATACTTGTGTTCAGACTGGAGAAACCAGGGATGCTGTAGTTCCAGGAACTAAAAAAGTCCTTTTCTGGGTGTGTTCCTTTCTGGTGACCCAGGAACTTGAATTTAAAATATCTTATCTCTATCTGTGTGGAACTCATTGGAATAATTATTTTGTAAGGTAACACAAGACCAGCAATTGCTTTGACAATAAAAGCTGAGTCTGCAACTCACCACAACTGAATGAATTTAAATGATAGCAGAAACGCTGAATTGTCCAATGACACTGACATAGAACCTGTATTTAATGCACTCATATCTGATCCTCTTGGTGAGATGATTAACATGCCAATACGGATCCGGTGCATCAGATTGGTGCAGTTCACAGCGCTCTTTAGTACTTGTAACTATGTGGTCAAATGTATGTGTTTTCAAACGTAACTCTGGTATGCTATGCTTTTCAGCAAGTGACCCTAAAATCTTGGTTTTCTGAGTTTCTTTAATTGCACCACTGATGTGTCAATCCCAGTCCCTGCTCACATCTGCATAACTGCATTATGACAATGTATCTTCTGAGAAATAAATGAAAAAAAATAAATCAAACTTTATGTGTTCTGTGAGGAGAAACCTGCAGAGAGTTAACAGTTTTACTGTGCCTGCCAGGAAGGTGGAAAATCATTCTAAAAAGTTAGAGTAAAATTTGTGGAAATGGTTTATTAATAATATAAAGCATATTTGTAGTTAATGAGAAACAGGCCAGTGTGCTCTAATAACAAGTTCATTTAGCAGTAGTGCTTTAACTTGAACTTCACAAAAGTGAATTGGAAAATGAAACGGTCTCAACTCGTATTCCTTCACAAATGTTCCTAGAGCTTTCTGCTACTCTCTATCTCGTCTTTCCTTCTTTCTCAGACTGTCTCTCTCTGCACTTTCTCTTCTTTCCTTGCTCCTCTTTCTTTTGTTGTCACCTACCATCCCTGCAGGCACACTCCTCACTCAATCAAGTCTCCCTCCCCCTCACAGTGACACCACTCTCCCCGCCCTTCCTCTCTCTTTCTCCTCTCTTTCCTCTCCATGCCATGGGGGTGAAATAAAAAAGAAATCTCCTAACTTCTGTCATTCATTCTCTCTTTTATATCTGTCCTTGTCCTTCTCTCTCCTTCATCTCAATGCTGTAGGCCCTCAAAACACACACACACACACACACACACACACACACACACACACACACACACACACACACACACACACACACACACATACCTCCTTAGTGAGGACATGTGTGGACAGTCCCTTGCTGTGGGCTGTTGTATGGCTGACCAGGCCTGTCTCTTTTATTGCTGACAAGGAGGCACACTCTAGTGTGCCGTTTTGGTCCACTGATAGTGCCACTCTAGAGGAGGATGAGACGATGAAAAGGGAGAAGTGAGAAAGGGAGAGGTAGAGCTGTCTGTGAGGACATGAGGGAACAGAGAGGGTGGAAGGATGGGATAAAGGGGAGCAGTTGGTGGTAGAAGGTTAAAGACGACAGCGGGCATAGTTGGGGGGCTAAAGGGGGAAGGCATTTTTCTTTCATCTGTTCATTTTTTGAGAAGAGGACAATCTGTCAGGTTTATTTAGACGACTGACAAGGGTGATTTGACAGGACTTGGGTCTCTCTATAGTGTTTGTTCACTTTGTTGTTTATTCTCATTTTAGTTAACCATGTCTGTTTTGCCCGCCTCAGGAGTAGGATATATTGAACTATTAATGTGTGTATGGTATAACTGATCTGTATGTAATTCACCTTCTAACTGCATGAATCTTTGTGTTACAGACAACTCTGCCTGGACCTGGTGCCCAGGCAAGAGTTCAGCATGGTGGACCCAGATGAAATCAGCGTTACGGAGCTTTACAGACTGGTGAGTGGCCTTCCAACTCTCCATGCAGTATTTAAACGTTGGGTATGCGATTCTAATCCCATACACCTCTTTGTTATATTAAGTGAATATCTCATCGGTCCGCTAGCTGTCCGTACAGTATGTGCGCTTAAAAAAAAAACTCTAGTGTTTATACAAAGCCCTGACTCTGTAAATATGAAACACAACACTATTCTAGCCAGGCATGGTTTGTGTGTCAGGTAACATTAAATTACTTGCCCATGGACAAGCTTATGTTCTAGTTTGCCAGGATGTGCTGCTGCTGTGGTGTTAGCTATTGTAGCTTTAACAGCTTAGGGAGCAGGGTAGTGATATATACTGTAGGTGTCATTGTATAAGATGCTAAATCCAATACAGCTCATCACTTGGACTGTATAGTAGACAGTGGTACTACAGGCTTGGTCTGTAACCTGTGTGTGTGTGTTGTGTGTGTTATTTGCCTTTTTCTGATTCAGTTAATTCATAATTCAATGCCTAGAAAACAAGTACTGCCACTACTGTGGTGCCGTTGCCGTTTAAATGGAGAATTGCTGATGCTTCAGCAAACTAGTTACTGTTCATTTCAAAACCTTGTTTAACCCCTCTCCAAAAAATTTCTAAAATAAACCGGATAAATAATTCGAGGATAGAATAGAGGCTACAGCCCCTAGGTGTAGATAATGAATAGATGGATGTGTTGTGCATATAATACTGTATATACTGTATGTTACCATTTTGTAAAGACAAATTGAAATTGTCTGTCCTAGACTAACAGCTGCATCTTGCTTCAAGCAAACTGCTTTATAAAACACATTCTTCACCTGATTGCATCAGACAGTTGAAGGATGTTTTACCAGTTCACTCGGTGCTTTGTCTGATCCAGCTAACCTCTGAGGTGATGTGAGCTGTCCATCACTGACAGCAATGTTTGAAAGTTCTTCCTCAAAGCTGGCGGGTGGTAGAGGTAGTGGTGTGAACTGGCAGACCACATCAAACATTTCCCCGCCTAAGCACACCTTAAACTGTGGAAAGTTTTCCTCTGCAGATTGAATTTGCCTAGCTCTCAAGGAATTGCAGACAAAACAGGAAAACCATGTTGTGGAGCTGTCGATCGTATCGCACCATTTCTCTCCATTTATTGTTGTCTTATACACCATTACTAATCTTTGGAAGTTGTGTGTTGGCTCTCTTTTTAAACAATTTAGCACATTAATACGCAACAAACACAGTGTCAGCCTCTCAAGGTGCTTCTGGCATCAGTGTACAAAAATAAAATACAGCTTTATGTTTGACTCTCTCCCTCTTCCATCTGTCTCCATACCTCTCTCATTCATTCTGTCTGTAGGAGCCTAAATGCTGTTTATTGTATATGGAAATATTTGACTAGGTAATGTGCAATAATTCAAGTTCACATCTAAAACTGTAGTTTACATGGTTCATTGATGTTAAAGGAATTGGAAGGAATACAGGGCACAATTACAGTAATGTAATTGTTTCATTTCTTAGGCAGATAATTTAGAGTGCATGAAAATATTACATTGGTAATATTTGGGGAATAGACTGTCTTTTCCTGTAATGATGTTTTGTAATGATGTTTTCTAAGTAAATGAGTATATTTTTGACTGAGTGGTCCCGTGGATTTATTGATGTAGATACGGACGAGGGAAACAGTTAGACCGTCAAACTATGGCTTCATTCAGTGGAAACCTACACTCTTTTCTTCCCCTACTGTTTGCTCCCTGCTTCCCCTTCCCATTTTCTCCGTGCCCCAACCGCTGTTACCGTGGCAACCACTTCTCTACCCTGATACAGTGCGGGGAGAATTGTATCACACACACACACACACACACGCACACTGGCGGCTTTCCCTTCGCAGGGGTAATTGAAGCTGTTAATCCATTTGTTTCTTTTTTTGTTAGTCAAAACAAAAGCAGGCATAGCAGGATGAAAGCTTAATGCACCTCTATTAAATGGCGTACAAAATGAGCAAATTACTACAATTCCCCTATACTGAGACAAGATAAAGGGACTGGCATTCACTGCCGCCATCCACATACATGAACACGCTTTCGCTCACACCAAGACACAACCTGCCATCACATCAAGCCCAAATTACATCAATATTTTTCAGTGAGATCTTTGTGTATGAGACTAGCGTCTTTGTTTCTGTCTTGTGCTGCGCCGCTTCGGTATGGTGTAATTAAACTGAGAGGGGGATTACCTGGCATGCGTGTGTGTTTCTGTGTGTGTGCTGAACAGGAGTGGGGTATTACTGTGGGAAAATGTAGCTACATTGTGTCGGTGAATTATGTGATATCTGCCCAGTGAGAAATAAAGAGGATGCTGAGAAGGATAAAGGAAAGACATTCACTGTGTTGAATAAGATAGCATAGCTTATGTATGATGAGATTGATTCCAAAATGAAATAAATGCTGTTTGATTTTTAAAGTTGTTTTGTGATATTATAGCCCAAAAGGACTGAGACTTGGTCTGCAGTCTCTTTTAGTGGTATGTAGCATTTTAGTGTCTTTTAGCTCATTGTTTTGGTTTTACTACTTTTTGCTTCACTCTATCTCCGCTCTTATCAACCTTGTTTCCAGCCTTAGCAGGCAACAGTTTTCAGCAAAAAAAGCTCTGATATTGTAAACCCACTTTACGCTACCTGACCATCACCCAGTGCCAGTTAGCAACTATTTGTCTAGTGAACGGTGTGGTGCAATTAGCATTTAAAGAGCCAGATACTTCCCTCAGTAGGAGGAGGAGACAGATCAGAGCTCAAATGAGGGTAATTATTTGACTTACATTTGTCAGGTGGACCAAAACAAGACTGAATGGATGCTAATGTTGCTACGTGTCTGCTGGATATATAAATAGGCAAATCCCTAATTGGCTCCCCAGGCTAAGTCTGCTCAGTTGCTAAAACTGTCTGTAGTGCAAAGGCAAAACGGCTTCAAACTTCCCATTATTTCCTTGGAGAGTGAGTTTAGTTTGGAGAGCGAGCAGAGCAGACCAGACCAGAGTTTAGATCCCAGAGCGATGAAATCATTAACGGTGACAGATCAGACAGCAGTGATGGATAGCCCAGGCCTGGTCCTGGACACATGGAAGTAAAGTTAGTTCTGTGTCTTCAGTTATCACTAAAGTGCTGCACACATCTCTTGCTTCCTGCTTGTGTCACACAGGTCTCCCTCCCAGAAGCTTAAAAGAGGGACAAAAAGAGGCTTAAGTAGTGATGTAAAAGTGAAGGATGAAAGGCAGCTCTGATGAAGGGATGTAGAAAAACTAGAAGTTTCTCTGTGCCCCCAGTTTAACCCTTCTGTCCTTTTAAAAGCTCCTTGTTGTTTGACACCGACTCCATTTGGTACTGCTTCATGCTGTTGAAGAAAAGATCACGGAGTGAACAATAATAAGACGGTTGGGCTAGCAGACACATCATGCTCTCTCTGTTTAGCTACATCTTTCTCGTCTTCTCCTTGTTGCCCACAGCATTTTGTGTTGCCAGCAGGGCTGCCAGGCTGTCATGTCTATCCTTTGTGTGTAGTCATATAACCACACACTGCTCCGGCTGGGCAACTTAAATGGCACACTGAAAATAACTTCTAATAAAATCCCACAGCATAAATTATGCCTTCACAGACCTAGTCATTCTGCATCGAAAACCAGGAGCTCAGCCCTTTTGTGTAAATCTGGTTAAAAAAAAGTGTTAGTGCCTTGTTAGATGGTTCTACAGCGTGTTTTCTTCTGGGATCTCAGATAGGGCAGAGCAGTCACAACAAGACAAGACATATTTATCATTTTGACAGATACTGCAATTGTAAAATGATTTGTGGTATAATTTTCAAGCATGTTTAAGTCTTAGAGGACCATGCTGGTTTTTGATATTTTGTATTCATAGATCAGCCAACTGTTTTCCAAAGCAAATCATATATTTTAGATTTCTTCCCCTCTAGGCCGTCACTGTTTATCTTGTATTTCACTATGGCTTGAACAGCTTCTGAGTGACTTAAACCTTCTCTGATATACTGTAGCATTTTAGCATTTTGTTGCCTTAATTCTGACAAAGCACCATTATCATCATTTGCTAATGCACTCTTGAGTGTTTTCTAAACATTGTAACCCCTAACAGTTGGCTGCAGAACAGCATATAACATTACATAAAGCATTCATTTAAACTATAAAGAACTGTATTTCTCATATTCTCCAAGTTTGCGTATTACTTGTCTTCTAGATTTGACTTTCACTAATTTCTCCAGACATTAGTGAAATTGATATATTTCATTATTCTTGCCAGAAATGCCAAATTGAAAGACTGCCTGCCCAGTTTTTTTCAATCACTGCAATTTCCTACGTTAAATAATCCTTGGAGAGAAGTTATTCCCTCTGGGTCAATGCCACAATAATCAAACAAACATTAACAATCCAGACAGATGTACTGCTACCACATAGAAAAAGAAACATCTGAGGTTTAAATAAATCACATTTATTTAAATCTCAGATGGTTCTTTAAAGGAATAGTTCAACAACATGGGAATATGCTTGATGAGTCAGATGAGACTATTAATCCCACCTTGTCTATATGGTAAATATGTAGCTAGGGCCAGCAGCTGGTTACCTTAGTTTAGTACACAGACTGGAAACAAGGGGATACAGGTAGACTGACCAGATAACCAGCAGATACTGTTCCTGGTCAAGAAATAATCTGGAACATAAGCCTGTAAAGCAGTGAATGTTTTTAATACTGATTAAACATCACATTTATTGCCTTTTGACAGAGCCAGGCTAGCCTCTTTACAGTCTTAATGCTGAGCTAAGCTAAGCTATGCTAACTGGCTGCTGGCCCCAGCTAAATATATATACTGTACAGACGTAAGAGTTGCATGATATTCTTATATAACTTGAATAAGCATATACCCCAAAATGTTGAACAATTCTTTTAAACACACCAGCAATAGGGTTGCAAAATGGCTACTTCTGCAGCATTACCCAACAATATGATGACATAATGCAGAAAACAAAACCTTCACAGGATAGAAGAATCCTACTGTTGGTGGTGATTGGTAGCTTTCTTCTTTGTGTGTTTGACTCTTGATACTCAGTGACGCTTTTCTGCGGTGATGCTTCTCTGCGGTGATGCTTTACTGCGCTTTGCCCTTGCATTTTCTTTATTCTTTTCTTCTCTCCACATCCTCCTCCTGCCTCCCTCCCCATCTCTTTACATCTTAGTGAAGTGAATGTGGAGCACTCTTTGGCAGTGGCTTTACTGGCCATCTGGTGCTCTGTATGTGTGTGTGTGTGTTTGTCCTTGTATTTTTGGATGTTGACAGCAGATTAGGATGAACCTCTCATAAACAGAGCTGTTGATCTGGAAGGTATTTACAATGCCGCACCATGCTCTATGAGGCTTTATTGATCTTTTTTTTAATAGATTGTTTTAATAAATCATGTCATATCAGACCCTGCCATTGTACTATAGACACAGAGATGTGGCTTTGTTCTGCATTGTTTTACTGTTGCTTTCCTTGCATTTGTATTCAGTGTGAATTTAAGTGAAAAGGGGGTGCAAACCACAGCACCATTATTTCTTAGTGTCAAAAAATAATTAACCTATTTAAAGATAAATGCTTGAGGTAAATAAATAAGGTAGAGTACACGTTTTGATGCTTTTATACCTGATGGTAAATGTGTTTTCCTCTGTGAATAGGTTGTAATACATTTCTGTGAACTATTTATTTATGAATAAAGTGTTTGTTTATGTGCATATCTGTATGTACAGAATTATGCAATTTCCATTGCCATCCCATTCGTTTCTTTGGCACCAAAATTGCAACAAAGAAACAATACAGCTCTAACTCTCACATTCTTACCCTCTGGTGCTATTCACAATCTGTGATATTACACGCTGTATTAACTCAATCTATATCTTTAGCCTGGTCTTTACCGCCTTCAAATATATATGCCAATTTGCAGCAAAGCAAGTGAAGTGAAATGTCTCAGAGGCATATTATCTATCTTTGACTAGGAAACTGAAGGCCAGATAGAGCCGCTCTTGACTGTGATTGGCTGGTATTAAAAGAGATGTAACCACATGTTGTTTTTTCCCTGGTTTTAACTTTATATGATAAGCTTTGATCCTGCATTTGGGGATCTTTCAGGATTTAGAGTTTATGGAACCTTTCTGTATCCATTCCTTTAGTCTTTTATCAGAACAGTAAAATATAATATTAATAATAAAAAATGTAAGTTTATTTAATTAGCATTTTTAAAGCAAATATGTATTTTCATAAATTGTATTTTTATAATTTTTGAAGAATAAATAATGCATGGAACGATTTGCTCATAATACCATTAGGAAATTAGGTTTGTGCTGATACTGTTCTCTCCTCTCCTCTGCAGATGGAACATCGGCATCGTAAGAAGGAGACTCCCGCACCTGCTAGCACCCATCACCTGTTTGTCCACATGAAGAGTCTGATGAGCGTCAATCTTGGGGAGGAGCTAGAAGTCTTCTTCCACATTTATGATGGGCGGGAGAACCGGCCACTCAGGTAGACACTTAGAGAGCATTAATTAATAATTAACAATATTTGCGTCATTTGCATACATAGTATATATGTATATATATATGTACATAGTATATATTTTCATTGCTCGGTTTAACTGTGATTTATTGTAACAGTTTTAACCAAACTTGTAGTTTGTATGTTGATGGTATTTCCTCAAACACTTACATAGCAGGTTACATAGCTTAGTATGCCTGCTAATGTTTTTTGGATGCATAGTATGTGAGGGTGATTAGTGATTGCACAGAGACATTTCAAATGGCTCCCCTTCTCATGTCAAGAAGACTGCTCTAATTATATTCATGAAGATTTATTAAATAAAGCAGGTCGTTAAAGTGCACTTGGGCACATAAAAGTGGGCAAGGGCGTGCTATTTTCTCATATAAAAAGTGCCCGTGCTGTCATCACCCTGGGAGTTTACGCACGTCACTTGCGCGCACACCAACACACACACACACACACACACACACACACACACACACTCACACTCACATACTCCTGATGGGGCGTCGGCCAAATACAAGACTGTGTTTAAACTCCCTGGTTTCATAGTTCAAAGCATAGAAATTCCACTTCATGTCACAAACAAGTGGATTTGTCAGGCGAGGAAAATGAGTGGGTTGAAAAACGAGCACGGCAACACTGAAACTTCTTTTGATAAGTCATGCTTGGGTTTGACGCTACTTTCCGCCCCACAGGGTCACATCAGAGAAATGAGGATGACATTGATGGGACTCATTTTTATTATTTTGTTTCAGTATACAGTAACTCAACTTCTGTTTCTGTAGAAATCAATTCATTATTCATCACATTACCGGCACAAAAAAGCTGGTTTCTTTATACCTTGCACAGAGAATCTGTAGTTTTCTCCACCACTTTGAATAATAACGCACAAGAAAGGAGGTTCTATTTTTTACTGGATATGTGGAAGGCTTTTTGGTTTTCATGATGTAGTTTATCTGAGAGAAAGATACATGTGTACACACAGGCACACACACATAATGTATCAGTAGATCAGAAGTACTTTTAATTAGTAAGGTGTATTTAGATACACTCTCTTGTCTGCTTTTAACTCCAAAATCTTGACGTTAAAAGGTTTGGAAATTATGAAGGTGCATTTTTGTGACCATTCTTAACCCACACTTTGTCTTAAGTGGGTAATTAGTGTCCAGTGGAATGATATTAAGCACTTGTGGTATGATTGAAGCACTTTCTCACTGTCATTATCTGTCTCTCTATTTCTGTCTTGCTGTCTGTCTTCCTCTCCCTACCTTTCTGCTTCCTATGGCAGATTGAGTACCTTAGCCAAGCAAGTCATCACACTCCTCGAGTTGTGTTATGCATTTGAAGTGGATTTACAGCTCATTCTCTGAAACAGAAGGAAGTCGGCTTTAGTCGTTAAGCTAAAACATTTGTTACAAATGTTCTATACTATGAAAATATCAAACAGCAGCTTCACACAGTTAACATACAATATAAATCTTCTGCTATTTTATTCAAACTGAATACGGCAGTTAATAATAACAAACAGATACAAAGATCTTTATCAGTTGAACAGTTTATCTTGTTCCATAAATCAGCTTATTGCAATTTTTCCATCCGTTCTGGGGTTAAAGGCAGTCAGAGGCCATAACCATTGTGTCTTAGAGATTCTGTCTTTGAGGAAAATCTCGCAATGGCAGCTCGCCAGCGTTGTCTCTCAGTGTCTGGTCACACACAATAACAGACACACACGCACACACACACACATTTACGCAAAGTGCCTGGCATGGAGCCATCTGATGGTTCCCTCTGTGCTGGTCGTTTCTGTGTGTGTGTGTGTTTGTGTCAGAGACCAGATGGGGGTCCGACCCGTTGTCTCTGTACCATGCCAACACCAGCAGCCTCTGTGCATCATGGCAATTTCTTTGTGTACAATACAGGCTCCTTGTCTGGCTTTTCGGCACCACGCACACACTGTGGCATACTGTACCATGCTCACACATGTTCCTGTTTCTCTTTCTGCCTTGTAAGATTTGGTGCTATTCCAGATAAAGCACACACATCTATGTCAAAGATGTGCAGAAGCTTCTTACTGCCTCGCTACATACTCACACGTCCTCCTTTTTTCCTCGCTGTAGCCTTTGCTCAACTCTAACAAGGTCACCCATGGATGACCTAGACATGTCTATCTGTAAGTGTCTGTGTAAGTTTTCAATGTGGCCTCTAGGGGTGAGTTTAGGTTTTTGCTTAGAGGGAAGGCCAGTATTTTACACACCAGTATCACTGTCCCACCCCCCCACCCCCTCGTGGGGTGTGCGCACAGCTCATAATGCAATCATCGATATCAGGAGAGGGAATAGCTAGCGCTGTGTGGGCCCAGAGGGGAGGGAAATCGGCCATTCATGTTATGTTAATGCAACCGGTGATAGAGGGAGATAAGGTCCCGCTGGGGGACACTGGTCCTATTACCTCGGGTGATCAACACGCTGCAGCTGTGAGGGAGCAGGACCGGTGGCAGGGGGAGGGAGTGTTAAGAGACTTGCGAATGTGCGTCTGTGTTCGCAGGAGTGGCTCTTAATTGGCAGTTGGGGTTTCAACAATAGAACGCTAATTATGGTTGGGGAAAACGTGCACATGTCTCATGTCTAATGCATAGGAATCCATCTCCATATGGCTGGATAAATGGCCTGGAAAGTTACAGAGAGCAGCTAATGAGGAACAACCGCATCTAAATCAAATAGGCTCTCAGCTGGTTCATTCCAATACGGAGGATAAAAGAAAAACTTTGCTGAAGGAATACATGTATGAAATATTATAAGCATTTGTATAATTAATAATCAGGAGCTTAATTAATTCAAGCATGGACGCCCACTGCCCTACATACACAAAACACTGAATGAAACTGCAAGAAGCAGCCTTGTATTTACATCATGGAAGCGACATGGCAACTTTTAAGCTTGTATTAAGAGCTTTTAATAGGTCAGACTATTACAGAACATTAATCCACTGTAGCTGTATGCAGCATGAAGTAATATATCTGTAGTTATCTGTTGGAGTATATTCTGCCCTGATGCGAATGGGCCTACTTGCGCCTGCTAGCGTGCCAGCGACTTGGCTCATTGTCAGGCGCTGGTGCATTACAAGGTTTTCTCTCTGCTTATCAGTGGACTGTGAAAGTCACCTAACTGGATTAGTCCTCAGTTCGCCAGCCAGGATGAGACTGGGCCCAGCAGGATGCCTGCGCAGCCTGTCTTTGAGCGTGTGTGCGAGATAGAGAATGAGAGAGAGACCGCAGTGCAAAGAGAATGAAAATGCGATCTGTGTCCGTCCTTTCTGTTTTTGCCCGACATGCACTTCATTTCCCGTCTGCACAAAACGGGGTGGGAGCATTTGAGGCCACAGTTATTATTTCGAGACTGCTCTGTGAAGCTCTTGAATTTCATACTTTTATGTTGCACTATAAAGTATGTGCAAACTATCCCAAGTATGATTCAGTGTTGTTTAGTCAGGAAGCCAGACAATTTACTTTAACAGTTGTCTCTGTGTAGCTTCTTACCGACAGTTTTATTTTTAGCCATGCTAGCATTATAGCTCTAGGGATGGCAATGTTGTCTGTCTGTCTATGGTTGGCCCACCACTGAAATATCTCAAAAACTGCTGCATAGATTTTCATGAAATTTTGTACAGGTATTCATGATCCCCAGAGGGTAAATCCTAATGACTTTGATGTTTCAGCCTCAGTTGTACTTTCTGTTTAGTGCTAACTAGCAAATATTACCAGGGTAACACACTGCACCAAAATGGCCGGCATGGTAAACATATCTCCTAAACATCAGAATGCTAGCATTGTCCCTGTGAGCATGTTAGCGTGCTGACTGTAGCCAAAGTCCTTATAGGTTCTGCTTTAGCACATATCTCAAAGCACAATTGTGCCTAATTACAGCCTCACAGAGCTGCTAGCATGACTGAAGACATAGTTATAACTTTGTCTTCCTGTCTATCGTGTCTGTTTTTCTTTGGTGTAACTTTCAGACCCAGTGTGGCTATAGTCTTCATGCACTAGCATTATCGTAGCAGTAATGCTAAATAATTTAGACCAAACAACTCATTAGTTACTGAACTATTCCTTTCAATGTACAAAACACCAACCAAGCAGTTACAGTACATGTGTGACTCATTTAATTGCTAGTTCTGTATATTTTATCCTTTAAATTACATATACAGCATGCTATCTTTGACATTTGCCAGCACTTAGTGGGTTCATTTTCTCATTTTTCTCTGTACCTTGCTAATAATGGTCTCAGTCTAGTCCTGTCACTAACCAGAAGATTTTTGACAACCAGCTTGTCAGTTAGAAGACTGAGGTGGTACATGTTTTGTTGTAAACCATCACTATTTTCGCTGAAAGTCCAGAATCTGGGCTAAAACGTGTCAGAAAGAATCCACAAAACGCAACAACACACTGAATATTTTATTCAGCCGTGGTGGAGCCACGTGTGGATGTGCTTGTTGTCGGATATGTTACAGGCATTCTGTGTTGGGGATTTGGTTCAGTAATTTAAGCTTTGTGTATCTTTTTCTCTCCCTCTATCCCTCTCTGTCTGTCTTTCTCCTGCCTTGTATTCTTTCAGACAGCTTTAGTTTGAAGTTTGAACTTTGAAGCGTTGTCTCCAGTGCCCACCATTCAGCGCTTGACATTTTTGACATTGTTTCTAATCTTTATTCTGTTCCTGTTAGCAGTGGCTTGGATGCAGTTGTTTATGATGACACTCAGCCATCACTCCTGACACCATTCTTCTCAATGTGTGTTCCCTCTCTCTGGCTCTCCTCTTGTACAGTGAAAGGTTCTTTGTCAAGCTGAATAAGAGCGGGTTGCCCAAGTCGCCAGAGAAGACAGAGAGACAATGCACGCTATTCGTGGTGAGTAGTGAACATGAGTTTGCATTTACAAAGATTGGTAGGGAGCAATTTAAAGCTATGTAATACTACCCTAAGTCATGTTCCATTACCCTGAAAACGAAAAGCCACGTCTGTGCTCAAGCTTGTTTACAATGATTGAGTCTGATGCCAAAATATGTTTTCCTGTTTTGTCAGGATTTGGGAAGCAGTGATCTACGAAAAGATGTCTACATTGTAGTACACATCATAAGAATAGGTGGGAGTTATGTTGCTGCTTCTTTATTCTACTCAGCACTAAATGTCTTTTAAATCTTGTGGGCTTTCATAGCAGTGCGGTTAGGAGTGTGGATGCTTCTTTGTGTGTGTGTGCAGGGAGAATGGGAGCAGGGGAGAAGAAGAATCTGTGTAGCGTGCAGTACAGGCGGCCGTTTGGCTGTGCTGTCGTCAGCATCGCTGATCTCCTCACTGCCGACTCCAAGGATGACCACCTGCTCAAGGTTTATGCGTAAGTCACTGTAAACAACCAGTATTTCAATAATTAGTTCTTTCCTCCAAATATCGGACCATATGTTAAGGAAAACATTTGGGCAATATGCTAATTGGCTTTCTTACTGAAAATGAAAAAGGTCAAACACTCCGCTTACCAGCACCTTTAAAGCTCACTAATTAAGCTCACTAAGATATTGTTTGTTGAATTCATGCAAGCTGAAGTGTGAAAACAACAAGTGTGGTTTCTTTATGCTACGCTAAGCTAACTGTCTTCTGGTTCTAGCTTCATATTTAACAAACAAAAGTGCCTTTAAAAGCCCAGTGCTAGAATTTGAAGCTACAAATCTAAACCAATTCAAGTCATCTTATTAGCCGTTAGTCCAACAAAATAATATAAAAATTTAATAGACCTTTTCCTGTTGTACTTCAGGGATTTGGTACAACAGCCTGACAGGACTTTGTGGTCCAACCTAGTCTACACAGTGCCCTGAGGGATAGAAAAGGCTATCGTTGACACAGTAGTCTGACCTAAATTATAGCTGGATCAGAGAAACTGGCCAAATACATTTAGCTCAGAAGAAAATACAACCTCTTTCTCTATACCTGCAGTAACAACAAAGAGGTTTTGGTCGGATTAGCATTAGAGTTCTGAGCCGAATGTTTTCAGAATTAGGTTAATACAAGATGTCATTGTAAATACTGTATGAATTTGTTTTTAAATATCCTGCTCTAGTTAAAAACTGACAATAAACAATAGGTCTTGATTGTAGTCACAGTCAAAACCCATAACATTTTACTTGAGCCTGTGATTATAACATTAAATGTGTGGTTCATGTTACAGTGAATCATACAGTACACGTTACATATGACAACATTACAAGCAACCAGCTGCACACAAAATCTCAACCTGATCATCATCAGGGTTATGTCAGCTTGTGCTTGGAAATGACACATTTAAAACAGAAAGCCTGTGTCAGTTTTAAAGGTATGGGCATTTACCCAAGTGAAAGCTTTTGCTTCATTATGGTAAATGTAGGATTCAGCATTTGTAGAGCTCGACCAATATATACAGCCTAACATTCAAAATATCTGTCTCTGCTGCATGTGACCATTCTTTAAGTAATCTGTACTTGTGAGTTCCCCTATTATAATAAATAATACATTGCTGGAGTAAGTAGAAAATCTTTTTTATTTTAAAGAATTTTCTCTTCCTCTGTCTCATGTTTCTGTCTCAGGTGTAACACTGAGAGTGAGTGGTACCAGATCCATGAGAACATCATCAAAAAGGCAAATTCCAGGTACAACCTGTCGGGCTCCAACACCGGTAAGATCTCTTTTATTCATTGTGCTTTCTCACATCCACACATCTTGGTTTGAGAAATTAAACAAGGGGATTTAGTAATGCTACAACCTGGCCTCTGGTGAGGTGTGTGATTTGGTGTTAAGCAAATAAAAAGTACCAGTTCACATGTTTTCTTTCATGTGAAAACTTTTAAAATCAGGGAGCAACTTTCAAAGCTGTTAATTCAATAGTCTGATGATAATCCGGCTTATTTCTTTTACAAAACCTTAATTGTGCTGCAGTGACAAATTTAGCAGCTCACTTGCATCATCAGTCTCCTACCATGCAATAGTCAGTTTCCGGTCAGTCTGGGCAGCATTAAGGGAAACGAATCAGTCTTCACATGGTTATGTCTAGAGGAAGCCTGCTGTTGCAAATGCATTCAGATGTTTTTTATATGTATAAAAATAGCTGCATTTACATCATACTGAACAACACCATCAGCAGTTTCCCATAGCAACAGGTTTGTGGAAAATCAGAACATTCAGTTATTCAAACGTCAAAGAAGTGTCATGTGACATATGAAGAGGTTTGTTCCGCATTGAGATCCAATCTTTGTTTCTGTGGGTTATAGAATCATTATACAAGGAATCTTACAGATGCAGCTGTCAGAGGACACCACCAAGATGTTTTTGTACACAAAATGATAACCGAAGATGAACTTCTAATTGCATCTTGATAATATAATCTACAGTGAAGGAGGTTTGAATGGGGTCAAAGCAGGACACAATCATAAATTAAACTGTATAGTTTGCAGCTGTAACAGTTCATCAGAAGTTTGTCTTAAAGCTGATTTACATAAATCTTTTTGTGAAATGTTACTGCAAACTTGCCGCAGGCTGTTATTTTCATAATGACAATATTTATTGTCTTCTTACCTATCCCTCATGTTTTAGAGGAACACCATAGAAAAGGATGCCAATTGTTTGAGGAGGAAAGGGAGAAGTGATTATAGAAATGTCAAGAATCTATGAGACTGATCTACTGACTCAGCTCTTCTTTTCATCTTCCCTCAGAAGACCAATAATTACTTGAGGAGAATCATACAACTCAGGGACTTGAAATTGTCATGACTAATCTTGCACAAGCGTAAAGGATCGCAGTAATTAAACTGAATGACACAGTCATTTAGCAAAGTCTGCATTATCTGAATAGCATCTTTACACTATGTTGGTTTATAACAAAACCGCTGCATCCAGCTGAAGTTCTGTACAACAGTGCTGCTTTTGAATAGATGTAGATGTACTGTAAGGGTCTTTGCAAAGCTGAGCTGATAAGGACAACAACAGTTTAAAACCATTTTTGATAAAAACATAAAGCAGAGGAGTGACACTAAAATAGGAATATCTTGCAACCACTTTCTTTGCTGTTTCATTATCTTATGTTGAACTCCAACAAAATCTTAATCAAGTGCTTACATCAGCTTTATTTGCTACTTAAACTGTTGACTGTCTGTGTTATCAGATAACACGTGTGTTATTATATTTAATTACAGATAAAGCATACAGATAATGTTGTGCATTGTTGATGTTAAACTACAAAGACTTTTGGCAGATGACACTGCAGACATGTGGCTTAGTCAGTTAGTGTTTCACGCCTGATGACCAAGCTTTAAGATAATTCTGTAATTAAAAACAATTAATTACATAGATTGGGAAGCACAGCGTGATGCCTTTGTTCACAGTATTTTCTGTGTTTGCTTTAGGCTTTGATTTGACCGCATTATGCACGCTAGCACACACATCATAAACATATGTAAGTGAATTATTTTAGAGTTACTCTCGTCTTTGGCTGCTTCATGCAGTTTATCACAAACGCTTGGATGTTTGCTATTGAGTAGCTGTCAGCTAAAGACAGTGATCCCTCTGAACGCTTGATTTGCCTCAGTGCTTTCTCTTTCAGAGTGCATTAGAGGAGTGCTTTGGGTCTTTTGTCACAACACTCTGGCGTGCATAATTCGAGCGAGTTTGTTCCAAAATTACATTTCCACCACTTAACTGAATTTGACATTGATCTTATGAAATGAAAGAAAAATGCTTTAATCACAAAAGCAGAGGTAATAATTTTAATTTTGAAGATGGGCACTGGGTATTAGGTTTCATTTATGTATTACGAGAACCATTCATCTCTCTGGAACAGATTAATTGATCATAATTTTATTTGCTTTGACAGTTTTACTTGCAAGGACTGCGCTCTTATTACCTCTTTTTAACTTGTTCTATCCCTGTAGTTACATCTTGCACACACACACACACACACACACACACACACACACCCCTGCTCTCACTCTTAATAGGGATGATGACAGTAGTGACATAAGTTGCAACATCCTGATCATCATATCCACATTTATGAAGATGCATAATCAGCAACAACTTAAGGCAACATTGCCAATGCAACCTCCCATATAGCCTCTTTTTATGGCTTTTAAATTCCTGCATCTTACCTGTTCCCTGCTCTCTCTACATTCACAACAACTGTGCACAACTTCACTTGCTGCACATTTTAGCACAGCAGAGCAGCATTACAGAAAATATAACACTTGTCTGGAGAGGGAGAATAATTCAACTTCGGCAAACAGATCATTGTCTCCTCTTCAGTTTGTTCCTGTAAAAACATCCATGCAGGTGTTATGGAACACCATTCATAATTTAAGGACCACAATTTATTACACTTAGTGTCAGGGAGGCAATTAAAACAAATGTGCAGTAAGGTAACATAATGTGCATTTGTGTGTCTGTATGTGTTCATATTTATATTTGTGTGCACAATACTATCATTATTGGGTTTGTGTGTGTCTGAAGTTGTCTTACTGTGTGGTTCTCTTTTTAAACAGGCTTGGCTGTGTGCCAGAAGTCTCTTATTAGCAACCAATTAGCAGGGGAAAGATGAATGCAATGGCCTTAAAGTATAAAGAACACTCAGCTCTTTGGGTAATAAAGAACTGCAGAGATGTGGAGAGACAGTTATTTTGTTCACATGTACACTAATGACTACCTAATTTATCTTTACCTATGTTTTTCAGGGTCAGGGGGGCTTTTTGGGTAATCTAATTCGAAAGACGACAGAGGGAGTTAAAGAGGGGAGATGAGGATTTTGTAAACATGGAGCCTGGTAATCCATAAAAGGGATTTCATAAGAATATGTCTCTGTATGAGTCAGGTCAGGTAGATAATGCAGCTCCCACCTCCACGCGAGCGTAGGCAGTGACAGAAGAGGCTGCGACAACTCCACTGTTTTGTTTTTGAGTTTTTATATTCCTCTGTTTTTGTTGAGTTTGTGAAGAGGCAGGCTGGGTGGGCTGAGGGCAGCAAAGGTCGATAGTGTTTTTGTCAGCGTCAGCCACATCTACCGGGCAGAATGGTAATGAAGCTGGTTTGTCTAATTGTAGCCCTGCAGTAGCTTTTAGAGCCTGCCTGTGTGTGTTCATTTATGTGTGTATAAATGCCAAAGGCTTGATCCACATTAAGGGGCAGGCAGATTAGGCTCGGGTAAAAAAAAAAAACTCCCCTAAACCTAATGGTACTCTCTTTTTATTTCCCACCAAGCCTGAACACGCTTTTGATGAACTGTGTGTATTATTTTTGAATTATTTAGACCAGACTGTTGCGTGTATTGTCTCTATTATGCTCTATGTGTGTATGTTTTTTTGACTTTATCTTTGAGATGACATCCTTGGTGAAGTGCAGGCTGTGTCACCTACAAAGCAAACATAGTTATCAAATTGGTACCAGACTTTTTGACATCTGTTTTACCACAGAAAAATGATTATGCCATGATATGACAAGATCTCAGTTGCAGCTAACACTGTAGCTAGTAGCATTGCTGCCTGGCTGTAGTAGCTACATTCTGGTTTGGTAATATGTGAACACTTGAACCTGCCATCACATGAACTGCACTCTCTGCTTACAGAGGAACAGCCAACTAGACAGTTAATGCTAGCTACTGAGTTAGCCCTGCTAGCCTTAGCTACACCAAAAACTAAATTTACTGTTTAGATTTTTCCCTAGCTGTCATCTGTAATTGAAATATGTTATTCCACATAACTAACTGAGGCAGCATCTAAATCCACTTATGATGTAGAAAACCCCCATCTAAAACCCCTGCTAATGGTAACTAGCTTAACGTTAGCAAAGTAGCAGTATCCACTGTCTCAGCTTTTGACACTTGCGGAATTTATGTAGTTTGAAGTGGTTAAAACACCTTTAAATAACATATTTAATTATAATTATAAACTATTTAAATATAGATATTAGATATGGCCTTAGCTGGTCTTTTTTATAAGAATGACGCTGTGTCTGATTATTTTGCTCAGGTTTCCAGGCTGGAGCAATGGTGTAGGTCTAGCTATCTGGCAATCAATGCTGTGAAAACAAAGGAGCTGATTTTACATCATGTTGAACCATCCCTGCCGCTTATTCTCTGTGGTCAAACAGTGGAGATGGTAAACAGTTTCTAGGTATACATGTGGATGACAAATTGAGGTTTACTGAAAATACTGATTGCATCTGTAAAAAAGCCGGGCAGAGAATGTTCTTAATTAGGAAACTGAAGGAGTTTGGTGTCAGTCAAAATATCCTGGAGAAAGTGTATGTCAGCTGGATAGAGAGTATTCTTGTGTTTAATATCTCTGGTTTGGCCATTTAACACTTAAAAACAAAAATAAGCTGGCCAGGATAGTCAAAACAGCAGGAAAGGTAATAGGCCGGCAACAAAAGTCACTGGATGACCTTTATAGTACAGCTCTAGACAGAAAGACCGTGAGCATCATTGGTGACAATAAACACCCCCTCCATATTGAGTTTGAGCTGCTCCCTTCAGGACGACGATACAGAGTGCCTTTGGCAAACAGGAATATCTATAAGCGATCTTTTATACCTAGTGCAATAAATTTAATGAATAAATTGTACTAATTGGTACTTTTCAGTACATAAGTTTTATTGTACACGGTGTGTATGGAATAAACTGCAATGATGTGATGGGATGGGCGGAGAGATGTATGGCACCAATGTGATTTGATGACAATTTTCCAGCCTTGGCTGGACAATAAAGTTTTATTATAAAGTTGTATTCTATTCTATTTAAATGTGTTATTTATTACATTAGAAATTAATTTATTTTATTGATTTCAGTATGATAGTAGACAGACAACAAACATATATTTAATCCCTCTGAACTATGGGATGTAAATAATCAAGATGAGGTTTATTTTCTTAAATAAAGTTGTTAAAATAGACAAGAAAGGTAAAATATATCATTTTGTTTGTAGACAGCTACTGCAGTTCGGCCCCATGTATTTGCATTTTTTAAGGAAATGTGCAAGTTCCACAGCACTTGTTTTTTGTGTAGAATAGTCTTACTTAACCTAATGGCAGGAAGTCTGCAAACTTTAAACCCCTAAACTTCATTGCCTTTTACTGCTCTATGCCTTTGCAGTGCAGTATATTTTGGTGTATTGCTAGCAGGTTCACAAACAAGTCACGTCGCTATTTCGACTCCAAGTGACTGAAACCACTTGCAGCAAATTAGGGATGGGACGATTACCGGTTTCACGATAAACCACGATAAAACGTCCTGGCGGTTAGTATTATCGTTTAAAATTGAATTATCATAAAACCGTGTTTGATTATCGTGATTTTGAAAACTTCGCAGTAAATCCCATCCAGCCAGAATCAGTCTGGCGCGGCAGCGAGCATGCAGCGTCGTGCGAGAGCGAAGACATGGCGGAAGGCAGTGTCAGTGATCAGGAGATTTTTCAGCCATCCAAGAGGACAAAATACCAAATTACTATCGGGTCGGTAATTTATTTGCGCTTTTAAAGCTGGTTTCCGTCCAGAAACAGCGGCGATTACGTGTCCAGTATAGACCGTTCGGTGCGCCGCCATCTTGCCGGTGGCCCTACGGAAGCCGTTGGGTTCATTTTAGTTTCGCCGCTACCTCAAATTCTCTCATAGAAGAAGAGCATGTTGGTAGAGGCGGACTTTATCGGTCTCTGCTGGCGAACCGTAGCAGGTACAACCTCATGCAATATAGCATTTTTTAGAGGAGAATCAGACGTCAGTCTGAGCATCAGTTCTTTTTGAATATTTCCATCTCTTTTTAACAAAACCGTGATAATATTGATAACCGTGATAACTTTGGTCACTATAATCGTGATATGAAATTTTCATACCGTCCCATCCCTACAGCAAATGAACCATTTTACCACTGCTTCCTAACTTTCCTGGAAACATCCACAATAATAATAATCACCATCATCAGTGTCTCTTACACACTCCCTCGCTCTTTAGCTGTTTGTGTATCTGCCTCTCCTTGTCATGAGCATGGACGGGCACACACACACACACACGGATCAAGGAGATGCATTTTGAGCTCCAAATACAAGTCTGTGCTTTAATTTAGCTGCTGACATTTGGAGTTATTGCATAAGCATATTGATTTGACAGCCTTCATGTAGGATTTCCTGTTAATAAAAAAGTGCAGGGGATGAGTCACAGGCTGTTTGCATTTTTTGTTTATGTGTGTGGGGGTGTCTGCTTTCTCTCCATACACATAAGTGTTGCTCTTGCCAGGTATAACTGTAGCTGTCTGGTTCACCAACTCATGTAGCTGTAATAAAACTGAAAATATGACCTTGTGAATACTTTTTTCTGAGCTCACAAATACAATATTGTTGGGAATAGGCTTATAGTATATTTTGAACATTTTATTGAGTAGCTTTTGTTAGGGATAAAGGAGGGAAAATCAAGGCCATGTTGTGGCTATAACATAGGAATATGATATTTTAGATTTTTAACTTTATTATTGTTTTTTTGTTAGGCCTGGCAGTGGCTCTCCAGCTCCTCCACGGGGACATAGAGCAGCTGAGACGAGAGTACATGGTGCTCTTCACTCGGGGTGTGTCCATCACCAGGAAACTGGGCTTCTCTGATATCATCATGCCAGGTAGGGCACCACAAACAAGCTCACTTCCACAAGCCATATGTTGCTGCGTTGATTTTCAGCTATTACATTCCTTCAGTACAGTATGTTCAAGAACTCCCCCAGTCTTGAGGGTTTGTGATCATCATGGATGTCAGCTGTCTTTCCTATAGCTCAATATAGACAACTTCTCATGTTATTCCTGCGCACTGCTAATTTAAGATTTAGACTTCACTGCATTGTCTAGACATTTTGAATATAAAATCAAACCTATACTGAGTGATTTTTATGATTGCTTATAATTAACAGATAAACCAATGAAAAAAGAAAATCCTGGAAAACATTGGTGATTTAGTAAAAGAATTTTTCAATCATTACTAAGCAACCAGAGTTATCCTAAACTATTTTAACAATCACGCAATCCTGCCTGTCTTATCAAATCAGTTTTCTGCCTAACTGATAACCCATTTGATTACAGTTTTCACAAGATCCTGCATCAAAATTAAGGAAGATATCATTACATAGGCCCATTAAGAAAAACACTCTTGTAGTAACATCAGGTGATTTGCCAGTCAACTGATCTTCTACCCGATTCAGCACTCACTTTGCTGACTAAACAGTCAATGCTGTGCTGTTTTTCCACTACACATCCATAAACTGCTGAAAGAAAGATAGATAGGAAGTCTAGAAAGACTTTCATCAGGCAGCAGGTGTGAAGACCTGTTCATAAACTGATTCAGACTTTTGTGTGACAGGAAGGAAGAGTATTAAACAGTCATATCTATGAAAAATGTCAGCTCATGAAATACTATTTTAGATGACATATTTTGAGGCTATAAACATAAAAGTGTTTTTATTGAACACACTGACCTGCCTTAACAATAATGTAGTTGCCTTGGTAACACTTGACATCCCCACCCAGTGTGTGAGAAGCGATATTTGAAATCCACCTAAGGGCGCCCTCAGAAAGATGAAATATTCAGGTTGTTTCAGGTAGATAGGCATCACTTAGATAGCTGCTTCTCTAAATGACACAGACCCCTGCAGAGGCCCTTAGGCTTAGCTGGATTGGATCTTGTTGCCGTGGTAACAAATATACAACTGCTTGAGTGTAAGATGAAACAGAAGACTGAACATCTTTCTATTTACATATACTGTGAAAAAAAGTACCAAAGGAGGAAAAAACTGTCTGAATTAGCTGTCTGACTTTGTCTGTTCATTCATTTATGAGAGCTGGATGTCGGGGGACTTTTTTTTAAATAAGTGAGGTGTGCTGTCTGGTCACACAGATAAAGAGGAGCCACAGATTCTGGGTCCCCCAGCGCCTCACTAACACAGATTTATGTCCACTGTCTCTTTCTTTGTCTGACTACAAACCCTTAACACTGAGTGCTCTCACCCATTCTGCCCATGTAAGTCGGCCCTTGGGTTAAGGAAACTGTCTCTCCTCCTTTTTCCATCTCTCTTTTTTTCGTGGATTTGTATCGGACTGTATCTTTCTCCTCATTTTCTTTCTTCAGCTGCTCTAGCCCCACCCTCTCCACTTCCTTTTTTCCTGTTGTACATTAAGAAACTGCCCCCAGTGTGTGTCTGCCTTTGTGCGTGCGTGTGTGAAGCGATTGTACAGTGCGATTTTATATGGATTGCCGCGCATGTTGCCATGGTTACTGTTGTTAAGAGCAGAAAATCAATGTTGACCCTAGAGATAGAGATATGATGAGCGCACACACACAGAGGTTATATAGGGAACCTTTTTTTACAATATGTCTGGCCACAGCTTGGCTGCAGAGGAAACAGGCCTATCCTCTTTCTTACTCAGAGCGCTTTGTACCATTTTGGAGGAAATAAATATGTTCCTGGTTCAGTCACTGTACATCCAGCTGCAAGTATAACAAAAAGATGTAGAGTATTACTTCCTGGGATTATTTCTCCTTAGTGTTTTGGCAGATTGCAGCCTCATGAAACAGCTGTGTTTTTCTGGGTTTGTAAATTTTTGTTTTTATGAATCCCAGATGCCAAGTTCATTGTTAAATTGTCGCTTAACTTTAGCAGGTTATTATAAAATGTGTGTGCAGAAAAGGACTGTATTTTAGTAATTTTTAGGATATATGTTTGTTGATAGTTATTCTGACAGGGATTACACTTGTGGCTAGAGGCTGAACTCTTTGACTCCTTGCTCTTTTAAGTTCATGTTTCCCTTCATTATCCAAATGTTTGTTATACAGCATCTTCTTATACAGCATTTATATGGACCAGATATGCACTTACATCTGCATGTAGCAACTAAAATGTTAGCTTGATAATAACTACCTACTCGGGTGTTTTGCTGTAATGCTATACTTGTGTGTGTTAAGCCTTTTAATGTGGCCTCTTGGTATTGCTATAATTCAACACTACATGGACAGGAAGCACCTGTCTTTATGTGGTTTTTGTTTTGCTAAAAGTCTTCAAAAGAAAACTCACAGAGCAAGTGGAAATCTGTTTTAAACATATAATCAGCACATTATATTGTATTTAATGTTTTTGTTTACTTTCTGTGTTGTGTGAATTATTTCTAATGCAGTCAGAGGTTCCCAACCTTGGGTGAAATGGTGAACAAGACCATTAAAAACACATCACTTCTGCTTCACAAACTAATGTTTATCCTTTCAGACTTTTCTTGGATTGTTGTCTTTCTTAACTGAGTTCTTCCACAACTTTCAGCTCTTCAGGCCTCTTAAAGTAAAATAAAGAGACACTATTTGGCTGAACTGGTCGCAACCAGTACACATGTGCAAAAATATACAATTGTGATGACTCGGGGCTCTTAAATATATTCAGAGTCTTGTTCCCACTGTGGCTTGTTTTGACTATGCACCTTTTGTTGTTTATTGAAATTATACTTTAAACTTGAGACAACAAATGGTATGTTTTTAAAAAATTGCTATGGGCTACACAGTCTGCTTACAGCGGATATTAAGTATTGTTTTCTCCCATGGACAGAGCTCATAGCTCATGCTTAGAGCTCATGTCAGCCGAAAATATAACATTAAATGCTACTAATGTGTAAACGCTGTCCACCCCTGTCTTGAAGCATTACACTAAAACTTATCGTCAAGCTGCTGAGAGGTCATTAGTAATGCCTGCTTGTATGTATAATCATTGCCTTGTTGCCTCTTTTGTCTTCCTGTTCATGCAGGAGAGATGAGGAATGACCTTTACATCACACTGGAAAAAGGCGAGTTTGAGAAGGGTGGGAAGAGTGTAGCCAGGAACGTAGAAATCACCGTCTATGTGTTGGATATCGATGGACAGATCCTCAAGGTAAAAACACATTTTTTTCTTATCTAGAAATTTTATGTCACAGTTGTTGTGATGTCTCCATTTTGCAAGAACCACAACTGTCATCGGGAAAATATATAATTTGTAAAGACTAAACACTTTGTTCAAGGACACTAAATGCCTTATTTAAGTCCTTAGTTAACTTTTTTTCCTGATAGTGGGGCTGTCTTATTTGGGAGCAAAACTCTTCATTTAAATATCGTTGACCCAGATGAGAGCCATAAAGTGTCTCTCCAGTGTGTTGCCCATTTCTAGTGCAGCACTGTGACAGTCTGCTTCTGTGGTTTCCTGCTCTGCCTTGGACAGAAAACTCAAATATAGGAACTCAATATAACCCTGCTGCCAGTGCTGAAGCCACCGCATGCACGCAGCCCTCTAATACACACATGTAAACTATGTCATTCTCACTTTGTTGGCAATAATTAAGTGAGCAGTTTTCAGTACATTCCTGTCTTTTCTGACTTCATTGTGTTTTTCAAATCTGCTTTGCTTCTCATTTCCTGTCTTTGCTTCCTCTTCTCTCTTTCATTTTCCCCCCTCCGCCTCTGTCTTTATTCAATCTCTTCTTTCTGTCTTTCAGAGTCATGTGGCTGCCGGCTCTGGTGAACCAGGTGGGGATGAGTACCACTCCTTGGTGCTGTACCACAACAACAGCCCTCGCTGGGCAGAGCAGATCAAGCTGCCCATCCCTGTCGACATGTTTCGGGGGTCGCACGTCCGGTTTGAGTTCCGACACTGCTCCAGTAAGTGGAAACGAAGATCATAGATGGCGTTTATTTATCTAGGAATGGTTAAGAGAACACATTTATCCAGGCCTTCACATCTTAGCTGTTCAGGTGTGAATGCCCGAGGCGCTGCTTGCTTTTCAGTTGATTATCCAGGGGAGCTGGAGGTAAAGAGGCGTTGTTGTGGAGGGAGAAGAGCACAATAAGCATTCACTTTCCCACTCACTTGTATCTGCCAGCCCTCCAGCCTTAAGCCCAGTGGCTGCTGACAACCTCCAAATAGACAATGTCCAAGTGTGCACTTGTTTAAGCATATTTATGAGACCAAGTTGTCCAACTTCTCACCTCTCCTAATTAGACAAAACTTTAATTGTGACCAAAATATTGCTCTCACTATCTTGCACTCTCTTTCTGGGCAGCGGGGAGGAGGCAGAGTCTCCTCTCTCATAACAAGCTGATATTATTATGCAGTTTGCAGCCAAGCTGGGAGCCTATGTGGCTGTGTGCAGTAGATAGAGTAGCCTTATTACTGCTGGCAGTGCTAGCATAGTTACCCAAGGGCTGGCTATTAAGATCCCAATTTAAGCCTGTGGTGACACCAAACTGAGGAGTCCATATTACACATTACTATTAAGGCTCCCAAACTAGGGGACAACCTGCCCAAAGGAATGGATGAGCAGACACTCATTTTCAATTAAGGCAAAACAGAAAGCTCATTTTTACAAATATGATTTTAAATGCTATCTTGCTTTTGCGCTCATTATGTAGCAGTCGTAATTGTTCATTTGTTTGTGGGGATTCCAGTGTTGTCCCTAAATGGTGCTAAAGGAAACTGTAAGAACCTGTCAGAGTCAGCAGTGCACTGCTTTATTTATGGCAACATAAACAGAGTTTTTGTTCTTACTAGTCAGCATAGTTCTAAACTCCTTTGTTTACATAAAAACACCCCTGTATGCATAACAAGCCCCAAACTATTAAATTGAATTATATCATAGTGTATTTGGGAGTGTGGTTTAAGATATAACATACATCAATATCTACCTGGTCTGCCAAGCTTAGCTAAGCCCACGTTTCATACAGTACCACACAATCTTTCTTAATCTCCTAGTGCCTGAGGCTATGAGGGCTTATAGATTGGGAAAAGCAATGCGAAAAAAGAACCACACACAACAAAAAGCAGAAGCACATAGTCTTGTAAGCAATAACATTTGTGGTGTAAAAAAAAACTTAATCACAGCAAAAGCAAGACAGAAATTGGTACTGCACCATGGCCATTTCATTTTGTAGTTTAATACAGTAAAACTTGTTCTTTTCCTGGGACTGTGAACACACACACACACACACAAACAGACACACACACAGAAGACTGGTAGACGCTACCTAAATAAATAAAGAGAATAGAAAGACTCCACTTCTCACTTCCCGCTGTGCACACATTAGCACTTTATTGCAAAAGTAGCAGATAAATCAGATTACATGTGTTCGTAATGCAAATTATGCCCACAGCTTTCAGAAAGCTTCTTAAAAACACTGCACCCCACTTTAATGACGCCCTCAAAGAGTAACTTAACAGCATCTAAAAAATCTTGTTTTTGCTTTTTGCAGGTGGTTGAGGTTGTGTGTAAGTGCACTTAGTATACCATGAAAGCAGGGCAGTGTGTGGTTACAGGGCAACGGATTCTGACCACACCCAGCATCACAGTTGGATGCAGTTAAAGGTTAAATGTACTATGTAGAGTTTCCTGCAAAGGTTAGATTTAGAGTTTCTCACCAAAAGAAACTATGTGCATCACAGAGGCTTAGCAGTTGTGTTAAATGCATTTTCCTCATTTTAGATAACATTTGCATAGTCATCTTTTCAAAAACCTGAATTATTTCCATCCATGTTTGCCAGCTAGTGTTCTTCTTCTCTGCCTTTTGCTGGCACATTACTACATTTCTTGGTGCTTTTCCATTGTCGATCAGCAATATTAATAATAATAGCAGTGCTTCTCAGCTTGGTGTTAGGTTTATATTTTAATTAGAATAAAATGCACTGAAGGCTGAGCATCAGATTCTCTTTGTATTGCATAACCTGAAAAGTCAAACTGTTTCATAATACAAGCTTTTGTTGTGTTTATTTTCCTCGCATCCTCTGCTGGTGTACTTTGGACTCAATCTCATGTCCATGTGTTGTTGTTTGACAGCTAAAGACAAGGGAGAGAAGAAACTGTTTGGCTACTCCTTTGTTCCTCTGATGCAGGAGGATGGCAGGACTCTGCCAGATGGCACCCACGAGCTCATTATCCATAAGGTAATACCTTGATACCCACCACTACCACCACCACACTCATTTGACTGAACCACATATAATCAAATTGACTGTGTGCTTTGCAGGATTTTTTTGGCACATGTAAAGTGCTTAATATTCATCCTGATGATGTAATTCCAATCATCTCAATAACTGGGAACCTGCTGTGTATGATAATTCTAGCTGCTTGGCATTTATCAGTGTGCCATCCTGCACCACTATTAAGTCCCTTGCATGACGCATTAGATGTGGTATTTAAAAGGAAAAGTGCAATTTCAAAACAAAAGATTTCAGTGGACAGGAACGGGGGTTCTATAGTCATTCTTTTCATTGGTAAATTGTAGCTTAGAGATTCTCTTAAGTGAACCCACTCAACTGCTTTGCGTCACAGGTGTCGCCAAGGCTACTTCGGATGGGATTACATACTGTATATGATTATGTGAATCACTTGCTCTGAATGGCAAAATGCAGTCACTATGTTATCACACTGTTTTTGTGCCACGGCCTGACAACCAGCTCACATCACTCCATTACAAGCTGAATGAGTAATGTCCACTTACGTAACTTTGTCAAGCTGTGGCGTTGAATTTCGCTACAAGAGCATGTTAATGTACAGTATGTGTGTTTGTTTGTGACAGCTGGTTACCGGACGCATAAACATTTCCTTTGAGGCAAAGTTGATTCACATTGTTTCAGCTCTACTTCTCTAGTCTCTGTATTTAGCATGAACTTTCTGTCAGTTTTTTGCACTTTTACAGGCCTTAAGATCCTTAGCTCATCTTTTCACACATTTTGGTTTTGAAACATCAAAAGACTAAGGCAAATAAAATGGCCAGCATCCCCGAGTTAAAAGCTACTGCAAGACCGTCTTGGGTGTAATTCAGAATAATTGCAGGCTACATGCTTTTCCTCAGCTGCAGGCGAAGGGTGTGTGCATAAACCTCAGGCCTGGCGGATGACAGAGAAGCATGGAGTGCATTTATACATTTTATTGGCAGTGAGACTGAACAGTAACCAAAAGTCTGATTATTTATTTTGCTGTTAGCTATAGTCTTTAAAAGCAAAAACAAAAAAGGCTCCTCTTTTCATTGTCGTCTTTTCCTGTCAGGTGGCCAAATTCAGTCCTACCAAACCCCTCTAACCTTAGCCTGCCAGTTTTAAAGGACAATTCTGGTAGTGTTGTGTGTTCCCACCATTGAGAGTGGGTTAAAGGCCCGCTCTAATGCCAGATGGAAGTTGCTGAAAAGCTCAATGAAGCTGGCATGGCCTAGATTCTCCTCAGACCCAAAATAGACACAAGAATCAGTCCAAACTGTGTGGTAGCTTTGGAGCTCAAACGGCCTCAGCCGTGCATCAAGGCTTCACATTAAATCCCCAAAATAACAGCAGTGTTCTGTGATTGATTATGCCTCGGTCGTTATTGATGTGCAGCCTACAGCCCCACGCATTTGAGATAATATATAAACATATGACACTTTGATATTGAGGCTCCTTTCCTACAGTATAAATCTTCTGTGCCAGTTCACAAAATGTTTTCTTTTCTTTCTTTCCTACTTTTCTTTTTTTCCCAGTGCGAGGAGAATACCAGCTTGGCAGACTGTTCGCGTTACCTGAAGCTGCCATGCTCAAAGGCCAACCTCCCATCCAACAACCAGACTCTGAAAGGCACCAAAGAGTCTTTCTGGATCACCAGCTTTCTCTGCTCCACCAAGCTCACACAGAATGGTAAACTAAGACTCAGGGATTGACGTTTTGGCCACTTTCCTTGTGAGGTGTTGTGGCCGCTCCACTCCAGCTGTTGTCACATTTGAAATAGCAGTTAGCGCGTACCCTAATACGCTCGCTGCTCCTGTGCTTCTGCGCGACTCACTCAGTGAGTGTAGTATGGAACTATTATTACTGGCAAGGAGAGCGATCACTTTCCCTCACAGAAGGCTAACGAAATGATAAAATGCCATATGTTTAAGAAAAACAAAACAAAACAGAGGGAGCGAGAAGTTGTGTGTGAGAGAGAAAGTGACATTTCCAACCAAACCATCCAAGTGTGTGAAAAAAAAACTTGTGAATGTGAATGGTGGCGAGAATAGCCTAGTAAATTCAGACTGCAAAAAAACAGTGACTGATAAAGATTATTATTATTTTTACCTCATTAAGTTGATGGTACAATACATAAATATAAAAGCTACAGGCAGAGTTTATTTGCAACAGGCTGTTAATGTCCTGAATACATTTGATTCTGTTGGTGAATTGATTATAGAAGTATTGTACAGTATTTCCAGTTTGTGATGAGAAAATAGACTTGACAGATTGGTTAAAAAAGGAATGCAGTCATGCACGCACACACACGCACGCACACACAGACACAAATTCACACATAAAGTTGCAAAAAAGACACGCTTCAGGTTGAGCAGAATCCGGAGAGACTGCTAAAAGACTTTCTTCTGGTTATGTTTTATTCATGTGTATGTCTGGGGACCCAGGCTCAGGAAAATGACTTTTTATCTCTTTTATCCCGCCGCACTTGAAAATGTCATCATTTGTTTGGATTCAGAGGAGTTTTTGGGGGCTATAATTGAAGAGTGTGGTGATGCTTTGCGATCTGAGGTGCACGTTGCTCCCACAATCCCACGCTTCTTTACAAACAAACATTTACAAACATGATGTGTCTTGATCTCTTGTGCTTGTCACTTCCGGTTTTTGTATCACCCTTATTTTCTGTTATAAATCTCATATCTCCTACTTTATGTCTTTCTTCAGGTGATATGCTGGACCTGTTGAAGTGGCGGGCCCACCCTGAGAGGATCAACGACAGCCTCTCCAAGCTGAAGGAAATCGATGGCTCGGAGATCGTCAAAGTAGGCCCCGCAATCAGATTCTCAGCAGTGAATTGCTCCCGCTATCCTGTCATTGCTAGTGTTGATTGTTTCTGATTTGATTCCAGCCCATCTATTTTTTAAGCACAAGTTGAGAGGATGAGGATGTTCAAAAGCTGCGAAGTCAAGTTATTTTGATGCTGCAGCTCTTGTGCCAAACAAACTCCCCTTTTTATTCTGCTCCCTACCACAGTTTCTACAGGACACCCTGGACACTCTCTTTGGTATTCTGGATGAAAGCTCTCAGAGATATGGACTCAAGGTGTTTGACTCACTGGTGAGTAAGTTGTTCTAATGGTCTGGTAATTTCCATTGATCTTTTTGTATATTCTGTTTCCTCTTTTTCTTCATGTGTCAAGTGTAAACTCATAGAGTTGGAGCCAAACACAGAAAAACAGAAACAAAAATGTACAGTTGGAGAAAGATTTAGTGATGTAACGCTACAGAGCTCGCTCAGCCAATCTCACCCGGGTTATGCTGCGCTGCACTGATAGAGTGATCGATTTCTCTCGCTCTCTCTCTCTGTCTCCACATCAGTCTAACACTGACACATGAACACACTCTCTCCTCTCAGTGTGGCATTGTCAATGATGAAAAGGTCTAGCGAGCCGGTGCAGTCATCAGGTTTCCTTTTTGCGGTTTCAGGATCAATCCAACATGTCTGACAAGTGGACTTACCTTCTGTGGTCAGACAAATTCAGGGCTTTTCACAACAACCTGCGAACAAGGGTCTCCCCTCCCTTAGAGTAACACAAGCAGCCACTGTCAAAATGGTTTGCTTGGTTTAGCTTGGTTGTTTTGTTATATTTTTTTAGTGTCTGTATATTTGAATATCTGTTTATTATCTCTTTTTAAAAATTACATTGTTTTCTTCATATATTTTGTATTTTATACATTTTATCTCTTTAATCTATTGGCCGCATGTATGAAATAACGTAAGCGAATGAATAAACTGATAACCAGTGATGCACAATATTCTGTATCTGTGTGTGTGTGTGTGTGTGTGTGGAGGGTAATTTCATAACATTTTACTTACAGTTTAAATTCAAGGTGAAGATTCAAATGAAAATAATCATTTTATTATCTGTCCTTTGCTTTTAACTTACAAATCAACATCACTTCAAATGTTACTTTTTTTTACCTTAAATGTAAAAAAGAAGTGGAGAGTGACACTATTACCTTTCAGAGTTAACGTGTCATTAAGACTAAGGGTAGCTTAACTCAAGCTGTGAAGCTAATCATTGTTCAAACCAACAGAACTTTATTTTAACTTTTAAAATTTCAGTTTATTTTATTTTAAAGATACCAAATGGGTCATGCTGAATTTAAGGGGCGTTTATATAAAATTATATTAAATAATAATTATATAAAATAAATAGGTCTTTTTATTTCCAGGTCCATATCATCAACCTCCTGCAGGACAGCAAATTTCAGCACTTCAAACCGGTCATGGACACCTACATTGAGAGCCACTTTGCCGGAGCTTTGTCCTACAGGTACGTGACGTTTTTAGCCTTCAATTCTCTAGTTGTGGTTGTTCAGCGGTGCTTTGAGCGAACAATAATGCAGCCATACCAGTGTATTGTATTCTAACGACATACTGTATCACATGGGCCGTGCAGTCAGAGAGGCCAACCCGTGTCAGTGCCGACAGGCATCTCCACTGCCTCTGTGATGTGATTTAGTCGACAGGCGTGTGAATGAAATGCTTATGGTGCCCCCTGGCTGATGAAATATGAAATTGTGCTTGCCTTTGCTTCCTAGCTCCTCCATCCTTCTCCCATCTATCACATGCGTACACACGCACATTGGCACACATATTCACAACCTGCTGTTCTCACCGGCCGCCTTCTTCACACCTGCTAAGATACCATGCTGGAGCTGTCTTCATCTCTCTTTTTTTCCCCCAGTGTTATGCATGCACCCACACACTCACAGAATTCTGCTGCCACATCCATCTGCTTAAAACTCTTTTACCTGTGATTGTTTCATTAGAACTGTCACATCTTTATTCATTAACACAGAAACTGTGCATGCATATCAAATTATTTTCTTATTATAGCTAGATTTAGTTATTAACAGGGAACCAAGACATCACCCTCCTGATTAGAAAGAGAAATCCCTCTCATTCAGGAATCACTGTCTGCCTTCTTTGTCACCAACTTACTGTTGCACAAACATGATGCCTCTCTTGAATTACCTGTCTAGTTTTGAAGAGTTTTATTCTGAACTCCACCAATTTAAAAACTAAAACAAACAAAAGAGTTTTATTGAATTTGCTGATCATCCTAAGACCATTACTCTACAGAGGACGCTATAGACAGTATAGAGTGGAAGGATTTTCTCTGAAATTGCTTTAAACTTAGTGTAATGATGTGTTTCATGTTAAAACACTCCATTGCCTCATCTATATTTGCTAAATCCAGTGAGAGAAGCTGTGCGATGTAGCTAGAGGTGAGTGGTGATACTGTCTCTGTGTGTGTGTCTTCTCCAGGGACCTGATCAAAGTACTGAAGTGGTACGTGGACCGCATTGTTGATGCAGAACATCAAGATCATATACAGCAGGTGCTCAAGGTGAGGCATTTGCTCTAACACACACATTCACGTACATATACACACACACTACAACATCCAGCATCCATGAAATACAAACAGCAGTGAAAACATTATACCACCATTCATTATTCCCCTCCTCAATCTATTATGTTGCATGCAATTTTAATCAGCAGAAATGCTGTGCCCCTGGTGTTTGGAATCCACATCACATAATTCTAATGACTCATGCACATACGCTGTCACTTGAAGCTTTTTTGTATTTATCATTCACAGAATGCACTCTGCAGCAGAAGTAAATGTTACTCTGACATGCAGTAAATAATAAATAAGTGATGCGCTGCAGATTTGTTTTTGCAGGGTTTCCTCGTACGAGCGACCTTTGGAATGTCTTTCATGAGTTGTTTTTTTTAAAAGCACCTCCTTTTAGATAAGTTTAATTTTATATCAAAAATGTTAAGTGGGTCAACTTTAATCAACTTTGTAATTATTTTCTAATAAAGGGTGAAAAGTAGGCCATATTGAAAGTACTGTAGTACAATAGGTAAAAACAACATCATCAACTGTCTATGCTAGGGCTACAACTAATTATATCTTTTGTTTGCTAATTGTCTATAAAATGGAAGAAAATCATGAAATATATTCTTTTTATAAAAAACAGAAAAGCTGCAAATTCAGACATCTGTGATGCTAAAGCAAGAAAATAGAAGTGTATACCACTTTGTGCTTTCAGATAAATGGAATCATAGTACTGAAATATGTCAGGGGCAATATTTAATATCACATCATTCTTTAACCATTTTCGTCAAACAGGTGATGAACGATGACTGTTCTTTCTTTCCTCCAGGCCAGCGAATACATCTTCAAGTACATTATCCAGTCTCGCCGGCTCTTCTCATTGGCCACCGGAGGCCAGAATGAGGAGGAGTTCCGAGTCTGCATTCATGAGCTCTTCATGTCCATCCGCTTCTTCCTCTCGCAGGAAAACAAAGGCACCAGCCCGGTCGCACAAACCCAGGTGTGTGTATGGGTGTCGTGTTCAGAAGGCCGCGACCAGCGGCGTCTCAAATCCTCTGTGCCTCTGCAATATCAAGTGTGCATCTGTGTGTGCATATGTGAATGTGTTCCTGTTGGTACTTGTGGCGCCACATTATGATTTCTTTCTCGAGGACTCAGTTGTGATAGGTGAGAAATTGTCTGTAATTGAATTTCACGCTGCCGGAGGGTCTGGAGTCGGAATAGAAATTTCTGTGGCAGCTTCTCCTTTTCCGCTGGGAGGTCTGCACAGCAGGGTAGCCGCCTTCACTGATTTTGAATAAGACCAAAACAAATAAGCTGAAGACGCCAAAGATAATCCTCATTACACACCAGAAACAGCTGTTTGTATGGTTGTGTATGTCTTTGCGTGCACTTGTAGGAAAGTGCCTGGGTTTTCACCACAACCTGTGCGCAGATCTGTTGCTCTTCCTTTTTGCTTCTGCCTCTTCTTTGCCTTCTCCATGTTTGCTCTTCCTTACGGTCTTTTTTATTTGTATTCTCATCTGCTGCCTTTTTCCTGATTCCTTCTCTTTACCCCATTAGAGTCACGTACTCTTTTAATCGATTAAATCCCAGGCCGCTCTTAGCACTCATGTCTGACAAAAGTTCAGCTGCTTATGTGTTTACTCCCCCAAGTGTGTTAATAAATGTCTTCCCTTTATTGAACCCTAAACTCTATCAGGTTTCCTTTGCACATCTTATTGGAATTGTAACACCCTTCTGAAAACTAGCAGCCTTGTTTTAACCTCTCCAGTCTGTAATAATTTACACCTCCACAAGAATGAGTGTAACATTAGCTATTCCAGTTGTGCCCTCTCCATGCCGCCTGAAAAGCTCTACTTCATCCCTCCACTGACTTCTGATCCAGACTAATCTGTATTCTCAACACAACAATAGCTGTGGGAAGCTGCACATCAGGCTAATGCTAAGCCAAGTTAATCTGTGACACGTGGGCACACACACACACACAGACACACACACACACACACACACACTGGCAAACACACACAATTACATACAAATAAACTGCAAAGCAATGTGCGCATAATTTAGCACCCGCAGCCTGCTGTAGTTGTCATCACAGGATGACACGTCCGGTGTGTCAAGCGCTGAACACACAAGGTGACGTTGTTCCATCAATACTAGAGACTGTGTGTTGTTACAGTGGTCCCTAAATATTGCTTAATTTATGAAGGAAATGTAAATAGCGATTTCTGCACAGATGGAATTTGCCTTGGGGACCAATTGTGTTAGGGAACAAGTGGTTCCTCTAACACAGCATCAAATCTATCTGGCCCATTATTGTGCTCCAAATATGTCATGTACAGAGTTGAAAGTTGAAGTTGCAGATTTTATTTTTGATTTGAGGGAATTACACCAGATTGCAAAAAAACATATTTAATGTATTTATGCTAATTCAAAACAAAAATAGAATTTATTTTCACTTAGGGGTGTACTCACTTTTGTTGCCAGCAGTTTAGACATTAATGGCTGAGTGATAGGTTATTTTGAGGGGGCAGCACACTTACACATTGATATTCAAGCTGTACACTCACTACTTTACGTTGTAGCAAAGTGTCATTTCTTCAGTCATGTCACATGAAAAGATATAATCAGATATTTACAAAAATGTGAGGGGTGTACTCACTTTTGTGAGATACTTTTGTGCTCCCTGTCTGAGTCTAGACTCCAGTACTAGCAGTACTATGGAAGTCCTTGTTGCTCCATCCGAACTTGCCCTGCGGTGATGCACCTCTCTAGATTTTAGTAATATTCATTTTTCATTTGTGCAGCGAGAATCTGACAGAACTTGACAGGAATAAAGAACATTAGACTGAGAGCTACAAACAAGCAACAAACAGCAATCCCGCTGGAGTTGTCCCAGTAGTCCTTTAGTTGAATATTTACTAAAGCATCTCTCCATAAAGTATGAGAGTACGGAGTGTTATGGCTGCCTATTCTTACACACTGTAACAGAATCTTGTGTAATGGACTCTTTTATCCAAAGCCCCTGAAGTGCTGAACACTATTTGTTTGTTGTTGCCAGCTATGCCCAATGAGCTTCACACGACCTCCACTTAACTGTGTGGCCCTTGTAAGATTTAAATATACAGTGTGTAATGCTGATTTAGTGGAAAATGTGTTGAAAACACTGAACTAAAACTATCAACAAAGTGATCCCATACTGGATTCATAGTGCCTGTTTGATTAACCCTCCAAATGATTGATTGAACAATGCCCCGTTCTGCCTAGGCGGTGTTCCTGCGGACATTTCCGGCAGTTTATGGCGAGCTGTTGAAGATCTTCACAGTGCGGGATGTGGCCGGCTTTGTCAGGGAGACTCTGGGCAGCCTGCCCACCACCGTCCACGCTGACTGCCCCCTGGAGGCCGTCAAATTGCAGTGCATCGCCAAGACAGTAGAAAGCCAGCTTTACATTAACCCAGGTAAAGACTTGTACAAACAAACAGATACACAGTTTATGTAGACTTTGAATGGCACACACTGTTAAAGCTTGTAAACATGCTGAAAACCCAAACACAGGAAAATTTGTGAGCAAATAGCATAAATACAGAAAAGCCTTGCATACAGATTATGAACACACAGGAGGGAAACACACTTTGTGCTGTATGTTTATCTTGCATTATGTACAAACAGGCAATTAGTCCATATTATACTGTTTGGTTGTGCGCTCCTGCAGTGCAGTCATTTGAAAACACACCTGGCTAATTGTTAACCTGCAGTGCACCTAATGCCAACGTCATTAAATTGCTCTTAAAGGCTGCACACTGAAGCAATTACTGTAAATGTTTTATCCCAGCATGCTCCCAACGGCTACACATAGCAAGAAAGACATCCCTCATGCAAATCACATTAATGTTACACAAAGACTTACATTTAATTATATTTTAGGAACAGTATGCGCTTGTGTAAGCAAAACAAGAGCTAATACAGCCACAGATGATTAGTGTGTTCTCCCTGTTGGTCTTTGTTGTGTTTACTCTTTATATAGAATTTTGTCTTTGATGTATGACAACTGTGTGTGTCTGTGTGTCTGTGTGTGTGTGTGTTTGTTGCAGAGTCACGGTGCATCCTGTTGCCGGTGGTGCTCCGGGTCCTCCAGGCCCACATGCAGGAGCAGAGAGACCTTGTCATGTGTGCCCGCATCCTCACCAGCATGCTCTCCCTTATCAAGAAGGAGGAAAATGGCACTGCGGTGAGTATTACGTCTTGGTAATTGGTCGACATAGACCCAGCTCATCCTCAAAACAATAGTTCATAATAGTTTGTGGAAATACGCTTATTTGCTGTCTTGCTTCGAGTTAGATGAGGAGATTGATACCACTTTCATGTCTGTACGATAAATATGAAGCTACAGTACGTCTATAAGATAATTAGATTACCTTAGCACAAAGACTGGAAACAGAGGGAAACGGCTAGCGTGACAAAATCCAAAATCCTCCTACCAGCATCTCCTAAAGCTTTTGTTGGTTACATTTTGACAGAGCCAGGCTAGCTGTTCCCCCTGCTTTTCAGTCTTTGAGCTTAGCTAAGCTAACTAGCTGCTGGTGGTAGCTTCATATTAGCATACAGATTAGAGCCCGACTGATATGAGATTTTTAAGGCCGATACTGATTTTGATCTGATATTCCAATATATCGGCCATTCCCCCTTCTTTTCAGACGCAAAACCTAAACAGAGATTATCCCTAACATTTGTTATGTGAGGTTAGATAACATAATGCAGTCTCAAAATAAACTTTTTTATTGTTACAAATAGTACATTGAACAAAAGTATAGCAGATTAAGCTGTGTTTTGTGGTGGATTTGAGGCATTCCTAACACGTGTGTTGCCAACAGGGAGAGCAGAGCACCCTCTGGTGGACAAACTATGCATGCAACACCACTAACATAACATGATTGAATGATCTGTCTTCCGGCTTTATTACTGGCTGTTATAAACACCGATATTAGCTCTTATCAGCCGAGCGACATGCTGATTTATCTGTCACATTCTAATACAGGTACTGGATTGGTATCAATCTTCCCATCTGATTCTCAGTAAGAAAGCTATTAAGTGTATTTCCCGAAATGTTCAGCTATTCCTTTTCAGCTATCGTGCATGCTCACTGCAGTGGCAGCTGTAGAAATTCAGCTCCAAAATGTCAGTATATTGTTGCACAAAACTAATAAATAGATAAGTGACTTTTACATTTTATTATGGATGAAGTGACTTTATTACCCAGCCGTTATCGTGTACCGTTAAAATTAATTCCCTATTCTATTCTCCAAGAATTTACAAGGGAATTACCACCATAATAACTGAAAAATAACTTTAAAGGAAGTCAAAGCTAAAGGAATTAGTCTTACAGCAATTTCCTTGCCAATACATTGCAATAGCAGATTGCTTTGTTGTGTGTATATGGTCAATTAGTCTTGGTAACAAGGACACTGGCAGCCGTGCAGTCCAGTAATGAGACCCATCAATTTAGCAATGGGCATTGTCGAAGTGTGTGTGTGTGTTTGTCTGATTTGTGTGCAACTGTGCAGCAGCTCGGGTTGCCTGGCTTGAACTGTTCGCTGCCAGAGGGGCAGCTAGTGGTAAAGGCGCCCAGTAAGGGACACACACACACACACACACACACACACACAGACTGGCACCACATCTAAAGGGAAGTGACAGCAGTGGCAGCCAATGTGCCAGTCTGAAGCTCCTTCTCATTATCGCTCTGTCCAAGACCTGTCTGTCTTGTCAGGGGTAGAGACTGGAGGGAGATGTGTACACACACACACACACACACAAACACACACACATACACACACACCAGTTTATCCTCCACTCTCTTTGAGTTGCTTTTAATCTTTAACTGTCTCTTTCTCCTTTGTGTTCCACCTTCTTTTATTCTTTCCCATTCTCTTCCTTCTCTTCTGTGAATTTCAAAATGTTGCTCCTAGCCTTGAAACTTCTTATTCGTCCCCACACTTACTGGTTCAAGACTCATTAAAACTGGGATGAAGTAAGTTTATAGGGTAAGGAGTCCAGAAAATTGGCTCTGAGGCAGAAAGATGTCAGCTTTTAGTCGTGGTGCAAGGTTGTGCTGGGCGAAAAACAGATGCAAAATGTTCCAGATAACATTAAAGGAGCATTCATGTGACTTTGGGAGACAAATTGAGAAATTGTTTGCAATTTCATGGCTTTTGGATTCACATTTGGGTAAAGTGAAGTGTAACCTGTAATTCATGTGCAAGTGTTTTGTCCTTTGTGTAGGAGCCGGTGGTCTCAGAAGAGGTGGAGCTAATTGTAGAGAGCCTGCTGGGAGTTTTACTGAGGACCATCCTGGAAATTAGCAACCGGCCCCAGCCTGCAGGACCTGCCATGAGACTACAGTTCCAGGATGTCACTGTATGTGTGTTTTACTGTGTTCAGTGTGTTTTTGTGTGTGTGTGTATATAATGTTTTGGGACTCAGCATAATGTGCAGGAGTAATTATAGATTTTAAATTGTGTTGCTGCTGTGGGGACTATAATTGCACTAACATTATTAATATTAATGGCAATAATTAAGATTTATAATATAACACAGCACAAAAGGAGAATGGTGAAGTGGATAGTAATGAGATGATGATGATGATCATCATCATCATCATCATCATTGTGTGATAGACCACTTCAATAGAAATAGTAAATATTATTAGGATTTCTATTACAAATACTTGTAATAGAAATCTACTAATGTTGTGACAATTCTTACCACTTCCAAGTAGAGGTTAATGAAGAGCATATTGTTAATTCAATATAACAAAGTGATTCCTTGTCTATTTCCTGTAGTATAATATACAAAGGACCATCCTTTGCAACATGGTTATGGACAGGTTTCTTAAAGAGATAAGATACAATTGCAATTATAAATGCATTTATAAATGATATATACAGTATCTTTTTTACAATATAAATAACCACACTCCAATGGAGACCCAGTCTTGCTCCTCAAATGTATTTATTTTTTAATTCTATGTGTTTAATAATAAGAATAATAATTTTAGAAGAAAGGATACAATACTAAAAAAAACTATAGAGGTGAAATGCTGCTGGTGTCATTCTTTTTGAAGATCAGCTACAACATATAGTGTAGCATTCGCCTGCACTGCTTCTGGTGGCATATCAAATTTTTCTCTAATGTCAGATGATTCATTAGATCCCCCAGCCATAGAGTGAAGGTTGGGGGGTTCTTTTTCATTTTAATAAAATGAGACGTCTTGCTTAAAGCGTCGCAAAAGCTATTATATTTGTGAGAGAGTCACTAGGACAGAGATACTCCAAGATAAAGCCAAATAAAACTGATGCCCACACAATCCTCTCTCTCTCTCTCTGATTTTATCCTGTCAGGGAGAGTTTGTGGCATGTTTGCTGGCGCTTCTGCGACAGATGAGCGACAGACACTACCAGCAGCTGCTGCAGGCGTTCAGCAGCAAAGACAACCTGAGAGTAAGACCACCACATCCATCTATCCCTCCCTCTCTCTCTCTCTCTCTCTCTCTCTCTTTCTCTCTGTGTTTGTCTGTACATTTGTTTTTCTCTGCCTCTGTAGCACTCTTTCTTTCTCAGCTGCTTTCTGAGACATTTCTGATGTGTATGTACACATACTGTTTATGTTAATATACTGTGCAAGTATTTATGTATCTAGTCTGTATACACCTTTATAAATGTGTACATGTAAGCGAGCTGTACTGCAAGGTCAGCAGTGGCAGGTTATGTAATGAAGAGGCTCGGAGAGAGGGAGAAAGTTAATGAGGTCACAAGGTCATTCCAGTGAGAAATATCAATCTGCTGAATGTCAGAAAAAGTGGAAAGGTTATATGCTCTTGTTAGCTTGAGAGCACTTATTCAAGAAACACTTCTTATGCTTTAATTCTAGCACTTTTATCACAAGTATCCATTTTCAAAAAAAACAAATTGAAAGGTGCTCTCCCTAAAATGTTCAGTGTTTAAGCAGTCCATAATAAATCAGATATAATCACTTTTAGGTTTCAAGTTCATGACAATGAACCAAGTATTTGAATATTTAGAATGCATGTGAATTTCTGATTGATAGTACTGACAAAACAAATTGAAATGTATAACACGTGTCATACACAATATGAATTGACTGGACTTGATTACATACTACACACTAATTATCAGATTAGTATAGACTGTCAATTTTGATTGATACGTTTGGGCAGAAACAACTCTTTTTCCATGGATTAAGAAATGTCCATGTTGTTCTTCACCTCTAGCCTTGCGATTATGGATATTTCCATTACAGCTATGCAACAAAACACCTGCCAGTGTGTCTTAAATTCCAATTTAATAGTCAGAATAAAGTACCAAACTGAGTGTTTATCATGAAGCAAATAGTAAATGAGTGAACAAGGGAGTGATATGCACAGAGAGTGATTTAGGAAGTTTTAAATAACGACACGTCTGCTGTGTGTGCGTGTGTGTGCATTCCAGGACTTTCTTCTTCAGATCTTCACAGTCTTCAGGATCCTAATCCGACCAGAAATGTTTCCCAAAGACTGGACCGTCATGCGGTTGGTCACCAACAAGTAAGACCACACATGCGAATGTGCACACGTAATAACAAATGACAGGAGAAAACAGCACAAAAACCTCTAAATAAAAAGACAATAAAAGTGTCAGTCAGTCAGTGGAATGACATGCTACCAAGGTTCTCAGTTGGAATCAGATAAGGGCTGTTACATGGTATTAGATGTAGACCGCGATACTATGAGGACACCCCAGATATGAAATTTTAAACATCAGCGAGACAGTTTAATCTAATGAAAGTGTGGGGATCCTTGTCTTTATCCATGGACAATGTGTTCCACTTCTCTACAGCCTCTTTTAAAAGGTTAGCTGCCATCAGTAATCCATGGTGATGACTCTTTATTCCAGATGATTCCAGACTTCAGCAATAAGGTGGAGGTACAAAGATGTCTGTCAACATCCCCCCCAAAAAACATTATAAGCTAAAAAAGTAGGGGGAATTTTGATGTAGTGCTCTCAGTTTAAATGAGACTGAATCTGAGGCTAATGCACCGGATCACTGTAGAGGACACTTTCAAATGAAGTGCATTAATAATCTCATATATATAAAGGTCAATGAAATGCTTGTATCTACTTAGTAATGAAGGTCTAAGTATTTCTAGTAGAAAACCACCGTAGTCTGTGGATGTTAACACAGATTTGTGTCTTTAGAATCATAAAAACTGGAACTCACTTTCCTCTTTTTGTGTTTTTGGTTTTTCCTTGGGTTTTTATATTTGACCTTCCTCAACATGGAATGCGATTGCAGACATGTCCTCTGCACTATTACTATAAACACAGGCCATTTAACTAGCATTTAAATTGTTCATGGTGACGCATTTTCCTCCAAAGCAACACAGCAACCGTCTCCTCTCTTTCTCTTGTTCTTTCAGTGTCATCATCACAACTGTCCTCTACCTTTCTGACGCTCTGAGGAAAAACTTCCTCAATGAGAAGTTTGACTACAAGGTGTGGAAAGTGTGTGTGTGTGTGTGTGTGTGTGTTTGCGTAGATCTAAACAATGCTACAGTGCTACGAAGCTGTTTGAGTATCAAACAGGCTGCTTCTAAAATGCTGCAGCATCAGTCCACCCGCGCAGAGACAGGCAGATACACGTTTATAATAAAAGCGGTTTATTTGTTTATTTATTTTTGTGCATCACACTTTTCAAAGCAGAAGCTTTCACAGCGACAGAGACGTAAAACAGAGGTAATACCATTAGTCTGGAGCTTAAGGCGGCCAATTAAATGAGCTCAAAGCAAAAAACAAAAACAAAATAGCAATAAAAATGGCAATAAAAACACCACAAAGGAGGAGTTAATTCAATTATAATGAGGCTTTACTACTTCCTGTACTGTCATATTGTAGATAGCCTAGTCCTTGTTTCATCTGTATTTAGATATTACTATATGTAATGATGCTCAGCTTGATTTAACAGCTGTTATTCAGTTAATACCACAACATACCAATGAAAACTCAAATATCAAGAATCCATGTATACCGGTGGCAAATTATAATCATTTTCGCCTGAATTCTCGAATACGGAAGTTGCAGGAGGAAGCTTTTACACAGCATTGACATGATGCAATTCTTTTGCTGTCATTTCCAGGTGTGGGACTCGTACTTCTATCTGTCTGTAATATTTATAAATCAGCCCTGTCTGCAGCTGGAGTCCTTCTCTCCCTCCAAGAGGAAGAAGACGCTGGAAAAGTAAGTACTGCTTGTCTGCAAATGCACCTGCGCGTGCTGTCATTTGCAGCATGTGTTAGAATAGCCTCTAATGAGCCCTGCGCTCACCCAAGCCATCCTATGGTGCTCAGGCAAAAAACAGTTTTACACACACACACACACACACACACACACACACACAACACACACACACACACAAAGTATACTGTAGGCTGCATACAGTATAAAGAGTACTTTTTGTTCTTTCAATATTTGCTTGCAGCAAGCACACATGTCTAAACATTATATCTTATCATGCAGGTATGGAGACATGAGGGTGATGATGGGCTGTGAGATCTTCAGCATGTGGCAGAATTTAGGTAAGGTTCATATGGATTGTATTATTCCTAAATGTATTCCTAAAATGTGCGACAGTTTGTTGAAAGAGTCACGGCAATATCTGAACCGGTCCTCCAAATATAGTACTGTAGAGACTGTCTGTCTTCTGTTCCTGCAGTGGGTATCTCTTATGCCTGGTGCACACTTGAGGATTTTCATATAACAAAATATTTTACCACCTTTTAATAATTTAATTGTAGGAGTCCATACACATGACAAGTCAGTGAAGATCCTTGGCGTTTTTACTATATGATCTCAGAGTGGCGATTCCGGGGACTTAGGATCTCACAGAAACTCACGTGATCAAACGTCACTTACTATGAGTGAACAAGGGCTCAATATGCACAGTGATATGCACAGAGCGTGAACATGGAGGCAGCTAGACACACTTGTGTGTGCTATGTTTTGCACAGAAAAACAAAAACAGAGAACAGATCATATCAAAGCATAAGCACAACATGTTGGCGACACTTCCTGGTCAGGTCGCTCTCATTGGATGTTGCGGGTTCGTTATTGGAGGCTCCCCGATTTCAAATCTTATATATGTATATAATATTATGTCTCTCTATGCCAAAAACTATTGGCCACCATGGCAACCAGCTGGATGCCTGATTCTGTTTTGTGTAGATGCTTTTGTTATGCTCCGAGTCTGCAATGGATCTATGCAATTGTGTGTATTTTATTATCATTTCTTGTGTTTAAATGGGCATTCCACTGTTTTGCACATTTTAAAATACATTTTCAAGTCACTTTATTTTTGTTTTATTTGATGTCAATGTGAACGACAAAGTCTTCCCACTAACAACAATACATTTTAAGTAACACAGGAGTTTGGATTATTTAGCTTATTAGAATACTGCGTCAATTTGGTTAGAGTGCAGTGCACTTAAACCAAATAATCAGAGCAGCCAGCTGAAATTCGCTTTCCCAGATTCTCAAATTGCCTCTGACACAAACAGCACGCTGTGTTCAGGGATAAAGTCAGAGCCTAACCTGTTTATTGACCTGTGCCGCTCCTCCAGGGGAGCACAAGCTGAACTTCATCCCAGCGATGATTGGTCCATTCCTAGAGGTGACGCTGGTGCCTCAGCCTGATCTGAGGAATGTCATGATCCCCATCTTCCATGACATGATGGATTGGGAGCAGAGACGCAGTGGAAATTTCAAACAGGTACACAGCTGTTAGATTTGAACGTGTGATGTTTATTACCAGAAGCTGTTATTAAACTCTGTCTTTTTTTAAGTTATCAAGGTACGTATATTATCTGCCAAGCTTTTAGTTAGAAGTAAGGCCATTTGATTATACTGTGGAGATCTGAATGACAGTTAATATGTGGTCCACAATAAATACTGTATATTCCTGATAAGGAGAAAAGATCCTAACAGTTTCCAAAAGAAAACATACAGTAATTTTTTTACCCACCACCTTGCACTTTGGTGATAGTGATACACTTTTTTGACCTTTTGCATAATTCCAAGATTAAGTCATAAAAATAAAAACATGTCAGATTCAATTGCTGCGACGCCTTAGCATGACATGAAGTAATTTGATGTAACACACCATTCAGTTTTAAGCTCTAAGCCCTCGGTGCTGCTCTTCCTCCCAGTCATTTCATCAATATCATTTGAACTGGCAGCCCCCGTTGAGACTGAAAATGCGTTTTCTTCGCAGGTGGAGGCCAAGCTGATCGACAAGCTGGACAGCCTGATGTCTGAGGGCAAAGGAGATGAGACATACCGGGAGCTCTTCAACAGCATGTGAGTTAGAGAAAGGAGAAGTAGTAGAAACTATGGGGATGAGGGGGCGTGTGTGTGCATATTCAATTACCTTGGATTTTACATGAAAGGGGGGTGGGGTGAGGGGGCCTTTGTGTTATGTAATTTGGCCTACACAAGAGCTCAACTAGCTTAACAGTTCAGTCGCAATAAAGGCCTAAAGAAAGAGGCCAGACCAGGACACTTCCACTGACAGGCAAAGCTGCCGGTTATTGAGTCTAATGACCTAGATGACACAAGGCCCACACAAGGCTACATCAGGTAACTGCAACTCACAGGTCGTTTGCCTCAGTAAATGGCTGCTTTATCTGTAAGTGTCCGCAAGTATTGCGCTTTTAAAAGTGAGATTTTAACCCTGAAACCCAAAGAACACAGGGGAAAACCATTTCCTGAATTTAAAAAAGCTTAACGTTAAATGTATTGGTATTGATTACAGAACCATGCAAACCTATGATGAGTATGAATAAACAGGCAGTGGGTAGTTCTGTATTGGAAATTGTTTATACTGAGTAGACTGATAAAGTAATAACGAGAGGTAAGTGATCAGTACTCCAGTCACCTTCATCTTCACTCACACCTCCTCTGTGGCCGGTCCTTGTCCGCTCTGTCCTTGTTAGGTTTGTGCTCCTGCATGCTTTGCGTATGTGCTTACGCACACGCATACGTGTGTGTGTGTGTTAGTATGTGTGTGTATCCCTGCCTCTGTCTGTGCCTGTTCATATTTTTATGTCACCCGCCCCCCTCTTTCACAAAGGCTACTATATTTGGAGTCTGTGCTACATTTCAACTTAGCATCCAGGAACACACTTGCATTAAATGAAGTAATTTTTCTGAGCCACATATATCTCTTTGACTGTCACATAGATGTGAATTAAAGTGTGCTCTTGAATAGTATTTTATCAATATGCATCTACTGTAATTGTCCCTTTTGTCTTTCATAGTCAACCATTCTCTTTCCATTATAAATGTGAAACATTAAAGAAAAACAGTGCAATATTACTGCATAATATTAAAAATATATCTTTATCTAATCCGTATTGTGCCATATAATACAGTTGTGCATTAGGAAGCATTATAATTAAATTGCTACTATCTATTCAGCCTGTATGCAGATTACAAGTGAGTTTCATGTTTATGATCAGGATTATAGCCGACTTTTATCTTTTCTTGCTTAATTGATTTATTGTTTTGATTTAGTTTCTCCATTTATTTTTCCTCCTACTAACTCCACTAACCCCTAAACTAACCTTGTGTGAGTGGGTGCTGATATTAATCGCATTAATATAAATTTATTCCGCCTATGCTTCCCGCCTGGAGTAGAATTCCTCTGTTTGGTCCGTACCCTAGGTAAGACGTTCTCCTCTTTGTTTCTCTCTGTGTCTTCTATGTGAGGGGGAACAGCGGCAAGGGGTGACGTTGGGAAACAATAATTAAATCAGCCAAAAGCTAACAGCAATATTTTGGCTGTGATGTGTTAAACAGTGTATCAGCTATTGTGATATATAGATATATATTTAGCCACCATGGGTATTTAATTTCCCACAGGCAGGCCAGCAAGCATAGGTGATACTGGTGTGACTGGGATTGATTTCCTCTTTGCTTTGCTTCCTTTTCTGTTGCAGTAATTTCTTCTTTCTTTCCCCCTTCCCGTCACCTTTCCTTTCCCATTTGCTCTCTTTTACCTCTTGTTTCCTTTGGTCTTTACTTCTCTCTATCTTGTCCTCCAGCCTGCTTAAGAAGATTGAGAGAGAAACCTGGAGGGAGAGTGGGATCTCTCTGATCGCTACCGTCACCCGCTTAATGGAGCGATTGCTAGATTATAGGTAAGAGTGCACACATATACTCTCAGAAACATGCAGACACACTTTGTCAATCTGAATCTTTTTTTCTTTTTTTTGCCACTTACTCTTATGATGTTTCCATCACAGGGATTGTATGAAGCTGGGAGAAGTGGATGGAAAAAAGATTGGATGTACTGTCAGTTTACTGGTGAGAAGAGATTACTTGGAGAGTTGTTAGCTCACTTGACTGTTTCCTACTTCTATCAACTGTCCTGACTGTCAAAATAAAGGCGAAAAAAATATCTTTAAAAAAGTAGAGTAGAGGTTACTCCAAGTGAAGTGGTGCTGAGAAACGGAGACCGCACCATGGATGCCTTTGCAATTCTGGACGATGGGTCGGAACATACTATTATCCTCAGCTCAGCATCCCAGCAGCTGGGCCTCAAGGGGGAACCAGAAGACCTGCCTCTAAGAACAGTCAAACAAAAGCTGCCAATGCTACATGGAGCCATGGTCTCCTTTACCATTTCCCCGGCAGCCGAACCATACTGTGTTTTCTCTGTCCAGAGTCTCATGTCTTTGTGTTAAATATCAAACTACAGCCAGGAGTAGGTTTGCTTAGCTTAGCACAGCCAGTTTCCAGGAAACTGCTCTCCTGGCTCTGTTCAAAGGTTAAAAAAAGTCACATTAATCACATTATATCCAGTTTGTTGTTATGGGTTTACATGGGGTTAATGCCACACAATTCTACAAACTAACAAATGTTGACTTAACACATTAATTAGTGAGCTTCAGAGGTGCTGACCTGAGAATTTATTTACCATTGGGCAGAGCCAGACTAGCTGTTTCCTCTTGTTCATGGTAGGCTAACTAGCTACTGGTTGTAGCTTCATGTTTACCCCACAGTCACAAGAGTGATATCACTTTCTTGGCAAGAAAGTGTATGTCATAAACTATTACTTTACTTACTAATATTTGCATAAAGTTGAGAGCTTTTTAATCTTTTCAGTAGGCCTTACCTTATAATACCTTAAAATATTCCCTATCTCCATCTGAGCCTAGTAACCATAATTAACTTTTTTATCTCCTGGTGCTCTTTGAAGTCCTATGATGTTTTCAACCTTTTTCCTGTTCAAAAATTATCTAAAAATCAAATATGTTAAGATCATTTCTTCAGTTCATGCTATTATACATAACTTTTATTGCTTTTATGGTTGAGAATTTTACAGGATACATAATTAGTCTCTCTGAATAGTGGTAAAATATAAATTCATGCTTAAGACTTTAAAGTGTCTTTCATTTCCTTTCCTCAGAGACATCACATGAATGTCAAATGACAAATCAGTTTTTTCTCTGATCTTTCCCTCTTTTGTTTCAATTGTCAGCCCTTTGTGCCTGCTAGTTTTTCCTTATGTAACAGCAGCCAACTGAAAGAGCACCTGGGTGTGTAGGCAGATGGATTAGAAGTCACTGCTTATCAGCAGCTGAAATATAATGTTACACCTCTACCCTAGAACAATCTGTCACTTTTAAATTTGTCCTCATTTGCATCTCAAATTCTCTCCATTATTTTTATAATCTCCTCCTCTCTTTTTGTGATTCTTTTTGTCCTTATTCATCACCGAACCAACCACTGCTCCTGTCAGAACTTCTACAAAACTGAGTTGAACAAAGAGGAGATGTACATCCGTTACATCCACAAACTGTATGACCTGCACTTGAAAGCACAAAACTACACAGGTACGCCTAAAGGAATGACCCTAACATACAGTGCGTGTGAGTGTGGGTGTCAGATACATTATTGTGGGTCTTACTGCATGCTTTAAGATGTATGTAATGTCCTGTATGTGTGTGTGTGTGTGTGTGTGTGTGTGTATGTGTGTCTCACAGAGGCATCATACACCCTGCTGCTGTATGATGAGCTATTGGAATGGTCAGACAGGCCACTCAGAGAGTTCCTCAACTACCCCATGCAGAGCGAGTGGCAAAGAAAAGAGTATCTGCATCTCACCATCGTACAGAACTTCGACAGGGGGAAGGTGAGTTTGAACACACGCATTTTCCCCCCACACACTCTTCCGTCCTTTACATCTGCATTACTTTGGTGACAGAATCAAGAAAAGAACACTGGTATCAACAAGCTAATACCCTCCATTGCCTTTATGTTTTTGTTATTTTGTAAAGGAATGATGAATCAAAAAACTGTTTTTAGTGACAGCACATCAGAGAAACACTGTGCTGTACGTATGAGCCTCAAAACCAGCAGTGGCTTCTTAACACTGCGAAATGCCAGTGAATGTGTCACACCAATGTGGCAGCAACAGCAGCATGTCAGCTTCATATGCATATTCTAAAATGTAACTCTAATTCAAACCTGGCATTGAAACTGAAGCACAGCCATATTATTAATGCTTCATTTAGAATAAATAAATACACAAATTTTAAACCCAACCTAATAAGCAATTCCTAATAAGCATTAAACATTAATACTTAACTGAAATGCGGCATGATGGAACATGAGAGGACTGGAGTACCCCCGCCTGTTCAGTGGAGACGTCACTCACATGAAATGAAATCCCTTCATAGGAAGAGACTAGAGCAGAGCTGTAAGCTGTGTCGAGCTACAATAATACATGTCACTCGCGGTCAGACATTTAATTTCTACCTGTTGTGACGTGACAGCGGCTCGAGGCATCAACACCTCCTCGGTTTAATCAGATGAATCGCTGGCAGCTGTAATTAAAGTAGGATCTGTGTCATCGCGTAACATCCTACACCATTCTTGTAAGAAATATTGTGGGAGATGACGGCAAGACTGAGGGGTGAAGCTTGAGTTGCATTGCTGCGTTGGCTTTATGCATCAGCTAAGAATGAACCGAGTAAATGAAACCCAGCTGATTGAGGATACAGAAGCATTTGAGAAGCTCTTTTGCTTTGTTTCTGTTACCCATGAAGTATATTTTTTATTCTTTCTTACTCCCACCACTCCTCTCCACTGATTTTATCTCTTTATCCTAACTACCCTTGTCATCATTCTGCAATCTCAGGGAAAATTGGCATTATGGAAAGCCTCCAGAATTACACACATAAAAAAAACTTGAGCTTCCCTGATGAAATAACGTAGCTCTACGGAATCATTAAAACTGCTCTCCTCGTTACTCATAGTCCAATTTTCCTTCACATTCACAAGCTATGCCATCTGCTGGTGCTGCCGCACAGGGATTAGAAGACAGCAGGAAAGGAAAGCTTTTCATTTAATTAGCAAGATGGCTGGGTGCTGCGTGTACCTGCATAAAGAGGTTATGCTCTCTTGCTATTGTTGACTCACCAGTGCCACCCAGTGGGTCAAATGCAGTTTAGCAGCACTACTGCAGAGCATGTTGTACAGTTTACCAGTCTAAGTCAAATGGATAGGCATGAGCTTCCTTGATTTTTGTTTGTTTTGTTTTAAGACAAAGCACAGTAAGCATGAGGATGAATAAGTGTGTGTGTGTATTATGTCTTCAGTGTTGGGAGAATGGCATCATCCTGTGCAGAGAACTCGCTGACCAATATGAGTCTTACTATGACTACAGGAACTTGAGCAAGATGAGGGTAAGTTGTCCACAATAAACAAGCCTCAGCACTTCCTGAAAACAGTTTGTTCTTTGGAGTCTTGTGATGATGGGTATATTATGATGGGTAATTTATAAATTTCATTCATGTTATGCACCTACGAATTAATCTGGTTTTAATATAACTTTGTCAATGTATCAAATCCTGTTGGTTTATACTAAATATTGTCTTTGATTTCCATCGCCAGATGATGGAAGCCTCTCTCTATGACAAGATCATGGACCAGCAAAGACTAGAACCTGAATTCTTCAGAGTGGGTTTCTACGGAAAGAAGTTTCCTTTCTTCTTACGGGTAAAAAAATCTCCATATTCCCTCCGTGTCATGAATAGCAAGTTGAATAGAATAATACTTTTACCCACTCCAAAGAAGTACTAGACCTGCAGAAAGAATTAACTTTCCTTATATAAGACTCTTTCAGTATGAGGTGACATTCAGCAACTCTTATTCAATGCCATTTAATGATGTAACAGGCCCCTGTCCTTGGTGGAGTTTGCAGTTGAGCCTACAGTTGCAATGTGCGGCCACTAGATGTCAAGCTAACCCCACGCTGTCCCCTGCTTCCCCCCTCTGCAGAATAAGGAGTTTGTGTGCCGCGGCCATGACTACGAGAGGCTGGAGGCTTTCCAGCAACGGATGCTCAACGAGTTCCCCCACGCCATCGCCATGCAGCACGTCAACCAGCCAGACCAGACCATATACCAGGCGGACGCACAGTGTATCCTTGGCTATAGAGAGAAGAGCATGGAAAATTCATATGCTCAAGCATGGACACATGCATCCATGCTGAGCAGACGCAGTCAAATGTGTGGAAATGAATAAAAACATGGCACGCCACAGTGTAAATACATGTGTACACACTTACACAGAGGCTTGGGCGCACAGCATCCTTGTGTGTTTAAATACACACAATTGCCTGTAATGAGGCTCATGCTTAAAACACGCCGTGGCTCAGTCGGTCTCTTTCCATTCATTCATCAAAGGCCCAGTCAAATACTACAGACTACAAGCAGTATACAGATTTTCATACATAGAAAGCACATCAAACACGCTACGGTCATACATATGCTTAAACACAAACCTGTGGGCAGAATTTTCACTAGGGACAGGCAAAAGAATTATTTTTTCTCCTTACTTATAGGATTGAATTACTCACTGAAATCTCTCTAAACAGCGTCTTCTTGCTCGCTGTAATCCAGATAAGAGAAGCTCTAAAATGAAAAACATGCTGATTCTACAGTCATAAGCTTGCCTCAGTTATTTCAGTTCAAGTTTTTTTTTACCTTCGTCTGTCATGCTACATACTGGCTGCCTTACCTTCTGATTTGCGGCAGCCGTTGGAACAGTATGCAGCCCGACAACAAAACAACTGATACTACTTAGGATTTTCCATTTTATTTTGCAGCTGCAGTTAATATTCTCCTTTACAAGATGCTGGACTCTTATGATACTAAATAAGACTTTAAGTAGGGTTATGACATGATGACGAACATAACTTTTCTCTTTAGCACGGTAGCAAATTTGAAATGCATGTCTATCAGTGTAGTTCAGTCGAGACACTCACGTCAAAGTTTTAACCATTTACTGCAACAGTACAAGTTTTAGTTTGGCGGTGTGGCCATGCCTGCCTTACATAAATCATACTTTGTGTTTTTTTTAGTTATTGTGACTTAATTTTGTGCCCCCACACCCTTACATAAATCAAGTCACCGACTCACACTGAGAGCCATACTCTTCATTTCCAGGCAGCGTGTTCAAATTTAGCTGTATGGTATGGGAGTCTTTTTAATTATTCACACTAGTGTATGGGACACCTCTATAGAGGGAGTTGGAAGACAAAGCAAAGGCTTAGAGACATAATGACAAAGACTTTAGAGAGCAGAAACCTAACAGAGGGCACACAGACATGTTTAAGTTGTTCCGTTTGTCCTTGTTTTTTATGTGCTTCCCCACTAAAAAGATCTAGCATCCATTTGAAAATTAGCACCCTGCTGTTATGCTGACATAACGCTAATCAATAGAGTCTCTCTCAGATCGCTCACCCATCTGTAAATCCTTGTCAGAAACACTCATGCATATAATTGTATGTATAGTAGCTGTCCTAACTCCTAACTGGTGGAGTTGCAGAGGCTGACCACTGCTCACAGTGACCCGTCATGTGGCTGTCTCTTTTTTCACTGTTCAGATATTGTTTTGGTCCCTATTATTATATCCTTGACAGGGTATCGTTTCCATGTGGGTGTAAGTAAAAGACTAATGAAACAAAGGATAACGCAGGAGGGATTAATTTACCTTAAAGACACAGGCGTTACCATCCTGTGAAACTCTGCATGTGCGTGTTCGTGTTTTCTGTGTGGGCACGATTTCCCATGTTCTTTCAGGTCACTGAAGAATTCTTGTTTTAGCCCGGAGTGCTTTCCCTTGTCACTCTCTCCTGTGTCTTTCCTTAACTTCCGTTTGCCTCCAGACCTGCAGATCTACGCTGTAACCCCCATCCCGGAGAGTCAGGATGTGCTCCAGAGAGACGGAGTGCCTGACAACATCAAAAGCTTCTACAAGTTCAATCACATCTGGAGGTTCAGATATGACCGGCCATTTCACAAGGGCACAAAAGACAAGGAGAATGAGTTCAAGGTATGGAGGGGAAAGGGGAGAAATCACTAGAAAGTCATGGCGCTGAAGATAGATAGCACTACATATGCACCACATACACACACATGGTAAGAGCTCAGTGTGATGCAGACATTTCCCTGCCTTTATGTTATTTCATCCCTTTTTCACAAAAAGCATTTAAATAATGAATTTAACAACTTACTACAGCATGTGGAGTAGCTACAAAATGTTATGTGCTATAGAATAAAAAGGGGGAAAAGTCTAGTTATCTGTGAATATTTCAGAATTTCAAATTATCCATTTATGATCATTAGCATTTTTTTCACTGCAGACTGATGTGAAACAGCTTCGTTTTCTTCTGTGCCCAGGTATTACTCTGTGTATAGCGCATGTTTTATTCATCATGACTCCTGTATCACAAATTATACACGCGCTGCTCATACTCTAAACACACACGCATACACACACACACACTGCAGAGACCCTGATATTAGGCTCATAAATATTCAATATTAGCACACACATACGCAGACACAGTCATTTCGTCTCAGTCATTTCGTCTCAGTTCCATCAAAGCTATTTGGCCAAATTTCATCATGATATCACATTTCCATTAGGACGCGATATCTCTGGCCCTCATGGGGTAAAAATATGTATGATAAACTTTTGCGTGGCGACAAGAAAGCTGTCTCCAAAAGACGTTTGTATGGGCAGAAAAAAAATAGCTTGCAGAAACTGTAAGACTTTTATTTTTGTCAGATTTTCATTTCAACTTCCTGCTCTTAAACTGTAATACATGTTTGTTTTTTTCAAGAGGTGTTCAGGTGGGTTTCTTGGCCTTAAACAACAGAAAATCAATAAAGGGCAGCAGGGCTGTGTAGTGAGTCAGAAGACCCTTTTTCAACCTGAGGACACTGGATCAATAATGCATGTCAGCACTCATCTTCTCTGCTGGAGTGTCCTTGAGCAAGACACTGGACTCTAAACTAAATGTAAAATAAATGAAGCTGTAACTGAATCAGCACATTGACTCTGATCTGCCTGTGAAGTGGGCCCAGCTTACAACAGAATGTCCGTGCGGGGATCAAAAATATGATAACATGATAATGTTTCAGATTTTAAAACACATTTCACACATTTAGCCTCATTTAGAATAAAACAAACTGATGTGGGGTTAAGATGATTTAAACATTTCTTCAGCCTCAGTTGTACTTGTTTAAGCACTAAACAAGTACAACTGAATTAGCAAATGTTAACATGCTAAACTAGCATGGGAAATGGTAAACAAACATACCTGTGCTTAACATCAGCATGTTAGCATTGTTGCTGTGAGCGTGTTAGCGTGATGGAATTATCATTTAGCTTAAAGCACCTCTGAACCCAAATAAAGCCTCACAGAGATGGTTAATTTTGTTAGGTTAAAAGTGAAAGCTCATGTTTGGTCTTGGAAACAGTAGTGACAAAATAAAGCTCCAGAAGAAGCTAGTTAACAACGTTTTTAAGCTAAATTGATGGATGAGTTCTGAAATGTCAGAAGTAAGAACTAAGTTGCACATTACAATTTTCTAGGGCCCAAAGTGACACCTTTTAAATTGCTTGTTTCTGGTTAGGCCAGATTGAAAATATTCAATTTATAATGATGTAAAAATGTGAAAAGCAGCACATCCTACCATTTTTTGCTTAACAAATGACTTTAAAATGTTTGATTTACTGTTTCATCCCAATGAAGTCAAATGTTATGAGTTGGTTTAAAAAAAGATACACAGAAAATGAAATTATTTCATTGCTTTCCATTCTTCATGTTTGTTGAAACTTTGCTGTAGATGCTCCACTGTAGTGTTAATCTGTTATATTAACAGCCTGCAGTCAGTGCTAGAGTTTCCATAGTTTACGTGCTGTCAGAATGACCTTGTGGGATGTTGGCATATTGACAAGCATGCTGGCCGACAGGGTAAGTGGTGGAACATGAATGATGATATGAGATATAAGAAATGACATCTGACCTACACCTACAAGTGAGCGTTTGGCAGTAGGTGTACTCAACATGTTTTCCTCAAACTATGGTATTAGTAATTAAAATGTATGCCGTCTGCCAGATATAGAGTGCATGTGTGCATCAGGCATAAGTAGCTATGGATTTTTGTTAAGTGTGTTTAGTAATCAGCTAATACTCACGAGCGTGCCATGTGTTAATGTGTAGAGCCTTTGGGTGGAGAGGACAACCCTGACGCTGGTCCAGAGTCTTCCAGGCATCTCCCGCTGGTTTGAAGTGGAGAAGAGAGAGCTGGTGAGTGTGACCACTTCTGAGGAAATAACCATCTTACACAAGGGACCCTATAATACAGTTTTATTTTGCAGGTTGCAATTTGGAGTACTGCCAGCCAATATCCAAGTATTGATCAAAGTCATTACATTGAACAACAATAATGACCTAGGTCATAAGTTTGGGGCTATTGAACAGATTTTATTTCCTCCATTGGATAGATTGGATGTCGTGCTTAAACTCAAATTGCTTTGCTTTGCTTTTTGTATTGGATTTTTATATTGGGGATTTTTTTTACTAATACTTACCTGCCTTTTTAGCCTGGACTCATATTTGTCCATTGCTACACTATGCTACACGGTTCCCTCAAAAGCTTTCAGTCTTGAATTTTTATTCAGATCTCTAAGGAGTGGGAGGATTTTTAAATGCTTTTTTGTCTGGTGTATGCAAAACAAAACACAGTGCATGTCTCTGTTTTCGGAGTGCATATTCTTTAACTTTAGCACATAGCTGTTGAGCATGGTGTGAAATTGTGGAACTGGCAAAACCCTCTATTAGCAAGAGGATTAAAAGTGACAAAGGTGACCATACACTAATTGTGTGTTATTGGGTGTGTTTACAACAATACAGTGCATGCTGATACTTAAAGCTGCTACAATCATTGTTTTTACATTAATAATGGCTTGAATTGCCATTTGTGTTTGTGAAAGGTGTTGTTGGTAGTGATAAAACCAAAGATAATTATTACGCAACTACTCGGTTTCCAACAGTTCTGCAGAGCATTGTAGTATCTTTCAGCTCATTGTTTTGGTTTTACAACTCGCATCTTTACCATTTTGGTTCCTACACTTCCCATAATGCACCTCCACAGCATAATTTGTTTCAGTACACCCCTGATAAATGGCTACTTTTTCAGACTCCACACTTCCACCTTGTAATGCAGACTTTCTTTTATAAATCTTCAGGGTCCTTTCCTTCTAACTTTTAGATTTTCAAAAGCTTCGCTGAGAGCTACAGAAGATGCAATCCCTTAAAACTCTTAATTTTGTGACAACCTCCCTCTTTGCAGGTGGAGGTAAGCCCGCTGGAGAATGCCATCGAGGTGATCGAGAACAAGAATTTACAGCTCCGCACATTGATCACCCAGTGTCAGAGCAGGCAGATGCAGAACATCAACCCCCTCACCATGTGCCTCAACGGGGTCATCGACGCCGCCGTCAACGGGGGGCTGGCCCGCTACCAAGAGGTATGGATGGATAGATGGACGACAAGGTTGGAGGGTTTTAGAGACAGAGGCAGGAGTGAGGAACGATGATACATGGATTGCCTAATGATGCATGAAGGTGGGCTTTAGCGGGGAGATGTATGGACAGAGAGCGTTTTGCGGAAATATGGATGGATGAAATGGATAGAGAGCGAGTGGAGAGCAGGAAGGGGGTGGAAGCGGGAAAATGAGATGGATGGGTTTTGTAGAAATGGGTGGATGGATGTGGGGTTTGGTCAATGGATGGATGATAGATGGATGGATATGCGAAAGAAGAGGGGTCAGGTCAAAAAATGCAGTTAGAGGAGTAGGAGGAAGGAATATAAAGAGATGGATGATTAATAATGGCCGAATAAAGGAGATGGGAGTGTTTATGCAGCTGCTTAATTATACACTGAAGTAGCAACACACAGGCACGCAGAGTGGCAGAGAAAAACTAAAACATAGTCAATCCCTCTGACAAACATTTGCAGCTACTGCTTCTCCAAAAGCTCCTTTATAGTAGACAATTTTAAAATAACAGTACAGTACAATTTCCTAACCAGGAGGAGCACAATTGAAGAAAAAGACATCTACAAATGTACTCGGGGAAACTAGAGAAAACTGACTGGACTCAGCGACTTGCTCTGTGTCGCATAGCAACTACCCTTTTCCACTGGGTGTGTGGGTGTGTGTGTGTGTGTGTGTGTGTGTGTGTGTGTGTGAGTTGGGGGTGGGTGGGGGCACATACTGTATATGTGTGTTTGTGAGTGTATGTTGTTTGTGCATAAGGGCATGCCTCTGTGTAGAAGTAGCCTATTAAGGTTTCTGTAGGATGCTTGACAGAGCCACAAGGGCAAAGGTCGCTGAAGTGTTTTCCTCCCATACTGCCAAGTTTTTGTTGTTTGAAATATGATAGCATATGCATTTTTATTTTCCAGTATACTTATAGAGCAGGCCTTTTACTTTTTTACACTCTTGGCAATGTCCTGCGTATGTTTCTATGGATAAAATAAATGGCTGTTCTCTGGGTAAAACAATTGACCACCAACTTCCTTCACCCATTTCTAATTTTCATATCATACACAATAGAAAGTGACAATTATCTCCAGTTAAGTGGACACAGATGGGGCTTTTTCTGCGGCAGACACACTGCCACCGATATCAACGCTCATTTTTCTTTGCAGAGTATGGCACGCAGCACCCCAGCGGAACACGGCGTAGATCTAGTCATTTCCCCGCGTAATGCCGATTGACAGCTGCGGAAGCCCGCTCGGCTACAAATGAAGGAGAAACTGTCGTGATTAATATTTAGATTTATTGCTTTAGTTTGAGTGGAAACCATTGAGGGGGGAATGCTGTCTGATTTATGTCCCCCCTCCCCTCAGCATTCCATCTCTAATTGGACTTTTCTAATGATTAACTCCACGGCGAGGTCTCAACCCCTGCAGCCCGATGAGAAATTCCATCATCTGTAGAAGATTATTGATTATTTTCAATGCCTTTTCCGGAGGTCCTTGGTTTGAATTTCCTGCTGAAGGCAGCATTACTACCTTGCCACTGTTTCGTGTGTACTTTATAGTACGTCATTTATAAAGAGCGTAATAACATTTATGCAATAAAATATTTTTCATTTCTGTGTAGCATGGCTTTATAAGAGAGGAATGTGATGTCGTTATACATACAGAACATACTAATATATGCTATCTTGATAAAGATTGACATCTGAGGATGTTTGCCTGGAAGAATAATATTCCCTGTTTTATTGAGGATTCATAGTCTACAAGTTATTAATTCATGCAGTCATTGAAAGGGATCTTCATGTGTTTGTGTGTGACACGTTTGAAGCAGCGTTGAGCATCTTTTCTCTTTTACTGTCATCTGGCTCTGTCTCTTTGGAGATAAACAGCTGTGTCCTTGGTAGAGGAACCGTGCTGCTCTTATTTTGTGAACTTTCAGTCCCTTTTTTGTGTGTGCATTTCCCTCTGTGGCAGATTTGAAAGCAGATTGTGAGCCGGGTCTTTCATCGGCCCGTCGTCTCCCCTCTTTGTGTGCTGTGATGCAGATTGAAAAGGATTTACCATAATCTGTAGACACATCACAAGTGTTGATGGCATTGTAAACAGCAAGGAACTGGCGTATAACGTATGGATGCCACAACATCATCCTTCAAAGCAGACCAGGGCATTTTCATCTTATCTGTTTCTCCTTTGTCGTACTTTTGAAGGAAATGTTCGGGAAAGTGGATAGAAAGCGCAGTCTGTAAGCCATAATCAAGAAGTATGATGTTTCTGAAGAGACATGATCTGTAACAGGAAGCAGAGTTATGAATAAATGTGATTTGGAAAAAAGGCTTTTAAAATCTGAGACCAAATTGCGCCCAAAATCAAAGTCAAATCAATCCTTTGATTCCACTAACATCCATTTGTTCATTTGCTGAGTCTATTTTTCTCTATTTTTAGTCAGTGTGCACTTTTGTTCTTGTCCCTGAACTGACAGCAGTATTACCCCCATTTGAGCTGGAGGTTTTGGTTATTCATTCAGTTTGTTTGTAAATGTTTAAAGATTCAACAAAAAAGTGCGGACACTAATTCACTGTGTCAGCCCAGCGGGGGATTCAGGTATCACTGCAGTGCAGGAAGCCTTCTGCTTCAACTCCCGGTGTGTGCTTAACAGATGTTCTGCATTTCGTCTCCACACAGGCCTTTTTCGTGAAGGACTACATCATGAATCACCCTGAGGATGGCGAGAAGATCGGGCGACTGAGGGAACTCATGTTTGAACAGGTTGGTAATAAAAAAGACCTTAAACATGACAGGAATAGACCACCTGATATCGAACAATGTGCTTATCCCCTGACATTAAAAAACAAAAATTGAAACAGTACTTAAGCGTGACAACTCATTCCTAAACTTGGAAACCGTCCACTTATCACTCCAGAACAAGCAAATAAGTGGACCATGAGTTGTTTTGTCAATTTACAGAACTATTAGTCATTTAGTTTAGTATTGAGTGTTAAAATGTTTTTATTTTAAAAAGTGGATAAAATGTCACTAGGGTGATATACAAACATCAGAAAACAAAAGAAATTATTTTTTTTAAAGCACTGTGACCAATATCTGTACAGAGTGGAACATTTTTCTGGTGAATAATTAAATAAACGCAACACTGTTTGAATAACATATATTTGGCATTCTGTGCTGCTATGTGTCAGCCAACAAATACGCTGATACAAGATATCATCTCAGACGATTTATTAGTCCAGCTGTAATGCCTGAATCATGTGAGATTTACTTGATTTTGCTGATATAACTGGTTTTATTTTCAGATATTTACCGTATCTCATTGCATCCGCAATTTGTTCTTGTTAAAATGTTATGAGGTATTGCAGAAACGAACAAAAACAAAAACAAAACTCAATTCACAATTAAATCAGTTAGGGTGGAAAGTATTTTACTGAATGTGTAGACTTATTTTAACCACGCACGTCTGGGCCAAATATTTAATTTCCGCAGATAAAGTAAGAGCGCTGTCATTTTAATTCAGCGTTATCGCTGGACTTGTCCTCTGATTTGGTTACTTGTGGACTTAACCTCCAGAGGTGTTAACCCTCTTTTGTTTGTGTCAGGCACACATTCTGGAGTACGGCCTCGCTGTGCATGAGAAGTTTGTTCCCCAGGACATGAGACCTCTCCACAAGAAGTTAGTGGACCAGTTTCATCTGATGAAATCCAGTCTTGGCATACAGGTAGGCCAGAACCCAAGACAAGGTGACATTTATTTCAAAGGCTAACACAAGTCATTTTAGTTCATTACAGTCAATGATGCATTAGAAAGATTAAAACAATGTTTTTCCTCAAATCATCAAGTCTTTTATGGAAGCACACACTGTATGTTACAACAGAGCCCAACCTCTGTGTTAAGACCTCCAAGTGAATGACTCCTTTAGTCCTTTGAGGAAAAAGCTACCCCTCATTAAACATTTTTCCTTTATCTGCATCTGTATGTATTTTTTTTTTTTTTACTGTAAATACCTCACGCTGGCGCAAAGAAGCATTTAATAATGTGCACTCACTCTCCTCCAAATTAAAATCCCCAGGAGTTTCCGGCTTATGTGCGTGCAAGCCCAGTGCACTTCACCAACGGGAGCCCGCGAACATGCAGGAACTCTGTGCCCAACATCATTAGCCCAGACGGTGGCAGAGGGATTGCCAGGCGGAGGTAACGACCTGTTTTGTATAATGTTGTTGACTATTTTCTTTTTTTTTTGTATTTGTGTTAAATCTATGCCTTTCTTTCTTTCTTTTCTTTATTTATATTATAAAAGACATTTAAAAATAAGCTGTAAAAGCTCCATTACAGTATTAAATTTCTGCTTCATAATGTCACCTCTGTCTTCTCCTCACCTCTGTTATTTTTTCATAAAACTCTTTCCCCACCGCACCTGGAACACCACGTTTTGTGCCTTTGCTCTCTACTTCCTTGCGTTCTTTACCGGTGTGGCTCCATCTGGGCACACAATAGCTAGGGACGACTGGCTGGCACCCACAGGGATATTGCTGTGTGGCTGCTGCCGTGCCAACAGACAGACAGGGTTTTTTTTTGATGTGTTCAGTGACCCTGCCACTCTTGTCTTCCTGCGACATTCTGCCTCCACAGTCTGATCCCACGGGGCACAGCCACACAGAAAGATACAGACACACACATCACCTCAATCCCCCGGTGACATTTCGCGTTTTACTTATTGAGTTTTGATTTTTTTTTTGTACTCTGGTTACCTCTACTTTAAAAAAAAACATATATATAATAATTTTTTGGGAATGACTGCTTTAACCTCCTTTAGAAAACCACATTGTGTTTGTTCTCTAACCTTTCTTTTACACTTTTGCCTTTTGGCAGACAAATGCTTGATGATATGCTGTGATTGCGGCATCGATTATCTTCCTGTAATCTGACATTTTGCCTTTTTCCCTCCCTGTGTGGCTTTTGTCGGCCATTCTGCGGCTCATGGTGAATTTTCGGTGAGTGAAATCTCTGAAAGCTAATGAAATTAAGTACCATACCCCTGAATGCCACCATAACCGCCTCGCTCTGTCTTTCTGTCACCCTCAGGCCCCTCAGCTACCCTGCGGTGAACCGCTACTCCTCGTCCTCTCTGTCATCTCAGGCCTCCAATGAAGTCAGTAACATCACAGGGCAATCGGAGAGTTCGGATGAAGTCTTCAACATGCAGGTAATCTTGCTCTCTCGTCTCTCTCTCTCATACACACATATATGCCGCCTTCCCACACAGCCACACAAACCATCTCAAGGTAGCAGACAAGGTTTGCTCTCCTACCCCTTGGAGATTTCACTTGCAATACTTTTTAATCCACCTCACCTCATTCCACCCTCATTTCTCTTCTCCTCTGATCCTTTCTCTCTATTGTGCCCTCTGCTTGTTCAGAGCTTTGTCCGGCAAAACAAATTGTCATGATTATATCAAACAAGGACACAGTGCTTTGTGTGGTCCGTCCAGGGAGCTCGGTGGAGTTGGGCAGTAATCTAAACGAGATTTGGCCAATTCAGAAAGCTGCAGACAACTCCTGGCAAGCTGTTGGGCACACCTGGCAGGCCTGGAATAACGGGAAGCAGAAAAAAAACATGAGAGGAAAAAGGCTCTGACTGAACCTATTACAATATTATTTTTGACCATCATCACTTTTCTTCTATAGATCAAGTACAATTCACTGCGCGGTGATCACGAAGTATTACTACAGAACATTTCCCTTCACAATGTGGAGACATATTTTTTAAGGTTTCGATTGCTCTGTGATGACTCTGCAATAAACTGCACATGAATATGTTCTTGTCAGTAAAATAGTAGTCTATCTATATTGTAAGACTCTGTTGTGTCTGTACAGTAAATATGAAGTTTTCAGCAGCATCGTTTTACACTTTGGTTTTTGTCCACATTAAACAAACAAGATATGAGTTAATTAGTGAGCTTTAGTAGTACTGTTTCCAGTCTTTATGCTTATAGTCTTTAGGCTTCATGCTAACCAGCTATGGCTTCATACAAACCCTACAGACAAAAAAAGTGTTTTTTCCAAGATGTCCCAAAACTATTTCCTACTGTAAATACAATGTGATAATAATAGTTAACTACTATTTTTGCTTTTTGAGTCCGGTCTTCAGTTATCTTCATTTGCCTGTGGAATAATAGCATTGTTAGTTGCTCAATTTCAAACATCCACACGTAACAAAAAACTTAAGACATCAGAAAACTGTGAAATGCACTCCACAGTTACATGAAAGTGAATAAATATGACTCCATCACAAACACTTAGACACCGGAATTTCTCTGTTTTATAAAATAAGCAAATTTATTTCATATGGAAAGGTTAATTCATGTTCACAATGTTCTGATTCATGATAATGATGCAGTTTGTTGTTGTTGTCATCCCACCTACAGCCCAGTCCGTCTACCTCAAGCCTCAGCTCCAACCATTCTGCCTCGCCCAATGTCACCAGCTCAGCCCCTTCCAGTGCTAGAGGTGAGACTCATTTTACAGTGTTATACGCCGTAGGCTTTTTAGCTGATATTTCAATCCGGAGTGACTCACACGGAGGACGTAAACAGAGTTTCAGCCGGACACACTGAACATGACGACTGAACCTTTAGCCTTTCAGTGACACGGTGCCCTCTCAAACCACCGCGGCGGTGAGGTTAGCTTGAGTCAGACCACAGTCCACGTACTGCAGGAGAGGGAGAACAATGAGTAGAGAATGAGGATTGAATGGAAAGTTAGAGACTGGAAAAATAGAGAGAATGCAAAATGAGCTGAGATGAAAAATGAAATGGGCTGAGACATGGAGACAAATGCTGTTGAAAGAAACATGGAGCAAGTGAAAATGCAAGAAAGAGTAAGAGATGATCACAGCTCTGTGGAGAATCTCTCTTGGACCTCAATACAATCTCCAAGTCCAGGCCTCCAAGCCCATCCAAGCCTTCTCTGCAGTGTGGTGTGAATATCTAATGCCCATCTCTGTCTGCCCCCTTATCTTGCTGTATTCAAATGTGCAAACGTGTTTCAGCCTGATCCACATCATAAAAAATAAGAATATATGAAGACGTTTATGGAAGCGTATGCACTCCCCTTTGGCGAGCTGCTGGCAGCGGGCGGCGCCCTTATAAAAGTGGCCTCTGTCTACCCATAAAGCCTGGAGAGAATTATTACTTGTGTGTTATCTGAATGAGAGCCAGCGATGGGTATCTCATACTCATATGATAGCCCTGCAAGCGCTATCACATTGGCTAATGGATCAAGATCTATACAGTGGCTAACACCAGATGAGAGGAAGGGCTGTGAAAATGGTGTGAGCGAGTATGTGTGTGTGTGTGTGTGTGTGTGTGTGTGTGTGTGTGTGTGTATGTATGTGTATGTGTATGTGCGTGGACTTTTGTGTTTATTTCAGTGCATGTGTTACATATGTATCTGTGTCAAGGTTTAGCATGTGTCTCTGTCTGTTGTGATTGTCCAATCCAAATGGGGAGGTGAGGGGGTGCGGTAGGAGGGAGGGAGTGAGGTGGGTGTGTGCGTGGGTGTGTGTGTGTGTGTGTGTGTCTGTGGGAGGGTGCAGGCCATTTATCATGTTGTAGAGCCAGTGAGGCTGAAAGAATGGTGGAAAGGCTTGGAGGGAGAAAGAGAGATTGGCCTTTCCTGATTGCCAGTATTTGTGGGTAATAGTCTAACACCTTGCTGCTATTTGGTCCCTTATGTGTTGCACATGTTCTTGTGTGTGTGTGTGTGTGTGTGTTACCCCTCTAACATCTCATAACATCCATTCCAGGTTCACCCCAGATGGCAGAGAAACACAAGCATTCTAGAGAAAATGCCTGTCTGTCTCCACGAGAGAGGCCGGTCAGCGCCATCTTCCCCAACCCCCTGGACCCTGCACAGGTTAACACACACACATACACACATTTATCTACACACAAAAATCCAGCTACGCCCTGTGTTCCAGTGTCCAATGAATTATAGGTCACCATTTTAGATCAGAACAAATGGACATTTGCCTGCAAAGAAATAAATGGAGAAAATAAATAGAAACAGACAAATGAGCGTTTGACCTTTCAGTGACCAAACAACAAGGAAATATGTCTGCTTAGTACGAGGAAAGTCTGAGAATGTGCTCCTGCTTTCACATTAGTAGTTCTATATTTTGGTTGAAAGCAAAACAAAACCAAACAAGAAATGGAAAAAAAATTGCTTCCTGAGGCAATAATCATTTGCTGTGCTAATGGAAAGGTAAGCCAGCAACACAAGCACAACCCTAACTGTGCATCTAAACCGTTCTGTGAGATGAGATGCTGGAAATAAATTCAAATTTGCCAACTAAACTTGAAATGTCATTGTTCCATGTGCGGCATCATGTAGAACTTTAGCATATTAGCATGCCCAAAGAATTACAGTCACACAGTGGGAGGAGCTATTTCAGACACCACTGGTTGTTCCCATTCATTTTCTCAGGTATGTTTTTCCAATTCTGCAGCTGCCCGTAAGGTGCATACTGGGTCAGAAAACGAGGTCACCTTTGTATTATACAGCATATCTCACAATGGGTGACTTCTTTCTTAGGAAAAATTGCCTCCCGGACCAGGGAACATGCCACGAGGCCCTCTGTAGCCGTGAATTGCAGTTTTTCAAGAGCAACTGATGTTTTATTAAAGTCCGGCTTTGGCTCATTGTCCGTTTAAAAAAAACACATAAAAACATTCCAGTACAGCGAGGTAATGTTTCCACAAGAACAAGAGCCAACAAGAACAACATGATATTGCAGTTTCTCTCTGTAGCTGAAGGGCAGCACGTAACATAATCACACACTCCATCCTCAGTGACAAAGCTACTGTAACAGGAAAATAATGTGTTTGTTTTTCAAGGCCTTTCATCTCTTACAGTCAGTGCCGATGCTACTGCCACAGCTCACCTGTTTTTCTTACCTTGACTCAAAAGAATCGTTTAAGTCGACACATGAATAGATGCTGGGAGGCCCTAGCAATTTTTTTTCAACCTGACATCAGCGAAGCTCTATTAGCTCTGCTAATGGATTATTGATTATCGAGAAACATTGATCTTGTGTATCATTTACTGTAATTAAGAACAAGGTCAGAAAAAAAGCCATCTTAATTCTGTATTTTTGAGGATGAAAGGGGAGTGCCCACCCACTTTTACAAATAACCACACCGCTGCCAGACATAAAGGTTTCTCTTTGTCTTCTCTATTCAATTGGTTAGGGAATATAGTTCACACCCTGATATTTATTTTTTAACAATCTGATATTCAGTTGTTCTTGTGTGTATTAAAGCTGGCATTTACCTATCTTATCTCAAGTATACTGTTTCATGCTATAAGTAATTGGAGCTATTTCTTCTGGGCACAGAGAGCTCCTCCTCATCAGATAGGTGATACCACTTTACCAAGGAGTGACCCCAACCTCTCAGCGCCAGACAAAGGTAAAACACTATGTTTAGCTTGTTTTAATTTTTACATACTTCACTTCCATGCACTCTCAGAAACCCTCAAAACACACTTGCCTTGCAGGGAATCCCCTCCCGCAGTATAATAATGCGAATGTATGTAAACACTTTTCATTAAACCTATTCTAAGGTGTATGTTTAAAAATATTTTAATTGTTTTGAGTGCCCCTTATTGTTATTTAAAAGAGCATTTTTATCCTCACTTACATTTCCTATTACAAGTCCCCCGCATGTGTCCATTAAGCATAATTCCTGTTGAATTTCTTAACAAAAGCACTCTTCAGTGGAGCACAGCAGTGCATGGCGTGCTGCAGTGGTAGCGGGCATCTTCCATGTCACTCACCGATGCTTACACCACTGTACACTCATCTGTCCAGACATGCAGTGTGTGTGACAGTTTGACCACAGAGTGACTGGAGGCATCTGTCTTCACACAGTTGCTTCAGGGAACTCCTCAAGACACACACACACACACACAATGCTGGCCTCCATTTTCCTCCGACTCCTAACCAGACTAGATAACAGCTTTTCATCTTCCCCCAGCCTAAAAGAGTAATAAAATGGCAGGTACTATTCCTGCAATGCTGATGGACGTGTGTGACATTCATATGTATGAATGCATATCCATTAGTTAAGCCCCCCTGGTTGTCATTTTGCTCAGCATGCGTATTTCTTGGATTTATTCTGGAAATAATACACCTGTGAATGGCTGCCTCCTCCCCCTCCATTCAATGTGTAATTTCAAAAAAAACAGAACAGTCTGATTGCTTTTCTCTGAACTTCAGCAAAACTCTGAGCATAAAATGAAATTGATGTCTTTCCGCCAGTGTTGCTCACTGCAAGAAAAAACAAAGGTGCACCTTATAGAAAGCTTTGTTAATTACTTAGGGAGAATTGAGGAAGAGACACCTTTAAAATAAAGGATGTGGATGTGATAGCTTCCTCGTGACTCGCACACAAACACACACCTTTCCGTGTTATTCGAGTGTGATCTGTTAATAATGCAGCGAGAGATAGATGAACAGCCACAACATGGTGACATGACACCTTTTATACATACGACATCGACGAAAGGTGCTAGAATTTACACAAAGCCTGATTGTATAAAAGTTTCCTTTGTCACATCTTCTGCCTTGAATCTTACATTATAATAGCAGATAACAAAGTTGGCAGTGAAATGGGAAAAACAGCCTTTTGATGCCTGTTCAGTGTCCGTGTCCAAAGGCACCAGGCTTCCACAACAAGACTGTGACCTGACCAATCACCCTGATTGTGATTTCAATTATAGTGTCTGATTACGTTTCGTTTCTTCAGAAATGTCTGCACTTGAGGTAGCTCCTAGACTTGAAGTAGCTACTTTAGAGCTTAAAGTTTGATTGAATGTGACCCACTGTATAAACCCGAGGACTTAACAGGGGCAGTCTGAGATTTCTACAAAAAGTACTGTCAGTTAAGAGAAGTGTGTTTGTATTTTAGTTTATTCCTGTTTATGAAATACATCACCCTGTTTTCACACCAAATGTGAAAGTGTGGCTATTGCACAGAACAAGGCTATTATTTCTCTCTTTATTTGTGGACATTTTTTCACAACCATAAGGATGCTAAAACTAAATAAACAGCAACCTTGAAAACAAAAGCTGTGATGATTACAAATTATGGAAGCCCTAAGCAGCCATCCATTCATTTTTTCTTACTTTGTTTTCTCGTGATAACAGGATAATTTTCTCAAGATCTCCACATAACAAAACAGAAGTTTAAAACAGGGGTTGGCAGGAGTGTTTCTTAACACTTCTTAATCATAATTTCAGAGTTGTGTTCAGTGTTCTTGGTTAGCTCAGTTGGTAGAGCACAGGACTTACAGTCTGTGCTGCTGTGTGTTGGAGCGTCGCTTAAGGCCGATTTTTCTTTCTTCTTTTTTATCTTTTTTATAATCCTCTTCAACAAAGTTCTTATGAAGATACTGTTTCACATGCTCATAACAAAGCATGTGCTGGATTGTGTGTGTCCCGGTGACTCGTCCACATCCATCAACCTACGGACTTTTCATTTCCCCATCATTCCCAGTTAGAGGAAATTCCTGCACATTCAGGGCAATCCATTACATCCGTTACACATTTCCTGACTGCTATTCGAAACCTTTGAAATAGCTGTTATCAGAGGAAAATGGAGTAAAAAAAATTGGAATGGATGGCCACTTAGGGCTTGTGTAACGAATACATAAAAACTAAACAATAATGTGAAAGAGGGACAAATGGGGGCTTCTTCAGAGTTTTTTTAGCTGCTCGATCTTAAAAAGCATCTTGTATTTATTATCTTATTTCATGTCTCTGCCAGTAATGTTAGCCAATATTACTGTTTCTTGAAGGAATAAAAACACACATTTATGGTTTAAAAAGCATCTACTGGCCCTCTGAAGGGCAAGAGAGACAGAGACAGACTAGACAGACTGTGGTCATGATGGATCCCTTTCACTCGTTGTTAAGAAGCTGATTGAGAAAGTACATTTTTAAGGTCTTTAACGTACGCTCTCTCTTGCACGTCTGGTGTGGAACCAATTTTACTGTAGTTTCCCTCCGCAGGTCAGAATTCATTCTGAACACTTGACAATCAGCTGATCAATTTGTTTGCAGTTGTCATACCATCCACTTGATATGTCCATGGTTCCACTGTGTGTCGTGTTGTCTTGTGTAATCCCCATACCCTGTTGAGTGACTTGTGATGTTTCTGTGTGCTGTAAGTGAGACCCACACCCAGTAGCTGGAGCCTTGACAGTGTCAAAGAGCGTGCTCCATCCTTCTCTGACTCTGTCGGCAAATTGCAATGCCCTCCTGTACCTCCTAGGCCGCCGTACTCAGGTAAATTTGGCCGATCACGGTGAATTCCCCCGATAAAGAATGGTACTAATTTTCCGCTCTGACTTTTGACACCTGGTGCTTTCTCCACCTCCTCCTCACTATGACATTTTCCCACCTGAGGCTCTCAGCTACTGCTTCCTGGCTTACTGCTGCCTAATATCATCCACATATATGATGACAACGGCATTTCCTTTACTAACTGCCTTGAAATGCTGATATTTTCTGGCATGAGATGTGTTAGTGCAGCTGAGAACAAGGCTGAAAATCTCTGTGGACTTTGAGAGGGCTGAAGTCAATCCCAATTGAAATTCCAGTCAATTCTTGGATTTGTGGCCTCCTACCCCCCTTCAGGCCCCTTGAGAAACTTGTATTTGCTTTTGAACAACAGTTTTCTCCACCATCAACTGCACTGTGTTTTAGTTATTTACTCATTTACAGATGCAACAGACTTGACTTATTCCCCAGCACTTCCTGATATATTGTACTGCCCCAGCAGCGTAATAAGCAGATGGAACAGAACATCAGCGCTAGTTTGATTCATTGGCACTTTAAGCCGCTGGCCCTCTCAGCTCCACATGTGTATGTATGCATGACTCATGCTGTGTCATTACAGTGGATGGAATAAACGGTCCTCTAATTTGAATTTGCCCTCTTTTCTTCTCCCTCTCTCTCCCTCATCTGGTTGTCAGCAGGCTCCTCGGCTAAAAGCATGAGGTCACAGTCCCCTGTCTCCACGTCCAGATCGCCGCAAAAGGTTGGTTGTGTTTCTGTCGCTCACTTCGTCTGTCTGTTTGGTCTCGGAGGTTTTGGGGCTTTTTTTTTTCTTTCTTTGTTAGTTTCTCTTCCTTTCCCAGAGAAAGCCTGACCTTGCTTTGTGACAGCCCAGGGGCTTTTTATCCTGCACTGCTAAAGTCTTACCGGCCAGCTACAGGGGTCTTTATCCTACTGTGTCAACCCAAGGCCTGGGAGCTTTGCGTTACTGTTCACTGAAGCTGCTAACTGCTCCAGTGTTGCTGATTGTGTAGTTTTATGACAAGGCTATCCAAAAGAGGACCCAAAATGGGACTGGCTGGAGGGCATTCATTGTATTAGCTAAATGTGCTAGACGCCAACTGTGTCCACTGTGTTTAATTCAGGTTCTGAGAGGGTGTCACCTGGCCTGCTTGCCAGAAAAATGCAAAACCAGATGAATTTATTCAACTTTGCTACGTGTATTGTGAGTGAATTTAAATTAAAAGACTGAACCCTGAATGTTGATACTTTACTATTTCTATGATACCTGAACTGAATGTTCCCTTCTCTCAAGAGATGGGTTTTTTAATATCTCTGACCTCAAGTGTTTATGTACAGTCAAACTGATTACTCTGGCTTTGTCTCCAAGCTCTCATTTATTGTTAACGAGCCTCACAGTTAATACCAGTCTGCAGAAGCAGGAGAGGTCCAGGAAAGGTTAGCTAAGCGCCGAGCAAGCTCTTAATGAGGGTAAAAAGTTGTTTTGAAACCCCGGTGAACTGAAGCTTGTCTCCTGCTAACTGTTATCTCCTTTGTTGGCTTGTCACGAGCAACAGTGCTAAGCTCCCAGCTTTGTTGCGGGTGTGATGTCTTCTTACATGTGACAACTACCAAGAATGCGGTTGTTTGTTTGTGTGTGTGTGTGTGTGTGTGTGTGTGTGTGTGTGTGGAGAATTGAGAGAGAGAGAGAGAACAACTCTGCAGAAGTGTGAGTGACAGCTTGGCGCTCAGCATGCTCTGTCAATCAGATTTGTGTGTGTGCGGTTAGGTGTGTGCATGTCGCCGCATTTGTGTGTGCCGCTATTGTGCTGTGGCAATAGAAGAGGCCCGGAGCGAAGTACCGAGCTGCCCATCACAGCACAGCCAGAGACGGGTCCATCACGGACCTCCAGCAGGCCCCATTATCGGGCACATGAACACGCACACACGGCGAACGCACACACATCAGTCAGTGTAGCCAGGGGCCCATTACAACACCACAAACCCCCAGGGACAGTAGTGAACCTGCAGAAAACACGTGGTGCCAGTCTGACAGGGCTGCACTTACTCATCTCCAGAGGTAGAAATGATATTTGTTAGCAGCCTCTCTCTGGAAAGCTGGGTCAGGACTTTAATCTGCTTGTCAGCACTGTATTTAATATACTAATTTTCATTGTGCCCACACCCAGATGTGAAAAGGTTTGTCTAGTCGTGCATGTTAAATGGATACCTCTCTTTCCGCTTGCCCCCACTACCATGAACAATACAACCTTACCGATCCACTGTATACTCCACTAGATCCAATTAAGTTTTAGCAGACATAATGGCAGCATTGTGTAATTGCCTTGAAAAACATTTTGTTGAGTGATCGGCTTTTTGAGGCAGGGTGGGGGGGGTGCGCGACATATTGTGTTTTTTCGTTTCGGTGCACAGGGCCCGTTGGACTCAATCTGTTCACTGACTTTTTCAGTATTTATTGTTGCTGTATGGCTGTGTCAGCACACAAGTTGGAGACAGCAGGACAGTGGGTGCATACAATATGGTTGCATGGTAACCATAACTGGCTCACTATATTTGAGACACAAAATTTGCTAAAAAAAAACACCCAATGCGTGTATGTTATGTGTATGCCATTTTTTGTTGTGATTTTTTAAAACTATATAGGAATTCAAACTAAAGTTATGCAACAACAGGAAGTGGTGTAGCAATGTTTTCCAGCCTAGTGGTTGGGATTTGACAAGAATGTGATTTGTTTTCTGACTTTAATTTAGTCTTTTTTCTCAATACTGTCTCTTTAAAATCCTTCAAAAAAAAAACAATCTGACAACGTTTTAGACTAACTAACTAACAAGTATTTTCATTATCGAATAATATCAGAAGCTCTCCATTAAATGTCAGAAAATGGTAGAAATGACCATCGCAATGTCTAAGAGCTCGAGGTGACCTTTTGGAATAGCTGACCAGCGGCCCCAAACCCAAAGATATTCACTTCACTGTAGACTTGAAGCAGTTAGTTGATTAATTGATTTGTCGATCAACAGAAAATGAATTGTTTAATCATTGCAGTGTTCAGGCAAAAATTACATATAGTCTGTTGTTCCAGCTTCTGAAACGGAGCATTTGCTGCATTTCTGTTTCATGTTGTTTTAAACTGAATATCTGGTTGGTGTGACCTTAGGCTCAGACTGTTTTGTTGACATTTCATAGACTAAATTATTGATGATCATCTATTCATCTAAAATTAATTACAGCGTAATCGATAATCAAAATAAGTTGCAGCTCAAGTTTGTTGTGACCGTAAGACAAAGAAATTGTAAATTGTAATGTTTAGAATTGTATCCTTAGGAAATGGTTAAAAGAGTAATTTGAAACCACGTTGAAAGGCAGTGTTTCACAGCCCACAGTTTCTGGTTGAAAGTTTATATCATTGCCACAGGTCGAAAAGTTAAAGCATGTTTAGTATATAGTTATTTATTTGTTGTTCAACTAATCCATTAATGGACTGATGTTCACAGTTCATACATTCAGAAATACAACACAAGAGAAAAGAGAGGTTTATTATTTCCTGTCATTCTTTCTCTCCCTCTAGACCACGGTGCCACCTTTCACACCTTCGCCCACCGAGTGCCAGTCCACCAGCCTGGTCTCTAACTCCCCCGTCCTCTCCGGTAGCTACAGCAGCGGCATCTCCTCCCTCAGTCGCTGCAGTGTGTCTGAAGCTTCGGGTACCGAGCTACCTGCAGGTGACCACCCGCCCCACCCGCTGCCTCCACCCACCACCCTGCCAAACTCTGTCTCCAGCAGCTCAGACGAGCCGGTCCGCAGAGAGAACAAGACCCCGCCCCCTTACAGCGTGTACGAGAGGAACAACCGCAGGCCGGTCCCGCTGCCCCACAGTCTCTCCATCCCCCCACAGACGGATCCCCCCGGCCCTACCACCCAAGCCTCACCAGCTCCGCACAGGCAGCATGAAGCTGGAAGGAACCTCCGACCCTCGAGTCCCCAGACCAAGGCCTCTGCCCAGGAAGGTGTCCCAGCTATAGGTGCTGGTTCAGGTCCAGGTCTGGAGCTTGAAGAAACACACTGGCGTATTTTGCACTTTTCTACTGGGCACCTACTTGTTGTTTTTTTTGATCTTCAGTTTGGCATTCCTGACCTACACTCCAATAAAAGACACAGGCCTATAGATTAACAGGCAGTCAAAGAAGCTGAATTTGTATTTACTAGAGGGCATTGCATTGACTTTTACATGGTCATTCTGCACTTTTAGCTCTAGTACGTATAATAGGTCACCACGGTCAGTCTCAACGTATGTTTACCAGAACACTCTAGAAAAACACAGTTTTGATAGATGTAATAATCTCAAATATATGTATATTGGTATATATGAGAATTGTTTTTGCCTTAAGTATTGGAAACAGAGTCTTTTATCCGTGAGTCTTGCACGTTTTTTTTTTAAACAACTGTGTACATTTGTATACTGTATGGCTAAAAGGTGCTAGAGGCCTCGAGTATGCATTTCAGTGTAGTAGACAAGGGTGTGTTCCCATAGTCATATCCACACAAGCAATGGCACAAAAAAAGTTGAACATATGCTAACAAAAGTGTATTATGGTTAAATGGGGAAAAATGCTGCATTTTTTGCCAGCCAAATGACCATATTTTATCATTTTTATGCAGTGATATAAAAGGTTTGGTAACTTCAGCACAATAATGAGAGCAATTTTGAGGCTTATTTAACTGGTTATATGTAAATCAGGAAACTAGAGAGATTTTTCAGTGGGAAGTTGCCACCTTAAAAACCACTCTACTGCCAACCTCTCTCTAGAATCTTAAAATCACCTTCATACCGACCAAAAACTGCCCCCATTAACAATGAGCCTGGACCAAACACACGGGCAATCGGTGCAATTGCATGTTAAGAAACTGTACCATCGCCATTTATGTGGACACACCCTATCCCTCCTGCATGATGTCCATGCCAACAGATTTTTTTTTTTGGGGGGGTGTTACCAGGTGTTGTGCCAAAGGAAAATGTACAATGTGCTGTAAAGAAACTTTTCTTTTTTTAAACTGGGACCTGGAATCAAGAAGCTTGGAAATGCTCAGCTGAAAAGACATTTTTAAGAAACACTTTTTACAGTGATTTAACCCTGAAGTCCTACTTAAACTGTAACCTACTGATCAGATATAACTTCAGACAAGCACAAACAAGACTTTATCATCAATATTATGACCAGTACTGTTATTATGAACTCTCTATTTGACAGTAATTGGAATTGGACTGTTTCACTGTCAGCAGTCACTCTTAAAATAAACAACACGCTATTGAAGAAATATTTACGAACTAATCATTGTCAAATATTTGTACAGTTGAGATTTGCTTTGCGTTTGATTAAAAAGATGGACGTGAGTTGACTGCACTATAAAAAGTTGCTCAGTTCAACCACATTGCATTGCTGCAGTTAAGTAAGTGTTCTGTGGCAGGTGAATTTCACATTGTTTTGTAAAATAGAGGAAATTTTGACATAAAATACTCATCAATCTTGAATTCTGTGCAACATTTTATGGGATGGGGGAAGGGTTAACTTTAGTATTGTTTTTATGTTTCATTTTTGTATGGTTAATTTACATTTTGATTTGTTGTGAATTTTTGAGATTAAATATTCCCATTAATCAGTACTTGAGAACCTGTAAATTATATGATGAGATTAATGTAAGTATGCCAAATATAAAATTTGTGTATTACAATTAATGTAAATACTGTGTTTTTAACAAATGTAGCTATAACAATTTACAGCTTTGAATGTAATGTTGAAGCAGCAAATTATTATTATAAATGTTCAGACTTTTATGGTTTTGTGAGTGTAGAAAAACTAAGGTCATGCGTAATGACACCTAACACATTTACAAGTTCAATAAACTGCCCTATGTAAAACAAATGGATTGATTGACAGTTTCTACATTATCTTGATATTTTGTGAGTTGGATTGTGTCTTCTTTTATGTAGTATACATCAGTTTTGCAGAGATCTCTGCTGATTGGCCATCAGAAATGTCCTGGTCTCTAACAAACCTCATTGGCTTCTTAGTGTTTGGGGGGGGGGGGGGAAGGAACTCTAATAGGTGGACACAGCCTCTGTTCTGTTTACCATTATCTGAATCAGATAATGTAAACATCAGTACATGTTACACTGTCCCATGGAAACCATTCACTGTCTGCTGGAATCATGAGCCACAATGCAGTGTACATTTTCCCCAGGCTAACAGGATGGGTTGGCAGCAACAGGAATCATGGAGCACAGAAGGAACTGAGAACAATTAAAGTAAAAACAATTCTGGTAATGCTGTGTAATTGAGGAAACCCAAGGTAGTAAATTCCTCACGCAGGTATTGAGAACCCTAGAGTGAGCAAGAGAGGAATGCCAGATGAAAGATGGCTGCCAAAAAAGGTGAAAGTTTCCAATTTTTTGTGAAGATGAGGAAGCCTTTCCATTTTTTGTGATTTTCCACCCCTGATTCCAGCATCTAGTGTATCCTGTTTTTATTATACAAATATTACTTTATATTCAGTAAACCTTATTGTTTTAAAGTAGGCTATAATTAAACCATTTGGGATACACTACAAGGAAAACAAATAGATATGTTTTTAGTTTAGAGAACAACAAAATAATTCTGTAACATTTGACATTTTCACAAAAGCTTAAAGTTTTACTTTTAAACTCTATTCATTTGGCTAAAAGCAAAACCAGTTTGATAAACTAAAACACTTGAGTCCTCATTATTATAATCTGGGGAACCCACAAATACAATTTTACACCCCCAGGAATTAATTTAGATGGCCACACCTTGGCTCAGAGACTCTGAAAAGAAGTAGGAAGTGATTAAGAGAAAAAAGACGCGTTGTTTTTTTCCCCTGCCAGAATTTCGAGGACTCTCAGTTGACTGACACCAGGGCCAAGTTCATTCTCAGAACGTTTCGCAACCTTCGGTTTCCGGGTTTAACGTTGTTGCCTCGTAAGGGTATGCATCGGGCTTTGAGGTATGTTCTCTATTTTAAAAAAAAATTTAGTCTGGTTTTCTGGGGCTTGGTGGGTGTCAGAGGTGTAACTCGAAAGGCAGCGGCGTGAACTGCGTGGCGCTTGCAAAAGTAACATGGAGTGTGTGTAACGTTAGTGCTAACGTTAATTAGCAAAAGAGTTTTCTAACCGAGTTTAAAGGTACAAATAAAGTGGAAACTAAATGTTTATTGTATTATGTAACTCTTCACATGCTGCAATGTGATGACTTTTTTCCCTCCAAATATCACTTTACATTCGTGGTTCTCATATAAACCAAGTGCTCTGATGCTAGCAAGGCTAACGTTATTCTGCCAACCTGAAAATTAATTGTTTTTATCAGTCGCCTGTATTGACGTTGATTTCAAAAAAAAAAAATCCACTTTTGCTTATGAGGCATGAACTGTTTTTGGCTTCTGAAGGGGGATGTGACAAAAGTTTGAGAACCACGGCTTTAACTTAGACCATCATGTAAGTAATAATGTTAGTAATATACCATGTGGTCTTCTACAGGGAGACTTCAAGGTTAAAGTCTCCCTGTAGAAGCATATACCTAAACATATGCAGGACAACTCATACATTTGTGTGGTGTGATTTGTGGCACCAAAGACAGGACTACACATAATTTATAAATCGTGGTTTACATCTCCATTCTTTGAAACGGAGGCATTCAGATTGACGCTAAGCTCTGTTACCTAAAAGATGTAATTGGCCCAATTGTTAATCTGCTCCTCTCCATAAATCCTGCAGGCATGGCCATGCCAAGCATTAAAGCTTGTAGAATTTCCCTCTAGTACACATGGCTCAGAGGCTGTTGATGACTTACCGGTGTGTGATAACAGAAGACACATTCACACAAGGGAGCAAGTTCCCTGTTCATCACAGAGCATCTAATTACCCCACCACCACAACTGAAGACTTAGTCATGCTCTGTAGTCAGCACAGCAGTTGTGTGTTGATGGAGCTGTGCTGCTTGACCAAGGGACCTTGAACAATTGCAGATTGGTTGGTTGCACCTTGGTGTGTAAATTGTGTGTATTTCCTCACTCTCTCACTTATAAATATACTGTGCAGGGCAGTGATTGGAAGAGGAGCACACTTCACCTGTCAGCACTCATCATTATTGTTGGTGGTTGGCTGTAATTTGACAGCAATTATCATGTCAGGAATGAATTCCCTGCTAATCGCAGAGTCTCCTTAGAACAGAGGGCGCATACTACAGCGACCGGAGAGCCATTCAGCCAGCCTGGGAGAATTGTTGTCGGTTGTAAACCTCCACAGACTTGTCAATCTGCCTATTATTGAGAGAAGAGCTGCGTTCTGCTTGTAGTTACAGCGAACAAAGCCTGTCCTGGTTAAAGGACAGGAGAGAGTTAAGCAGGCAACACATTTCTGCTGATCCCAGACATTGACATTTTGCATTTGTGGGCACTGATAGCTCCCTTACAACAAAAGGAACCATTGCTGGAAGCTACAGAGCTGTAATAACATGTAAATATTATGAACCTGCAGAGCTCCCTGTAATTGTAGAGACATTCAGCACATTTCTAAAAGATGCAGCATTCATTATATCCAGCACAAGGTTTTTGCATAACAGTTTAGCCCATTATAAAAGCACTAAACATCCTTCATTTATAGCATTCATGGGTGATGATACATAATTATCAGGGGAAAAGCAGTGCTTGGTATTAATTTAAAATTGCCTGGGGCGAATTTTGGAGAACACACAGCCGCAGAGAAACCTAAGGTGTTTGTCTCGCTCTGCAAATCTCTCCAGGGAGAGGAGAAGCTGGAGCAGCTCTGCAGGGAGCAAAGAACCTCCATCTCAGAGGCACACTGAAGAGAAGTTTCAAAGAGAAACTCAGGAACGCAGGAATAGATGGCATGTTTTATCTTCCTGCTCCACTCCTATATCTGCTCTGTTGTGTTCTGCAGCTTATGGGGGATTTTCACCTGACAGGTTCAAATACTCCAGGTTGTTTTTAATGGCACGATGAGTGAAGTTTAATTTTTTGACTTGTGCTGTCCTCAGAGGAGGACTATTGCCTCAGCTGAATGGGGAGTTGACTGCTAGTTTCAAATACTTTGTATGCTGAAGAGGAGTACAACACAAAGAGAGATCAGGGAAATGCAGGTGTGTGTGTTTGCATGAGTACGTGTGTGTGACTGAGTATTCTTGGAAGAGACATACTGTATATATTCCTGCAGATTTGTGCAGTAATTTTCTAAAACCACTGCAGTGGTGTAGCGCAGGGTTCAACCTTTCTACTAACAATTTAGAGGAAAATGTTAATAACATAATCACATTATTTAGTTTGACTGAAAAGTAAATGTTTTAGGTGGGGAAACAAAGAACTTTATGGTGTTAAATAAATAATTCAAATATATTAGATTTGACACCTTTACAGAGAGAAAACAAGTTTGGTCGCATAACGAGTATAAAAAAAACAACAAATGATGCACTTTAAGAACAAGACCAAGAAAGCAGGTGAAACATAAGAAAATAAACTTTGAAATATAATTTTGGGGGGCTTTTTGCCTTCATTAGACAGAACAGCACAAAATACCTTCTTAATTGTTTTGTCTTTTAAAAACCAGCCTACTAAAAACCCTCAACCTGAGGTAAGGTTTGAAGTCCCCTAGTTCTTTCATCCACAATGTTTTCTAATGAGACAGAAGTCAAAGCAACATTTCTTTTTAAATAATCCTGCTAATTGGCATTAATATTGTTACCTCAACATACGACACATAAAAACCAGATTCTGGCAAAAAAGAAACAAAAAAATTAAAAGCTCCCCACTGACCCTGAAAGACCTGGACGGTGCCTTTTTCTAAATATTATCATGAACCTTATATTGACCTTTTCAATTTCAGATCAGTATGAACAACCAGATATTTGAAAGAGGAAGCAATAGCACAACAAAGCTGACAATAATAGTATTTTTGTCTCCAAGTTGCTCTCCAATGAAAACTTGAAAGCAAGCAGAAGCACTTGATAAAAGGATTCTCTACGTCGTAGATGGGCAAGAATTTCTTTACATTGGATCAAAGATTTAGGCTCCACTCCACAGTACTTGGTATGGCATAAATCTAATCTTTTATACAGTATATGATTGAAACTGCTAATCTAGAATACACAGCAGAATATTCAGTATTCTTGAAACTAAGAAAGGCCTGGAAGAATATGAGCTAAAGTCTTTCCAAACTTTCAGATTAAAAGTTACTTGAAAACTGGGATTTCTAAAGGCTATTACTGTATCCTGTTAATACCTTAGTCCATTATAATGTACCCAAGTACCATCATTAAAATTGGGGTTAAAGCAAGGGAGGTTTTTTGTGTATACAAAGAAGAATAAGTGGATGGGGGTCTGTACTTAAGATCTACACAGAATCTTACTAGATCATATTTATTACAGCTTTTATACATCAGTGGAACAAGCTGAAAGCTGCTTAAACCTAGAAGTTAGGAGGGATTATAGAAACTGGATGTTAAGGGGTTAAGTTGCAGGAACTTCTGTAAAATACAGTACTAACTGTGAGAGCTTTCCACCCAAAATGATTAAAAGTATTAATTTCCCTCAGTATGCTACGCACATGCCCCTTGAGACACTTTTATCCAGCACTTGAACCACACTAATGCAGTTCTCTCATTATCATATGCCCCTATCCTTTGCAGTGAGTCATCCTCCGAAGGTCAGCAAATGGCAACCCTGTTTTCTGAGCTTTCGTGCCCACCACGGGACCTCGATCCTGGCTTCCACCCGAGCCCTTGTGGTTCAGTAGTTTGCACGGCAGGACCAGAGGACAGCTGCATCAAGACTTGCATCAGGCCGGCCATGCTAAAAGGTACTCTTTTGCCCTTATCTAACCTCTCGCTGTCACCCGCCCTCATTCTCTGTGGGGTGTATATTAAATTAAATGTTAGGCTCTCTCCGTCTCCAGTCTCTTGGGTGATCGACTTAGTTTTGCCTGACTAGTTCAGCTGTGAAGAGGCCTTTCTTGTTTCTCCTACACACATGAATAAACATAAGGTCAGGTGAGATTCTGAAGCATTGTCCCTATAAGGGGTTGCTGTTGAGTTAAAAACCAGCTCAGGGGTTGCATTAGGGCAGGAGGGATGGCACAGTGAGGGCAGTGGGGAAGTAAACCTCTGTCAGTATAAAGCAAATGCAGTAGTTTGAGTAAATGTAAAATTTAATAAGCTTAAATGGGAATTACCCTATCTGGGGAGTGACATAACTTTGATAATTTTGGATATTGGAAACAAGTTTAAAATGAACAGACCAATGTGTGGCTGCTCCGCACTCAACTTAAATGCAGCTGTAGATGGCAAACGCTCTGACATACAATTGAATGTGCATAATGCATCATACTTTTTTCAGGGGACCATATTTTCAAAATTCAGCATGAACCTTTCCAGTTCATTCTAAAGACAGTGAATCAATATGTTATATAAAACATCTAATATTGATGTGGGTGGTGGTCTCAGATAATATCTTGGGTCATTCTGTCTATAGTCAATTAAATGGAGAGTTATGTAGTGGGCTTGTCTCTTGTTTGACTGCATGCTTCTAGAGACACCGTAAAAGTCTGGTCACAGCATTGCAACCCTTCAGTCTAGTCCAATATAATTGCCGAGATGATAGGCACCAGAAAGCGAAATGAAACTTTGTGAATGTTCCATGTAGAGTTCAACTTTGAACAATTGCAAGCTGTCTTGACAGTGCTGACCTTTGAAGGAAGGGGAAGCTGTAGAGTCCAGACTATTGTAGTTTACAAGCTTTGTTGCTCCTTCCACTTTTATTTAACCTCATCTTGTTGGGGTAAAAACTGTTACACAACAGAACAATGGTTTACAGACACTTATGAAACAGGAGTCTGTTGTACAAACACATCTTTTGAATAATCTGCTTTACCGCTAACGAGCTGGCGAGTTTGCCACCTATCGTTAATAAGTAAGTACAGGGTCACTATAGGAAGAGGGCTTCTCTCTCCCGCAGGCTACATGTAGTGTGTTGAGTTTTCTCCAAAGCTACAGTATAATTGAATATTAATTAAACCTCAATGTGGCATCTGTCTTGAATTTGATTGAGTTAAGAAACTTTGTTGCACACACATTGCTGTTGGATGTTTGATTGAACCATATGTAGACTAATTTGTGTATAACAGCGCAGCTGACAAGACCATCAGGTGTTTGATATTTGTACAAGCTCTCCCTGCTCAACGTGGAGCTCTTTTTGAATGTCAGCAAACTTGTCGTGGTTGACTATAGACACATTGAAAAATGAGTAGAGGCTTTCGAGCAGATCAAAAAAAATCACTTGCTTCAGGAATAGCAGTGAAAATGTGGCCAAGGTTTAGGTCATGTGCATAGCAATGCACATGGACAGCCTCTGAATACTTTTCCCAGATACGTGCTTGCACACCACAAAAAGATCGACTCATCACTGCTGCGCAGTCATATGTTTGCCGAGATATGTTTGGGCCACAACTTTCAGGTCAGCAATTTTGTTGCACACAAGAACCTGCTCGACTGCATTTGCACCTACATCACAGCCATACAGCTTCTGCAAGCAATTGGAATCTTACCTTGATGTGACCTTCCTGTGTGGCCGCCCTTGGCCTCATCCACCATCACCGCATACATCTTTGATTCCTTTACTTCTTTAATCAACCGTGACCTCTATGAAGCAAGGTCCAATGAATTCTTTTTGAGAAGAAGGTTAGAGGTATGTAGTACATTATTGGCAGGAGCTTTGTATCCCTGCAGGAAAGGGTCAAACTTTGGCAGCAGCTGCATACATTCAAGGAAGTTCCCCTGGTTGGGGCTGTCATCCATTTCAATGTAGCTATGAAAAAAAAAATGCCATTTGGCCAGAAAGGCAGTAACTGAAACAATGCAGCAGAGAATACTCCCTTCTTTCACTAATCTCAGCTACACTAGCAGCTTGTAGTTGCTCAGCAACATCACCATGGACTGCCCATGGTGACTGCCCAACATGCTAAAGTCGCTTACAGTGACGTCACTTTAACTATGGGTTATGTTAAATCCGAAGCTCTAGTTACTGCCAGATTCAGTCTGATTAAGTCATGCCGTTTTCATAGTGTAATTTGACATTGCTCTATCCCACGTAATAATTTCAAATACAATATATAATGTAAATAGTACACTAACTGACTCTGCTGGATTGGCTTACAACATATTGATCCAGCTCAAGTAGGATATGAGGATTAAAATACACTTTAGTTTATTTTATTAAACAATGACATCTTAACAAACGGTGTTGTTGAATGGGCATTATGTCATTGCTAGCTAATCTGGCTAATGCTAGTTCTTATTTGGAAACTTTAGAGAACATCTTCCCCTCCAGAGTGAAACAAACCACTGGCAAGTATATGGCAAATGGTGAAATCCATCCATATTTGAGCCAGCAAAGAGGAGCTGCAGGAGAAGGAATTTTAAAAATTCAGATGACGAGCATTCAGGCAAACAAGAGAAAGTACCAGCACCACAAGGAATACAAAATAATTTTAGAAGTTCAATGAAAAGGTGCAGAAAAAATGGGCAACAAGTGGCATTAGGGTCTGGAGGGTTCAGATTTGAGAAGACAAACTTTGTACATTTTGTAGCTGTACATGGGGTGCAGCTTCTCTGCCAATAGTAGGTGTATTTTAAGATATCTTGGTTCTATAAATACAACAAATCAGAGCTTGGCATCAGACCTTACAGCAGCTACAAAGCTAGCAGCAGCATCTTGTATCACCCTCGAATTTACAAAGTGGTTATGACTTCTTTGCACAGTTCAACAAAAGCAGCTAACTGGCTGCCAAAAGAACAGCAGAAACACTTCTTTGCCTTTCTGCAAACTTTTCATTTTGCTGCTTGTTTTCGACTGCCCTTAAATTGTAAATGGTGTTTCAAAAGAAAATGCTGTCAGAATTTGGCGCCTGGGTATGTGATGAAGGGGTTGCGGAGCTGGCAGGGGAGGGGGAGGGGAGGGGGGGGGTAAGCCATAGGAAGGATAATGCACTGCTTGAGCACGCTTGGTTTGATTCCTGCAGGAGAATGACTTTACTGGGCTATTACCGCTTCAGTTAGACAGCACTGAATTGTTCATCTTTTGTTCTGGCAGTGAAGCTCTGAGGGGGGTTTCTCACAATGAATTCCTATTGATTTTTCTGGTCATGTCATCAAATTGTATGTGGTTTGAATCGTGACTACTGTTTTCTCATCTGCTCCCTGAGGTTGCTCTTCTATTAACTTTTCATCCTATTTGGATGGGGCAAAACTAAACAAAAGACAAGGAGAATTAAAGTGGGGAAGAAACTGGAAAATAGAAGTAAACACAACCAGCAGACCTGCCGTGTAAGTCACTTGTTCAATAAAGTTCCTGGACTTAATTATAATAATTTGATTTAAGGAGCACGATTATTAAGTGCTTCACATATAGATTAAAATACACATACATGATACATGAGGATTAAAGCATATGACCAAAATAAACTAAATGACGGCAAACCTATAGAAATTACTAAAAATTTGATCTGATGGAATGTGGAGGGCTATTCCAGAGTTCAAGAGCTATACTGGAAAATTGCTGGATTTAAAATAGGAACGAGGAATGGATAAAAGGCCTTGATCAGATGATCCGAGTGGCCAAGAACCGAATAGGGGCTCAACAACTCTGCTATATATGCGGGGCCAGGCCATGCAGGGCCTTGAAGGTGATTTTGAAATTGATTCTGTGTTTTCCTGGAAGCAAGTGAAGGGAGGGAAGAACACGGGTGATGTGGGACTGACTGGTATTTGTTAATAGCCTCGCTGCTGCATTTTGCACTAATTGAAGACAGGCTAGAGTGCCCTGAGTAATGCAAGTAAAGAGTTACGGTAGTCTAAACGAGAAAAGGTTTGGTAGTTCCATGTTTTTTGGCTGATAATAAAGTAGGTTTGATTTTTGCAATATTGCAATAACTGTAAAAAAACAACAATACAAAATGAGCTTAGTGATATGGGGTTCAAAGTTCAAATGTTGGTAATAAAGAATACCAACATACTTTCTGTCCTGATGTTGCTTGTGAGAGGGCCAATATAGTGACTGAAACAATCGGTGCCGATCACAGTTAATAACATAGGCTAGGCAGTCAAAAAGGGTGGTAAGGCTTTCGCCGAAGTTTGTGTTCTAGGTCTTAAATAATTTTAACAGGTTTTACTTTTCCAACGTCCATGTAATGATACCTAATGCTCATTGAAATGCTCCTGCAGCGCTTTAGAATGTTTTTTCCACCGTCATGTTGTAATTTTTCTTTTGTAGTACAAATATAATTCGCTGTATTACGACTACAAAGACCAACATGCAGCTGTCTTGTTATTGCCGCGAGTCTCTTTCGGATTGTACCACAGATATAATGTACAAAAGTGCAGCCTTAGCCTCTCTTGCCTGAAAGAAACAGAGCTTAAGTCTTGGTTATAACCAGTTGCTAGCAAAGTATTTGAAGCCTAAAATCGCTGCTTAATGAATGAGCGCCGCTACTAAAATTTCACACGATCATTAATGATTTTCAGTAAGCTATGGTAACACTCAACGCATGACTGTCTTCTTCTCCTCACGTGAGGAGATCAAAGACTCAAAGACTGCGCAAATGTGAGGGGGAGCAGCAGAAAGTGACGGTGAAAGTTGGCGGAGGAAAAGAACATTATACTGCCCTGTGAAAGCATGTTCCAATCCCCATGGACATTATTTTTATTAGTTATTTCCACCTGTGATCCTTTTTAACGGCAGCAGGTGCACCACATGCTAACTTATGTAACTTATGTAACATCCCGGTGTTTCATTGTTGTGATTGTCCAATGCCATTTTTGTAGACACCACTCAACCCTAATTTGAATACATTTAGTTACTCTGCAAGTAATTTTGTGACTGCATTTCCTTTGTATGTTTATTTTTTTTGATGTCGTAATATAGGTCTTAAATTTCATTCATAGTGGTCTAAAAAAGGTCTTAAATTTGACCAGGTGAAACCTGCAGAAACCATGAACTTGCAACTCGAATATTTATGACTCCTAGAAAACTCCTAGACTCCTAGTTCCAACCTCCAACTTTGACTGGAACACAGCAGTTGACCCAGCGGTAGTATAAAAACAGTACTGAAAACAGAAGAGGATCGACCCTTGTGAGAGTCCATATAAGAGAGGGGTAGAGGAAGACATGTAAATGTTAATGTGAACAGTGACGTGTGTCAGGCAAGAAGACAAATGTTAGTCTACAGCCATTTTTTGGATTCATTGTTGTAAACATTATACTACATTTATTGATGGAGTTTTGGTGTAGCAAGTTAGGAGATGCAGAGCTAGGTTACGAGATGTGGCTAGCTCCTGACTTGATGTTATAACATGCTCTAACTTTTAAATGAACACAATCTTCCACCTCTAAATAAAAAGTTTAAAGCCCTCCTCCAGCCAGTTTTAACTGCCGTTTTTGGTTAACGTTCTTTCTCAAACAGAGAATGGAGGTTTGGTTAATTCATAGTTTTCAGTCACGTGACATTCGCGTTACCTGGAGGACAAAACAACACACCAACACAATGGCTCACGCCGCGACTCCCCCTTGGAGAAGCTGCAAAAGCAGTTACATTTATTTGGATCAACTCTCAACTTAAGAAAAAGAAAGATATGAACACAAACTGCAAGTGTTTGGCACTTCCGATCCGGCACTATCGACTGCGGTAATGTTTACGTTTACCTTGTGGGGAATCCCTCAGCTAACACAGCTCAGGCCTGTCTCTTTATCGATTTGTGCACCAGAAGGTACAACTACCATCCAGCATTTTGGCAATGCAAAAGTAAAAAACTCATAGAAACAGTGTATCATTTGCTTCCTGGTTGGCAGGCTGTGGAAAATAATGTCTGTTTTGCCCTCCATGGGAGCGTTTTTCATGGAATGTGACGTCACGTGAAAAGTATGAATAGAGAGTATGCACATGATGGCACAGAATGCAGTTATGGTCACTGAGTGGCAGAAAGACAAGTAGCAGTATTAGCTTGAATCAGCTAAAACACAAACAACTCATCTAAAATGGGAAAGAGCTGGACCACTGGTTCTATGGTAAGCAGTTAGGATCACTGTCAAATCCGACTGCCTTTAATTTGAGCAAATAATCACTTGTTTTACTCCCAGTTTGCGAAATGCAGCCATAGTAACAGATGTTTTGCCACTCAGTTCAGCGTGTTCCGGAAGGGGAAGTGAAATCAATGCATACCCTCTATTGCCGGATCGAATCAATTACCGTGACAACCAAAAACTGACTGGCTGGAGTGTTCACTAAAGATATGTTATGTTAACATCACTACACTGTAAAGTTTAGTACACTTTACTGTCTGGCAGGAGTTGCTATTACTTACCCATGATAGAAACTAATGTGCGCCTATCAGCTGTCTATCAATCACATAGTCGATGGTCCTGTCACGCACTGCACACGATAACCGGGATGGGTGGTGGTGGTGGGGGTGTATTACCCTGTTGAACTGTATGTAAAGACTTCTGATAGCCTACCATTGCCTCCGCTGATGCATTGGTAAAACGGCCGTCAGTAAAATGCATGTTGCAGACTGTATAAGAAGGTAGCAGGTGAAAGTGTGACGCATATTCTGTCATCTGTCCTCCAACACCACACGCAGAAATGCCATGATGAACATACCTACTGTAAGATCTAAGTAAATTACATGATAAATTGGTTAGCTAGCTCACAACCATGTTTATCGGTTTGATGCTCTGACTTAACAAGGCGTGACAGTGCGCCTGCGCAAGCTTCGAGAATGACGTATGACTTGCCGTTACTATAGTCATATGTCACCACCTTGTTTTAACAACTAAATAACTTTTGCAATTTTGAGAACGAAATTAAGCTATTTGTCAAAAAATATTTGGCGAACTATGTGGGTAATCAACATTGTAAGGAAATGACTCAGAAAAATATGAAATGTCATAGAAATGTCAAAACACACTGGCTGGGCTTTAATTAATAAGCAATAAATTAAACTGTTGCTCAATTTAATACACTCAAGGGTTTAGGCCTTCAGTCTTAACTTGTTCTGGTGTGATATGTAATTTATGATTGCTAATGCTCATTAGTATTAGCAGTCCTCTAATTTGATATTAGGAAACCATAAACAAACATTGCTATATGTAACTGACCATACTATCAGTTTCCTGACTTTGTCTCTTGTCTACTTGTGCTACTGTTACATTATTATTTAGCATTTCATAGTTAAACCTTAATTGCTTTATCATAAAAGACAAAGCAAGTTTACTTTCATAGAGACATGAAAAGGCAAGACAATACATAAAAGAAATACAAGGTAATTTAAAAAGAAAAACGAATTACATTTAAGATAAAAATGAGCATAAATAAAACCGTAAACAGAAGAATTAATGCAATTACAGCATTGTGAGAAAATGCATTAGCAAACCAGTTATAAACCTCAGTTTTAAAAGAGCTGAGAGTTGGAGCAGAAATCAATTTTTCTGGATGTTCTTTCCAGCTATGTGGTGCATATAAACTGAATGTTGCTTCTCCATGTTGGCAACTCTTGGGACAGTAGTAGACAGTAGGTCATCTGGGAGAGTCATCGTTTGTGACATAGCAGCCAAGTAGAAATGTATTTTGGCCCTTAACCATATAGTGTCTTCATAAACCCATAGTAATTTAAAATCTGTTCTATGACCGGCAGGAACCGAGTGCAAAGGTCTGATAACTGGAGTGGTGTGCCCCACTTTCTTGGTTTTAGTAAGGGCTACAAGCGTTTTGAATAAGCTGCCGCTGTCACGTAAAAAAGATATTAGTCAGGCCTGCTGAAGACAAGTTTTTCTAAGTCATGCTGAGGCATGAGACCTTAAAGTCTCGCTGGATTTTTAATGTCATATTACAGTAGTCTGATTCTGTAGTTGCTCGACAAAAGAAGGAATGAAGTAAACGCAGGGTTTCTCACCAGGAAAAATTGATGGAAATATTCAGATGTCTCTCTCAATTGTCATAAAATATCACATGTGTATATTATAACACTATCTTCAAAAAGTTGTAGACATCCATGTGCCCAGACATTGTGTCAGACCAGTTCCACTAGCATCTGTAGGTACAGTACGCTTCGAGAAGGCCTTCCGGGATGCTATGCATGCCAAGCACATTCTCTCTCGCTCACTCTCAGTGTGATACTGCAGCCATCTGTTAATGTGCTGCAGTCTTAATTATGCTCTCATCACACTAAGTCAATCAGAGATGGGCATGAACCAACTGTAACACACCTAGCAGGGGCTTTACCGATCAATAAATTACTCTAGGGGCTACTGTAGCTCTCACCAGCTCGGGCTCGCTAAGTCACTTAGTCTTAGCACAATGGTCTTGTTTTGATAGAAGTGTTTGTACATATTGTACATCACATTATGTCTATGTTCCTAATGCTAATATCTTATTTTCATGCATTTCCATCTCACTCAATAGAGCTGTGTCATGATTAACTGCTGTCATGGTCAGTGATCCAGCACTGACTGCTCCACTGTGACATGCTGCTTCAGTGCTTATGGAATGGTTGGTGTATATGAGTAAAATGCTCCGTCTGTTGTGCAGTCACAAGCCTCTTTTCCTCAGGTGTTGAGGTTAGCAAAGAGATGTTTCATATCAGCTGGCCTTGCATAGCTGTGTGTCACATCATGGCCTCTAGTTTGACAACAGTAGCATTAAACATTATCAGCATGAAGTGCAAAGTGAATCTGAGCAGTGGTTACAGTGGAGCCAGCAAAAAAGTGCATTTTAAAATAATGAGCTGCGTAGGTTGTCAGAGTGCCAGCAAAATAAGCTACTTATATCGCAAACCTCAACACAGATTAACATAAGGTTATCTCAGAAAGGTGATATTTTAGTTCAACATTAAGATCCGTCAGCCTATAGGCAAAACAAATGGCATTTCTTAGAACATACAGCTCCTGAACAGTAATCTCGAGGGAAACACTGGTTCATATAAGATCTTACAAATAAGATAAAGATCTTACCCAGACTTCCCAATAGGCTCATTTACACTGATCTTACTTCATTATTTCCATTATTTTCTGCAAAAAAATAATGAATGTTATTTGACTTATAGAGTATGACTGTTAAGCAGCGAAGATGCAGTCAATAGCACAGCAGGACTGCATGAAAAATATGACTCTCACCATTCAAAAATTGTAGCTTTCATAGCCAACTCTCCATTGTTTGGATAACATCAATTCCATGAAGTAAAGAAGAGGTTTTGAGAGAGAAAAACATCACACACACAACACAGCTATAGTGGACTGTGGACCTGGAAGTTCTGTTACTACATCATACAGTGTATTTCGCCATCTGCATCAATTTCCTGGAGGCCGTGAAAGCCATGCTCTTGAATGGAGCTTTGCCATTGATGGGTCATTTGTTAAAGCACTAATGGTTGCTCTCTACCTAAAATTAGTTGAATGCTTGGGATGCTGTTCATTTACCTGCTGATAACTTTCATGACACTTCAGAAATTTCTAGCGTTCCTCTGTGCACCGTTTCACTCAACCATTGACATTCAGACGACCTCATTCCATATCATCTCTTGGTTCAAAAGTTCATGTGAAGACGCGCCTGTGCACCGCGTGCCTGCTCTCCCTCCCTCAGCGGGCTATCAGGGCTCCATTGGACGCTTGGCTCTAATCTGCCGGCTCGGGGGTGTGTTTCCTGCGTTGGGGGCTGTGGCCCAATCCATCTGTCTTCATCAGTGAGCCGGGTCGGCTGTGGGATTGGGCCAGCAGGACCCCGCTAAGCACCAGCTGCTAGCTGCCTTTTACACTGATTCCCACCAACTGGGACATATTTACAGTACAGCAAGCAGTCCGGTAAGATTGGAGGACCTTTCAGCTCTTAGCGCCTGGATTTTTCTTTTTTCTCTTGTGGTTTTGTTCTGTCTCTTAGACTCTCCACACCTTCTGCAGTCTGTGCTTTATGTGCCTATTTATCAGCCTCTGTGTGTGCCTCTGCATTTCGCTTGTTTTAGGATATATAAGCAGGTTATATACGCAGGACATGAGTGCACTCTCAGTTTGATGTTGGTCCTTGACACTACAAAAGGCTTTTGACCATTTAGAATAGATGGACCACATAGTTATGGGTAAAATTATGCTATTTATTTACTTAAGACTGCCAAAGATTTCTCACCACTTCTCTCTGTTATGCTTGTCTCCACTCACACTTGAAGCCAAGCAGAGTTCAAAACAGTCTTTAGATATAAAATAAATGTACTTTCAGTTGTCATCCCAACCATTATTGCTATTGCCTCTCCATCCTCTGTCTGTCTATGACTTTGTTTATGGTCCATCCATCTGTCAATGTTATTTCACACTTTCACTATAATCATGTAAACTCACCACTTGGGTCAACACCTCTCTGGCATAAAGAAAAGGTTTTTTTGACAGTTCCTCACATTGAAAAAGAGAGAGCTTACCAGTTCAGCATACGTATTGTTTCAGTGAAACTATTTTCTCACAGAAATACTGCAAAATTCTGCCTACTACTACTTCCTCTGCTCAGTCAGTAACGGAGGCAGGTGACCCTGTACAGTGGGTCACAGTAACTGGATGAGGGGCTGCTACTTACTGTGGCGAGACACTAAGATAATTACCTCCCTTATAAATACCTGCCTGACCTTTACCTCCTATTGAATAAGGCCATGGGCACTAAACAGTGAGACTGAGCTGAGGCCCTGAGGCCCGGTGTCCTTCCTATGGAAATCAATTTTGGTCAAAATGGGAATGAGATTAGCCAGTACTGATCTGTTTCTTTGATTTTCTTTTCCACCTCCCCACAAGTTCTCCTTTCTATATCAACTGCCCTGGAGTATTGACATGTGAGAAAATGCAGATTAAGTAGTGCATCTTCATCAGACAGGAGGGATAGAGAAAATGTCACTTGGAAGCGTAGTAGCATATCTAGCAGCATCGCAGAAACAGTATTCACTTATAGCTACAATAAAATAAACTCAAGCCACAAAATGTTACTACACACTTTACTCTGTGCACTTACCTGACAAAGATGGAGATCACATGTTCTTTGTTGTTGTAGCAAGAGCCATCAACTGCATATCTCTTTTAGAGCGCATGTGGTTGATGCTCCAGGAAATAAATGAAATATACCTGCTAGCATTCTTTCATGTGCCGGCATGGTCTTGATGTTTTCAACAGCGAGGAATGAGGATAATGCATTCTATCGTCTGCAGTCACGCTACAGTAAACCACAATGTGTGACAACAGCAGAGGTCCAATTCATACTGATAGTACAATGACATCTCTTGGCAGGCCAATAAAAGAAAATGTCCTGCCCACCATCCTATAGTGAAGTGACATGATCCCAAGGGCTGCGTTGACTGGGGGCCTAGTCATGTGTATGTGGTACAGTATGATGTGATTGCAGCAGTTTCATAAAGATATGTGTGTGTGCTCCTCTGACAAATGGAAGTGTGAGTTTACACATTTGTTCTTGTGTTTGAACTAACTGCCAGTATTGGCAGCCATGTAGCGAGGAGGAAGTGCCACTTTACAGTGCCCATGAGGCACTTGTGATATTTTGTAGCTAACTCTCTGTTTCATGCTCATCAACCAAATTCTAGTGCAAGTGACAAGTCTTATAAATATATGCCTGGCTTAGAGAAGTGCATTCTTTAATGATGATTAGTTCTGGCTGCTGTGCACATGTTTAATAGTTTCTTGGTTATTTATTTTATTTTATGTTTTGTGCACATGTGCCGATACAGACTGGGTTGGGAATCAAAGAGAAATCACAAAGAATCGCAGCCTCTGCAACCATCTGAACAGCTTCTGCAATACGTACAGCAGGGGAGAGGTGGCGTCGAGTGGGAATAGTCGGCTCTCTGCCTGGAAGAGAACAAAAGACAGATCTTACCTTGTGTCTCATTCTCACACTTGAGATATGAGATGGCTTCCCTTTTGCCCACCTCAGTTTCTCTGGGGTTAGGGTAACAGCAAGTAACAGAGGCTAATTGTGTTGTATTTAGCCAGACACAGAATTTGCCTGGGCCTTCATTTGTCTGCCTGTTTTGGCATGGCTGTTGTATTTTTGTAGCTGATCGAGGGTAATTGCATGCAATCAGAGTTGTATCAAGCACCACAGAGACTTTTCCCCCTTCATTATTGGACCTACTCTAGCTATCACTTGATTCAAGTTTTTTTTTTTGTTGTTTTTTTTGCTCCTTACCTATGTTGAAATGCAGTCGAAACACTGCCTTCCTGCAGCATATTACTCAGTTTTTCATCATTTTCTCATAATCTAACCCTTTTTTCCCCCTCTCTCTGAGGGATTATCCCTGAACCTTAAGCTCGTGTTCCATCCTAACTGTGTCAAACTCTTTAGAAATGCAGTAAACAACGCTGGCATCGCAAAGCAGAGTAGACCTGTGCCATATGTGCTGTGCTAGGGACAACATGCATGTTTCTCTGTGGAGCCACTAACCTTTAAAATGTTAATTGTTGTGCTCCGTGTTTAATCATGGGAGAGCCTACCTCCTAAATATAGCCATGCTTCCTTCCTATTCTTTTTCTTCTGAATCTCTGTCTTTCTACACCTACAGCTCTCAACCCAGCTTCCATCATGCTCAAACTCCCGTGCCCCCACCAACACCACCACCACCACCACCACACCACAACCATTGTCTCACGATCTCTCTTCTAGCAGTTGATATATTATGCCTGTTATTCAGTGAAAGCATCATAGTGCCGCTGAAAGCAGCATGCCGTTTGCAGGGCACCAACGGCGCCTTTGTCTGCGAGGCACGCTGCTACCAGCAGGCCTTTGGACGCTTGTTGCCATTTCCACTCTCAAATTTGATTGCTGCAGAGAAATGAAAGCCATATCATACCACACCCCACATGGGGTGTAGGAATGAATATTTCCCTTTTTTTATTCACAGCCTGGCTCATCTCCCTTTTTAAAGACAGATGAACTGAAATCTAGATGTAAAAATCAGATGGAATTTGTCTTTGTGTCCGGGTCATGCTGTGAGTGGTTATCGTCAATGATGTTGATTTCACAGTATGTCAGATTTCACTAGAGTCTGAGTAATTTCTTACAACTGCACAGTTACCAGTGTGCGCTACTTAAACACTGCTGATTGGTGATAGTTTGTTTATTATGTTTATTTGATTTCAATGAATGGGGAAAAAAACGCTAAGAAATTGGAAATAAATTGCTGTGCTGTTTCTGTAGATCTTGATGTTAAGGCGGATTTTACAGTGTGTTGCCCTGGCCTCGTTATCTGGGCAGAGGAGCAGAAATCTTTAAAGAATGAAACTTAATCATTTAACATGGTGTCTGCATCAAAAGCGCTTGATTGCTTTGAATACAGCGACCTGTAATGCTTCCCATTCATAAGCCCCTCTTTGTTGGCAAAGGGACAGATGCACAGTATTCTTCACAGTAAAATCCAAGTATGAATCACTCTGTTCTGTTCTATTCACTGCACAAAATCTGTCTTCTCCATTTTCTTTTGTCTATAATTGAGTCCTGAATGGCTTACGAAAGGCTCCCAGTGCAGGAAGATTACTGTAACCTATTTCAAATAGATATCAACTTGTAAGAATTTTCTAGAAATGAGTGTATGCATCTAGAAAGAATGCATAAAAGAATAAGGCAGGATGCTGCTCTAGAATAAGGAAACACAACATTGCCAGACAGAATGTTGACTGTCCTTTATTGGGCAAACAGTAGCGATGTACCCACAAAGACAGTAAAGAAAGCTGTGAAGTAGGAAACAACACTTTCTCCAACCTAAATAACAAAATAGGTAGTATTTCCATGCCTCCCAAAACGACACGTGAGTGTTTCCCGTACCAGTGCAACACCAGGCTGAGTTAATTTAACTCAGAATAACATTCACTTGGTTTCAGACTCAAACATTGTTCTCCTGCCTGAAAGTCCTGTTTTTGGCCCATTCATTCACCCATCCACTAATGGACTTCTCACTATTTATAATAAGCCACCCTAGCCCCTTTTCTGTTACTGTCGTATGGCCACTACAGGCCGCTGTCACAGTAAACATAAATATGGGTCGTAATAACGTGCTGAACAATTAACGTATTTGGACGTTTTTCTGAGGAGGACGTGTAACGATGTAACCAATGCAACATTTAAAGTATTAAGAAAATCTGCATTGTAAATGTTGTATGAGGACAGGAATGCGTTCGGTATGTACACTACACGCCCATCCTTGACACCAACTTCCACACCCTCACACACCATCTTGCTAGATGAAGCCCGCACTATTTCTGGCATTGGATATAAATCGTGAGCTGTGGAATAATATGAAGGTCCTTCCTAGGATACTGGGCAGTGAAACAAGTTACTATAGCTTAAATTGGATACAGGATAAAAAAACAAACATCTAATTGGATTAGCAAGAGAAAACAAGCTTTAAAGCTGCACTAATCAATATTTTTAAACAAACAATGGTTCGAGTGACTAATGTCAAAGGTGGTTGCTTGTAATGATGAACAAACAGCCTCATTATACCTCAGAGATGTTTTTAGTGTCCTCTAGCTCATTGTTTGGGTTTACAATTTTACTTTTCTGGTTCAGTCTGACCACTCTCATCAGCTGCTTTCAGAAAAAAACATGTTATAAGGAATCAGTTACAGACGGAAATTACTTGATAAGGAGTTTTTGTTTGTTTTTGCAGTGTTCTAGTCTTTTAATTAGCATGCTTTTCTTGGCTTTTCACCATGTAACTTTTTTTTTTAAATGAGCAATAACTAATTGACTGATGGTTACGTGAACAATTATACATCATCAAACTAATTTGACACCCAGAGGAGCAACACAATTAAATGGAATAGGTTCTTAATAATAATCGAGATCTAGGGACGTGTCGTTTTCTTGGCTTGGACATCAGGACAGAGGGGAGCCACAGCACACTGACCCCACCAGAGGAACAGCTTGTTTGTTCTAATTAGAGACATTGAGGACACAGTCACTGCAGCAATGAAAGTAAAAACCTTCACTTATGCTTTTCACTGCCTCCTGGCTTTGAAAATGTACTAATTCGTAATTCACAAGGACAAACAAACCTAGCTAATGTAAGTGTGGGTTTTATTTGTATGAGGGAGCAAATCCTGATGGACTTCCCATTGGTTTCTAGTGATGGGTGACCAATTAATGTAGTTTGTGGCTGTAGGCAATTATGCTGTCAATGCAGTTATTTGTTGTGGAGCTTGTTACCTTCACTGTAATAAGTTAAACCTGCAAGAATTGGTTGACCTCTAGGAAATTAATTCATTAACAGCAACAACAAAAGTCATGTGGTATAACACTGAAACGCTTCTAGCAAAGTTTAATGATGCAGATACAAGAGAATCAACATTAAAAAGTTCAGACAGCTCTATAAATGATGTGGCTCTGTAATTTAGTTTGAGCACAAAGCGAGGCGTAATACATACAGGGAATTAGTTAGCCTAAACAGCATTCACACTCGCAGTGTGATTTGCACTCTGTGGTACTTCGGTGCAGATTCAGTATTGGTGAGATTTCTCCAGTTTTATATGTGTCAGGTCAAATTCACACACCCTGAGTTCCCCTTACAGGTGTTGTTTCTCTTTGCGGAGCTGAAAACATTGCTGTTAATTAACCTGCTGCTGATCCCACACTGGTAGCTCTCTGTCAACACTTCCTTTGCAGGAATAATCTAAATGGTCTGGGAAGTCACAAATTCACACTTCAGTGTGCATGTGTGAGCAGTTGTATACTTGTGTGTGCAAAACACACCGCGTCTAATTTTAAACCTGTTCTCAGTGAAACGCCTGAAAGGGCTAAATCTCTTCTTCTTCACCCCCTTTCCAGTTGGCATACAACAAAACTGTGCATAACAGCCATCTGGTAAAGAGTGGGACATAATCATTATTTTATGGTCGCAACGTCAACATGAAAACAGCTCTGCTAAATATTCACCTATATTGGCACACATTAAAAAAAAACCCACATGAAATACTTTTTTTGCAAATCTGACCCCAGCCACATTTGGATGTAGCTTGATATTGTGATTCCAATTTGATTTCTACAGATGTGTTTCAGTCCGGATGCTCTGGCCGCTCAGAACAGATCTAAAAATTGTCTTTTGCATCACTTGCATCGAGAAACACTACAACAACATCAAATCCAGAATGACAGGAAATGTGTATCAGAGCAGCTGAGCAGAATCTTTGATGCGTCGCTGAGTTTGTGTGGTGCGACTGAGGATTTCTGCACTGCAACTGTTTGGAGGGTGAGATGATGATCTCCGTTTCTGATGCTTCCGTGTTGGAAAGCAGCGTCACAAGCTTACATAGTTGCTGGTGCCTGCGATCCTACCACTGCAAACAATGCCAATATGTTGGTGATGTCTAGACACACACATTTAATGAGTCCAACAACAAACTTACAGTCATGGAATTAGGAAAGGAGGAATAATCAAATCCAGAACTGGAATAAACAAAAATCCAAGGAGCATGAAAATCCAAGCGTAAATGCAGTTGTGACAGAATAAATTCAGAAATAATCCAGATCCAAAAGTCCAGGAATATAGGTAACAGATAATCCAAAAACAAAGAAAAAACAGACACTGAAATGCATGACAAACTCACGACAACAGTCTGACACAGACAGGGGGAACAAGCAGACGATGGGGCATAGTATTTGGACATACAGTAGGTGAAACGCCTAAGGGCAGGTGCAAAGAATAAACCACAAGACATGAAGTAAAAGTCATGTGAGACACACAAAGAGGGATAATTTATAAATTTGTAATGAATCACAAGACAAAGAGGTCAGAAATACATGTCATTGGAATTCATATCGCTCCAATCTGTAGGGCAAAAATGATATAGTTTAAATTAAATGTGAACTCAACCATTTCTGATTATTATTTGTTCTATTTTTCATTAAATTCTCTACTCAGGTTTCATTTAATATTGTTTTGGTGTGATAGTAAAAAATGTGCATGAGTGTGGGCAACGTGTGTTTTGCTATATATGTGGGAAGGTATGGTTTATAATGGCCATAAAGGATTATTTTCCTTTGTGTGGGAGCTATGTGTGCATTGTATGTTGAAGGTCTTTAAATAAAACATATCTATGTATTATATAAAGTCTATCTGTACCTTTAGTGGGTGTAGTGCTGCAGATAACATCAGGACTCACAGTCTTCTAGTATGGCTTAAAGATGCAAAGGCTGAAAGGTTTTATGAAATTACACATATATGGATGAGCAGTTTATCCTGCATGCAGGAAAGTCAGAGATTCATGTCCATTAGAGTTTAGTACTGCATGCTTTCTCCAGTCTATATCAGAGGAGTAGCACTTGCCCAATTCCAGGGAAACTGGCTGCCCATCCAGCGCTGGTCTGTTTTTTAAAATAAGATAGCTTCCTCAGCTGGTCGCTGTGTACACACTGATGTGTAAGTTCCACTTTTCACTGCGTGATTTGGCTGTAGTCCCAAGAAGCATTGTTTGAAATGTGTGTCTGTTTGGGTGGAACCCTGAAGGTAGCAGATCGGAGAGATTCGCTGTGATGTTCAGTCATCAGAGGACGCATGGATGTGAGGAGACAGCTGGAGTGATGGAAGAACACACATACTTACACACACAGTCCTTAGGGATCGCATGCACTGTGCCAGGTAGGACAAACACACAGTTCATGCATGTACGCTCGCATACACATATCCACAAACAGGCCCCCTTAGGCTGACATACATAGAGCCAGGGCTAGTTCAGCTGCGGATGAGTGCAGACTGAGCTGAGCTAAGAAGTACAAGGACAGATAGACAGTATGTGGGCAGGCAAATAAATCTATAGTTTGTTGGAAAACACAGCCTTGGTTGTGCTAACTTCATCTACATTTATTTGGTATAATACCCACGCGCATCGATGCATCGAGTATATGGTTAGATTACAATCATACAGTTTTCACTCATGCATTATTACAATAATTTTCATAGCTAGCTATAGCTATGCTGGCTCATAGGGGCACTGGGGGCAAGAATTATACATTTTAAACATCATACAAATGTGATCCTTGCAGGAATTTATTATCAATTTACTCATCTAATTTGTGATCTACATTTGCATGACAGTTGAAAAAAACCTTTATGTTCCAAAACATGTGACATACATGTGTTTCATCCTAGATTTGTCATAACACAATGGGTGTAAGATCAAAATTCTAAATAGATCTAAATATTGGATCAAGGCTGTTGATATTTGGTCTGCCCTGGTATCCAGTTGACCCCTGTCATCATTATCCAAACAAGATTGAGCAAGTGGATTTGCTTTCTTCCTAGTTCAAATAAATGACATCCAAGAGGCTTGATCTATTCCCGGGAGCATCTATCCAATGCTCCCCTTTCTTCCCATTCCAAACATCCTCACAGCCCTCTGCTCTCAGAATTCCCATATTTATAGTTTATTTCTTTATTTATGAGTGAGGTTAACTCAGGACGCGCTCATGTAGGACACCCAGTACCACGTTCCTAACACACCGTGATGCCAGAAAGCAAACAAGCAAGTATTGAATTACCTTCAGCTCTCTCAATCAAACTGTCCTAACCATCTCATGCATCAGCAGTCAGGGTGCAGTGATGTTTTGCTTGCTTGAAATATTTTACTTTCACTCTATTTTTGCAGCATCTCACAGACTTCTCCTCCAACCTCACCAAAACCAACAGCCCACAGTCAGACCAACCTTACCAGCCACATTTCAAGAATTTAACTCTTAAATCTGTGTACATTACTAGGCTAGGAAACACCTTTCTTCAGAAGGAGAATGGGACGGTCTAGAAAAACACTAGAAACCACTCTTCTTTACAGGAACCAAAAGACACCCCATGAATTGGAAAAAGGACACACTGTAAGCTAGAGAACGCTCCTCTGGCCAAGGAAACCAAAGGATTATATTGATAAGTGGTTTGGCAATCCAGCTGCATAAATGAATAGCATTTTCATAAGCTGTAGGAAAGTACTGGCAAATGACTCATATCTGCAGGCAAAGATGAAGAAAATACAAAAGTCACAACTCTTTCCATGCACTACATTAGACTTAAAAAGCGTGTGTGTTGATTTGTTCTGGAGCTTCCCATCCATGTCAGATGGAGTTTGACCAGTTGTCATGGAATAGTGGATGTTCAAATTTCCATTATTTCTGAGCAATTCTGGTTCGTGTTGGGTCAAAGGTTTTGATTCAAAGTTTATCCTTGACCTTGGAAACAACAGTTGATACAACAATCTCCCCTCACTGTCTATTTAGTAGCTGTTGAAGTGCCTCTGTTCGTTTCATATGATCTTCATCGGCATGTGGAGTTTGTTGTAATGGAACTGCAGATGTTTAAATTTTAGTTTGTTTTTTTTTCTTCTTCTGAGCAATTTATGGGCTGATTGCGTTAAGAAAACGCTCAGATTTTTTCCAAGTCGATCTCCATTTGTACGTGAGAGTTTGTACCATGGTTGCTGTAATCATTCCTCCTGACCATACTGCCTGTGAAGCGATTCCTTTGTAGAGCGACTACACTGTAAGTGCTGGGTGTTCAAGTCCACAGTCCTTTTTACATGCAGAAGGTAATGTGTGGCTCTATCAGTTGGAATTAGCCAAATCCAGTCGGTTTCTTTGTCCTGGTAGCTCATGTGGGTTTATTGAGTATTGTCCTGGCAGTGAAAACTAACACATAACATATACATATACCTCCGGTGCAGTTCAGTCAGGAAAAGCTGACTGAGAAGACAAAAAAGCAATTTCACTCTAAAAGTGCTCTAAGTTAATCAAATCAAGTGGGTGTCTTCCAGACTGCTTTGGCTGAACTTGGAACAAGGGCTATGGATTTGGTCCCCCATTTCTTAGTACTGAGTATTGTATCAAGATAAAATCTAAATCTATCCTTTAAGAGTTGTCATGATTTGTGTTGCTTGTTCGCTGTATTTTTGGCAACAGTTGTACACTAAGGTTGTGTTCTAAAATGCAACACGAGTCTTCATGAGTCATGTGCTGACTGCTTCACAAACAAGAACCTGGCTTATAAAAGTGTGTGACCATATTAAAGTTATTGGTTATTAGCTTCATGGACTTCAAACTTCCATTCCAGGAAGACTAGGATTCCTAATCCTTTTTTTTTGTTGTTGCAGGAAGTCACAGTATTAACAACCATAAAACAAAACTTCTACCCAGCATGACTAACTATAGCGCACTGTCTCTGGGGGATTATGATTTGTCCACTCAAAACAATGAATCATTTCCCTCCAACAGGTCCCCTAGGGCTCACTTCTGGATGATATTGCCACTTTTTAGGCTCTGTGAATACTCCTTACTGCTGTGAAGTGTCACGAAACAAGAATGCATTGCTGTGTTTTTCTCCTATAGCTACTAACTTGCAGTGTAAAATGTTAGACATCAGAAAAAAGAAAACTTGTGTATTATTTGACTGTTCTGAACTGCTTAATCCATGCTCAGTACCATTCAGGCAGCTTGATAGAGATCCCGGCATGACTTTGACCCTGAATTCTCCTTTATAGAAAATCACATTTACTGTGTAAGTTTCCAGGGCATCATTGTTCCATCTCTGTAATAAGCTGCCAAGTTAAGAAACATATTAACATTAGGTTATACAAAGAAAATGGAGCAACACACACACACATACACACACATTGGCACAGATCGCAGCATTTGTGAAATGCTTGTTTTCGGTATTCTTCTCATCTTTATTCATTACCTCTGTTCTTTGTGCAGCACTTAGTGAAAAACATGTGTTTAGAGGACTTTATGAATACATTTAACTCCAGTTAACAAGTACATCCGCTCTTTATAACTGCATTTAACTTTCGTCTTTCTGGTCTCCCCCATACATACCTTGTTAGGCAGGTTGTAGCAAGGGTCTAGAAGTAATATGAGAAAGACATCGACCCAGTTACCCTCATCACCTTTCTACAGCGTTCCTGTTCTTCCTCATTCTTTTAAGAAACTTAAACATAACCTTGTGAGATTTAACTGTAAATGGGAGATGACATTTTGATCTTTTGAAGTCGGAATGCATGCAAATATTGAACCGTAGGTTTTTTATGCTATCAGATATAATACCCAGTTACGAGTAGGTGGTATCATAACATTGCTCTCCCAAATCCCCAAAATACAACTGTTTAACAACATGTTTGGTCAAAGATTCAGGGATGTGAATGCTTGCTAGTGTCAAAACTTAAAAACTGCATGCTAAAGATTTTTACCATAATCTTGCGGCCCTAGTTAACAGCAGTTGGTTTTCTATGGGACGCAAGCAATTTGGTACTCAAGGCATAGTAGCCAGCACCTTATGATGTACATCAACCTGTACATTGGCTGTATCTTGACACACAGCTACTTTTAGAAATCTATTGGTTATATATTGTTATATGACTGTGTGTGTTGGACTAAAAGGGTGGAGTGTCACTTCCTTAGTCGAGAAAAAAGAGGGAAAAAGAGGCGCATACTTAAGCTGTGACAATAAACACTTGTTGGTATTGGATGGTGCACGCCAGGAGATAGAAAAAAATATTAGGGCTGCAACTAATTATACTTGCAAATTAAACAATCAAGTTAATTTTTTTGTTTGTTTGTTTTTTGTCTACCAAATGTCAGATAATAATTAAAATGTCTTCCTTAATTTAGTCCAAGATGATGTCTTCAAATTACTTTCTTTGTTCAACAATAGCCCAAAATCAATTCATAATTATTATGCAGTGTTAAAAAACAGCTGCAAATCCTCACTTTTGAGAAACTGAAGCAGCATATGTTTATCAAGTTGGTAATTTCTGTTGATTGACAGCAGATTAATCAACTAATCATTCCAGCACTGCAAATGTTGCACTTAATGCTGTTAGTCAGTCTATGTCTGTTAGACAGGTGCATGATTAGATGGACCAGTGTCCTATTTTTTTGAGGTTGCAGTCCTGAGTATTAAAATCCACATTCAACATCATGTATGTAGAGTATAATTTAGTTAATATGTGATGGGAGTTGTCATCATGTTCCCTTACATTCTTAACATCAGCACCCACACTCATCATGTTCTCTTTATAACAGGACTGGGAAGCTTTGATGCTCTCAAATCTAGATAAATCACTTTTATTTAAAACGCTATTTAAATTGTTGAAAGTATATAATCTCCATTATCAGCCCAGAGGGGGCAGTGTGTCACTGTGCGGGGAATGTTACGCCCCAGGTCAGGGGGAAACTGCAACATTTATCCCCTCTTACATCACCTCTCATCCTGACAAAGTGTACTGAGCGCTTCAGGGGCATACTAATTTGCCTGATGTGTATTAGCTCCCCGTATCTGCCATTCAACACAATGACAGTAATTTGCTCAAAATGTGAAAACAAGTCTAGACCCAATCGCAGACATCCAGTCAGCACAGAAGCTGATATTCAAGCTCCATATCTCTGCTTGTGAAGACAATGTGACAGTGTCCAAATACTATGTGCAAATAGTTGAAATATTTGTGAATGGATTATTGCCACTTTCTTGCTTTGAATCTGACTAATTTAACGGTTGGAAATAGATGTTTAGCTTTGTAATGTCATTTTTGCGTCAAGTCACATACACATATTGCATATCTTTATTTTACTCTATTTTAGGCTGTTCAATGCAAGGTTAAACATTTATTTAAATTGTTAACGCTAAAAACATTACAATTGCAATGACTGTTAGCAATCAGAGCGCCATGGGTTTGATCTCTGAGTTACAAAAGCAGACCCACAATTTTTGAGATAAGAAACCTTTCTCTGTGTGAACAAGTACCTTATTGAGCATTTCAATTTCCAAAATGTGCAGATTCAAATTCCCACTCATCGTTGATATTCACTCTTGAAAGCAAATAGTTCAAGGAAACATTTGGTTCCACAGAGAAATGCCTTAATTAATGAAAACCCTTCATTTTCAAGAGGCGGCATCTTACTAAGAAAAACACCCAGTCACCGGTCCCTCCATGAGCCCATATGGGGCTCAGCGCCTCTCTTAGACTTTTTGTCATGGCTGCAGTGGGGGCCATTACAAACCTGATTTATTTGGCATGCCGCTGTGAGCACACCCATCTGTGAGCTGCCTGTAAAACTGATTCGTGCAAAGGATCAGTTTCCATCTGATGGTTCTATTTGTCTGTGTTCCTGCACGCAAGAAGTCTTGCAAGAAATGTGAAATGAGATCTCATTTTCCACATGGATCCATCATATGCTGCATGCGTTGGCATGATATAGTATCATTATTGTACATCAGCCAACTAATTTTAGCTATGTCTGTCTACTAAAATACAAATTGTATCTTATGCTTCATTGCCTAGTGTCTCGCTTCTAACCACAGACATATTGCCAGGATTTTCTATTTGTTTAGTGTCTTTTGAAATGAAATATTCATTGTGTTGTTTATGCAGATATTTATGCCAGAGAAATGGAGAACCAGGCAAACAAACTTTAAAAGACAAGTCCAAGACAGGATAGTTCATTCAAGTTCTATTTGTTGCTATCTTAATGCATTAGCATCCTTCAAATGCAGGCTGTATCTCTGCTTTTGTCTTTTGTCTCACTCGCTCCCTCTCCAGTCCCAACTTGAAACCGTCAGAGCCCACATGCAATACCAAGAAAAAATAAATAAAACCAAGATGTCTGGTGTTTTTTTCACTCTCAGAAAATGACAGATGAAAAATAGAGGGAGAGAGAAAACATTCTAGGCAGCGGCGACAGCTTTGAAACCTTAGAGAGCCCATTGCAACCAATCTCTGCTTCACAGGCGTGCAGTGGTGCGCTGTGGGAAGTCGGGGTGGCACACTGTTGTGTTTTAGGAGGAGAGGGAGTGAATGTGAGAAAATGGCAGCAAATGAAGTTGGCGGGCTGTGGAGTATTGTTCCCTCCTGCTCACAGTAATGAACATGCCTTCGGAACAGACTGGGGAAATCAGTCCCGAGTGGGACACAAGCCTTCTCTTTTGTCATCAGTCAGGTGTGTTGAGCACATGTGGAAACATGCATGCATGGAGATTGCTTGCATGCAATGGCATACACTCAAACATGCACTGTACTCTGCAGAGGTGGTTCCCTTTCATTCCTTTGTGCCTAAGTGTTGGGGGACTTCACATGAGATGCCCTTTATATAGTTCTAGACTTGTCGTTTGCTGCAGATAGTTAGATGATTGTCCATAGGATCACGTATTAGGGCCTAGATTCAAACCTAACCTTCCAAGTGATATGCCTGGCTCTCACTCATTAATTGGTGCAACAGACGTCTAAACATCAGTGTTTATTGACCGTAGCTCCTTACTCCTGCATACCAGCCTTAAGAAAAGTATACACTTATAAAAAAAAGGAAAAAAAGGTAAGGTTTATGATTTGACAATGAGTTTATAAATACCTGTTTTTAAAAATCGATTCATTTTCATTTATTTGTGCTGGAACAGTATATATACCGCGTGGGGCCACCTGCTTTAGCTGCTTCTAAGCTGCTTCTAAGCTTCTTATCTTTAATACAAATTTTAATGTTTAAACATAGGATCAATATGTCAGTATGAACACATCTGACACATCGTTAGATCGGTTAGATTCTCCACAATTCAGTCGTTTTGTTCATTTAAAGAGGTGGTATTATGCTCATTTTCAGGTTCTAAGTCCTAATTAGCTGTTGTACCAGAACAGGTTTCCATGGTTTAATTTTCAAAAATCACCATATTTTTCTCATACTGCACATTGCTGCAGCTCCTCTTTTCACCCTAAGTGTTGTACGCTCCGCTCTTGAGCTACAGAGTGATGCATCTTACTTGTACAAAATCTTTGTTGGAGTTGCACATGCGCAGTTCCCAGGTAAGGACTACTAGCCAATCAGAAGCAGATAGGGCGGGTCATAAGAAACAAGGTGGTGTGATCCAAATCGAAGCCACTTCAGACTGCGACCGTAACCTAGCAGATGCTATAAGTTATTACCAGTCCACAACCACACAACATCATTGTTCCACATCTTACCATCAGATTTGAACGTTGAACACACCAGCGATCCACACAGCTTAAAATATATACAGTCTACGGTTAAAACGTTTCAATATTCCTCAGAATGTAAAGACAGATAAGCGTTATGAAAACCTTCCAGCTGTGTTTTCCTCTGCCGTTGTTGCTGTGTGTGTCTGTGTGACGGCGGGAGCAGAGGGCTCTGTGAGCGGGCGGCTTGCCGGCCTCACACACTCCTCCAGCAGGTTGGCACAGGCATCCCCCGCCGCCACTTGCGGAGCTCCTCAACTCCAAAAATATTTATCACATTTTTGTTCCGCCATCATGTCTCGTAAAACTGTCAATATTCGACATCTACACAGCTGATTTCTTACCTCAAAACTTCTCAGAAGTGGATTTAGTGATAAAATTCCATACAAAAACTGTAAAATAAACTTTCTGTTGCTGGCCTCTGTCTGGTGCAATGATGACACAGTGAATAGTGAATATTCTCTCTGACCAATCAGCAATCTGTTGTGTTTTCACGTTACATTTTAGTATCCCTCAACTTGCTTGGAACCTCGACGGAGGTGAGGTGATATGAAAAAAAAGTACCTGGAAGCAGGTAAAGGTACAACATTTCTACAATGGAAACCCAAACTATGGCGAGTCGAGCCAAAGGGCCTCCGCTCAGACTAGCTTGGTCTGAGGGTTTGCCTGACCCTGACAGCCACTTGACAAGCTTTATGACGCGTTTGCATCGTGACGTCACAAGGAAAGGAAGTGAAGGGCTGGACTACAAATGAGCTGTTTTCAAGCGGTTCAGAGCCATGCTTTCTGTAGGAGATGGGAACTCCCTTTGGGCTGGACTTTGGGCTTTTTCACTTTGCAAACCTATTACATGCACAAAAAAGATATATAACTCAATAAAGGAGAGGGAAAAAGCCAAAAAGCATAATACCACCTCTTTAACGGAAACAACAAGCCCCAAAGTCTAATTCTTATAGATTTACTGACGTAACCTGAGAGAGGAAAGGGGGAAAAAAGTGCTCACTGCCCTTACCTTAGTCGCTCCTTAGTCGCTTGTTAAGCCCGAATGTGTCCGTTCCTTGATTATTTATCTTCCTTTAGTCTGTAAGGGTCCACTGATCAACAGAATCAATTTATTTTTTTTAATAAAAATTAATCCAAGTTGTAAATCCTGTCATGTGAAGTCCATTGCTTTCTGTCTGCTAACTTCTCTCATCCTGCACTGTGTTGTTGTTGTGTTGTTACTTCAAAATAAAAGCGCTTAAGCCGTCTGTCTGAGCTAGATCAAATGAATGATGTGTATTTGATATTATTTGATCGTTTTTATAAGTATTATTCTGTTTGGAAATAAATACAGTGATTCATATTAGTTTCAGTTTCGTGCAAAAGGAAATAAAGGCATGTCCCATATGGACGCCTGTCCCAAATATTGGCAGGGTCAATTCAGTGTTTTACGGTATGCACGTTCCCATGCTTTGCTAGGTCAATAAAAGGCCACAGCTAGTAGGACAGAGCTAGCTAGCTCTGAATAAGACATGGAGGGATATATACTATTATTGGATAGAAATTCATTGTAGAGGCTGTCAGTGTTTCATAAAATGTTATCTAACATAGGCCATTTTGTCTCACAACACAAACGCACAATGGTGTGTTTATCTGCTCTAATGTAAGATAAGGTAACTAGCTTACTATGAACAGTTTCTTGGCATTATTTTTAAAGGCAAAGGCCATGCGTCATTCGCTAACAGCATTATTTTGTGGTAACATTACAGGTTATGTTAAGTAAGCATCCAAACAAATTGTTATGACAGTGGAATTACATTTTTTTTTCAACCAACTCATGGAGTTAAACGTAAGGTCTAGCTTGCCCTATCTAGCTACAGTTGGTAAAATCAGCAGGTTTTCAACAGTTTTCATCTTATCTGACAAAATCTGCAGTCATTAGCTACAATTAAGAAGCCTTCTTTTGTTCACTATGTATGAAATCTGACACCCATTGTTGTTTTTATTTTATGTTTTATTACTGATCTTGTGTTACGTGTAAGGTGACCTTGAGTCATTAAATGGCGCCATTAAATAATATGTATTATTTTTTCTCACTAGCCAGGGTACTCCCTAACTCGTAATAAAAATTTATCCTTAATGCTAGGTGTTTCTACTAATTTTTGTTTTTTCCCAAGGCTTTTATTCCTGAAAGAATTCATTTCATCTTTAATTGTGACTGGCCTTAGGAGGATAACTCCAAGTCACAGATGAATACAAAGGTTCTATTAACACGTTATGGCTCCTGTGTTAGTATTTCTGTTCATCCATATATTTTATTCATGAGTCTTGCTGTACTGTTGAGGGAAAGGGGATTTCAGGCTTGGCTTAAAAATGACCATGACGACAGGCGAGGGATAAAGCCCAGATCTCTGAGCCGTTTTGTCTCTGAGGAGCAGCAATCTCTTAGCCCGTTTATAGCAAAAAAAGGGAAAAAAACACTTTAATAAGATGATCATTGAGGAAGGAGGCCCTTCAGAACTACACAAAGCCATGTTTCTTAATATATGGAGAGGGACTGTGAATTAGCTGAAGTCCTTTTTGGTAACTCTTGATCTTCTGATTGCAGTAATTAAATTGTACAATGAAGGAGTGAGAGCTTTGCCTTCACTTCCAGCACTGTAATGCCCGCCCCCTCTTCATAGGGCCTTATTACAAACAAGGTCAAGCCCTAATGTGTAAAATTAAAGAAGTCTTCGCACTTCAAACATGCATTGACCTCTAAACCTCTATTATTGTTGCAACAGGATGAGCAGAATCCAGATCCGTTATTTTGCTGAGTGTCTAAGGTACATCTGTCTTTTTCTTTTCCTCGACCTCTCCCCTTCCCTCTTTATCTTCCCCCTATTTTTCTTATTTTCCTCTTTTGTCCTTCCTCTCTGACTGAGCTTCACATCAATCACAGCAATGTTTATTGTCAATGAAATATTTAGTATGATGGTGCCTGTGTGCACACATTGCTGATTTCATCTCACCCTGAAACAATAGAAGATACGTGTGTCCCTGTTGTGTGTGCCTTGACTGATTTAGATGCAGTACCTTGATGCCAACAATCTCTATCTGTTTGAATGAATTTCCATGATTGGGCTTGGATATTACAAGTTTACATCTCTGCTTTCATCTGAGATTTGACACAGCTGTCAACACGTCATTAACATGCCTGGAGGTGTAAAGTGTGTTGGTAATGGATATTGTAGAGGTACACCTATGCACTGTACAGAAATAAAAAGGCAAGGAGCCAAACAGGGAAAAACCCATTTCGCAAATCTGTCATCACAAATGCAATGAAATATGGATTGATATAATGCAAGGTTTCTTAACGAGGTCTATAAGATTTGCCATGATTTGATATTTTCCATAACACTTAACATTAAGTCACTTTAATGTATAAGCAGTGCATCAAAACATAGAGAACTGGTGTATAACACTATAAGCTTAGATGATTGTGTTACATTTATTAATGCAATTGTCCATTAATTACAACTCCTCTGAAATGTATTGTGAAACCTTTGTTCCTTCACCCGTGACTGTAATACCGTTCATGCATGTGTTCAAAACTCACAAGGATATATCATTATACATAATTACAATTATGTTTAATATGTAATTATTATTTTATATTGTTTTAGTGTTAATTAAGTGTGTATATACCAGTTATGAATGCTTCATAAGAGGAATCATAGTATTGAACATTACATCAATACCTTACATGGTAGTGAAAAACAGTTGTAAAACCATTTTCTATTTAATTATCCTACAGACAGTATTCTCTTATGAATATATCATACTAGCTCTAGCTGGAGAAATACAGTATATATTCAGTACTGGATCATAGTGGTTTTACAGAAAAAAATGTGCATTCATTTAAAGTCAGCATTTGATATTTTGGGAGGAACCAAGGCCTCATATTAAAAATTGGAGAGTAGTCAAGTGGTAATGAGAACACATGGCTGGGGAGACAGTAAGCAATTTAGTAGCCAAGTTTAATTAAAGTGCTGCTGCGGGTGCATTGCACTGCACTAAGTTGAAAAAGGCTAACTAAAACTGGTGCAAGCTGTGCCATGTATGTATGTATGTATTCTATGCAAGTGCCAGCAAATGAAGATTAAAAAATATGTGACCAATGAGAGAAATGCTGACTAAAATGAAGATAGCAACTATTTGCCATCACGGAATTATGGCTAAACAGCTGGCGGATGATATGACAGATAACGAAGTGTAGTTCCCCTAATACACACGAGTATGGCCTAGAAAATGGAATAACTAAAAGCCAGAAATCATGTGCCCAAAACAACCTTAGCAACCATCCTCAGATATACAACATCATAGTAATTTTGTGTTATGACATAATTGTTGCCCCTATTTAATTTTATAGTATTGTACACGTCCTTTAACCAACAAGAACTCCAACTTAAACAACAACGTAAGTCAATTACTCATGCCTTCCAAAACAACACATATAAGCGTTAACTTTGTTACGTAAGTCACGTGACCTACATCACATAAACGTGGTTAATTTTGTGAAATGGTTGCAGTTTGGTTTAGGCAACAAAAACTACTTGGTTAGGTTTAGGAAAACATAGTAGTTTAAGTTAAAGTAAATAATGGCAGATGATGGAAGTCAAGTCACGTGACAGAAGTATGTAACACTACTTAAAGTTGCATTATGTAGTTTTCAGGGGCCACTAGCAGTGCGGTTTTAAGATTGCAACCCCTTGTATGCGATCTCCCTTGAACTTATGAGTGAGCATAATCTGAAACACAACCGCTTTTCATACAGATATCTCAATAAAAGTGGAAACACCGGCGTGCAAACTGTGGCATTTCTCCAGACATGTTCAGACTCTGTTACTTTAACGTTTCGGGCTCAGAGGCAGATCAACACTGGCTCTGTACCTTTCATACAGCGCAGCGAGACACTGGCATATTGGCACAATACTCCCATGACAGTGGCTATAGACAGACAGGGAGACAGCTTCACACAACATGCTGGAAACTCGGGTAAACTCCCATGGCAACGTTACAGAAATATTTTTATCATCTGCTTGAGGCTGAACTAATCCATGCTCATTACATGATAATGTTACATAGCTGACATGCTACATCGTTAGCTTGACTTTTTGCTTTTCAGTAGGCTAACATTACTATTTGTGTGTCTTTCTCCCGAGGCTCAGCAATGTGAGCACATCTAAATGTATTGGATGATAAGAAAACTGCTTGTGAGCTGGACTTCTTATACATACTTATTATGCTTATTATAAATGAGGTTGTTGTCACTGCAGACCGCAGTAAGTGACGTTACTGTAGTGGATGTGTCTTCCTCTGTGTTATTGTGCCGTTTTGTTGCAGTATTGTATATTATGTGGGTCACATTAGTTACAGCAACTGAGATGGTGGAGAAGGTCTGTACCTGAGTATCAGTAAAACGATAATAAATCTAAATTGAACGTTATGAAGCAAACAGCAGCAGGTGTGAGCTAATGTAGCGTTAGCATGGTGCACCTGCCTACATCATTATAGGCTAGTAAACAAATTGTTCCACATTTGCTTTTTACCATTACATCCTTTCCTGAAGACTAAGTCAACACTTTGACATAATACTGGTGGTACACATGATAGTAATATGGGTTGCGTCAGTTTGGGAAAGAATGCGGAAAGCAATACAACTTTTCACCATATTGACGTTTTCAACTGCTCGTTGTTAGTTGGCGAGCTAACGTGACACTCTCCATGTTTCTCCAGCATTTCAGATGTTCACTGTTTTCACCGACATCGTTTGGTCTGATGGGCTTCAACATTTAAACATTTATTCTTGTTTTGTATCCTTATGTTGGAGTGTTTTGCTGGGAGCCGGTTGTTTTGTGGTGTTAGTGAACTGCATGTCATTAGCTGCGGTGTTGTTGCTGTAGTCTGAGAGAGGCTCAGGAGCGTGCACAGGGCTACATCCCGACCCGGTGTCCTCACATATGCAGCAGATTGACTGATGCAAGCAACAGAGAAAACAGACGTGTGCTTCATTTCTAAGACAGGTTAGAGTACATTGTAAAAAAGGAAGTAAAAAATGTATCTATTAATAAGTGATTTCATTGAAAAAGTACATATAGCTCCTTTAACAAAGTAACTCAACATTTACTTCACATGGCACTCAAATGCTGTTCTCCTGAGTGAAAGTCTGGGGTTTGACCCATCCAACCACCCTATCATATCTCCTTATGTGGACTTTCTGCCTATTCATAAGATTTCACCTGACTTCCTACCATTTTCTACTGTTGAATGGCCACTAGAGGCCGCGGCCACAATAAAGTTAAATATGGATCATAAAAACATGCTGCACGAAGGACCTATGTTGTCATTTTTCTGGTGAGAACAGTCTCCCTTTAACACAGCCACAACTGGTGCTGGTAGAAGTGAATTCATGCCATTTTTAAAAGTCAGTGAATCACTGAATGCAAGTTTTTTGTAGTCTGGATATTAATCTGCTTGCTGCTGCTGGTTTGCATCTATATGATAAGCTTTGTTAGGTTTCAAATGCCATTGTTTATTCTTTATTCTTCATTCATAAACTCTTTGTTGCATTTTTGCTTATATAAACTTGGTGTTTGGACATGAAATTCTCTGTACAACTAAAGCTTTGAGAAATAAAGGATATTTAATGCTTCCTCAGCAGAAAAGAAGGCATTCATGGATGATTTCACAGGAAGTTAAGTCTGTCAAAAAAAAGGAGCCAGAGAAAATGATAATGGACAGAAAGAACACCAACTGCTCTGAAATTGAAAATAAACTGCAGGGGACAGTGTGATACGGAGAGATGTGGAGTGGGAGGAGAAAGATCACTTGGCTATAAGCAGCCAGGCCAAATGGTAGAGGGGACAGGGTGAATAAGCCAGACCGTTTTTAAACAGGTTTGACACAAGGGCCCCAGGCCATCTACTCACTGCACAGCTCAGTAGGCTGCCCAAATGGCACCCAACTTACTACCACCCACACACACACACCCTCTAATGGAACTAAAACTGCCCACATCTCTTCCTCCCTTAAGGCCACTGTATGCTTGCTGTAAAACGTAGACCTCCGGCAATTTATTTCAGACACAAATCATGCTAGGAGAATTTGCAAGCACTTTCTCGAGTTTGAGACAATGTGCACATGCTAGAAAAAATAAGAGGGAGCTTCCTTTTCAGGCTATTTGCCTTTCTCTACAACTCAAGGCTAACATGTAGCTCAACACAGCTAATTGCATGTTTTTTTATTACGTTTATACAAAGAATATTTAACCCCAAATTGTATGGACAGTTTGACATTTTTGGAAAGAAGTCTATTTGCTTTCATGCTGTGAGCTGGATGGGACTGATACCTATTGTATGTCTGTAGGATAAATATAAGACTACGACCAGCAGCAGGTTAGCTAGCTTATAATACAGACTGGAAACAGGTGAGAAAAGCTAGCTGGTCTGGCTATAGGTACTGAAATTTGCCTACTCAAACCCAAGTTTAAAAACAGTTTTGGGGGTTGTTTGCCAGAATATTTCTGTGGTTAAGAGCAGATTACATGAGGTATCTGAATGTTAGCTGTAGCCTTATAGACTACTCAAGAACACACATTAGAATCGTATTGACCCTTTCATTGAACTCTCCGTGAGAAAACAATATCCCAAACTATTAAAAAAGTGAGTGCAGTCCATTTATATAATGTCTGTGACAGTTGAAATGTTGGACATCAGACACAATGGTATCAGCTGGTTATGGTTAGGGTTTGGATCTAAACTAGAGACATAAACAGCCATCTTTCTGTCACTGTTTTCTGTCGCTTCTGTATTGCCTCTCATTTCAATGCTGTTTTTTGTAATTTCGCAATAAAGTTTCTTTTAGTAAAAGTATGGGACAGTCAGGGACACAAACACAAACACAGAATTGTTGGCATGGTGACTCTTAATGTGGAGGCATATATACTATTCAATTAAATTCAATTTGCTTTATTGGCATGACTTTAGAACAATATTGCCAAAGCATCATACATATAACATAAAAATCAGCCCCATACATATAACATAACAATCACCCCCATACATTTCGTTAAAGAATTATAGCGTAAAGTAATCAAAGTATCTGTGTTTGTGTTAAAAAAAGAAATAAATATATATTTAAAAATAAAATAAATAAATAAAACAGTGTGTGTGTTAAAAAATACTAAAAATAGAATAAACAAAACAGTAAGTGTGCGTGTTTGTTTAAAGAGTATTAAAAATAAATTAAATAACTGTGTGTGTGAAATAAAAATATACTAAAAATGAAATAAGCAGAACAGTAAGCGTGTGTGTGTATATGTATGTATAGAGAGAGAGAGAGAGAGAGAGAGAGAGAGAATAAAATGTAAAACAAAAGAATTACTAAAATACCAAACATTCAAAATAATAATAATTTTTAAATCTGTACAATTATTTATCAGTCTGAGGTTCCACTGGTTGTCTTCACTTCATGGCATGTGGAGACATATTTTGCAGCAATTATTTGACATTTGGGCATTTCTCCCAGTAAATAGGGGAGTTTCTGTGTGTCTGATAGGAATTCGGGTTAGATTTGGGCAATGTTTGCAAAGTGTTTTTGTCTTAGTGTTTCATATTTGGGGCAAATATGAAACACTAATATAAAAATATATAACACTAAGACAAAATGAAAAAGAAGGCTTTGTGAAATGTCAGGTGTGTTTAGGCTGCACTACTACTACTACTACTACTTTAGACTTTTAAGTTACGTTTGTCTGCTGTTTCTGTGCAGATATTTGCTACACATATAAAAGTGTGTATATACTTTTATATAGTTAAATCAATCGTGATTTATTTAAGTCCACAAAAAATACACCAATTTTATCTGCTTTCAAATGTATTCACCCAACCACTCAACCTTTCACACAGATGTATGTGGTTGCTGCCAATAATGTGGATCAGTCCCTGTATTGCTGGAGCCTGAGAGTAATTTGATGCTATGCTATGGGTGTTTGAGCACCACAGTTCAGTCAGTGACTGATTTGAAGAATGTTTGAAAGCTTAGGTTAGCCCTCTTCTTCTCCCTCTTCAACAACCTCATACTCGCACACTTAAACACTCAAGGACAACCCCCATCACACTGACATTGGCTATGACACTGATGAGACAACTAGGCCACTGCTTTGACACATTGAGAGCAAAAAGTGGAGGGGGAAGCATAATTGTTTCTCTTAATTTGTGCTACATCATTAGTTTAGATCAGCTTATAATTAGCACCACTGGAAAACACTGCTGACTTTGACTGTTCTGACCCAAACATATATTAAAACTATATGTCTCCAGATTCAAGTGTGACTGCAGCTGGCACGGAATAAGGATGGACTCCTTTTAAAAAGCTGTCCTATGGAGTGAAGGGAAAAACAACAGTTATGAAGATTGATCAGCCAATTTGCAATGACTGAACCCTATCTCATCTGAGAGACTGTCTCAAAGCATGTGGTCTTAAAATAAAAATTGCCTCCGAGATCCTCAGTGTCTCTGTGGCTTTGTGCGCAGGTGTTTCTTGTATTTACACGTCTTTCTGTCTGTGTGTTTTTGCTCGTGCGAGCACAGGTGTGTTCTTTTTGCGTTCCCCTGCACATGCGTGCTTTGACGTGCATGGGCATTGTCTGTATCCAGGAGCTGTCCTCCCTGTCAGAATTCAGGTATTTATAAGTCTCGACAGTGGAAGACAGATCACCAGGCCTCAAGCTGCCGCACATCCATCCTTCCAAGGGCCTCCAAAGACAGCCTTCAACATGCATTACTCATTCCCATGCTGCTACAAACCAAATTTTCCCTTGGTTTATCCTGGCATGCTGTGGGGTGTGTGTCAGCAGGAGGCATGGGTGTGGTAATGACTGCAGAGTTGATGTATCTTCAGAGGTACAACTTTGTTGTCTTTGAATCCGTGCTTTGCCTCTTGCCACTTTGAATGACAGTGTCCCCTGTGTACGGTGCTTACATTTCCTGTGGTGCGCTGTCTGCCACCTCAAGTTGGTTTCGCCTGTGTTTGTTTGCATATTTGTGTGCGCCTCTGTGTTGGTGTCTGAATCGTGTATGTAGGGTACTGGGGGAAAAAAGTCTTAAAGAGATTTATGCCCAAGCTGGGTTTGCTCTATAGTCACAGAAACGTACATATTCCATATACATTTTTTTTAGATATGATATTAAAATTAGGAAATCAAGTATTAAGTGGGTCAGTAGATGTTTCCTCAGATTGTTGTACTTGATACATTCTGCATGTCTAAACAAGACATACGAGGATATTAACAAAGCCTGTTGCAAATTACCACACAAATTTTGCATCACCACAATTTCTTTACGTAGCGGGCTATTTACTCAGACTATGGATGTAAATGAGCCTTACTGCATTTCATAAATAATTTGCATAAATCGCATGATGTCAGGCTGTTTTGATGTCTTGCGCATGTCTGGAAAGTAGTGAAGTGCAGAAGAAAGCGTCTTTTGCTGTTGAGCTTGGTTGAAAAGATGAAACTTTTGGGACTGCAAGTGCACATTCATCAGGGCAAGAAGAAGCCTTTGTGTATTACAAGAAATATTAATTAGACTTATGTTGTTGGCGTAAGAAAAAGGTGATTTAGTGACTTTTGTTAAAACTCATTTGACCATTCAGACCAAATTATTTCTGTTAACAGATGAAAAATAATATAACAGCCTACTTAATTACTGACCATTTTAATCATATTGTACTAGACTGGATAATAAACAGGAAACAAATGTGAGAAACAGAGTTAGGTAGTGTTAAAAATAAGTGGTGTTGTTTTTTTCTTGTGTTGCGGGGATAAGTGGTGAACTCTGGCAATGTATCTTTTAATTTGTGTTTCTCTCTATCACCCTCTGTCCATCTCTCAAACTGACTGTTCCTCCCCGCAGTAATCTCTGCCCCTCTGTGTGTGTCTGCTGAAACAGTGCTGTAGATTTTACAGCTGTTTTTTTTTTCTCCAGGCACTAAATTGGTTCATCTGCTGTGGTAAATTGGGTGCTGAGAATATTTATATAAATGTCCATTCCCTACTCCTATTTTGCTCTTCCAGACAGAAATGCCGTATAATACATACTGCGTGAAACACAACACTCAATTTTTAGCCGTGCCGCTTTTCTTCATTTTACTGCCACAAAACCTTGGTGTGGCCCTTCAGTAAATAAGGACAAATAAGATTTCAATGTTTAGTGCAAAAAAAAGGCTGCAAAAATAAAGGCTGCAAAAATAAATACCACCCAAAGAGTCTATAGCCACACAGTAATGCGATTTGTGAAGAAAAACAAACTGCTTCAAAATGTGTCCAAAAAATAATAGAATCTGACATTTGTTATCCAGAGTGCCACTCTCATACAAGTAGTGCAAATATACTTTTTTTTTATACCAGACATTTCAGCCCTCTTGTCCAGTGACTACTAAATGGCAGTGGCCTAGAGCCAGTTTGAATCCCCAGACCAGTCAGAAAAGTAAACGAGTAATGCTCTCTGAGTAATAACCATAGAAATCATATGTTGAAGTGGCCTTAAGCAAGGTGCTTAATCCCTGACTGCTACAGAAAAGCTGCTTAGTTGCAGGAGACAGGAGATGACTCTGGTTACTCTAAGCAGCCTTGGGGTGTGATGCGTGTAACTGTTTAAATAGTTGCAGGAGGCAGAGGAGGCAGAAATCCCTGACCAAAAATGAGAAAATAATGGTAAATGATATATTGAATATGACTCTCTTGTAGTTATGTTAAATAGCTGAAAAAGAAGAAATATTTACGTTCCTGACTTCTCTTAATAAAGCCTTTTTATGTTATTTTTTTGGAGAAAGGGAAAAAAACAGATTCTCACTTTTATCTGAAAAGTAGGAATTGTCCATAATTGCCTCACTAATGTACTGTAAAATACGTTAAATTGTTCACATCTGGATTTGGGATACATGGATATGTTTTTCAAGTGTGTGAAGAGAATACAAACCTGATTCCTAGATATGAAATGGAGCATTCTTGTGAATCTCTTGAACATGTATGGCTTTGGTTTTACAATTAAAAGGCATTCTGCGTGACACCTTAAACTAAATGGAGATCATAGCAAGACGAAACTGTTTTTGTTAGCATAATCCCAGTAGGGTGGATCTTACTGATTCATAAGACAGAAGCTCCCTCTGATTCTCAAAGGATGCAGGACTGTGTTCCAGGAAGTCCTCTGAGATGCATATATAGTATTGCATAAAATGGCAAGAGTTGGTTATGTATTGGCTGGGTGTGAGTATGCAAGCCTTGCACACATGTACACTGACACAGAACACATACAGATAGACCATCATTTTTACTGACCACAAGTGGGGTTTTTCAACCTGTATGATGGATTGTTTCCTTTATCCTCAGGCGGTTTTGGGCCTTTATTTTAGGGTCTGCTCTACAAAAGGGAATAGCCACCAGGGACAACACTGCCTCCTCTAATCCAGCAAGTTCTAAATCTCCGGTATGATTCGAGTCTCGAAGAACAATACACCCTGGAGCTTAGGGAGAACGGAGAGAAATATAGAGAGACGAGGGACGGGAGAGATGGGAATGGAGAACTACTGATGGGAGTTGAGGAAGTGAAGTAAATCCTTTGTGAATACAGAATACAGTGTTGAGAGATGGCATATTAAGGTTCAGTGGATGGCGCAGAAGTAGTATTACTACTGTAATATGTTCAATTCAGCTCATCAATTCTGTAGATGTTGGATTGCATCAGTCCCTCTGACATTCACATCAATAAGTACGATAGTCTGCTGTTTCGGGTTTGACTGCTTAAGGTATTTCAAAAAAGGAGACGAGAGCTAGAGAAAGACACGAGATACAGTATGTGAAAGCATAGTACATCTAAGAGACCAGTATTTAGAGAACACACAAATGGCAACACAACCCTGAAGTTGGTAGTAGGCTTCTATGGATAGCAATCCCTTTAAACCCACAACCCCGCCTGGATCAAGAAAGAACTGCTAAACTCCCTGTGGGTTCATAGAATGAAAAGAAAAGATAAAAATAGGCTTCTTTTTTTCTGACAAGGAAAAATGTCCTGGGTTCAAATGAACCTCCACTGAAAAGTCCTCCCCCCTAGGCACCTCTGCTTGAGATGTGGTGGGAACACTTTCAGGCTAAAAACTTCTGTCCTTGACTCTTTGGATTTCTTCTTTCTTTGCCTCTCCATCTCGGAAAAAAATACTCTCACACTTTAACTTTGCTCACTTGGGTCATATAATGCCTGTATATACAAGATATATAGATCCTGCTAAGATTCTTTGAGTATCTGCTGGTACTGAATATGATCTGGTACTTTTAACATATATTAAAAGTGGGTCACAAGAAAATGTGCTGAGTGAAAAAAATCACAGTTCAATCTCATCAACATCATTTCCAGGCAGCTGTTTCCTGCAACAAAATCTCTGATAGGCTAACTGTTCAGTAGTGATGTGCAGTTCAGGGTTTTTAATGCCCGTTATGAGAGCTAATCCGCACCACCCGACCCGTAAATACATGTTAATCAACCATCCCAACCCTACCCGCAAGCCGCCAATGTTAAGTTATGCCCTATAGCCTAGTAGCACAGTTGTAAGAACTAATCGTTGTGGTGCTCTCTGAGTTGCTAGGGAGCTCTCTTACTACCCTGCCCACAACAGGCTAAATACACAGATGAATTATTACAAACAGTGTTATTTATTGTTGGCTGCGAAACTCCACAGTTCCAGGTTTAACCTATTTTGACGCACACTCGTTGGGTTGTGCTCGCGCAGGAATTCACACCACTGCTCTAGCCATTATGGAGAGGACTAAGTCATTAGTAACTTACTCGGAACTTTGCTACTTTTTGACCCACATGCCTGAACCCGTGATATTTTCTAGTAAGCTTACCTGAATGTCAAACAGACAAAGTAAGCAACTACTTGGTAAACATCAATTAGAGAAACACATTTTTCTCAGTCTTTATGAGAGACTGAATACTGGACTTATAGAACTTCAAATGAATGCTAATGATGCTCCTTGTTTGCTAGTATGTAAATAGGGAAATGTTTGCTAACACATTAGCTATATCAAGTTTAGAAGGTACTACGTGTATGTGAACCATGATGTGAACGTTATGTTTACATCCCACTGCCCCCAAGTGACAGAGAACCCTGTTAATACTGTGAAAGCAGTCCTATTAGATACAGTATATTAAGCAGCTGAATAAAGTTTACAGTATCACAGCTTTCCTTCAATAGTTTAATGTGATTTCTTATACTTTAAAGAGGTGGTATTATGCTTTTTGGCTGTACCTGCTTCCAGGTACTTTTTTTCGTATCACCTCACCTCCGCGAGCTGAAAGATACTAAAATGAAACGTGAAAACACAACAGACAGCTGATTAGTGAGAGAGAATATTCACTATTCACTGCATCATCATTGCACCAGACAGAGGCCAGCAACAGAAAGTTTATTTTACAGTTTTCGTATGGATTTTCATCACTAAATCCACTTCGGAGAAGTTTTGAGGTGAGAAATCAGCTGTGTAGATGTCGAATGTTGACAGTTTTACGAGAAATGATGGCGGAACAAAAATGTGATGAATATTTTTGGAGTTGAGGAGCTCCGCAAGTGGCGGTGGGGGAAGCCTGCGGCGACCCGCGGGAGGAGCGTGTGAGGCCGGCCAGCCGCCCGCTCACAGAGCCCTCTTTTCCCGCCGTGTCACACAGACAGCTGCAGCAACAACGGCAGAGGAAGGTCACAGCTGGAAGGTTTTCATACCGCTTATCTGTCTTTACATTCTGAGGAATATTGAAACGTTTTAACCGTAGACTATATATTTCAAGAGCTGTGTGGATCGCTGGTGTGTGTGTTGCATTGAACGTTACGTCGTGGCCGTTGTGTGTGGCGTCGCTATCTCTGGGTACTATCTGCAATGGAAAACAGAGCAGGGCCGAGTAGAGTCGACTATCGATTTGCGCTATGGAAGCATTTTTCAGCAAGGCAGCATAGATCGTCAGAACACAGGCAACAGTTCAACGTTTAGTCTTGATGGTAAGATGTGGAACAATGATGTGTGGTTGTGGACTGGTAGTAGCTTAAACCATCTGCAAAGGTTACGGTCACTGTCTGAAGGCTTTGATTTGGATCACACTACCTTGTTTCTTATGGCCCGCCCTTCTCTGCTTCTGATTGGCTAGTAGTCCTTACCTAGGAACTGTGCATGTGTAATTCCCAACAAAGTTATGGTACAAGTAAGATGCATCCCTCTGTAGCTTGAAAAAGCAGAGCGTTCAACAGCCAGGCTGAAAAGAGGAGCTGCAGCAATGTGCAGTATGAGAAAAATTTGGTGTTTTTTGAAAATTAAACCATGTAAACCTGTTCTGGTACAACCCAAAATTAAGATTTTGAACCTGAAAATGAGCATAATACCACCCCTTTAATATCTGTGTACTAATATATTTCAGTGTGGAAGTACCAGTGTTTTCTGTATTATGTTGGCTTTTGACACTTCGCAACCAGAAAGCAACAGGTTAAAATTTACCAAGGGATTCAATTTCAGGCTGTTAAATAGTCTAAGGTATATGGATCTTTTAAGTTCTTGAGTAGCCAAGATTTTGACCTTATGTGTTGTCAGGAACATCGCATACTCATTATTCATATGGTCAGAACCAACAGTATATTGGCTGTATTTGGGTACAGAGCCAATAAATACACCATATGGTTTCTTCAAGAATGCAACCTACATATCATCAGATTATTTAGTAATGAACCCAGCCAACTGTGTCTACCCTCAAACCGCCTCATTACTCCCCGTAGATCATGACTGTATTATTGCCTATCATGTCAGAGTAAATGTATGATATATGTGGTTCCAATATAACATAAGTGAACTGTAAAGTAGCAATAATTTGGTTCATTTTGTGTCAGAGATTGCAGCTAGTGAGCAGAACGGTAAAGAGAGAAAGAAAGACTGTGGTGAGCCAAGTTGTATGGGTTTGTACTGTTGTAAAGAGCTGTTCAGGCATTTGTATAAATTATTCAATCTTAATCCTCATTTTGAAATACAACAAACCTTCCGTGTTGGTAATAGGTCTTGAGAACAATGCAGTTTGAGAGCAAGAATGGGGCAGCAATGCCACTATAATATTCTCGCAGGAGCATTTTTTAAATCTGCACCACCAATGAATAATGAAAATGCCTTTACCCAACAGATCCATTCACTCCTTGAACAGCAGGAAAATGTACAGAGGAAGTAGATTACCCATTGAATGAAGGTAGCTACTGGCTGTTAACCACCTGGACATGTTTTTCAGGCCTGTTTTGTCCTGCACAGATTTTTGTGTTAGTGCGTGGGAACATTCATATGAATTTGCGTGTTTCTGCTTACTACAATATTAGTGGTTTGAATATACTGTTTGAGTTCATCCTGGAGTGTGTGTTTATCTGTGTTTTTGTATGCACAAGACATTGTTAAAGACTTCACAGTGCTCCGCAGCTGCATCTCGGCTGTGAAAGTGAATAGTGGAGATTCTTTACTTAAGCATGCCCCCTTTTGGCCCCTGAAATACACAAGCCTATTTCCCCATAATGGCTCTATCGTGTATCCAGCTCCCATGGGAGCCTCATTGCTCGCTTCTCTCTGCTTTACTAACCACCTCATTCACAGAAGTGTGAAGGGGGAGATGAGGAGGAAAGAAGGGAGTGAGTGTGCTATGATGAGTGAACGCTGATGAGGGACAGTTATTATGCAGAGCTTATTATTCTCTCTCTGCACTGGGGGGATTGTCAGTAGCGGCCGCAGCTATTCATTAAAGCTATGAAATATGACGCAGCCCCCATGGCGTGTGTACACGTGTATGTGTTTGCCCAGGGGCCAAGCCAACAGATCTACGCTTGAGCTTTTTTATTAACTAGAACTGATATTCACGTTTAAGACCTGCTGGACACATTTACTTTTAGTTCTTTGTACTGCAGTTTTCTCACTTATCGTTAGACGAGCGTGAAAAGAAAGCGCTCAAGAAACTGTAATTTAAAAACCAGTCATTGCTTTACAATACTTATAATGGAATAACTGAAATAGAAGACTTCCAGTCCCTAAACATATCTTTTTTGGAAAGCACTTAATAAACTACAAGCAGATGTACAGCTCCAGGCTGCAATCCTTGCCATGTAACAGTTTTTGCTTTCGCCCATCATATTTGTCCCTGTGGTGTCTCCCCTGTCATGTTATGGTCACTGTAATACACTGTTGCATTAAATACTCATTATCCCAAACAGCACAATTACCAATGGACAAGATGATGCCGGCAGACTCTAATAAAAGTTCAAAGTTACCAGCTGTTTAATTGTTTTGTCTGCAATTAAAACCATTTAACCTACAATAACAGTTTTGTTTTTGACCATTTGAGGCTAGCGGAATCAAAGCTGTGAGCGCAGCATTGATATATTATCACATTTTTAACTGATAAGCCAATTTACACGTTCAGCAGATTACACATTGGTACTGGCCAACTGATGAATGTAAGACGGATAATCGTTCTCCTTTTAGTTTTTCATCTCCACCAGCTTCTAATCAAAGTATTCTCCATATTATTCAGCCTCTTCAGCTGCAAATGCTCCACTATGTTTACCAGCGAGTCTCTACCTTTGCGTGTCTGTCATTTGGTGCTTGTCACGATTGTTGCAGTGGTTGCCTAAAATTTGGAGAAGCAACCCACGTGACCGTGAGGTCAGTGAGCTGAACAGAGATCATGTGTATGACACCTACAAATGGATTATCACAATTAAAACTTAAAAAAGTTATTTTGTGTAATAACCTATTTAAAAAGGGCACAATGTGAATGTATTTTTGCATGGGATTTTAGTAGTAGTAGTGTGCTATTGCTCAATACCACCACAAGAGGGAGTGTCCACTTATGTAAGCGGTAGTAGGCCTACGCAATGCTTCTGCTCCTCAGACAACAGCCTGAAGAACGATCACAAGTAACATCTCCTGTCTCTGCTTTTCCTGTACAAAACAGGTTAGTAGTTTGTGATATTTTGCTGCAATACATTTCTAAGGACTTTTAACGCCGTCATTATAATGTTCTGACAACATTTTATGTGTAAAACTGTGGTTTATTCAGTTGAGAGACTTTGAATTGAAGTGTAGCTAGCTCCTGGTAAAAAGTGTAACCAACATGGCGGCCTTCTGACATCAACGTTTTTTTGTTTATTGTCATTGCTCCTGGACATGTACACCATTCTTTGTATTTGTCAAAGCTAAAGCTTGTAAAGTACTATTAGTTGAAGGTGGAAAGGTAATATAGTCATTCATTTGTCAGTTTACTGTAATAATAGCCTACTGATATAGTGTAACATGTTGGTAAAGTTAAAGAGACACATGTATTTTTTTATAATGTAGGTAATATTTTTATATTTTGTATTTGAGAATGTTGTAAAAGTTTGAAACAAGTAGGCTTAACAATATCAAAGCTACTGGAGGTATATGATTTTGGAGCTGGTAAATAGCAAGTGTGAGTCATAGTACCAGTTGAGACTGGGAAAGGTTAAGTATTTCTGTTGAACTAAACAACAAATTTGTACATGGATATAATTTGTAAAATATGTTATTCCAGTGGTTTAATATATTAACCTCCATGCTGTAATTTGAATCTGTGTTATTTGTTATAGGAATATTGTCAAAGTAGTTTTAAATGAAGGAGAAAAAAGAGATAGCTTCTGTTTAATAAAGACAGAGAACAGCCTGCTGAATGATCACAATCAAGTAACATCTCCTGTCTCTGCTTTTGCTGTACAAAAGAGGACACAATATCTGTTGACAGGTCACTCATGCTTGAGGCCTGTAACGCGCACACAGCATTGTCCGTGTTGGCTGTCTGACCTTTATAATCTGGACTAAACCCAAAATACTCCCAAATAGGGGGAGAAGCATTTTTCTTTTTTCTTGTCTTGAAAAATTATCTCAGCCCCTAAAAGTGGTATTACAATCCTAAAAAATATCCATATACATATCCATCCTTAAACATAAGTTTAACATTAGAGTGATCGAAAAATACACTTTTTTTGGGGTGGGGTAGCTTTCATAATAATGGCTAAAATCATTAAATAGTGTATATTTATAAAAAAAAACTCGAATGTAACACATCTTCACTGATTATCCTAATACCCAAAGTCCAAGTAAGCGTCACTGTTTTATTCTGTTTGTCTGTATGTAGCTGTTTCCTGTCTAGTCTGATTAGTCCCTAATTTGTTTCACCTGTTCATTCCCTCCCTGTTCATGTGTATGTTAGTATATTGTCGCTGTCCGATGAAAACCACGTATCTCCAAAAAAAATTTTTTTCAGAAACATGAAAAAACTGTTTTTCTCATAAACAAATGTTACAAAATAAACAAACCCTGGTTATTACTCACATTTACCACCATAAGTGAAACACTATCTTTACATGATCATGAGTGAACTGTTTAATATTTGAAATGGAGATGCATGGATTGTTGTGAGCGAAGGTGGACATGCGTATTTTTTTAATAACGGGCTCCAATGTCTTGCAGGTGGTTCTGAGCCTCGAGTCTCTGTTTACGTCTGCATGAATTGATAAACTATGGACAGTAAGCCTACCCTACAGATTTCCTTTTCATCAACAAGCACAGCAAAGTGTCTGAAAAGGACCTTAAGGAGGTGCATGCACAATTGGTCAAAACCGATGATGTAGGCTACCTGCAGAGATTTGCATCCACCTCTTTCTCAGAATAAATGAGCGTTACCAGCTGTGAGGTGCATGCAATTCTCGGAAGGCATGAATAATTCGGCACAACATCGACATCGCCGTGTGTGCATTGTCACCTCAGGTAAATCACTTGGCTGAAAACTGAACGTTTTTAATCCAACGCTGTCCTTCCAAACACCTATCATAATTTCTGTTTCCTCAAAATAATACGCTGGACAAGTTGCCACAAAAACGTACCTTTTAGCCTAACCGCATCCGGAGGCTATTAAGATACTTTGTTTAAATTAAACAGCTGCAGCGCTTTCCTCTAAAAGGGACACATGTACCTCTGTTTTATAACAGCCTGCAGCGAGAGATACCCTGTTTGATGGTTACTTTTCACATCCAATAGAGATACTTGTTCAATACATAACGTCATAAAACCTCTTTTAATTGGTCAATTCGATTGCAAACCCTGACAGCATACAGAGGAGAATTTGCTTGTTCCAAATACAGAAAAAAGACAATCATCTAAAGTGGATATACATGGTTTTCATCGGACAGCGACTATATAGTGTCCTCACTTCTGTTCAATCCTTGTCATCCGTTATCGCTCGCAGTGTGTGTTTATGTGCAACCTGATCCCATGGCCTGCACTCTCAGTAACTGTTGATTTGCTCATTGTTTGTCTTTCCTGGATAATGCACTCAGCGAATCCTGACAGCTAGTTTCATCTTTCTTTTATAAGGTGGTGATGACCTTATTTTTAAATGGTGGATAAATTTACTTTCTAATTTCTTTGTGATTAGAAATAGTTAATTTCGCACTTCCAGCACAAACAGCTGAGCTCTCAATATGTTTCCATTATTACAATTAGGCATGTGCAGGTATGAGATTTTCACAGTATGATAACCTTAAGCAAAACTATCACTGTTTCACAGTATTGCGATTACAGCTTTTAAATTTGTTATATTTAAATGTCTGTGTGAAAAAACAACTTTTTTCAACACAATATATTTTATTTTTAAGCAACAACATATACTACTGCCACTAAGAATTAAAAAAAACAACAATTTTTGTCATTATATATACATTTACACATAAGGAGAGTTGGTGTGCTCGTCTCTCACTCTCACACACACACACACACGCCTGTGGAAAAGAAAACAGTGGAAAAGACACCAGAGCCAGCAGTTGTTTTTCTTTTTTTTATGTCGTGATTTTTAACAGACGCACACAATGGTGGAAGACTTTAACAAAGTATAGACAAGATACCAGCTAAACCTAATTATTGTACTAAATCGCAGAAACGTAGTACTCTGCTCTTCTCTTATCTAGATAATAGCCATGTTATCTGCTTTGGTAGCAATCCATTATTTCACCAGTGCTAAACACGCTAACTCTTAGCTTGTTGAAAATAGTGTTACCTTGAATTTAGCAAAGAGTGATGGGTGGTGCTGCTGCAGATGGGATATCATATTTGTCTTATTGCCTCTGTCTTTTTTAATGGGGAAAATTGTTGAGGGGTTCCCCCCCTTTGGCCATCCTACACACAGACTGACTGCTCGCACAAACCAGAGGTGGAGGGGCTGTGTTAATTGCTCTGTATTTGTATAGCACCTTTCTAGTCCTCCGACCAGTCAAAGGGCTGCTTTTCACCACATCACATTCACCCAGTCATACACTAAACCTAAGTGCTCAAACACATTCATACACAGATGGAGCAGCCATTCCAAGGAAGTACCCAAGGACACTTGGACATGCACATTCAGTGAATGAATGTGTGTGAATGGCAAATGATGTAGTGTAAAAGTGCTTTGAGGTCGAAAAGACTAGAAAGGCGCCAGACAAATATGGAGCATTTACTTTTACTGACAATCTTCCGATTAGCAGGCAACCCTCCTGCCTCCTGAGACACAGTTGCCCTGTTACTCTACACAGAACACAACCTGTGGGATTCCTGCACTTTCCATCTTTGACGAGACATTTAAAAAAAAAACAACACCGTAGCAACAGTATAACATTAGATTTTAGTGGTTTTGAAACCTTGAAAACCCATTTTCATAATGCTAGATACCTTGAAACTGGTAACAATCGAGTGTGTAGGTCACAAGGAAAATGTTTCATTAAGTAGAAAGTGGACATTGAGTGAAATCTATGCTCCATTCCCATCTTATTAAAAATAAGTAAAGGACCCCTAGGCTAAAGCATCTTGCCCCTAGTCCTTATCACCTATCACCTCACCAGCTACTTAAATAGCAAAGCCCACCCCTTCCTTCTCTTCTCTTTCCTTTTAGCATCATCCTCCCAACCTCCATCTTGGCCCTTTAGCCCTCACCTTCAGCCTCCCCATTCCCCTGCCTCGACCTGCAGTCTTCTATCTGAGATGATCTTTACAGTGATTAATGCAAGAGGGAGGTGGAGACCACTGCTGCTGGCCCATCTCTGAGACCCATCTCAAGTCTCCGGCCTGCTGGAGGCGCAGGCTGACTGCTATTTTAGTCTGTTTTCGTTGCCATTTTTACATCTGTGTTGCAATCTACGGCTGATAGCATGTCACAATTCATTGGCCAAGTTCAGTGAAATATGGGAAACCACCTTACACAGGGTCACATCTTTGGTGTGTTTTCAGTGGTGATAAAATCGTCATGGGATATGTGGATAAATTGCTGGGTGTAAATTGTCTGGCAGTGTATCACACTTAGAAAGTCTACTACTTTTGTTCAGTGCTCCATTTACCTAATTGTGCCTATAAAGGGCTGTTTTTATGAGAAGGGTCTGGCTGCGGACTGTAGCTCAGGGGGCATGGTGTGAGCGAGGGTCTTGTTGTAGGTCAGACTATTAGACAGGATTTGAAGAAGAAGACGACGACGACAACAGCTGTAAAGTAATGGCGCAGCAGAAGCAGCAGGTAGCTAATCACAGCTCAGCGCAGCAAAAGTTGAAATTATGATGTTAATGGATAAATAATTACAATATTTTTTTTAAAAGTTATTCATTCCAGCAGTTTAACATTGTTAATCTAAATAATCAGATCATCTTTAAAAATAATAAATATATATATTATTATAAAATAATTATATTCAATTATATATGCAACATTTGTGGACATCCGATTCCTCAATAAACAGATGCACCAGTCATGCTGGTTGTGCTATTGTCTTTGGTTTTCTGTTTGTGCCTGCTTACTATGCCAACATGCAATGGAACTGATAATGGGTTGATACTGCTAGCCTCTGATATCTAACTTTCACTGATGTGGAAACATGCATAAACATGCAGATCGGAGTTTAAGTTTAAAAATGTTTATGTAGTATTAATGGAAATTAATATTAATATTTTTGTCAATAATTCCCTGTGTATTTGTATAATATTGTATCGTGAAGTTTTTCTTAAAATCACAGGCTTCTGTCAACTACAGTGTCCACACATGCGTGGGACAAATTAGGCGATAATAAGTATGCGCATGTGCAGAAATGACCATACAGAAAGGTGCTGCGACTACAGCCAATCATTACAGACTGTAGCGAGAGGGGGCGTGGCTTGAAAGAGGGGCCTGGCGTGAATGAGGGGCATGGCGTGAGCGGTGTTACAGTCCGCAGCTGGACATTATTGGTTTTTATTGCTTTCTGGTACCATTAATTGGCCATCAGCCTAAGATAGTTCATATATATTTTTGAAATATGTGAATACAACCTCAGTGTGAGCTTATATTTCATTTTTGTGTGTGGGATTCTGCAGATCTGAGCAACCGTTCATCACTACAGTCTTTCAGTCATATTACCTTTCACAGGGCTTTGTAAGTGACAGGCCTTGGTGTCCATTTTTCATGTGGTTGCTAGGGTAACAGGTTGAATCAAAGAGGGGTATCACAGTGTATGTGTGTGTGAGTTAGTCTGCTGTCCACCACTTAACTGCCTGACTGTAACTGCATGATTATTTGAGGCTTTCCCAATGGTTCAAAACCCCTTGAAAGGGTATGAGCTATATAATTTGTTCAAACAGTAAACCAATTGAATAAGAAGGTCAATGACTGAGTGTGTTTGGATTATGAGGATAATGATCACACTGACAGACAAGGGCTTCCAAAAAGCAGCCAAGAACAGCCTGTCTGCACAGAGAGCAGACTCATATTTTACCTGCTGCAGGACAACCATACATGTTGTTATGCTCTGATTCCTTCAAGCATGTTGTTCTGTTCCCTGAAATCTGCATGCTCTTATGATCAGGGTTTCAAGACACAAGAAATAAGGGCTTGTATATTTGACAATAAGACGTGACCTATCACTTGCACTGACAAAACCCTTTTATTGCAGTCCATGGTGCGTTTCTGAAAGGCACTTTCAGAAAGGTGCCAGCCTTAATTGGCGAGCCAGTGATTTTCTGTTGTTGGACCATTGATTTTTATTTGCATAGTTATTTGTTGATGGATACAAAGCCAGTAGCAGTCTATTGATCAAGCTTACAGATGCAGCATCAAAAAGAGATGGGCCAGGGGGAAAGAGTGAGGGATTCATCTTAAAATTAGAAAATGTAGAACAATATGATTTTATGGTGCCACTGTATTGTATGAATATTACTTGAACATTATATGCAAATATGCATGAATGTTGTTGAAAAACTTGTTTAGACACATAATATATATAATTCCAGTATTTTTCCACTTGAACAGAAGTCAAGTTGTCATGGCACAGGTACTGCTGGTAAAATTATATGATGTTCTTGGTCTAGGGGATTAATTATCACAGAGGCTAATATTAGATGAGACCTGCTTTGTTGAAACTTAGCAACCAGTCAAAAATGACAACTTGTGACAATTTCAAATGCTTGTCTGATCGCAAGTAAACGCAGAAATTAGCCAAGATAGATAGATAGACAGATAGATAGATAACTTTATTGTCTGTCCCAAAGCAGTGACTTTCTCCTTCGACAAGGCTTATTAAAAACACACATTTAATTTATTCAGTTTGTCCCAATGTTACCAACTAGGGATAAATTGACAAGGCATGCAGGCTTAACAAATTAACTATATGCCGGTTTGTTTACATGTGTGAGGCTGTGGGTCCCTGTGAGTGCAAGCCAGAGAAGTATTAGTAAACGAGAGATTAGTTTACATCAATTAATGACTCTTTATTCAGTATTTTTCATCTACACATTTGACGCACATAGTTCTTTGTATTTCTGCTATGTTGGTGTTTTACAATCATGATGCCTGCTTAACCATCAACCAGCTGTCAGCTATTGCCGATAGACGATGCTCGTGTGTGGTTATATGTAATCAAATAAAATACATGCTCATCAGATGGAAGTCCAAATTGTTTTTGCTTGGCATACACAAGCAATTGTATAGTGTTTAAAAATTGCTTTGTTAAAACAAAAAATGAGTAAAGGAAACTCAGTTCTACTCAGATTGCCCAAATCTAACAAAGGTTGTAGGCATTGTTTGGAAAGTGCCTCCATAAAAAAAATATCTGGTAGGAAGGCCTATCATAACAGTGCCAGAGCAGCAGGTGTAAGTTGGAACAGGAACATATGGTCATACCATTTTCACATAATGGCACAGGATTTGTTACCATGGCATATTGTAATTTTGTCTAAAGCAGCATGGTATAACAACAGCAGACACAACAGTTTCTGTACATTGTTTTAATTAAGGTCAGACTAGCAGTATCACGCTGGTTCAGCAGTAGAAGGTCAGGTCACACCAGTGTTTTAGAGGGTGTTTGTGTTTACTTCTTGCTTTGTGTTGCCTTGCTTCAGATCAATCCGTAGCCAGATTAGCTTTGTTTAACAAGGTTTCTGAGGCTGACTTTGACACATCTTGCCTGCTCCGCTGAGAATTTATCACATTGAGAAGAGCCAGCGCGATCCCACTGAATCCCCCTTCCATGCTAGCACCAATGACAAAAGCTCTAAATGGATTAGTGTAGGTGATTATTGCCATTGTCACCAGTCAATAGCTTTTGGGTGCGTGTTGTGTGGTGTTGCCCAAGAGTGGATTGTGTGTGTGTGTGAGTGAGTATGTGAGCAGGTGAGTGTGTTTAGCCTTCCATGTTAACACCTAATGAAAACAACATCCTTGGAAGAGATTTGAAGGCACCGTCACCACATGACAGAATGAGATTGTGTGAAAAACAGAGAGCAAACCATGAGGAAGGGATGGGCGGTGCTGCAGTGACATGGATGGGGGGGGGGGGGGGGGTGATTCACACTACAAACGGCATTAGAGAGACCCTCCCCGCAGAGAGCGAAGGAAATTGCCCAGAATGAAGACAAACCGGGAGGAGAGATGGAGGGTAAATAAGGTGGTGATGGAGGCGTTAAGGGGGAAGGGGTGGGGAGCTGCACTCTGCAACAATGCAGGGAGCCCTGGCCACAGATCAGTCAGGCAGGAGGACCGGTGTTGGACAAGACTCGAGAGGGAGCATGGTGAGATGGGTAAAAGATGCAAGCAGGGAGAGAGACAGGGAGAAGGAGAGAGACAGATGGATCGAGGTGTGACGGAGGCAGTAGGATATCGACAAGGGAGGAGTTGTGTGTCAGGAGCTCGCTGCCAGAAATATGTTTCCATCATGCAGATAGGAGAGAAAAAGAGGAAGAGAGAGGCGAGCATCATGGAGCTATGTATTGCAGGAAGGCAGGGGGGTTAGGAAAGGGTTAGAGAGTCAACTATAAATAGTAAGACCCCTAAGGTGATGATTTTCTGTGGGTTTTAGTGCACAGCATTATGTGCAAAACAGGGAGGCGGTGTGTAAGTTTGTGTGTGTGTGGTCAGCTGAAGTGCCTCTGAATATGACGGTCAAATAAAAGAGAAACAAACACAGCATGGTGTCTCTGGCACTCTTTGTGTAGTTATCTACAGTAGTAAACCATGTGTTTCACTAGAATGTGTGCTGGGATGCTGTTAATGGTATTGAAAATGTCAGTCAGGCTCTGATTTCAAAAGAGCAGCAGACACAGGAGCCGTATCTCATATCACAGGTTAGGAGCTGTAGTATAAGCTATATGTCTCTGTCAAACACACACACTTACAAACTCCATCTCTCACTTCCTTTTTTTATGATTCCAAGCGTTGTTTACTTAGCTGTTATTGCTTCCTCGTGGAGCTCTCAGAGGACAGACTGCAGCGAGCATCGGGGGGCACTCCTGTGCTGAGTCCTCCTTTTTGCATCAGTTTTCAAGCCAGTGTTACCTCTCTGTTTAATTATGCCAAGTTGAGAAGTTTACAGAGGACTACAAGTGAAAGCCAAGTCCATTGGGGGTACCAGGCGTCACAGCGGGCAAGATCAAAAGCAACAAAAACAGAGCCTCGGCCCACTCCTCCTTTTTAAATGCAGAAATCTCCAGAGTGGGTGGGCTGTGAGCATACAGCATAACAATATGTTCTTCCCACCCAAGCTGATATTTAGCCAAGTAGTCATATTATGCTTCAAAGCAGGACTATGAAAAATAAGATTTAAAAGTGTTCTCACGCTACAAGGAAGATTATTCATAGTTTAGTCTAGCACATATGCTGTTTCAATTTGGCAGTAGGCCTATGTCATAATATCCCAGTGCAATTCTATGTTAAACTCCCAGTAAAAGAGCAGCAGGGGCAACTTTAGCTTCTAAAATGTAATGTATTTCTGAGTGAAACTAAATATGTTGCCTGGAGTATTATTTAGTTCGAGATATGATTTGATCGCTGAAAAGTGAGCGTGATTTAGCAAACACGGAAAATCTAAGCAAATTGGTGCCAAAGAACAGTTTGCCTCCACTCACACCTCTTTCACCAGCGTTGTTAGATCAGGGTCAGGTACAGAGAGAGAGAAAAAAAACAGATTACACCTCAACCATGCTGTTTTGGAAACGGTACTCACCCATGACAGTGCTCTGCTAGCTAATACGGCCAACAAGCTAGCTAAAATGATCAACAAACTAGCTAATATCAGTTTGCTAGCTATGAGATGGGAGAAGTTAGCTAATTGCCCCAAATCACATGCATATGTCTCAAAGGAGGATGAGTCATCTAAATCAGAAATACAGGATTTCATTGTGCCTTTAACTCATACTTTTAACATTCAACACACACACCTTGAGTGAAGTCAAACATTAAAGTTGTGGGGCCTAAAACCAAAACAACGAGATAAAAGATGCTAAAGCGTGGCATAGAGCTAAGCAGAATCAGGTGATAATTCTGTGATTCTCTGTGACAGGCAACCCCTTTTCCACATTTCTGTTACTGCTTTGTTAAAAAGTAAATATTGTTTAGTGCAGCTTTGTGGACCACCACAAATCCAAAAACATCTGGAGAAAAATGTGTTGCTCCTAGCCAAAGTCCCGTTTCTTTTTTTGATTTAGTGAAGTTGATTGGGCAATCTCTGTCAGCAGCCAACAACGTAACACCATTAGTGTGTATCGCTGAAATGTTATGGGTGCATCTAAAAATCAGTAGCTCAAAAAGGTCAATGTCAAGGTCAGATAATCCATGTTTCGTATATTTCCTCCGAGGTCACGGAGAATGATCCCATAAATTGGTTGAGTGCTTTATTGGCTAGTGTAGGACAGGAGCTACTTCAACTCCATTCATATACACTGAACTGTACAAAAGACTTGGAACATTTCCTATTTTGATGAAGTGAATGTCATTAAAAGTCATGATTTACTGTATTATTGTGTTTTCACCCAAGGGTTTAAATTCCATTCTCTGGAAATCATGATTTGTTTTAATTGTGGACTGTTGATCGTGCTATCATGTTTTCTAAATCTCATTATGGACCAAAAATCTTCAAATATAAACTCATAACAGCTGAGAAAAGATTAAAATATGTCTGGCTAAACCCTGCAAATGTCATTTTCAAAGGCAGTATGGGTTGTGAGGTTTGAGGAACCATGTGCAATTTAGCATGAAGACAATTTCATACTTCCAGCTATATTTCTCCCTGCCAGCCTGGAGAGGTTGGCTGAAAAGCTCTTCGCACTTTCTGTTTCTAATGTGTTCACCGGCACAAATGGTTAGTGGGAAAACAATCCTGGCAAAGTTATGTGTCAAAATGTCATCCTCCTTTTCTTCTAGTTTTGCGCCATGTCCTTGTGTCACTGTGCATCTTTCTCTTTCTTGCTCTCTCATTCTTCCCTCTTCTTCATCTTGTAGTTGCACAGAGTTATCAGGTACACGAGCTCTTTTAAAATTATGTGAATGCTTCAGTCGAGCCTGTTAGAGTTTGTCTGAGTTAAAAACCTTCAGCGGGAGCTTCTTATTGAGGGCAGTACACACAGATTCCCATTCCTTTTCGCCTGTAGTTCCACTTCACGGACATCTACAGTACGTGAACCTCCAAAATATAACTTGAACCTTCTTCCAAAAAGGCAACATACAGTATGAGTTTTGAGAAATCTGTGTCTGTGTGTTTTGACTTTCTTCAGTCATGGTTGTGCCTGGTGGTGCTCATGCTAAATACCCAGTTATGTAAGGATGTTATATGGTTGACTTCCTGCGCATTAGATGTTGACTGCATTTTCTTGATTATTGATTTATCGAATAATTATGTACCTTTTTGACCATTGCACCTGCAATTCTGGGAACGATGTTTGGTTATCTAAAAAACCTTTTAATGCTGATTGCCAGAACTCTTTTATACTGTATCTTATAATGTTGCTAACAGTTTGTAAATGTGTTTAAATGTACAGTCAGGTTAACGAGTGATTTTAATTTGAAAACAATTAAAGGGTAACACTGTGAAATTTTTGGTTGTGTTTCGCATCTGTTTCTCCTCCTGATGCTGGGGCTGTTGGTGGTGAGTGTGCTCTGTTACAACTTGTAACCGCAGCCAACAGTGATGTCACAGTGTACTGTCACAGCTTGGAGTACAGGTCTACATCACTGCAGCAAGGGGAGTAAAGTGCCAGATTACATTACAACAACCTCAACTTTCATGTCAACAGTCTTTGCCATCGTCTCGTTTTCAAATATTGCACATAAAAAAAATCAATTGTTTTGGGGATTCTTAAAAGGCTGGTCTTTTTTTGGCCACAGTAGCACAAGAAGACATTATTTGAGGATCTGAAATGAAGCCTGACAACCAGTCAGTGTTGGGCTGTCTGGCCAGAGGGCCCTCACACCCTGCTGAGCTCAGTGAACGGACAATTGAACACAGTCCTCGCTTGTCCTCACACATTGTACTCACACATAAACATGCACACACTCACAGACTAGGCAGGGGGAAGAACGCTGTACAAACCCACAGGCAAGGGTGTAGGAGGAGGTAATGATGATACATGTGTGGATACATGAAAGGTTTAATTGTCTTTACATTCTCTTTATGTTTTTGGATGACCCAAAGTGTATTCCTAAGCGTTAAAAACAAATTTGAAACAATTTTCAATATCCCACAAAAAAAACAAAAAAAACATCATGTACCAACAACACACAAACACACACACACCCTAGCTGGTTGCAGAAGCTGCTGCTGTAGCAGCTCCTCTTTCCTCCTACTCAAAGAGATGAGTCAACCTTAGATTTCTGTCATTGTACAGCAGTCTAGAAATACCTCATTGCTGATGAGATTTTATACCTATTAGTGTGTTTATATTAATACAAAACAATTTATGCTAAAGTAGGAATACTTGTTTTGATTTTTGTTATTTTGAATAAACTATCATCTCATCGAGTGTATTTGTATGAAATTTGATTAACAAAGTTTGACTTGATGCGACTTGACACGTGCACCTACTGCATGAAAAGTTGGGGACTGTCCTGCCTTCATCCCACGGCTCCCCACCAGCAGGATTTCTGAGCTGTCAGAAGGATAACAACGCGAGGAAGGTCACGCTTTATAATGTTACCTGTCAGCCAGCCAATACAGCATTGCCCCGGAAGAAATTTAATTAGCTTGAAACGGCAGCGGGGAGAGAGGCGACATTAAAGGAATTGAACGATAACCAGCTTTTAATCCCGTCCTGGCGAGAGAATAGAAGAAAAGAGGAAAAATCGTTCTCTATCGAACAGTCGTGACTTTGATGGAGGTGGAATTCTTTTAAGGTGATATGGGTGTAATTAGTAATGCGCATGTGTTTACAAGATAAATAAACCACCCTCACTTGCTTTGAAGTGTAATGGAACCTTCCTTAGAAATCACAGGCTGGCAAAGACTGGTCTCCCTGAGACAGCTATTTACATCATGTCCTATAGCAGCCCAGCAGGAAAAGCTTTTAGTGTTGGTTCCAGCATAGTGGGATGCGATTGTATCCATATTTTAGACTCCTCTGATCCAATCAGAGTGTAAAAGAAATCTTTTTAAGCATCTTGCAGCACACAATTTGAATACAATTTCAGGTTTTTCATATTGACACTAACACCGGAGATAATTTTATTGTCTGTTACAGCATTCGAGCATGGTTTGTTGACGCATGGTACTTTATTGCAGCGTGCCGCTGTTGTAATTAAGGGGATGGCACATCGAGTGAAAGGTCAGAGTTTGAGGATTGTGACAGCAAGCACTTACTCTGCATTATCCTTAAGCAAGAAACTGAAGTCCTACAATGTCCACATCTTGTTCTCTAGCAGATCAATTACCCTTCAGCTCAGAGTCACCTGTGATTGCATGATATGTTCTTTTCTATCAGCTTCTAGACAGAGCAATCATAAAAGCTGTTTTGTAAGACAGTCAAGTCTTAACAGCTGCAATTCTCTCCAGCATATAGTCCACATTACCTTCAAACTTTACAATAATGTGGCATAGTTATACATATACAGCTCAATAAGTTTTTGAGCTATATATAGCTCAAAAGAGATTGTAATCATATTCCTTATATAATTGACAGTTTGGCCAAGTGGTTTGCACATTGGATACCCTGGTGGAAATGTACAGTATATGTAAGACCCACCAGTGAAGTCATTTAGATTAGTGATGATACAGACAGTTTTTGTGAAGCACATCTTGAGTTTGAGATCATAATTATGATAATATTGACCTTGTATTAGCTTAGATCTTCCCAGGTCTGAAAGCTCCATCAGACAGGCCAGCTGTGTAAAAACACAGGGATCTCATCAGCCTAAATCACAAAGTGAAATTTCCTCACAAAAAGTGGCCCATTATCTTAATTAAGACCCTCTAGTGTAGTTATTTCCACAAAATTAAATTCTGGTCTTATGTGTTTGTCATCAAATACTAAGCAAAATCTAAACCAATTTGTTTTGTATTAATCATTGGCTATAAACAGATGTAGTTCTAATGGTTTTCCCTATACTTCCCAGCAATAACCGTGCAACAAATTACTGGTTGCTGTGAAAATTTAAACATTACTGTCTTTACAGCTTTGTTGATGTCGGAGTTAAAGCTACATTAATAACATTTTTTCCACAAAGTGTCTGAGACAGAAACACATCTAAACAAACTAAGAAATACATAGACACTGTAGTAGCTAATCCATTTTTTTTATCATAGAATTTAGCAAAAAATAAACCTTTTTCACACCTGACATTTGGGCTTTGTCATGGCAGGAAACGCACAGGTCGTAACATAATTTGGGGACGCTGCGTTACTGAACATACCATCCTTGACTTGAATGCGTGACTGTGCTGCAGGTCAGTGGCACCAAACTTTGTTGTTCATGTCCGCTGTTAGCCAAAAAGCTAAATGAAGAATGGAGAACAAGGGAGAGAGGCGTTCTTCCCACTGCTGTAAGTAGCTACTGCCATCATTGTCAAAGTCTAAGATGCAAAGGACATAGTTGTCTATTGTAAACTGTGTGACCAGCAAAAGGCTTTCAACCACGAACAATTCTACATTTAATTTATTGAAGCATCTGCTAAAGCAGCACAGCAACGTCAAACTTACAGAAAGAAACTCTGGCCGCTGCTGTCACTGATGCTTGGAGAGTGGCGTTAACGTAACGTGTTGTAAAAATATTGAATACTGCTGTTATAAATAGCCTTCATGTACAAAAGAACAGTAGTTCAAAAGTTGGGATTTACTTGCTTTATTTTTTATTTCAGCCAGTAGATTAAAGAAACGATATAAAACACACTCTTTGCTGCTGTTATGAACATATTAGTTAAAAAGTTGGGAGAGACCACTTTGTTTGAGGGTGAAGCGGGGTGGTAGTGAACATTGATTTCTTTGTTGCAGCCCACAAATAAATCAATGTATGGCATTGTATACATTGTATACATCCACCTCTCAGTCACTGTAACTAACATGGCAATGTATTGATTTTCTACTTTTTTACCATAAATAGGCTAAGGCCCTATTTAAAATTGTAGTCTATTTGATTGAGGAGCATATATTCGGGCAGTCTCTCTCTCTCTCTCTCTCTCTCTCTCTCTCTCTCTCTCTCTCTCTAAAATTTCACAAACTTGTACAAAGTTAGAATATAGCTGGGTTGTGACCCCCCACCGTCATTCTGTGACTGGAAAGTAATATTGTAATGTAGCTAGTTAGTTTTATCACCCAGTAATTAGTAAAATAATATTACTTTTTAAGGAGTAATAAGTAACTAGCAACTTATTACAATTTCTGAGTAACTTGCCTAGCACTGCTGCTATGTAACTTAACATTAGCTCAATTTATAGGAAGTGAGTGATTAACATAGTAGCGGCATTTCATTTCTAAGTTACCTACTTGTCCACTGTTGAACATTACAAGCTTAGACTAAACTGGTGTAGCCTACAGCTCTGTCCTGTAAACAGACTGTACATCCTAATAGTTAACTAGTTTTCAGACTGGTTGTTAGGAAAAGAAATGATAGTGGTGACTGTGGAGGAGCAGAGGTTAGTAAAGCAAGTGAGGGATGCAAACTAGTCCTTTTTAAGCTTATGAGGAGATGTTTAATTAAGGGAGGTGGTTTTCATGTTGCCTATTTTTCATATTAATTTCTACAGATAAATGTCAAAAGCAGTAAGTTTCCCTGCTGTTATATGGCTTATGAAGTGAGGCCCAAAACAGCTTGGGTACTGAGAGAGGATGGAAACTAAAACCAAATCATTTTTCCAAAATTGAATGGTAATAGTTCCTCAGTAGAGCAATTCTTCAGCAAGTTTAGTCCTCAGCTTTCTGGTTATTATCTGATTTGGCTTTTTCCAACTATCTATTCACAGATATGGTAAGAATAATGGTCCCAAATGATGTGACATTGCATATTATGCATTGGACAAAGTCAAATTGTAAGCTATTCTAATGTGCATTGCATGCTCATGGACACAACAGCACTGCTGCGAACACAAATTGTATTGGGGTTTTATATTGAGAGACACAAAAGGCGCTCACTGTGCGCACAGATTTTTTTCGTTACAACTCCATCCTATGGGAAACACTTCCTAATCAACAGTTAATGTAAAAGCTGTAGACACAAATACATATACACTATGTTAAATCATGCTTGTGTTATATTAATCTCAGGTATTGATTTCTATGATTACGTCATAATAATAATAATTCTATGAATGAAATGCAATCTGTCTCATAAACAGAAATGAGTAATTGTTCTGTCCGGAGAAAGCTGGTCTCCCTGGTTGGACATCACTTGCGTTGTCTCCCTTTTCATGTTCTAATAAACATGTGAGCTGGATGCAGTTTACTGACATTAGATGATTACATCATTTCTGATGTTCAAACATTTTCCTCCCACTGATCCTTAGACTTTTAAAATGTGTTTTTAAGTATAGCAGTTCATGGTTTATTAAATAAACTATAAGAGGAAGCAACACTGCTAATTTGAATACTACACAAATCACCCACCCAGCCTCTCTCTGCCTCTCTTCGTCTCTCTGCCTCTCACTATCAGACGAACATACTTCTGTGTTTTAGCTCCTGATTTTGTGTGTAGCCATTCAGGGCTCCTCTTCTTCTAAAATATTCCCTCTGAAGCACTTAGCCTAATTAGAGATCATTTATTCCCAGAACTAATCAGTCCAAGTGTTTTTGTGTCTTCTGAAATAATAACATGAGAGAAGACTGTTGTGCTAAGTGAGGGTTCAACAGCCCACACTGCTTACTAAATTTGACTCACGCGTTGCGTTTTCTGTGTGTGTGCGTGTTTTGTGGGGTTGCTGTTTTGCAAACCGTAGCCTAATTTGATTAGGGGCTAGAGTATAATTACTTAGCAAAAGAAGGCACATCGTGGGATTCCTCTGATCCATCTTCATAAATGTTATCTTGTGTAAAATGACATGAATTGCCTAGCAAGAAATAACTTAATCTAGTTCAATTCTGCCTTTTCTAGATTACATACCGTCAGGAGGTTGAGGCAAGCACCCTGATTTCAGAACTTAAGGTTGATCAGTGTCAATCAATCTGAACTGCCCATTTCTGTTGTGACTTTGTAACACTAAGCTCTGCATGTACATGGCCTACATTGAAAGTTGTTAGAAATTATCTAGATTGTGTAGTTTACTGTGTTAAATTGTTTTCTACTGCCATTTATAATCTTCATATATGTATATGCGAAATAAAATATTTTGATCGTGTATTTAAATTAATCAAATAGTAAAACATGACTGGTTTTGGAACCCTACCTTAAAAAAAACTCTTAAACTGTATCTAAAAGTTGTGAACAAATAAAGCAGCCGATGCAGTGGTGGAAGACAGTATTCAAGTAATACCACAATGTAAAACACTCTATTCAAAGTCCTCTATTAAACATTTACTTTGGTATAGAAGTACTAGCAGCAAAATGTTCTGGAAGTATCAAAAGCAAAAATTATTGTTCTGCAGAATTGCTCCTTCTAGTAGTGTATATACAATTTGTTATTGTAATACAGTTATACACTCAATAATGTGTAAAAAATAATTTTAATATTTAGTTTTTCAAAAAGAAGATAATTGTAAGTACACCTTAGGGTGTTGTGTAAGAATGCATATTATTTTTCAGGTGATTTGTATATTTTCAATATAAAACCTTGATTTAGTAACTATTACTGTCTATAGAGCTGAAAAAATATACAATATTGCCTTCTAAAATGTAGTGGAGTAGAAGTCTAAAGTAGAAGAAAATGGACTTTTTCAAGTACAGGTACCTCAAAATTATACTTAAGTACAGTACTATAGTACATATACTTGGTAACATTCCACAACTGCGCAGATGAATGTGAACTTGGTTAGCCATTTAACATGCACTTTTGCGGCTGTCTCTAACTTCAGGGACTCAGAGTAGCAGATCATGCTGACACTGTTTGGCTGTCATGTGTCCATTTTCAATGTTTTTCATACTCCTTTTTAACTTCTATTGTGGCGACGGGAGGAGACACACACACAATTGTCTTGCGGCAAAGAGTGTGCAAATGAAATTCACATTACTGTAGGTCACTGAATTCATTTCTGAAATGGCAATTGGTATAATCTCTCAAGGGACTTGTTGTGAGTAGTGGGCCAAATTTACCCAGTTACCCTTACACCCCAGTGTAGATTAAGAAATACATTTACCCATCAACTCCAGCCCATTTGTTCCCCTCGGACGATATGGATTGAACCGTTTTTGTCTGTAGTTAATTTTAACTGGGATGCGGCCGGCTGTGAAAACTGCATCAGAGGACAGGCCAAAAGCTTTTCCTGGAGAACAAACATCCTCCCTCTTATCTTGGCCTTTTGTTTTATGAAATACTCTCCTCTGGGCTCATTAAGAGAAAATCTGGCTTTTTTTTTACAGCCATATCTGCTGTGATCTGAACCAGAGAACTCAGTCATGCAATTCAAAGTCAACCTTGATCTGCAGGCAAGCGCTGCATAAGACACATCTGAGAAGTTTGTCCAAAAAATTAGGCATTCTGCCGCACACACAGGGCTTCAAATCCAATCAGTTCTTTTCAAAACTTTAATATTTCTAGAGAGCAAAAGTCAGCACATTGAAACAAGGCTTTAGGTTCTCTGTGAAGAAGAAGCACAAGATCTGTCTAATTTAATGCATTTATTACTGAAGACACAATATCAAGGCTGCTGCTCCTGCTATTATAAGGATACATTATTCACAGTGCAATATATCTGTGGTGCAGTATCAGCACTGCAACACAACCCTAACCACTGCTCTTCAGTGCTAAATTGACTTCAGCTGACTCTTTCTCTCTCTCTCTTTCTCTCTCTCTCTCTCTCTCTCTCAGAACGACCTTGCAAAGACGATTCTCCTCTTTAACCCAGAGCTGTGTAGCTAGCTCAGCGCTGTCTAACCCACACCTTGTCCCCATTGTTGCTGATCTTATCGTTCAGCCTATCAGAGGACTAATGACCCCGGCAATCGTTGCTGACCTGTCGGAGGAAGTGCAGCTGCCAAAGAGAAGGGGAGAGAGTCCATTAAAAGATTAATGTAAGGAAGTGGACACTGTCCTCCTGGACCTGTGGAGCACTACAGCAGGAATAGGGAATTTGATTTATCGTGGTCCCCCAACCTCACATGCTGAATAGGCAGAGAAGGATGTGCGAGGTGAAACTGCTTGCTTTGTCAAGAACAACAGACTGGTGACTGAGTGTTTTGAAATTTAAAAAAAAAATGACTCATACTTTGATGCCAATATATACCTATAGTTTATGAATCATTATAGTTTTTAAAGCTTAAATATTTAATTTGGGAATAAAGTGAATGTTTCCTGTTTAGCCTGGCATTACTCAGCAAAAACCTAGCTTTGGAGCAAAGTCAGCGCTGAGGTCTGACAGGCCAATTAACCCATGTTTTTCAGAGAACACACTGCCCTATTTATCATTCAACATGCCGCAATTAAGCATTCAGTTACTTTGGCAACCGTTTTTAATATTTATTTGATCAAAGCGTAGAGTGGCATGGGTCCCGCAACCTGCCTCCATTACTCATATGTATGGGATAATGTTGGCATTTGTGCAGGAGGGGAAAAGTTTCCTATTATATGCTTTTAGTAAAGATTTGCTGTCAAGCTTGAGGAGCCTTGTTTCCCTGTCTCCTTTAGTGAGGGCCTGAACTTTTGTAATGGGCATAAACAACGACTACTCTTGCACTGCATGGGTACTGACAGAGAGGGCTTACTGCTGAGAGAGAGACAGAGGGAGAGAAATTATTCTTCACTTTTGATTGTCAGGTTAGTGTCTCTCTTGGTTGTTGACGTCCGTCCTTAAGTCTGGGTTATGGCATGGCGTACCTTTTGTTTGCTTGCAAACTATGTTCTGCAAAAGCACAGGAAAATATGTTGGTACAATAAATTCATATCATATCATACACAGAACTCATACACATAGACTCACACACATAGGTATTCACTTACATGCTGAAAAGCTGTGTTGGGGATCCACAGTGTATCAGTTAAATCGCTATCAAGTTGACATCCTTGATAGAAAATATCAGCCTCCAAAGGTGGTATCCAGAATGAGGGTAATCCACTTCACATTCTTCCCTCATTCCCCACCTCCAGTTGATCGTATCCAGGTAAATGTTAATTGGACAAACTCCCAGACCTCCTTTGTCTTAATGGCTGCACTTCTCATTTTCTCTCTCACTACAATCGTTACATACTGTGGAGCTTTAGGAGAGATAGATGTGAATGAAGTCTCAAGCACAGCTTGGCTAACTCTGAAGTCTCACTGTCCACATTCATCAGGGGATCATAATGGGCTTTCGTACCATTTGCAGTATTTGCACCGTTAGCCAGTGATGACTTTGCATCTTACCCTGACTGAGATGAACAGGGATATCAGATGCCAAATAACTATAAATGGGCAGCTGAAGCTAAGTGTTCCTGGATGAGAGCAGAACTGTTACCTGTTGGAATAATACAATATCAGCAAAGTCCAGTGAAACACATGAACTCCGTGTTCAACATCTAGTCAGGTGGTGACCCCACACTACAAGACCAGAAGCATGCTAATCATGATTTATCATGTATTGAATATTGAGCAGTAACATTTTAAATTACCTTGTCAATTTAGACAGTCCTGAATACAGTAGTATCATTGCAGAAAAGATCCCTTTGCTAAACTGGATAATCAGCATCTGAAAATGATTGTAGCTACTTAAACAAAATCTGGGTTATTCTAAATGTCATTTGTTGCAGTAGATTGAGCACCTCAATTACAACACGTGGCAGTAACAGCAGGAGATGTAATTGTTTCATTTTAGGTGAGTCAGGTGGAAAGTCTCTAAAGTGAGTCTTTCAGTGTTTCATATGAAAGAAAATGTGACGGGGTCAAACTGATGCAGAATGACACAAATCATTTTGAATGCACATTGCTTACATTCACTTTCTCTGGCCCTGGAGAGACAGCCTTCACATAATATTAAAATGGAGACAGAGTGGTCAGCTCATTACACAGAAATGAAAATCACCAGCACAAATGTCACTATCCTTTGTCTTTCATCTCAAACATGATGACAGATTGCACAGCCATCACCTCAGGGATGAAGTCACAGTGTCACGGGAAAATACGAGAAATAATTAAATGGTTTGTCTCTTGCATTTCAGCTAATGTTTAGGTGATATTTTCACATACAATGATGTCTTCAACTACTTGCAAAGTAGTTGAAGACATCACACAGAGCCGTGTTCTTTGGTCTTCGAAGCTCTTCTTTGATGCATCAAGCCACAATGGAGAGTGACAGCAGGAGAGAATGTCAGACATAATGCAATTTGATGTAAACTCTAAAATAGATCTTAAACATCAAGTCAAAATGACAGTCACAACTCGAACACAAAGTGATTCTCCACCCAAAAATCTATTTTTTGAGTATAAAAGAATAAAAAACATCAAAGGAGGCATACAGATGGACAACAAAGGATACATAGGAAAAGTTTTCTGTGGTTGTTTTCACCATTTCTGTTTTAAGACCTTGTCACTCATGGAATCCAACTTAATTGCCTCATAAGTCTACATTGTGTGGGCTTTTGTGGAGTGTCACTTTAAACTGAGCTTTGGAGCACAGTGAGGTGTTAATAAAGGCCCACTTCAGTGATTTAGCATTGCACTTTCATTGAACTGGGGGATTCAGAAGAGATGGATTGAAAAAGGAATGGTCAATATTGAAGCAGCAGAAGCCTAGATATTCTTACTTTTAGTCCCTAATAGGGTTTAAGCTCCAAAAAACAACACATCCTACAATTCCCACAATGCAGCTCAATGGCATCAGACCCTCTTTAAAAACCTCTTTAAACCTCTTTAAAGACCCACCTTAAAATGCCCATGTCTTTCAACCTCCACGCTCCAACTTCTAACAGAAGCTCTCTGCTTACAAAAAATTTGAACTCTCAACCACAATATCACATGACCCTTCTCGTCATTATGAGAAATACCCTGATGACAGACTTCAGAAAGCTTCAGAAAGCTCTCGTCAGAGCCACAGAGGACATAAACAAATGTTTTTGTAGGTTGAGTAGTATTCCTTGTGACAAGTGAACTATTGTTCATATGTAGAAGCAGTGGAGTGCCCTGTTTAAGAAGCTCAAAAAGCAAGGTTATATCAAAAGAGTTATTGAGCATTACAGACACATTTAATATCTCAATGAGGAACAAAATCGTTTTTCTGCTGTGAAAGCTTAACACCCATCTTTTCAAAATCATACATCCTGAGGGAAATTACATCCTTAAGTGTTATGAAAACATATGAAAACTCAATAATAATAATAATAAACAAGTTAAGGGATGAGAACAAGACAGGCAGAGAAAAGGAGGAATGGGTGGAGAGCAGAGAAGAGACAAGGGGTCAGGGATTCAGACCTTCTGGAGTGTGGTCAAAAGCACTAAAAGCTTTATACTTTAACAGGATTGTTAGGCAGGAAACCTCAAGCATCACTGGCTCATGTTGCTCAGAGCGTAATGATTGGTTGGTGGGGTATTTTATATGCAGCATGGGTAATTAAGTCGGTGGATACTGTTCCGGAATCGATATGATCCCAGTGACATAAAGTATTACAGCCGAACCGCTTTGTGTATGTGTGTCTATACAAAGTGTGTAGGGGACAAAGTGAGAGTCAGAGAGAGAGAGACGGTGAGGAAAGGGAACATGAGAGGCAGGGAGCGAGGGACAGAGTGGGCAGCGCAAATTGCAAGCTAAATTTTTATTATGACAGATGAGATGGGTTATTGCAATCCAGGCAAGGCTCTTTGACTGTAGATGCCATTACAGGACACGGCTGCTTTAAATCTGGGTCACCTATCGACTTAACCTCGCATTGGGCATCAGCAGGGCCTCATTGCCGTGTAATTATGCCTGGAATAAATAGGGCACTTGGCTTGTGGCACTACACCACATAGCGGCTGGTATAATGAACAGTGTGGAATTCATTTGTTCTCCTCTGTTCTTTCCTAATCCCTCCTCTCAACCTCTATTAACTCTATGCATTTTTCATTCCTTCCTCTGAGCCCCCTTATACCCCTTGGTTTTCAAGCCATCATTGTTTCTGTCCTCTTTTGTGTCCCTCTTTTACATTATTCCCTGCTGTCCTTGAGCAGAAGGAAGAGGGGGTCATATAAGCCTCGAAAGGAATGCACCATTAAGAAGGAGTTGTTAGCAAAACACTGTTGGAACTGTAACGCAGTGGAGATTAAATTAAAGGCAATATGCACAATGTGAATTCAACCACCGCAGCCCAATTAGGGAGCATAAATATTCTCTCTACGCTGAAACCCAAAGCCCTCCTTATCATCTAGCCTACTGTTGATGGGAGTTTTTGAAGATATTTTGGGTGGCCATTTGGCTTCATAATGCCTGTTCAAACCAGATCTGAGCACAGCACATTACTGCCTGCAGAAGGAGTGCGTCTGGCGCTTTGGCCACACAGCAGCGCAAAAAAACAACTAAAGGCCCCCTAAGCTACTAGCAGGGTGTGCTCATACTCATGAGTGTGACTGTCCTCCTTTGCGTGTGTGTGTCTTGCTGTGAGGTGACCGGCTTAGTAATTGGTCCTAGAGGCTTTTACCTGGCGGCATTGACTGGCCATGCCAGTGATTTTTTTTAAATTCAACTCCAAATGGTTGGTCATTTAGAGCTCATTAGCAATACTTTTTGTAAACCATTTCGACTGTCATGAAGGGTGGGGGGTAAGGGGGGGCTGTACATTTTTTTTGTAATTAATTAAATGCCAGACTTTTGTTAGTAGGAGTGTGCAAGCTTTTTTCATGCACATCACAAAGAGAACAGACGCTTGTTCTTTCGTTTTCATTAGAATGAATTCTTTACAACTTGGCTTTTATTAAAAACAACAGGGGTTCCAGTCCCTGCTTCTGTCTTCATTGTTTTTAATCTTTGCTAATTCATTTGAAGAGGTCCTGATTAAAATAATAGAATTGTCAGGAAAGACATTGTCTTAAGCTTATGTGAATACAGTGCAGCTGTTTGAACAACACATACAAGGGATGTTCAATAATTAAATTTATTCTATGAGTCAAGCTGAGAATGTCTTGTTCCAAAGCATATTCATGTTTTGTTTTTGTTCTTTTTAATGTTTGTGATTCTGAGTAGCACTCCTTTTCTGTTTTTACTGTGTAAGTTCATGAGAGTGGGTTAGTTTATATCTCTATTGGTTTTACCTACTTTACCTAAGTTCACCAGTCATTTCAGACTATTGATTAATGGTAATTATAAGGATGGTCCACAAATAGCTCACCACTGGCTTTTCATAGGTTCTTGTTGTCTCTGGGAGTTGTGGTATTGCAGCAGTGACAGCAGCCTGATACAAGCTCATCTTCACCAGGATAACATGACATTGCACCTGTTTTGACTGGCCAAGCAAAGGCATTGACAGAACACAGATGTCTTTCTCTGAGAGTAATAAAAATACTTTCGATTCAGTGATAACTAGATGAAGTTTTCCTAACAAGTGACCTCTAGGCAAATGTGGCTTCGTTTTAGTGAAATATCTTAATAACTACTGGAAGGATTGCCATGAAATATGGTACAGAAATTCATGGTACCCATCATCCCTTGACTTTTCTGACACTTTTAAAGAGAATGTCTCAATTAATTGTCATGAAATTTGGTTAAAGACCTTCTTGGTCCTCTTAGAAATGAACTACGAATGAATACGAATTTCATTGTCATGAAATTTGGTTAAGACATTCTTGGTCCTCTTAGAGATGAACTACGAGTAACAACTTTGGTAATCCATTTTCCATATATTGCCATCATCAGTTCAAAAATGTTGATTTATTGAATTTACTTTTGCAGGTATTTGGCGATAAATGAATGGGACATTGCCATCAGTCTCAGCAGTTCTTTGTGTGTAGTGCTAACTAGCAGATGTTATGCTAACACACTGTTCCAGGATGTGAACATTAAATACCTGCTAGTGTGAGTATGTTAGTATGCTGACATCTGCATTTAGCTCAAAGCTAGCATGGCTCTATACGCTTAGCCTTCTTTATGACCACATTCTTTCCATAACCTTAACCAATTAGTTTTAGTTGCCTAACCAAACTGTAATCATATGGTTGAGAGATCAGAAAATCCTCACATGAATCATTTTTGTAGCCGTCATATAGGACATTTCGGAAGGCACATTGGCTTTTTATCATGAAATATGACATTTTCCTAGCAAAGCAAGCATATTTTAAAGAGGGGTTTTTTTCTCTTCATCTTGAGAAACGTAATGGCCAGAGTAATTCATGATTAAAAGCAAAAATCCACAACTTTTCTCCTACCTTTTTAAAATATTCATCTGTATCGGGGTCATTACCGCCCAGATTTCTATTCCAGCACTCTCCTGCTCAGCGGGCCCGTTTTTTGTCAGCTCTAAACAGGGTGTTCTGGTCTGCTCTTTTCTGTCCGACAGGCAGGCAGCTAAAAGCTCATTTTGGGTACAGCGAGTCAGAACACATGGAACCTGTGGTAGAAACTCTCTGAGTGCTCATCTCAGGCTGACAGCAGGCAGTCCCTCAAGCATTACCGTAGTTGGCCGTGACTGATTTCTCTGAGGCAGACAGCCACAGGAGGCTAAATGTTCTGCTTTGGCTCGTCCGTTTTGATTTGCTCTAAATGTACGGCTGTTTGACATTTTGTCTTTTAGATGTGCTGTCTTTGGAATCACGCTGTTAGCGGCAGTTGTTTACACTCAATAAACAGTGAAAGCCACGACAGCACAGGTGACTGTGATGGGGATGTAACTATGAAATCATATTTAGATTTGTGCTTTTAGATGACCTTTCTCCTGGTAATTCACTATTGTAAGGTACATTGTAAACATGAATAGTCCTGCCTCAGAATGCTGTAATCTGAAAAAAAGACATTTTTGTCTCTGATGCCCACTGTGCTCTAAAAGCACATGGAATGTTTATCCATGTGTACGCAGGTGTCACCTGTTAAGCAGATGGTGGACAGAGGGATGGAATGATCATGTAGTGAGCAGCTGCCCAAATCAGCCTGAATGTAGCAAAAGTACTTATTATATTTATCCATTCAAAGCCTTGGATATTAATGTTGTGTTTTCTATGTAGTGATGTGCTAGACAGTGACAGGACAGCAACTTAAAGTGGCTTTTGTCATCTTTTGAGCACAAACCTAAGAAGGTTGTCAGTTTGAACATGTCATTTGAGCTATAGGAGGATGTATACAGTGACAGTCTGCCAATAATGGTATAGATATTCAGACTCGAGTAAGAATAGCTAGTGCTAGAGACCCTTATGGTGTGTGTATGCTGCAGAACAGTTGCCAAGGCGACGTTATCGCCCCTTAATCCATCACTGGAAACAACAAATCCAGGCTCTGCTATTTATTCTGTTGTTTTCTCAAAAATGGAGGTGACAGATAGCGTGATGGCAGAGAGAGTACATTATTGATCAACATAAGACCCGACTTGTCCCCTTGTTTGTTCTCTGATGGCAATCCCACAGGCCTTCTAGTGTGCAGAGCGGTGGGCTATCTTGTTCGACAGTGGTTTATGGGTCCTGTCATTGGGTTGTGGAGGAGCATGTACCACAAAGAGAAGCAGAGCCAAGAGACTCCCCAGGGAGGAAGGAGATGTGGCTGTTGGGGGGTCAGAGGTCACAGGCTGTGAGTACAGCAATCTAGGACTAAGACTCCTGGATGGAAGAAAGAGAGTGGGTAGTTTGTGCCATTTGTGGGGGGGGTGTAAAAGTCGATGTAATGCTTCCACATACTAAATCTAAAGCTGAGAAAAAAAGAAAAGGGGTATTTTGTTTGTGCCATGAACCTTCATTGTTGTCTGAAAACTTGTTCCAATACTTTGATGAGCATGGGGACTATAGTATCTGTCAATACTGCTGATAAAGTACTCACTAGCACATTCAAAACTCAATTATACCGTGTCTATGAAACATAAAAAAACTACAGTGTACTGTTTATAAAATTACTGTGGCTATTAAAAAATTAAATTTTTTATATGTGTGGCTGTTTTAAAAAAAATCTACATCGTACTACGTTAATTTGCTGTCAGCACAACTGGACCCCTTAAAAAGGCTGCTAATGCTAGCTACTCATACTAGCTGGGCTCGCTCATTTGTGCAATGTGAGACAAATGCAACACTTGTGTACAGAAGCATGATAATGAGTTGGCGGGTGTTGAAATAACACGATAGAAAAGTAATGTCTGGTGGGATTTTGTGCCAATAGCAAGCTATGCTAACCAGCTTCCAATTCCAATAGTGGAATAAAAATGATCGTTCCTTCTAAATGTAGCATGGTGTCAAGGGAGAATTATCTTATATGGATAGTTATAGCCACATTATGTGAGCTTTGTGAAAAGGGGGGGAAGGAGTATACAGTACTGGACTATAACATGCTCCAGTTGGTAGCGCACTACTACTTCTCAAATGTCAGCGAAACACTGCCGTAGGAAATAGCCACTCAGAGGCTAAAAGCTTAGACATTAGCACTAATATGTTGTCAAAAACGGTTTTATGCTTTTTTGAAAAATGTAAAAATGTGCACTTTAGTTGCTGTCATTTTAGTTTATATTTCATTACATAAAAAGGAAGAATAATCCTAATTTCAGTTCAGTTCCCCATATTTACACCCCAAAGATACAACCCTCCCTTCCAAAATAAGAGCAGTGCGACACTCCCTTTCTATGACCGGCACAAAGATGGCCTTCCTCTGTTAGGAGCCAAGGCTCTTAATAAAAATCATCCATTTTTGTCAGAGCTGGCCAGTAGAAAATTTGCCCGCAGTGTATCAATAGACAGCTTTTTTCAGTTCTTTATCTCATCCTATACTGCAATCTCCCATTCTTTCTATCTTTCTTTCTGAACAACATCATGCATCAGCACACAGAGAAAAAGCGTCACCTCGACTGTCACTGATATCTTCCAAATCATTTTGTCTCCTTCTGAAGGCTGACCTCTCCTCTGTACATTTTTGGGCTAGAGACTAGAGACTGAAAATCACACTAATCATGAGGTAAGGGATGACTAGCACACTGCCATCTATTTCTCGATTTCGCAGCAATGAGAGTGTGTAGGCGTTATTAAATTAGCCCCCTCTCCTGCCTCTAGAGCATTTAGCCCCACTGTGGAAGAAGTAAGTTGACTATCTGAAACTGTGCCGTGCATTCCTCAAACTAGATTTTTGTTATTTCCTCACATCCTGGATGGAGGCTTATAGTCAATATGCTGCTATATGAAGAAAAATGTTGCGGCAGCAGTAGAGCTGCCCCCACGTTTTCAAATAATGCACCACTGTTGTTGATGGTTTTTGAATCAGTCACTGTAAATGTTGAGTAGTCTGTAGTGAGGATACTGAGTGGTAAATATGATAAGAGAATGCGTAAACACATCAGTCATACTGCTGTTGCGGAGGTTGCTGCTATACTCCTGTAGGTGGGATTGTCATGCCTGGGGATGATGGTGCGACTCCTCTCCAGGAGAGCATGAAACAGGATTACGAGCACATCAGCAAACATGCAAACCACAACCTTTATTTCGGGAAAACTACTTGTCAAAATAATATGGTGTCTGACTTTAACCTTTTGTGTGTGATTTACTTTGCTTGCTACAGCTCTCACTCTTAATATAGAGACATATATCAAAAAAAGTAACATCATATAAATGAACTTGCAACAACCAGTATCAGTATTAATCATAAAAATAGTCTATCACACTTACATCTCAAGTGTAGCTTTTTCACACTGTTATTTGTGTGATGTCACCTATTTCCTGGTGGTACAAATAAAGCACGTCATTTTGTCACGAGGATGTCATATGCGATCTTATCAGGGAACCAGAACCTCCAGAGCAATTCAAAGAGAGCTTGCTGTACCAATACTATGTGTGAAAATGGCTATTCAGCATGACTGACAGCTTACCAAGAACTTTACCGACAGGTTTCAGTAGGGGGGGCGGTTGGCAGGAGGACGCTGTGGATTGGACCTTGCCTTTTGCCTGCACGCTGATATGACTGGCTACTCTCCTGACGCTTGGTTACCCACTGTTTGTCAGCCAGCTCCCATCATGCCACATGCCCCCGCAGCTGTGTAGCTGTGGGCAACCCACACCTTGTCACCAGCAGGAGCATGATAATATGCCCGTGAGTTAAGTGCACAGGGCCATCGCGTCCTGAACACATGGAAACACAAGCACACTATTCCCTTTACGCCTGTCAGAACGCATAACCAAATAGCACCAACTACACTGTTACAGACTTCCCCACTGTCTCACCGTCTGACCACTTTTTGACTCTAAATGGCACAAAATCCAATCGCTGCACAGGTTGTGGTGTGAAATGAGAGGCAGCAGACACCCACTAATATCATCTTTCACAGTCTGTTGGAGGAGAGGAATATGGAGCAGGGGGGATGGCTTCCCTTGATAATCAGAAGAGCCTTTCCTGTTTTAAATGATTCAAATATGGATACATACTACAAAGGTGTGTCCCTTCCCACCTTCCGCATGTTTTTCAAAGGACCCCTTTCTCCTTTCTTCTCTTCTCCACCCTCTACTCCAACTTCTGCTTCCTCCGTCAGTGTCGCCAATTGCTGCTTTTTTCCCTCAGCCTGTTTTTAAATTAGTCTGTCTCCCCATCTTCGCCTCTCATGTTATTTTCATAGAAGGCAGCAATCCAAAGTGGAATGCATGTTAATTCAAATGTGGGATAACTGTCCCTCACAAGAGATAGTGGACAGAAAGCAATTGGAGCCCAGGAACAGGGTAGACACGTCTGGCAGACAAGCCCCAAATGTGTCTCCTGCCGGGCCGAGTGACAGAAAATGCATATCATTTCTGTGGCTGACTTAGCCAGTGTCTAGACACTGCACTCTTTTCTGCACTCTTCTTGACTTTTAAGATACAGTACACTTTATCATAACAATGTCTTTGTTCAGAGTATTTTTTTAAAAACCTTTTTTTTTTTATAGGTCCATAGGTCACCATCTTTAGACAACCCACCCAAACTCCTTAGCCATGACATGAATCCACAAGCAGGAAGGTTGTTCCTTGGTTACAACCATATTGATGAACATCTACATCCAATATGTTGCTCCATTGATTCTTCATTACTCCAATTCCCGGGACAATTTCAATGTGGCATGGCAGCAAGATATACACAATTAATTTGTGCTTTCTATTAAAACCAAGTCATTAAAAGCATGCTGCACAACAATTTATAATTAAAATACCAGCACAAGTGAGAGGTGAAAGTCTCATTAGTATTGGTGCCACGTGCTGTTTGTTTCCTTGACTAATTTAAACAGCCAGTTTTAGCTGTGTATGATGTGATTTATGTACATGTGTGTTTTAGGTTGCATGTTTAGAGACAGTGACAATACTCGGAAAATTGGTTTCTTTAATTACAAATGATCGCAGGTGATTAGACAACATCAAGGTCTTTAGAATGTGTGTATAAAAAGCATGAAGGTTGCATGTAACTCAGTTTATCATATGTTAATGTGTCAATTTTTATCATTTTTTGTGGCTCTAATACTTTATAACTTTATATTATATGAGTTATAACCAAATCCCTTTAAAAATAATGGCAGACTCTGATAATTAGCAAATGTTAGCATGCGAACACACTAAAGTAAGATAGTGAACATGGCCTGCTAAACAACAGCAGCAGTCATTGTGAGCATGTTAGCATGCTGATAGTTAGCTCAAAGAACTGTCGAGGCTAGATTTACATTAATAATTGGCTCTGACTGAACATTACTTTTCAATGCCATTGACAGTTGGAGTAGAGTATTCCAGACTGCTGATGTTCTCCATCAGCACTGAACTGTTTAAGTATCAGTCTTTTGTCAACCTTAGCATTGAGTGTACAGTGTCACAGACAGATCTATGCAATGATAATGAGACACAATTGATTAGCTTTGCTTCTTAAATGAGCCCTTCACGAGGAAATTGAAATAACACACAGTCAAACCATACGGACATGATTAATGGTGTTTTGAGATTGGGATCTAGTGGTATTTACATAATCAGCAGGGGAGAATTAGCAATTTCTAGTGCTGTGTTATGTCTAAACAGCTGCCCTACACTTATGTCTGATTGTGTTGCATTGTCTTAAAGTCTTAATTTCTCAAAGGCTTTGATTATGATGATTGGACAGATAATGAAGAGAGTTGTGAATCTGCATCAAAGTGAAAATGTCTTGGGGAAAACATTATGAATAATCATGATTAATATGTACAGATGCAACCTTAACTATATACAGTTTCTGTTTTAGAAGACAAGAAAATATGCATATTGCGCTTACACTAATCAATAAAATTAGATAAAAGATAACTTTAGGTTAGGTTACGTAGGTTTTGAATCTCAACACATTGGCAAAAATATTTTTAAAATCCCTGAAAACCTGGCTTCAGGTTCTTGAGTTTTTCTTTATAAGCTTGACTATTCATGACTAAACAAGCAACAATTAAATTTAAAGTTTGGGAAAAGGTATTATTAATTCATATAAGTTAAACACTCTTTCATTAAATTTTTGTTAAAAATTTAATGAAATTAAACTGTTCGTACTGCATTTTATTATTTTGAGTTCATTCCTTATAGTTGAAGGATCACTATGAAAATAGGTTTTAGGTCCTTGCTGTCTTACGGTTATCATTATGAGGATTTTTTAAAATTATGTAATACTCTATGTTAATGCACAAGTCACAAGCAGATGACAAATCAAGAGCCAAAATTTTGAAGAGTCACGGACCGTAGAGAGGTCCTGTTTTCCCTGAAGCACCATAAAACTGTTTCTAATTATATGTTGTGATGAAAGTGGGATTTTTAATTGTCAGGGCTGGATGAAATTAATTGCCCTGCACATCTTGGATGGTTAAACAAAGTTAAGCAAAGACTACTGCTGAACAATGATTTCAGTGTGTGTGGGGGTTTTTTTCACACTACTTCCTCCTTCGCTCAAGGTGTACAGGAGTCATAATCAAGACAGCCTAACGAGGGATTTATCACTTGAATGTAACCATGCATCGTTTTTGGCCATTTGCTGAAACAAATGATACTCACATTGTTCTTGGAAGAACATAATGTAAAACGGTGTTCACAATTTATAAGATATATGCAGTTTATGCAAAATAACAAAACAATAAAACAGCTAAATGAAAACAAGTTTATCATAGGTTGTAAATGTACCTCAAAGCAAGCCTATGCTGAACAGCAGCCACTGTGGCTACAAGTGGACAATATGGGTTAATGGTAACTGCAAAAATATAGTGTAACATTACTGCAATAAATTCAGAAGTGACTTAGTAATGTCAGTCACACTCAGTATCATTTATCTGTTATGTGTTGCTAACATTAGCCACCAATAAGGTCCTGGTCATACCAGATCAAATATGCACTCTCATTTCCCCCAACAGCAAAACCCCCTGAGTGTACTGACTTGGGCAAATTGTGTGCTTTATCGCTAATGAATTTAACTGTCCGTGTGACAGAGGAAATGTTCAGTTTCTTCTTTTAAAATGAAATGGTCTTGCTTCACAGGCCAGATTGTAGCTATGGCTTATTATTTGTGTGGTGTCATTATATCATGCATTTTACCTCCAACCACACCGGGCACCAGCATATCTGGATTCTTTGTCTCAATTAAGTTAAGTTAGTGAACTCAGGAGCGGAGTGTGTTTTCTTTATACAGATAGTTTAAACAAAAGTGTGTTCTTTTTTGTAAGCCTAAAGCAATGCCACATTTTCCACATGGCTTAATGCAAAACAAGCAGCATCAACATAAAAACACATGCGTTTGAACCAATGTAACTTAATTCAAAAACTTTTGAAACCCACTGCAGTATAAACCCCTAGTCTGTGGTCCAGTTAGGGCACATAATCCATGCACATACACACGCACAGTGAAAAGTTACATCCCGGGACAACTAAAGCTACTGCCTGTCCTCTGCTTGCTCCACCACAAAAAGGTCACTGCATGATTTATGCACCCCGTTTGTGAGTTAGATGGAAACTGTTTGTGCTTTGAGGGGGGACCTGACCGATCGAAACGTGAAATATGAAAATAAATATTCTGTTCCTGATTTGATTTACAAGTTTGTGCACGTGTTAGGCTGCCCAATTGGGAGTAGCTGGATAAATACACACTCTGTGTGTTCTGTGCGGTTGTACCTGTTTGAGGTTGCAGTGTCCCATCATGTTAGATCAGTGCATAAGCCAGCATTTGCACAAAGTCATGACATTGCATGTGTTCGTGGTCACTACTAGATAAAGATCATAAAAGTGCATGTATACACACTGTTGTGTGGCTGTGTACTCACACTTTACTCCATTTCTCCATCTGATGCTAGCATCTGTCCTGACATGACAGTGCACTGTGTTGGAGACATGTATTCTTTAACATGGCAGCTCACGGGGGAGAGACGCAGATGGGCTTTGACTTCCTAATGGTTCTGGATGGCCATGGATGATGTTATTCTAGTTGACAAACTGCACCATATCTGCTGTAATGAAATACCACCTGCCTGCTCTTTTTCGTAAAAAATTGAATTTTCTTGTCAATGATTTATTAAACAATTAATTTAGTGGTGGCCTACATTTAGAAAAGGGAGAGTTTGTGTTTCCTTGTGAAATAACAAACTAGCATGACAAAACACAGTAGAGTACATTTTGAAATAATAATAATTTAATAAAATATGAGAAGCATTTTATTTACCGTATCGTCCCCTGCGATATGTGTGGTATTAAGACTCTTTTAGTGTCTTGATAGATACATCAAACGCACTTAAACTCATGCAAAGAGAAATCTACATTCAATTTTTTTTTCTTCCTGTGCAGCATGTTCTGCAAAATCACATTGTGTGTTTTCTCATGTATTAAGTAGCTACACTTTCTCAAAAGTTAATTTATGAATATATTGGAAGTTAATTATATAGAATTGAATAAAACAAATGACTCATGCACTCCAGAGCTTTTAATTGAGAGTGCATTTGAGATACTAAATTCACGCCAGAGGTAAATAGATGGTACTTGTATGCACAAGCTTGTTTAGCATGGCAGCTGTGTTGGATACATTACTGCATTAAATCAAACCCAATTACTGTCAGCTCATTGCCCCCATGCCCCGGGAGGTGTCTGACGCAAACGCACAAGTACGCAATCCCTCAGCCTTACTGTGTTGAGGGGGGAAATCTTAAAATGTGCAATGTAAAAATGGATTGGGCAGATGTTTGTTTCAAAATGCATGGACACAACACAAACTTAAACATAAATCTCATTCAATTAAGATCTTCAGCCACTGTAACGGCTCCTTTGTTGCTGTTTCTCTTGGGTTTGCTGCGGTAAGGAATTGCTCCGGTGTGGCCCAGAGTGCTGATGTTGTTTTTATGTGCTGCTGGTGCTGCTGCTGCTGTACTTTTTGTCACTTTAGAGGGTCAACCAACACACTGTGATATCCGCTCCAGCACTTAGATGCACTATGTTACGCTGATGGAGGAGGCTTTTTGGGGACAGCACTACTGGGATTGGGTCTGAGTGGTAACTTCTGAAATAGAACGATGTATGAGTGTGTGTGTGTGTGTGTGTGTGTGTGTGTGTGTGTGTGTGGCGTGTATGGCAACATGATGTTGTTTTGTCTTTTTAAAGTAGAGCTGCACTGAATGACAGATGAATGGACAAGCAAAGGACACAAAGATAGAAGCAATATTTAGAGAGTGCGAGGGCGCAAAACAAAGAGAGTGATTTAAAAGAGAAAAATGGCTGGGGACTTCAGACCCTCAGACAGCCAAATGACAGAGAGGAGTGCCTCACACACCTCAGCTACGCAGAAGTCCATGCCACCAGTTCCCTCCACTGAGACACACTGGAGGTGTCTGTCAGGTCAATTAGTACTACTGTGCTTACATTTTCCACCTGACTTCCTCCATTAGTGTTTTTGTCTGCAGCTTTGAGCCTCCTCAGTGTGTCTGCATGTTCAGTCATACTTCAAGCCTTTACCACACACTCTTGGTGTGAACCGTGGCTTACGAAAGTACTGCAGGTTTGCCAAGCACCCGACCTAGAAGAGGTCACAGCTTTTATTTTATGGGCTTTCATCCATGCTAGCTGCTTAGTTCAAAGGATGGCAATGTCAGCCTGTAAGGTCTGTCCACCACTTTGTTGAATTATCTCAGCAACATTACCATACATTTTGGTACGGACAATTATGTTCCCCAGATGATGTATCATAAAGACTGATCCATTGACTTTTTCTCCAGCACTACCAAAAGGTTATCCTTTGACTTTGTCAGATTCATCGGCCTCAGCTGTTTTTTGTGTTTAGCGCTAATTAGCAGATGCTAGCATGCTAAACTACGATGGTGGCCATGGGGTAAATATTCCTTTTTAAACCTCAGCATTGTCATTGTTGGCATGTCAGCATGCTTATATTAGTATGTAGCTCAACGCTCTGTTGTAGTACAGCCTCATAGAGTCTCTAGTTTAGACTCTTAGTCTTGTTAATTCAGATTTCTACTTAGACACATTTTTAAAATTCTGTACTGTAGCTATATATATATATATATATATATATATTACTTTTATTTTATCTGGCTGTTTTTCCCCTTATTAAACCTGTAGAGAAGAGACAAATAGAGGCAGAGTGGGGGCTGACATCCATAAAACATTAATACAGTAAGATAGTATACTGTACATAATTTATACATATACTTTTCAGGACCCAAATGAAATACACTGTTATCTAATGGCCTGTGTCTTAGCTCATCCAAAAGGACTTTTCTTTTCTTTTTCTTTATGTGGAGGAAATATAATTATTTAATAAACTCCATTTTGTTTGAACCTTTTCAGGACCACTTAGCTATTTTGTCAATTTTACCTTTGTTTCAGGCATCTTTGTGCCACAGTGTGCGTTTTTATAGGCATTCTGGACAGCACGTTTACATTTTTACATTATGGCGTTTCACCAACACCTTAAGAAAAGGGACACCAGGGAAAGAAGAGCTAAGGAAAGGGACAGAACTACAGTGGCATCTTTATGATCACTGATGAACAGCAGCTCATGAGGACATGAGTGTATTATAGAAACATTGTGTCAGTAAGTGAACTCCATAGAAATCTGTACAGTCAATAGCAGGTCTCGGTGCCCCCATCATTTATAGTTCCTTTCTTTGTGTGATTTGCTTTATGATCCTGGATGGCAGCAATTATGATCGTTCCCAAAGGTCCACTTACGCATGATTCAAATTCTAGCAATGTCTAGCAATGACATGTCCTGCCATGTGAGGTTGGAAAGAAGCCAATGTGCATTGAGATATGTGCACTTGAAACACTTGCCAGTCAGTAAATTATGGACACGGTGTAAGCGATTCCACAATTTGAAAACTGTGTCTTCATCACCAAACAAATGGACAAACTTGTTGTCAAGCCATAGTAATGAATGTGTTGACATTCAACGAGTACAACTCTTGTTATCCCCAAGTTGCAGCGTCTTCCAGTGGGTACTGACACAAAAATATGTGAAAAGCACAGTCGCAGCATGAAAAGCTTCATTTGAGATTCCTGAAAACTGCACTGTTGAGGCCCGCCTTTTAAGCGCGGCGTTTTGATGTGTCGCACTTTGAGCACACACAGAGCGGCTGTTTTGTGGGGTCTGTGAGATAAGAGACACGGAGGTTTGAATGTGTGATATGGAGGTAGGGCAGCGATTCCCTTTCAGGTTTGTTTCAGACCACCTGCTGGGTCCTCCAAACGGAGCCCCACATGGCAGATCAAAGCACGCCATCAACTCTTTGTTTTGCTGAGGTTTCATATAATTAGCAGATTATTTATGCGCAAGGGATGGTTCTGACAGTATTAGCAGCTAACTGAGTTAAGCCAGTGACAGAAGTCAGTTGGCTATTTATTTAGCACTGCTTTTGTGGTACGATCTTGGTCACACATTCTACTGATCCTAATATATGAAATGGTCAAAGGACAATCACTTTAAATACTACAGTAAATATGGAACCAATGTAACATTTGCCCACAATACAATGGTTTACCAAGATATATGTCCATTTGTCTTCTGGTTCCAGTGGACTGCTTCAAGGCCTTACAGTCTTCACTGAGCGAATAAATTGCCGTCACACTCCTCAAATGGTGTGATCGCCTGTCACAGCCCTTCACATCAGTTTGCTTTATTGGATGTGGCTCACGCCTCCAGATATTTATATCTTTTTACAGCCATGTACTTTAGTGGCTAACAAAAGGAGAGAAAAAAGAGGGGAAAGAGGAGGCAAGAAAGCTCGGCAGGCAGCTAGACAAGTAATGGTGTGGAATACAGAGGAGGGATGTGTGGAGCTTTGGCTGGGGACACCCTCTAGATCCATCTTCCCCTGCTTAAAGCCCCAGTGCCTGGGTAATGGTCGCACTGCGGGTGCTTTCAGAGGTTACGGCGCAGGAGATGAGGGATCTAGGAGTGGAGAGGCCAAGCTGAGAGGTGATTTCCCCAGCAGAGGCCTCTTCATTTTGGGGGAAGAGGAGGTGTCGGCAATGCCGCTGCTGCTGGAGCCTGGAGGAAAACAAGCAAATTGCTCCCTACAGAAACAGGGCACTGGCATCAAACTGGATCTGAAATGATATAGTGTTATCTGCTTTACTGCCTTTCTGTTCTTTTTATTTATCTCTGCACACATGAAACATTAATTTCATATATTGATCCTTTTATTTATTTATTTATTTATTTATATATATATATATATATATATATATATATATATATATATATATATATATATATATATATATATATATATATATATATGACAATTTGACATCTCAGTATGTAGGACTTGCCCCTCTAAACTACGGACATGTGACAACACGATGCAGCAGCGTGGTGAAGCACTTTCAGCTAATCATTGTAGAACAGCGGAGAATAACGAGTCTACCGAACCCACAACGTAACATTCCCGTCCCTCTCCTCCTGCCCTCTGCCTCAGCACCGCTCTACTCAATGGCACTGCTCCCCATTCGCTGCAGTTGGGCTTAAAAAGGTAAACTGTGTGTGTGTAGGCCTGTCGCGATAGTCAATAATTAATCGCACGATAAAAAAAAAAAAAAAGAGCTCGATAATCTTTCCGGCCGTGATAATTTTCATTTGCATGCTTGTTTGTTTTCCTCGTCTCTCTCTACCAAAGATACTGGATGATAACTCTCGGTTCCTTAGCGTGAACTAGAGCTTAGATTCCCTGCCCGACCCCGAACTTGACCCGACCCGTGGGCCCGATATTTCCCGACACTATCCGCGGGCCCTTGTTGATCTAGTAGAGACATGCACTCCCAACGCAATATATATATATCCACACATAGGTCTTTATGGTGCATACACACATGCATCCTTGAAGCAAAAAATACATCTGCAACTGGAATACAACACAAAAAGATATACTGTCACCTCCAAAATCTATTGCAGCTCTGTGCCCACTTATTTTATTGAGGTCACTATGCTGACTAGAATGAATAGAGTCCCAGGCACATGCTAAATGATACAGCCCAACTCGTGGGGGGGGAAATGTCTCTTCTGGGTTTTGCATGAAAAATCGCTGCTTCCTTTGCTTTACATGCAACCGTTTTGAGCAGGAAAAGCCAACCTTTACAAAATGTTTGTGATTCACTGTGACAAAGGCATTGGTTCTACATTAAAGTCAGTGGTAGCATACTGGAAGAAGACAAGGCCCAACATCAAAGCTGTCATCTTGCATTGTGAACAAAGAAGCTAAAGCCTGGTGAGTGGAACAAATTCAACGCTGGGCTCCCTCCTGCTTCCCTGATAGGAGGACGGCTGTTGGTACAAAGCTGTTCTCTGGCCTCTCAAGCTTCATACCATTCATTGGTAAATTATATCTTCAGCTTTTTAACAGCAAGATATGGTCTTCCTCCTGCTATTCCTTCCCCCTTCTAAATACTTGAGTGAGATTCAGTCCATTTACCTGAATCAACCCTAGCCATCTTCAATTTGTTAAAGGCTCTTTGGCACCCCCGAGTACGGAGGAAGATAATTGAATTGAGCTCATTCTTCGTGCTGATTTCTCATGTTACCTAAAGGGACTTGGGGAGGAAAAGCATTCTCAGAAAAGGGCCTTTTTCAATTTATTCCAACGGCTATTCATGAAAGGGATTTTGAAAGTCATATGAGAGGGGAGAGGGAGAGAAAGGCAGCGAGAGAAACAGATGGCACGCAGAGCTTTTATTTTTTGAGAGACATTGGTACTAGGAGACTGTTGTTTGTGAATTTCATGCTGCCGCTCTGAGGAAGTGTGTATCCTCAAAATACAAGCATTTGAGTACATTGAATTATTCTATGAAAAGAGAGGGAAGAGAATGTGATAAAAGTAACATTAGGTTATCCTTCCACAAGAGAATAAGTAGATAAAACTACTAGTTATCCTGCTGGGTGCTTGGAACTGCGGAGTGCCACTCTGACATGACATTCACCCCTAAATTAGCCTTCACCACACCCTCCCTTTTCCAAACCCCATAAAATCAAGGACAGAATCAAAGCCATTAGTACGCTTCTCATTTTTAGTTTTTTAAAAATCTTTTTGAGTTAAACCAGAAAGTAAAACTTATCTGCTAAACATAAAGTAAGTGCTTTGTCCTACTGTACACTCAAAAACATTGATAGAGTAGTGGGGAAAAAATTATTTTAATTATTATTATTATTTTAATATTATTTTGCAGAACTTTACTTTGCACAGTATTGTTCATTGCTTCCCTTGGATAGCGCAGTGACATTGTAAAAAAGCTACTACTGGGCCCTTTTGATCCCCACCTAGACAATCCTAGCTCAAACACTGTGGATGTCAGTTTCAGGGTAAAATCTGTATAGCTGACACTTAACCCCCCCACACATGGTGCTGAACTTTCAGCCATCTTTAATTGATGTCGATATATCAGAGGGGCATTTTAGGATTAAATTAGCCCACTGAAAACTAGAATTAGAATTCTAAACTGTGAAACTCACTGTATGAATCAGCGAAACAGCCGTGAGCCTTGGGCCTCTCTTAAATGTGTGAAATGAATATTATATAAAGGCATAAAATGTCCTTATTAGAGCAATATGAAATTTAATTACTAATAGAAATAGTGATACATTTAAAGAGACAGCATATCCAAAGAGGGTTCCATGTTTTCTGTGACATGTGAAGTGCACCGAAACATGGAGCATAAGACTTTAATAGTAAGGTGACAGCTTTGTCACAGAAAAAAGTAAAAGTAAGCTCTCCAAAAGACACCAGCTCACTGTTAATTTCTGTACCGACGCAGAATTTTGACACGCTTCTGTAAAACTGTTGACACATTCCAAATTAAAATCATCCCTCTCTCTCTTTTCTTTCTTGTGAAGTAATACTGCATTAGTTATGACTGTTCATCCATGCCATGAATACAAAGGATTATTTTCTGAGAAATAACAAAGGACCTCTTTTGCCTCAGAACCACGGACGATAAAAAGAGGTAAAGCCTTTGACGAAATAATGAATTAGTATGGATAAAATCAACAGTGGATGTGTACTCGTGTGGCAACTAAAGTTCAATTATCAAAATATTTTTTATTGTCAGGTTAAAGTTTCAAATTGTCTGATACTTTTAGCGTTTAGTACGAATTAGCTAATTTTAGCATGCTAAACTAAGATGGTTCACATGGTAAATAATATACTTGCTAAACATCAGCTAACATTTTCAACATTATCATTGCCAGTTTGGCATCCAGGCATAAACATTTAGCTCAAAACACTGCTTTGCCTAAGTACAGCCTTACAGAGTTGCTTTCATGGCTGTAGACTGATTTATTCATGTTAAAGCAGTATGCACATGCATACTGTATTTCTGTGCATGCATGATGGGTGTGTGTGTCGTGTCTTCTGTCTCTGTGTTGGTGCACGTGACTTTTTAAAAGGTTTCTGTCTCTTCATTTCCCAGGCACAGCTTGACTGTAGGAAAGGAGATACGTTTCCAGAAAGAAACGTATATCTCCCAGATTGCAACACTGCTGGGCTGTCAATCAGCTAGTGTGTTTAACTGCACAACAGCAAAGTCTCCTGCTTCCCACACACCCAATAACACCAGCTGCTACATTCATATGACGATAGTCGAAGGCTTGATGTATGTCTTTGATAGGAAAGGCCATTGTTGGTGTGAATTGAGTTGACACCTTTCTGAATGGGTCATGGCTATGTTGTTGTAGGTCTTCTGCCAGGAGACTTTTAAGGCTTATATTGAAACAGTAAAAAGGATATATTGACTGCAACCACTGACACTATGCACACAGCGATCGCCTATATTTCACCTGTCTGAGACATTATAGTCGCTGTGTGGCGGAGGTGGTTGTGTCAGCCTTGCTTTGACAGTCTTGAGTGACATTGGCAATGTGTGCTTACACACAGGCCCAGGGCAGATGGACAGACGGACTGACAGAGGGCGAGGGGAAAAAAGAGAGAGAGAGGGAGAGAGAAGGAGGAAAAGCAGCCAAGGGTAAATTCAGCACCATGGACAGCTACCATCAGACATCTCTCCAGGCAGCATTTGTTTGCTTTTATCTCCAGGAGATGAATCACTTATATCCGGCAAAGCCAGTGCTGGATAAGCACACTGGTTCGAAATGTCACTATAATAGGAAGGCTCTCACAAGTTCCCCATTCCATGTTGGTTCTTTACTTTTCTAATTATTCTTCTCAAACTTTCCTGTTTCTCAGTTCATCAGCCCCGCTATACTGTAGTGCCGTAAAACAAAAACCTAGTGAATAACTCACTGTATTGATTGTATTTGTGTTTTTTAAGCTCTGTATTTACCTTGCCAGACCTACAGTGGTGTTTCTTTTATTAAATACAGCTTCCTAGTCTGGGGCTGACAACAACTTGCCATCTTCCACCTACGCTAATGACACACTCCCTGTCATTGCAATGGAAACACTGCAATCTTAATTATGTGTTACAAACTCACTCTATACTGTGACAAAGTGTAGCCTTTAATAGCGTGGGTGGTGATACACGTGTGCTCCTCGTAGCTTACCATTAACTTAAAAACTCCCTCCATTGTTTTAATATTTTTCGTTTCTACTGGCAAAGTGGATGGGACTTGACTAATGTAATGGTGATATTGGACAACAATACTAAGATCACCTTAAATGGTTAGACAGTTTAATGATTAGTATACTTTAGTTTCCAGTAATCACAAGGTTGGATTACCAAACTGAAGGCAAGAGTCAAACAGGAGATCCCCACACTGTACCAATAGCGCAAATCACTTTTAATTGAGCAAATCTTCGATCTACCAGAGATCTTTTTCAGGAATCGTTAAATCACCAACATAGAGCAGAAAACAGACAATATATAGGCACAAACCCATTCATCACTACTGATTGTGATCTGCATGATTGAGTGTCAATCTACTCTCAAGCCGGGCCAATAAGAGCAGAGCTGGACAACACTGCCTGATCCACATGGGAACCCGAGGCCCACAACTTATTGTTGCCCCAAGGCCTAGTGTGTTAATCCAGTCCTGGGTAATGGTGACGTAAGCAACAGAAATGGTAGTGAAATATCTGTAGTCGTAATGAGGCTCCTAGTTTTTACATTCCGACTTATGATTTGGATCACATGTGCGGCTGGCTCTACTTTTTTTTTTTTTTTCCTAATAACAAATAATACCATTGCTTAGCTTGGTATTGTGTTTTTATGGTGCACTGATGGTTCCTGTCCTCCACCCACTTGATTCAAAACCCTGTGCTTGACATAGTTTACTGCTGACCAAAAGCTATTTTACATGGTCTTAGGCTGCACTTCTTGGAAACAGTTCTATTCTCTCCTTTGCTGCACTCCACTTTGCTTTTGCTCTCCCAACATTTGATCCATAACACCACTCAGTTTTTAATCAGAGCTTTCAAATTTGACCTTGACTTAAATCCATCAAGCTGACATTTCTGGTGAAAATAGGGGGCCCGATGGCAGCCTCAAAAATCCAATGATCAGCTCTCCCATGTGCTCACAAAGGGCATGATTCTCTGTACTTGGAGCATTATAATTACAAGCTAGCTCCATTTGGACACTTCCAGCACCTACAAAAAAGAAAAAAGCTATGGAGCCTGTAAAAGCTAGCAAGAGGTAATTTTCATGAGTGTGTGGAACAGAGCTTTATGCTGAAGAGATTATAGTCCCCTCCATCCCTCCCTCTCCCCTCCAACCTCACTCATTCTCTCCCCCCCTGTTTGTGAATCACGTTTGACCTACAATCCAAACAGCTATGACAGGGATTATGGAGTTTTGATGAGAGAGACAGAGAGGCTGGGAGAGAGTGAGTTTGGGGTAATGAAGCAGCAATGTCAAGGAATGATTTATGAATGGCTCTTTCCTTCACTCTCCCTTCACTGAGACGTAGTCAGTACAAATATGATATTTCAGGAAAATTCAATTCTGACCACGCACAAAGTGATCAGCATATCATTTTGAGCTATTGGATAGCATTGTTTGTTTAATATAGTACCCCAAGCCTTCCAATGATATGTCAGCAATATTTCCACATAACAGCCTGAACAATGCACATTCAGGACAATGTTTGAGGGCAGCTGTAATGCTTGGTGAAAAAAGCATTTAATAGGATTCGCAAGTTTATTTATTTAATTTTCTTCCTGTGGTGAAGCATGGAAATAGGCCCATGTCACTGTGTACGGTTTACAGGCAATCTGATTGTTTAACACAAATCAGTGCAAAACATCATATACTCAAAAGTAACAAAACACTGCACACTAAATATTAGCTAAAATTGGATAGTATAAATGCTTCAACTTTGGCATCAACGTTAAAGGTAGCGTGTAGGTTGTTATGACAACCAGCGACACTGCCTTTATTGGATTATTGTGCCATTTTCCCTCCCACTGCATATTTACATTTTAGACAGTAAGCTGACATATTTATCTAGTGTTGCTTATAATGAGTAAGCAGGTGGGAGTTGTCTTGCTTCGGGACAAGTCAACCAAGACATAACGCATGTGGACACACACACACGGTGAAAACCAATTGTGTAACTTCCCAGTTAGAAGACCGACTTACAGCTAAATGGTGAAGATTTAGGGTCTGGCAACAACCAGTCAAGATTCTGATATCATGTCACTTGACTCTTGAGTCATGAATGATGACAACGAGTTAACCAGCTCACCATAAATCATAGCATAAATATTAACAGTAGATGACAGCTGGTAATAGCTGGGAGGCGATTAGCCTAGCTTAGCCTGTCCAAAGTTCTAAAACGCACAACTATTAGCACCTCTGAAGTTTATTGAACACTCTGTATCATGCTTTTTAATGTGTACTCAAACACAAATGTAAAAATGGCATTTTAAGGATTTAGGACGAGCCAACTCCTGCCTTCAGTCTATATGCTGCAGCCAGTTAGCTTAGCTTAAGCACAAAGATTGGAAACAGTAGGAAACAGCTAGATCGCCTTTCTCCATCAGAGACTCTGTAAAAGTCACTTTGCCCAGCCAAGAAATAGTCAGATTTAACAAACGAGAGGTTAGTTGATGAGCGTTAGAAGTGCTGGTAGGCGTATTTTCCCTTATTTCTGGACAGTGAAGTTGGCTGTTCTCCTTGCTTCAATGGTAAGCTAAGCTAAATGCCTCCTGGCTCCAGCTCTGTACTTAACAGACATGAGTGGCATTGAGCTTATCTAAATCCTGCAAAGATAACAAATAAGATAAAAATTCAACTTGGCAGTATTGTTATCTGCTATATACATGACACATTTGGTGGCAAATTAGATTTCATTTTCTTTATTAAAAATATGTCTTTCAGAAAAGTCTGGCTTAAAGTATTGGTGTGCGTTTCTGTGTCAAGAACCTCAAACAACTTCTAACTTATCAAAGTTGTGTATAGTTTCACTGAACATAATTGGCCATAGGGAAATATTTATACTGACTTCGGCCTGTTGCAGTCAGTGTGCTGCTCTGTGCTGACCGTGACATTTTGTGGTTTTCCATTTTTCTTCCCCGCCACCACTTTGCAACCACAGTGCCCCATCTCACCCAGAACGAAGACGGCAGTGACTGTTGGAGGCCGCATATTAGTTTTCCTGTACAGATGATGTGTTACATCCCTGGCAGCCCTTTGATGTTCCTTATGTCTACCAATCAAAATGGTTCACCTCATTTGACTGTATATTGTTATGACTAAGCAACAGAGAACTACATACACATGGCTCTTCCAGTCCCTGACTGACTAGACTTTTGCCATCTGTCCTTGTAAAGTGACTGTCCTTATTCATAAAGGCCTCGGATGAGTGTCTTGTGTTGTGGGAGGGACAGCAGCAGCTTTTGAATGAAGCCTTGATCATCACAAATGCATATCAACAGACATTTGTTGTGGAGGCACTGCTTTGTATTCAGGATACAGCTTCACTGGTAATCAGGAAGAACAAACTTAACCAAGCTTTTAATTGTTGTTTGTGTAACTGTCTGATCCCATTTAAATCACACTGAGGGATCTGCACAACATAAAGGCGTATAAGTGGCATAATAAGGGATTTCGCAGTATATCCTCTCAAAATGGAATTGGAGGTTTCTGTAAGCATAGAGTTAACAAAGCAATTAAGGCATAATCATTATAAACTCTCTATAAATTTGTGGTGTTGAGCCAGCAAGACTTTTTGCAGAGCAAATTCAAAGCCCAAATATGTTCTTCTTTCCCTCAAAACCAACCACTGAGGTACCTTTGTGCAACTCACATAGCCTCCAAGTGTTCCTGACTGTAGTGATTAATAGTACAGGTGCAGTTTTTGGACAATATAATTGGGGGTAAAGACGGCAATCAGTAGAACTCAACCCATGCAATTCCTTTTTTCAAGATATGCCAGTTGACCTTGTTAATTAATTCAGGGTTTTCCCTGCCATTATGAACCTACATTGCCATCTACGCTATCTTCCTCCCTCTCTCAATATTTCTCAACCCATTAATGACATCTAAGAAAACAAAGGGCCTTATTGTCTATCTCTATCATTTTAAAATTTATCACTGTTAGCTATTAAGCTAGCTAGCATAATTCACCACAGAGAAGCAGCCGAGCCCTGTATCTGGGGTGGTGATGGCGCACTGCATAAGACACATGCCTGTGGTGTGAGAGACCCGGGTTCAATTCCACACTGTGACACATCCACTAATGTGTACATGAGCAAGACACTTAACCCCTAATTGCTCCAGAGCCGTGTGACCTCTGACATGTAAGTCGCTTTGGATAAAAGCGAGATAAAAATGAATAAATGTAATGTAATCTGATCTTTTGTAAACTAGCCAGTCAAAAGTTGGTAGGACACTAGCACTACAAATAGAAAGCAGATGAGAGCGAATCATCTACCAGTCATTCAGTTAGAATGAACTGTTTATTTACTAATGCACAATGGTAAGCACTGACAAAATGATGTTCATCACACTAATTGAGTGCCACTTAGCTAGGTAGTTTGCAAATAAGTACAAGAAGACTCACTTAAGTACTGTTATACATGTTAATTTCTATACACTGTGAGTCCATTATTGGCCATCTACTGTATGCACCACTTATCAGTTTATTGGCCTCGAGCACTGCAAAATAAATCAATAACACAGCAACAGTACTTAGTAACATACTCAACGCATTGTGTTTTAACACACCTGATGCAACTCACCAGCCCTTGCTGCTGGTTCAGGGGCCTTGGGCATCTTCTGGTTCAGGTATGCTAGAGCAGAGAGAACTGGAAAATGATCTAGGCTATTGTTGTTGTTGCAAGCTCCTTTTTTGTAAAATAATTAGACTAATTGCTGTTATTTGTGAAAATTAGGACTGCACTTTACAGTTATTTTTTAATTGATTCATCTAATGACTAGTTTATCGATTATTCTGTAGAAAATGTTTTATGACTTGATAATATAAAAATGAATTATCAATATCTTATTCAATCATCCTGAAAAAGAGAGAAAGCACATTAGAATAATGATATTATCATTTTTAAAAATTAGTCTAATTTCTTACTCACTGCTGTGTTATGATATTAAAAATAATAACAGACCCTATTTATCAGATGCTGATAGATCCATTTAAATTCTGTATGTCAACCGTTGTCCTGTACTGGGGAATCAGTATTTTTACTGACTGTTTTTTAAGTACTTGACTTGGAACTTAAAACGGTAATCATTTCAGTTCATCACTGGAGTAGTATTCAGTAATCATCACTTGCAAATGTATTTTTCCATTAGTATGCGGCTAGGAAAATAACTGAAACAATTAATAGACTGTAATTAATACTGTAATACTGTAATTAACTGTAATTAATAGACTGTAACAGTCTGTAATTTTAGTTTACGCTTTTTTCTTACTCATGAGTGGCCATTAGAGTAAACAGAATATAAAAACTGCAAAACATATGTATGGTGTATGTTACTATAACAGCAGCGGTGCAGAAAACTACTTTTAAGATGAGGCGATGAAGAAACGTTGAGAATATCAATTTTGATTGACAATACTAATAGAAACGTGTTCTTCCTGTTGATAATCCTAATATACAATGATCAGTCTATAATCATTTAGTATCAGTAGATGCCACAGCCCTAGTGTACAACAGCAAGTTCTGTCTTTAAGATTTTTGGGTTTTATCTACAGTAAAAATAATGGTCCAAAATGATGTGAAATTGCATAATTTAAAGTCAAAAACCTTCATATTTTCTTGGATTAGAAAATCCTCCCAAATCCCAAAATTGATCTCTACCAGAATATCTGTTTTTTGTTTTTTTGTTTTTGTTGAAAACAGCTGTCTGCTGCTGCCAAAAACAACTCTATGAAAGAACAAAAACTTTAACGTTTCGGGCTGGCTACTTGAAACTCACTACAATGCTCTGTAAAACCGAGGGGAGACGCAGATCCGGGTGATAATTCTCTGTAGGTTCATAGTTCATAGCGACTTCTCAAATTGCCACATTGTTTTCACATGGTCATATGATACATTGTGGATGAAAAAAACATTGATTATAGCTGCTTTTAAAAATGTATTATAAACATATAAATTTTTATGTCATCCAATGTCCTATTCCATTTAAAATAACTATACTTAACATCAAAATTCTGCTTTAGTACTGCGCTGACACACACATGAAAATTACATTTGTCCACAGTTTCATTACTGAATTATGTCTGTCGCAAAGCCAGACCTCTACTCAAAATCCACTGACAGCCATGGAAGAAACCCAATGTGAGCTTTACAGTACATGAATTACAGCCTAAGTTGAAACAATTAGGGTTCAGAATTCCTTCTAGGCATCTGAGTGACAGATCAACGACTCACATTATTGCTGTTAAAGGAGACATTGCCCATTACATGAAAAGGAGATTCTGTATTTTTTCCCTCAAGTGGTGCAGTTGAATCCTTTTTTGCCTACTAAGTGTTAACGGAATCTTTTATAATTCAAGTAAAGGGAGCATTTTCTCTCACTTGAGCAAATTTATATTTTAAAGGGGGGGGGGGTTTACTAAAAAATGTCTTCAAGCCTCAATGTTCACAAAAAAAACACATTATTTTTCTCATACTGTCCATTGCAGCAGCACCTTTATTCACTCTATGGCTGAACACTAACTTATGCCTGTGTGTAATAGTTTGTGTAGCATTACTGTGTGTGTAGTTTACTGTTTAATAGACCGCAAATCAGACAAGAATTAGCACTTTTTTGCGAGACATACTGAACAACCTCCAGCTTTAACTTGGCGACAGAGTGACTGCTTGATGTTGTGTTGTTAATAAAGTTACTTGTTACTAAAATAACCTTTAACTACTGCTAACTGTAGTGCTGTTATGAGCTGACTCTGCCCTGACTGGGAGGTTGGAGTGCTCCCAGTGGTCTAAAGCTGTTGTACTAGAGGCGTAAACACCAACATACTTCCAGTTCGGGCAGTCAGCCTATTAAGATGGCAAGCTGCACGGCTAACTGAGCTAATGGCAGTGTTATATATTATGTCAAGTATTGACGGAAAGACAGGTTCTGGACACGAATAGTTAGTTATAATTTTAATGAACTCAAGAACTTACTACAAAAGTGAGGGAGGCAGTTCAGGAAATAGTAATCCAGAAATCTAGGAACAAACAAGTATCCGAGAGAACAAAATCCAACAGAAAATCCACAAGCAAACAAGGTAATCCATAAAACAAGGAAGACACTCGACCACAAGCAATATACAATCCATCGAAGACAAAGGGAACATGCAGAGCTAAATAACCAAGAGGGAGGTGACAAGACGAGGCCCAGGTGAAGACAATCAGGGGAGAATTAACACTGGCAGGAAGTAACGCCAGGGAGAGAAAATAAAACAGATTGTCAAGTGCACAAAACGCAAGAGAATGGATTCAGCAGAATAAAACATTGAATGAATGCATAATTGACAAAACATAAGGACAAAAACAGAGAACATAGACAGGGAGTGATAAACAACTACAACACACTGGAAAGGACATGAATATGAATAAAACAGGAAAATATAGAACACCAAAACCATAACAGGCAGCTACAGTTATCAGCAGCTAGCTGCTAAAGTAACCGCTAGCAACAAGTGAAGCTGTCCATCAAGAAACTCTTTAAATCTCTTAAAGTTGAGGCAGAGCAGCCAGGGGACATCAGCGGGAAAACCAGAAAATATTTAAATTACCTTCACGACCAAAAAAAGCACTTTTTGCAAGACACACTGAACAACCTCTCCTGCGCTTGCTCAGACAGTTTGGACGGTAGACTGGGTGGGTTGTCATTTTGCTACTGTATTTTTTTCGCAGTGCAGGTTTGTCAATTTGACATTGAAATATTTTGATGGAAAGAGCTAAATTAGAACTGGGTTTGGCAGTGGGTCGACGTACATTCCTTTGTCTCTGTGGATTAATCCAGTATTCTACTTCATGTTTATCTTTTTGGCTCTTGCAGTTCCTTTGAGATGTGATAAAAAATACATTTGAGAGTTGATTGATAGAGAAGTGTTTTTTATTTAGGAGCAGATTCCAGTTTCGGGTTTGCAAAACACCGTGTCAAAAACATGTCCTGGTCAAAACCGGACTACGAGGCTGCTGTTAGAAGACATTAGCCTAATATCTTCATACAGCGTGGGATTACAGATTCATGCTCATATTCACATAGATCATACACAAGAACACACACAGACACGCACTCCGAGAGGCCGGATCCCACTAGGAGACCTCCTGAAGAGGTACATCACACTGAGCCAGAAGGCTGGCAGCCTTTTTTTTTCCAAACGGCCCCCCAGCAGAATCCAAAACCCACTCTCCTGCTCCTGTACATGAAATATGGAACAAAGATGAATTATACACAACACCTGCTCATTTGACATGCCAAATATACGCTCCTTATGCAGCGGGACAGGAGCTTCTGCGGCGTCACACCTGTTCCCAAATGTGACATGGCAGTGACGCCTCATTTATGTGCCCCCACTGAATCATTCTGCCTGAATGTATTATTAATACATTTAATCTTTCATGTCACTCAATGTTTGACCTCTCACCGCAGGCTTTGTTGGCAGGGTGTACCATAGAATGTATTCTTTGATTTGCCAATCTTTAATTGCTTTTCACAGAGATAAATGTGTTTCAAGAGGGAAGGGTATTGATTCAAGGTTCAGCGAGCAGTAATTCTGTGTTATAATTATACTTACAAGACTGTCAGTCACATGAGCTCACAGGTGCACTTTAATGATCTAAGAGCAATGAATGGATCTGACACTGAAGACATAACAGGGGAGAACTACAGATTCAGACAGCTCACATGGAATGCATTGAACAGAATAATGGCCTATTTGCCAAGAATTTCTATACACGTATTTCAGCCTCATGTAAGGCTTTGATCAGTCTGTCATCACACATATTGTAGATGTTTGAAGAACTTCCTTCTGGATTTCATCTTGTTGCTACCGCAATACTTAAGTGAAAGACAACTTTTTTTAAAGCGCTGGTCACACTTTAAAAGCACAGAGGACAGTTGAGTAAAACCCTTCCGGTCAAGCACTGTTAGTCATTGTATGAAGAACACTCTTCGATAACTGTCGATATCGTAGAGTGTTATGTCGATAACTGGTGAAGCTGAACTAGCTCGCGGTAGGTAGCCTTTAAAGTACCTCATGCTGACAGTTATATTTAACCAGCAATTCCTTCTCCGTGTACTTGCATTTGTGCTGGTGTTTCTCTCTTCTCCCGCCCCTCCCCTTATTCGCATCTCTCTGTAATATATACCCACCGTCTGCTTCTGCCTCCTCGCATTCATGATAGCAGTCATTATCACCCACACAAGGAGGCATGGCACCCCCCAAGATGGAGAGCGCAAAGGTACACTACTGAAAGGTCACACAGGAGGGGAGATGGAGGGAGGCAGACAGGACGAGGAAGTGTAACACTGAATCACAGTGCTGGTGCCCAAAAGCAGACGGTGGGAAGTGGGGGGCAGGTGAAAACAGTCTTTATAGGTCAAACCGCACTATTGCAAGTGCAAATGAGAAAGTAGTCAGACCAGGAAATGAATCCAAAGGGCTCTGGGTGACAGATGGTCCGCAAAACATCTGTCCTCTATATATACTGAGGGTGATTGCGCACAAGGAGCAGCTGGTTTAGCAGGTGATGAACCGAGGCGGGAAACTCAGGACTGATGGTTAGTGGACAGGTGAGGAATGGCAGGCGAGGTTAGTAAGCGCTACAGTACGGACGTAAACAAATACAAAATGAAAAGCATCTGAATGTTTGCAAATTTGCCAAAATGTAAAAATGGGCAAAAACAAGTAACTTTTCACCAGTCCTCACCAGATTTGTAGTACAGTGCAGGATAAAGCCTGCCACATCAGTGTTATATTTCCCTCAACCGCCACCAGTCCTACATTTGATATTGAACTTTGAGAGTTGTTTAAATTTGAGTAGCCATGGAGATTAAATTATATCATCATCAAATACAGTTTATGACCATTTAGCGCATTGATTTCCTTTATGAAAAAGACTGAACAAGACTCACGTCAGTGGGCGTCTGCTGCTCTGCATACATTCCCACACTGCTGTTGCAGAAGTAAAGACATTAGGGAGGCATAATGATTTACCTTTTACTGTGAAATGACTGACGGTCTAATTCATTAGACAGAAAATATGAAAATGCTGTCCCTGTCCCTTGGAGCGGTGAGCTGGCCTCATAAACCAGCCAAGCATTTCTTACTTTCTACACCTCCTTTTCTACTGTTTGTTTCTGCTTGGTTTGCCAATTCTCTTTCTGCTACATCTTGCTCGTGGATGCCACAACCAACCCCCTTACCTCCTATGAACTGCATTCTCACTTTGTCACAGGAACTTTAACTGTCTCCAAATGCCTTGGCTTCGTTGACCAGACTGTATGAAACTATCATTCTTGATGTTTTTTGAGGCTTCATAGCAATGGTGTTTACACACTCCAACACTACCTCCAGCACTGCATTATACACATCAAACCAGTATGAGTGTGTGTGTGTGTGTGCCCATGTATCAATGGGTGGCTGGAAGTCTTCTGTGTGAAACCATAGAACAAGTTTTGAAAAATGTTATTCCCTCTTGAGCGACTACCACCCTTCATCCATGTCAACACCGCACTTTCGATTCGATTCTGTCTGTAGCACAGCTGTCTGTCATGGTAGTGAGCTCAGCACTGTAAGAAAACTCTAGAGAGGGAGTTATAGTTGCTGGTAGCCCGTCTGCGTGACACCTGCAGCACTGATGCTGTGATCCAGATCACACGGTGGACTCGGCTCCAGCTGGACGATTTTTAGAGTTGGTTGAAGTCACGAGGAAATGACAGTTTGAAGGTGTCTTGCTTCTATAATTGGACATATTCGGAGATAAACCAGGATGTGCCAGGACAGGACGAAAGTCTAGCTGTGGCCACGTTCAGTTCTAAGAGCAGTTATGTCATGGGTGTATGTATTTCTTAATCCAATCAGAATTATCAAGTCTAGGTCCAAGACTCTGCTAAGCTTTCCTGTGCACTTGCAAAATATTGCTTGGAAGTGTATTTTACTGGTTTATGCTATTTTAATGTAATAACACATTTTTGAAGCAAACTTGGATGTGATTTTTTTGTATCTTTGGTTTTATTGGAGAAATAAATCAGATCAGCAGTCAAAGTTTCAATTTGTCCAATGTTTTGATTAATTTCTAAATACTTGCAAAACTGTTAGCATCAGCATGTATTTTGGGTTTAGTGCTAATTAGCAAATATTAGCATGCTACATGTTCAACTCAGATGGTGAACTTGGTAAACATCAAACCTGCTTACTATTAGAACATAAGCATAGTCATTTTGAGCATGTTAGTGATGGGAAAAGTCACTCTTTTGACACACTCAAGTCACCAAATCTCATTCAATAAAATTAACTAATCTTTTTCAAGGCTGGTTATTGCGACACTGCAGCCCTCTAGTGTGCGATTTTTAAAAAACAGTGCTGTTCTCAAACACAGAAGGCTGCCTGGCTTGCTTTAAAGGTTCAGGGTGTAAGATTTAGTGCCATCTAGTGGTGAGGGTTGTGGATAGCAACACTCTGTCCACTCTACTACTGCCACCTAACCTCTTAAAGAGGGTAGGACAGCTATGGTGGCTGACACAGCACAAAAGGTGTATCTTCTGAGACAACAGAGAGTGGCCAGTCAAGAAATGAGGTTTCTTTAGGTAGATTTATTAAGAAATGATATTTACTAAATTATTCAGTACAACTTTGCCACTGACAGACAACATGGAAAATGTAAGCCAGGTGTGTGAAACACTAACTGTTTCTGCACCACAATCCATTATAAACCACATATTAAATAAAGTTTATAAAAACATTGACAAGTGAAACACATTTATTCTCTCTGTGATTATCTTTCTGTATCCCCAAACTAAAAATACTCAGTTTGAGGTTCAATTCAAAAGTTGGCTAACTAAAATAGAACAGAGTGACGCCTCTCGTGTTTAATAGACAAGCTTAGTAATTCTCCGACAACACAGGAGTCCCCCTCCTCCCCCGCAGGTACAAGAGACAGAAAAAAAAATGTCCCAAGGTAGGATCAAACCCTCAATCCTTTAGTTGCAAGTCCTGCACCTTACCAACTGAGATAACCAAACAACATACCTTGCCAGTGTAATATTATGGGTTATATTCTCATCCACCATCTAATGGTTGAAGCTATTGTTCCGTTTAAAAACAGACCCCTGTAGTATATTATTACTACTACTTCTTCTTCTTCTAACGTACGTATTCAACATAGTGAGGAGTGTCTGCACTGCCTGAATTCTACCAGAAGTAGAACAAGAAGAACTTAGTGACAAAACCATAGACTGTATATAAAAACGCGACACGAGCTCTGTAGCGCTGTTTGTCTGTTGTCAGCTACTGTAGAAACATGACGATCCAACATGGCGATGTCCATGGAAGGGGGTGCCCGCGGTTATGTAGATATAAATGGCTCATTTTAAGGTAATAAAAACATAATGGTTTATTATTTAAGGTCTTTACACACCACTGAAAACATAGTTATGGATCTTATATTGCATTTCTGTCGATAGATCCTCAGAAATATTACACACAGAACCTTTAATTGACAAAGTATAATGCACAAATTAAACCTCTTGATATTTCTCTATCATGGTTCTACAAAGTCCCATGGAGCCACAACCAAACTCAAACCATGGAGAAACCACAGAAATACTTATGCCAATATTTAATTAACTACTCCAGCTAAATCCGTCCATTTTCACAATCTTTCCTGAGTATACTACCAGACCAGCCATATATATGTACATAATTATAATTACTATCTTTAAAATTTAACAAATCTAATAATAATCTCAAACACTGCCAGGTTGTTCACCAGTCAAGCGGTTTGAAACAACAGCATGGCTCTGTTGATAAATAAAAAGTTACATTGCATTCTCTGGTGGACCCGGATCAGCTGTTAGCTGTAAACACACCACAGGGCTAACACTATCGTTGCTATGTTGCTGTGTTTTAATGTTTTATTGACTGGGTCCGGGTTTTAATGCCCGGGTTGATTTGGAGAGGAGATGACCTCTGTTTTAATTCGGCTCCCGGGAGAACCCTGTCAGGACTCTGAAGTGGAGCGGACCCAGAATAACTCTTGATCAGCTGTTAGCTGTAAACACTAGCAGGACTAAAGTTACGGTATGGCTGTGTTAAAACTATAGCACAAAATCACTGCACTGTAATAATGTTATGCTTTATTAAATGTCACAAAATTATCAAAATCTCAGTCCAGTGACTGTTACCTGACAACCGACTTGCCTCTCATTCCCCAGTGTAAGCAGTAACTCAGCCTGCCGAGTGAGGACATACTCCGAGGAGGACCCATGTGAGTGATGAACGATTAGTTCAATCCTGCTCCACAGTAGCTCCACAGATGTCACGTGACAAATGAACGACTCAAACCTAGAGAGCCACAGTTGAGAGTCGTGAACTAATCAATACTGTTTCCTGTGCTGACGGAGCCCATGCAGCTGCTGTGTGACGAGTAATCTTAAGAGTCCAAGACTATTCACGCATGTGTGAAAATGAACAAATTACTCACTGAGATTACCCGTTCCTCCTGAGTCACATACAAGATTAGGTGAATAAACGAAACATTCATTGAACGACACAACACTATAGCATGTTAGCATGTTGATGTTAGCATTTAGCCTCATGGATGTAGACTCTTGAAGAGATACAACTGACAAATCAATACTCGCCCTGCTGATCTTTGCCTTGAAATTTTCTACAAGATGTGCTCATGAGATAAAATAAAATAAAAATGTTTTAGGTTACACCCTGGCCGTGCGTTGTTGGTCATTAGTAGCCATCTATCTAACCTTTTTTATTAGCATTTTAGCATTTTATTAGCATTTTTGGTACAATGATCAAGTTGCATATCCTTGGGCCCAATGGAAGGTAAAATTCCCTTAAAGAAAACCTGCTGACATGAGCCAGGCCTCCCAGGCAACACTTCCTCTCAGCCTCCCACCAAGATTGGCAGACCCAAAAGCCCCCACATTGGCTGTAATCCTAACCTGTGAGTAAGCTCTGCCTGAGAGGCTCAAATCCCTTTACTGAGCTGGTCCCTTAACAGGGCTCTGCTCCTGCTCAAATTTTACTGCTGGAACTCCTTTGGGCCGAGTCCCGACCCATTTCCACTCCTGCTTGTGGAGACAATAGAGACAGATTTTGAAAAAGGAACCACGGAGAGCGGAAAGGGAAAGCAGGAAGAAGTGAAATACAGTATTTTGCCAATATATTCGCAGTCAACATCCTCTGTTTTAGGCAGGAATTAACACATGGGGCTGTTCCAATGACAGAACTGCATGCAAATCAAAGTGAATTTAAAGAAGGCAGTTTACAGATGTTTTACATAATAATTTCCATCCATTGGCATGTTCTATCCCCCAAGAAAATACTGAACATCCATTAATGCACAGAGTAACCATTTGTGCTCATTATGAATATACAGTTTTGGTGTAATGGACTGGGTGTATTTAAAAAGATCCACTTCTGTTTACTAATCTAATAAATCCATTTATACTAGTGTGTGCAATCAGCTGAATGTGTGTCTGCAAACAAGCTTACTCATTCATATGTGTCCACAAATTTCTGTGTGTAGATGCTACACATGGGTATCCAAATATCAATACCTTTTTGAATCATATGTGTATCTGCCAGATCCAAGACATTGTCTCTCACGTGCCTAATCTCGAGTGGTTAGGCACGTGCCAGCCTAATAAACTTAATGGACTCGTAGCTAAGCCAGGATGAGTTCATCGGGCAGCTTCATTTCACACTGATATTTTAAACTCCTCATACTTATGCAAATTGAGAAAGCAGGCAAGGGCCAAGGCCAAGTAGTGCCAGTGAGAAAGCATCTAACACAATGACAAGTTTGTTATATGCATTATTCTTACTAAAATGGCTATTACCACTTGAACACAGTATTCATATTAGAATGAAATTTGAGGCTTATATAATAGTTTAGGAGGTTGACAAGCTCCTGTGACTTTGGCATGGGCCACATTTATAATGTGACAGTAATCTGTAATGTGTTCAGTCTGACAGTGTGTGAGTACTCGTGTCGTGTTATCTGTTATTTTCCACTCACATCAACATTTTGTATTTAGGAACATGCTGTCACACAAGATCTGCAGTGTTTGTGGGTGATTAAAAGCCCAGAAGTGTCTACATGTAGCATTCCTAAGACTAAACTTTTCTGTCTTATGTAGGTTATGTCGGTGCACTGTTTTTGTCTTTAAAAGTTCTTCCCCACACTGTGTTTCTCTTTGTGTGGGTGTTGTCTGTTTTCAAGGGTTCTACCTGTTGTTGTTTTTTTTTGTTTTTGTTTTTTTGCATTTTCCCCCCTGCTTTCTCACAAAGTTTAGCTGCACATTGACATATGACTCACGTATGAGTCATGGCATTGACAGACAGATTCTTAAGATTCTCCCTTGCATGCTTTTGTCTTTGTGTATCCTATTTACTTTTCTTCACCTCAATTTTTTAAAGAAAACACCGAAACTATAGCTACTTCTACATGCTTTGCTCTGCTTTTCACACACAAAAAGGAACTTGTTAAAGTCCTTTCAGCGTCTTAATCCATTAATGTGTTCAAGCCCTCCTTCACAAGTCACCAGTTCTCTGAAAAAATACATCAGAAAGAATGTAAATGATCTTTCATGATGTGAACAGAAATCAAGCAAAACTACAGTTCTTTCATTGAAATCATAGTGTTTGTTTTTGAAATACAGCTCATATGAGTTTATCAGAGGGACACTTGTGGTAGAGGGCTAGCAAATCTGCAGCAGACTAAAGGGCACAGCGGCAGAGACAGATGTTGCTGCTGCTGCTGCTGCTGATGCTGCTGCTGCCTGCTCACAGACGCTACAGCTGTTGAGACTGCTCTGCCAAGATGATCATATCCCCCGCTCACCACAACAACACACAGTCTTATAGCGTGCTATGCTGATCACTTGCACCATACATTGTTTTCAGCTCATTATTCTGCTTTGTTCCTCCAGCTTCATGCTGTTTATGCCTCTGTTGAGGTTTTATATACTGTTGATTCTCCTGCTTCCCAATGCATGTCTTTAGCCCTTTTGCAGGCTGTCAGTTTAAATTATGATTAACCCTCCGGCTTGTGTAAAGTTAAATCAAGTAAATAAATGAAAAAAAAATCAGTCTCCATTCGATCTCTCTCCTCCTCTTCCTCACACTTCCCTTGCTTATCTTAAATTCCTCCATCCAACAGCTTAATTTCTCTGCAGGATGGATCCTCTCTGCCTGCTGGAAAATAAATTGCTCCACAAAAGCCCAAGCAGCTCATGAAAAACCCACCTCTGCCCAGCTTAATCAATAGCAAAGCCTCCAATTAAACACTCCTTCAGTTTCATATGCTCATACACTTGTACCTGTAATTTTCTGTACATTTCATGTGCTCTGGCTAATCTTTATCTGCTTTCTTCAGCAAGTCAAAATTAGATTTCAACCCCCACCCCATCCACACTTCTCTACCAAACCACAGGAGTTGGAACTCCATAAATGCGTCATTGTGGGTTTTGGGCTCGCACAAGCTGATCATAGATTAGGAGCTCACATTTATGTCAAAGTGCTGGAAAAATTAATGAAATGCCATGTCTCATAGGACCATAAACCTTATCTTCACCTATCATTTACATAAATTAATTTCACTCAATATATTTTTTATGGACAGATCCATATTGGCCCAGTCACATTTCATAGCTCTTTCACACAAGGCTGAAACCCTTGTAAACCCACCAATACTAAGCGGTGGATGTTTATTCCCATATGTCACAGTTTTTCATGCTTTTTACAGTGACATCACTACAAACCATGCAGTTAGCGGGCTGTGCTACCTGCCCATATCAGTCAATCACTGTATTCAGCTAAATTGGCCTTCTGGCATAAATCCCCACTGGGTTTTTGTTACGTCTTTGTGCACACCACAGAGGTAAATGGCCGCTTTTTGGGTACCTTCAAAAGGAATGGGTGGGAAAATTAATAAGAGGAATATCGCAAAGGTCAAAACAGGAGGTGGACTTCAAACCGACAGCTTGCCTCAGTGTGGTGACAGAGGAGGCGAAGTCACCACAGAGAACATGGAGAGTGTCATGATAAATTGCATTACTGAAAAGTTAGGAAATGGCATTTCTGGCAGATATGAAGCAGGACAGCCCAGGGATGATGGAGGAGTTGATGACAGCAGAGGGTGGGTGCAAAATGTCACCTGATATCCCTTTATGTAAGATACTCATGCAGTTGAAATGTTTTTTTTATTATAGTAAGTTATGATTTGCATGTTAAAGTGATGTAATACCATTACCTATTGGTCTACCTCTTCTAATCCGGCTGTGTTAGTGGTTGTAGATCTCTGGCCTTTGCCGAGCAGGAAAAAGCTGATGAATGTTGGAGTGACTCCTTTGGCCCCAGCTGATTAATAACTGTTTAATCAGGGTTTAGTCTGTAACAGATGTGGACATCCTACTCCTCATTTATTTAACTTAGACATGTCAGTCACTTTCTCCTTGTATTTCACCCTTTTTTTGGGGCCCCTTTTACCATCAGTCTCTTTCCTCCCCACTCATGCTCTTTTTTTGAACCCTCTTTACCTCCAAGCTATCTTGGATCTATCTTGTTTTCTAGCAACACCCTGCCATACATTCATAGATAGCAAACATGCGTACAAAGTGTTCAAGAAATAGTTTGACAATTTGAGAACAACCATTATTTGCTTTCTTGCCAGGAGTTAGATGAGAAGATTGATATCACACATGTCTGTAGGTTAAACATGGAGCTGGAGCAGAGAGGCGATTAGCTTAGCAATGGGAAGCAGGGTCAAACAGCTAGCCTGACTCTAAAGCTCAAAAATCCTGTAGGCCAGCACTACCAGCACTTCTACAGCTCACTTGTACACTCACATTATGTGTTGTTTGCTCAAGTCATATAAGAGGGAGTCATATTTCACCAAGAAATGGTTACAGCATGTTAACCCCCCGTTTTATACTTGTTTCCTAGATTAAACACAAGAGATATGTGATATGATTATTTAGTGAGCTTTAGCGGTGTTAGCAGCTAGACTGTTGGCTGTTTCCACCAGCTTTTAGTCACTAAGCTAAGCCACACAGAAATGAGAGGGGCATCAATCTTGTCATCTAACTCTACGCATGTTCAAGTTATGTTGTGTTGTGAAGTCGTTTGGCTAAAGGTAGGGCCGCATGCTGCTTTCCTTACAATGCCCCGCTCTATGTGCAAAACATGAAGGGCAGCTTCCTAAAGTTGAATTGCAGCATTTTTTGTTTTAAAGCTTCACATCTTAAACATACCACTGCTGCTGATTTGCCCACCTTTTATCTACATATCTTTGTGACTGGTAGTTAAAACAATAATTGCTTTTAATAATTGTTTTTACCTTGATTCACCTCTTCAGTAAACACCCAGTGTTTACACACTAGCATCTTTTAAGCATTTGGTTTATGTACAGTCACATCTGTGACTTTACAGACTGTATTTTACTAACGGCTATTAAACATCTTAGGTGGGGTTAAGCAATGTACTCGGGTACTTCCGGAAAAATGGGAAAAGACACTCACAGTTTTCACATTGGCTACTGCCATGATGTGCTGTGACTCCAAGAGAGACCGCTCTCATTTAAAGCTGCACCAAGAGTTTTCCAACTGCCGCTTACTCACTATGCCAAAACGACTATATCAAATCAATCTGCATCATAGGGTCAAAAAACTCTCTACAAGGTGCGTTTTCCCCCCTCGTCTTTCTTCTCACCCTCAGTGATAAATCACACCATCTGCAGTGAAAGCACACCACCTGGATCTGGGGCCCATCGTTTAAAGAAGATTTCTTTAAGGCACGTTTCTTTGCCCATAGTATCTAAAATCCCATAGATTTTAAGAATAAGTTTCAGATGACAAAATAGTGGATTAAAAAGAAAACTAAAGTAATTTTAGTCATTTCAACCTGAGTCAGATTGGAATAAGCTAAGTTCCCAGTCGCAGCTGTTGCTTTTTATTGTGTGTGTGTGTGTTTAGTTTTTTTCCTCTGGCAATCTGCGCTCTGCAGGGACGCAAGGAGAGCTAGCTCTGAAAGGTTTTGCCCGAAGATAAATTGGGTAACCTTCTTCTGTCATTAGTAATACCTTTTCCACTGGTGAACAGCAAGACGGAGCAGGCAGAAGGGGTAACAGAGGGAAGAGAAAGGAAAGGGGTGTTGTGGAGGGGATGAGAGCCTGGAGTCAGCGGTAATTAGCCATGAAACAAAAGCCCGCTCGGCTCAGTTATGGCTTGAGTTTCACACCTTGAACCCTCTCTCTGTGCCTCCGGGGCTCAGAGCTCAGTGAGGGCTGCGACTGCTGCGAGGTGTCCAGCTGAAACACAGGGCAGACCTGCGGCAGCCCTGTCCTGGCTCTGTCTTAAATCCATCATGCCGCTCCCACACTCCTCTCATTCTGATCGGCATGCAGGGAGGTACTTTATCTGGCAGACTTGTCATGTCTGTCTGTGGCACATGATTATGGATCCCACTGGAGGCATGGGTAGAAGCAACTTCAGAGGTGAAAAAACTTTAACAATGGAACATGCCCTTTAATTTTTGTTGTATTTTGTTAGTTAGATAGGAAGGATTGACACCATTCTCATCTCTGTGCGATAAGTATGAAGCTACTTAAGCTGATGATACACGGGGCAACTTTTTGAGCAATGCTGCTGGGCAATCTTGCTAGAGGCAAATCCGACTATGTTTTAAATGGATAGCGGCGGTGCAGGGCGGGTGGCGGAGTGGTAGGGGAAGGGGATTACGGTAGTAATCTTTACTCATTATTATTGACGACAGCGTTGCCCTGCACGATTGCTCTAAAAGTTGCTCTGTGTATCATCAGCCTCAGAGCCATGAGCCACTTGGCATAGTTTAGCTTTACTAAAGTTCACTAAGTAATAGTTAAAGCACACAGTTCCCCCAAAAGCCGACTTTTTGTTTTCACATTCTTGTTTTTGTACTGATAAAACAATGGAGATACAACATCTCAATTAAAGCTGCAAGCAGCGTTGGACGTTCCCTAGTGCTGTGCCACGTGTCCGGGCAGGTCGCAGCTTAGTGGCCTGAGGTGGGAGACATGGCCACATCCTCAAAAAGGCAGAAATAGCTTACTTCCTGTTGCAAGTAGGTGGCGCATTGAGATTGAGTGAATATTGGCATGAAGATGTGTTCAGGGCAGGACTCTTACCAAATATATAAAGTTTTGTATGTACACTGAAGTTTACATAACTTCCTGTTTCATGCCGAGTCATCCATTTTTGACGGCATGCATGACATGTCCATTGACAAAAAGTTAAAGATGGCACAACTTATCATCGTCAATGCCTTTAAACTGCACAGCAAAAATTTGAAGTCGATCCAAAATGCCAAGAATGACCATTTAATTGAAAATGGCTGACTTCCTGCTACATAAGCTATAGCCTTTAAATTTGCATGTTATGAAAAGGGAAGTCATCTTCCAATATACAGTAAAACTTCAATTAATAGCCGAGGCCCTAAATAGCTGCCTACTGGCCTGGTGTGGGAACACATTTTGATGCAGGTCTCGATTAAACAACTGGTCTGGTTTGTATATAAGTTCTTTGGATGTATAAAACCTCTTAAACCCGCAGGGTCGCCCGCTTTAGCTGCTTCTAAGCTGCTTAGATCGTTAATACAATTTAAATTTTTAAACTTATGATCAATATGGGCACGCAAACACATCGTTAGATCTGTTAGATTCTCCTCTATTCAGTTGTTCAGTTAATTTAACAGAAACAACAAGCCCCAAAGTCTAATTAAAACAGATTTACCGTTGTAACTGGCACCGTACAAGAGATTCTCCTACCTTACCTTTGAGCACTTGTTAAGTCCGAATGTGTCTTTCCTTGAATTTTAAATTCCTTTAATCTGCAAGGGTACACCGATCAAAAGAGCTTTTCATAAAAATGAATACAAGATGTGAATACTGTCATGTAAAGTCCATCACTCTCTGTCTGCTAACTTCTGCCACACTTTTCTCATCCTGCACCATGCTGTTGTTTTCGTTACGTCGCTGCCTACAAAATAAAAGCGCATAAGGTGTTGTCTTGTGTGTGTGTTGTGAAACATTTTATGAAATAAAATCACATTTTTTTTACAAAATTAGTAAATTAGCTCCCCCCCTTCCATATATGACAATGAATCTGTTAGCATTGCTAGCAGGTTAGCTCTACCTTTATTTATCTATTTATCTATGTTTCCAGGTGTGCACTGTACAAGTATTATGACAATGCAGGTGCTGAAAATGCAGTTGAACTGTTTTCGCTTTCCTCTTCAAAACCAGTTCCAAGTGGGGGTCTCAGTACACGCATCCCTCCCACCTCCATGGCTGCACTGTTTTCTGAGAAAGGCCTGTGTTGACAGGCCCTTCATTAGAGTCTTTGTCCTGGAAGAGCCTTGTACATAATTAATGTCTCCATGATGGATTACATGGGTGGGTTGCAAACAGCGAAGAGGTCGGCAGAAAACGGGAGAATTGATGCAAGGCTATTTTCCCTATTGAACACACCTACTGTGTGCCCCTTCTGCAGTGGCACCAAAATTGCTGATTAGAAAGTCACAATATTTATAACAGTGTTGACTAAAGTACAGGTGCGAGTGAAAATTAACCCCCTGTGCCTTTTACTTTCCTGTTTATTCTGTTCATCTACATGTGGGATTGGAAGGTGGGTGTGGCCTGACAAATTATCATCTTTATTGCGATTCTCACAGGTGGGGATTTGGGTGGGTGTAAACCATTAATCAAAGCCATCGTTAATGATGCAGAAAGCGCTGTGGAAATTAAACCCCTTCTGTTCCCCTTTTCATAATGTTGAGGTGCTCTGTGTTTGAACTGGTATAATGAAGACTGTGGCTCCATCAAGAGTAAGTTATCTTGTTGTACTTGCTCTTTTTCTCCATTCTACTTCATTCAAGACTTTCATAAATGTTCTTCATTTTCAGTGATTTCAGTTCTGTAACTATTGGCCACAAAATAGCCACTACTTTCAGGCTATTGAGTAGTAATGAGCTGGAGGTATTTTCCTTTATGTCAGATTACAGCTCAAGGGTTCAGTTTAATGATTTTAACATTTGAGTACCAGGATGAACATCAGTGGTGCTGACTTTCCTCAGAACCTCCGGGCTATGTTTTAATAAAACAAACTAAATCAGAACTAATTGCAACACATGGCGTTTTACATAAGAGATCAAGTGGGCTCAAGTGGAATGGCATCTAATTGAAAGTGCAGGGAATATTTGATCTCAGTGTTTTCATTTAATACCATCCCTGGGGAGGCCAAGTGCAATGTTCTCCATCATTTCCAGGCTTTTTGGAAATGTAGTTTCAGTTTAAATCTGAGGAACCGCTTTGTAGTACTCACCCAAAAAATCCTGCATGTCTTAACGTTGTAAAAATCCCAGTATCCTGAGCCTCCCTGATGCCCGTCATTCATCTCCCTGGCGTTTTTTGAGATTTCTGTTCAAATAAATTAATCTGCATTTTGCCAGTAAAAGCAGTACAGTCTAGTGCACCAATGGATAAAGTGACTCGCTCGATTATACATTTACTTAGACAAGTAATAAAGCGCTGCCACTCTCTGCCAAAACTGGGGCTGATTATACCGGCTGTACAAGCTGTTTTCCCAGCCTCCTGTTCCTCCCCTCTCACTGATCAAGACATTCACCCCAAAGAAAGGCGCACTTATTGGAGTGACTGCAACTCCCAGCACGGCACTCATACACCTTTAAAAGCCACTCCTTGCATCCCCCTCCAAACCCCACCCCCACCCCGATGTAAAAGTGCATTTTTTTCCCTCACATGGGGATCTAATCTTCAAATACAGTATGTAAGCTTACTTTACCAACATCCTCATATGGTGACAGTATCAGTCCAACCTCTAAGCGTGCCTCATGTCTACAGACGTGATAAGCTTTATCAGGAGAATGCGCTTTGGTTTTTGTGCTCACCCCAGTCCAGGGTTGTGAAAAAAATCTGGCCATAATTCTCTCAAAGGATGTGCTGGCACGTTTTTCTTCTTATTTTACAGTCATTCACATCAAAATAACTTCAAAAGAGATGATGAAATTACATTTCCATGGTGGAAAAGAAAACATTTTCTCTTTGCGCATTGTTTGTGTCTGCCCTTTGATGAAAGTATGTTAAAGCTAACACACAGCCAGGGTGTTTGATGCTGTTAAAACCTGCCGTTTAGAAAGTGATAGAATGTCCATTTGTTTGCAAAGGGTAGCCACATTAAAGGGCATCTCATATGAGCTACAGTACGAGAAGACACGGGGAAAATACTAAATGCATGATGCATGAACATTTTTGGATTTTAATTAAAATGGCTGGTTGTTTGTGCATTTATTCATTCGTGTTGGATCTGAACTTCTGTACCTCCATTCTACATTTACTAAACTATCTGCTTTTCAAAGCACTCTTAAACTACCAAGCACCATAAGGTATACGATCCCCCAGGAGGCCATTTCTGTCTGCCTTACTACAAGAATAAGATAGACTGACAAAGAGTTTTTGAGTGAATCGACAGCTCATATCTAGTGCTCGGCTGCCGCATTTGGCAAACGGCGACTGGATGAGGCTGAATCCTGAAGGTAGCGCTCCACTAATTGGACATGCACGTGTGAGAGAAAGGGCTTCATTTAAAGCCATTCAGCAACCTTAATAGCCCTAAATTAACCTGTGCTAGCTTCAAGCCGTGCTTATTTGCATTCCCTGTAACCTCACGCTTTCTCTCACAACCACACACTCACTCACTTTGACACATGCCCGGCCTTGGCTAATAATTTAGCAACTACCACTTGATGAAACACAGTTACTGAAAGGTGATGGTACTGACACATTTTTGTTCTTACTGCAGAGTTAAGACTGGAGGATAACAACAGCTCTTCCAATTAACACTGGCGTGCATTTGGGTGCAAGTGATTGTGTGTCACATCACCATAATGCATCTTTATGACAATGGATACCTGAAAACTCTGCACATGCTGTAAAAGTCATCTGCATAACCGCGCAGTGTGAAGATAACATCTGTGGAAGCACTCTTGTCATAGACTTGCTAATCCACAAAAGAAATTGCTCCAGCTGTTAGGAATGAACTGCTTTACACAAGACTTTTCACAAATGTTATCTGTTTTGTGTTTTCACTTAAATAACAATGTTTTGGATAAAAACTCCACCAAGAGCAGGGAGATTCACTATGTGGTCAAATGGTCATATGCGCTCAATACAAGTCCTTTCCTGGCCTCTGGTTGCCAGGGAAACCGCTCAGCTGTGTTAGTGTGTGTTTTGTCCATTTGTACTTACACACACATAATTACACACGTGCAGCTGGCAGCATCTGTGTGAGAGGGTTGTTTTTAATGCAGCCATGGATGTATGGCTGTGAATATTGAATTCATACACCTGCTACCCTATTTTAGTGTGAGGCAGGGTAGAGGGTTATTGGAATGGGGGTCTAGTAGATAGGAAAACATAAAGCAGACCTGATATGACCACTAACTAGCCTGTGTGTGTGTGTGTGTGTGTGTGTGTGTGTGTGTGTGTGTGTGGTTTAGTCCTCATATGCTTAGAAACATATTTAGTCCTATTGCTACTAAGTCTTTTTTATGGAAGACATTTTGACATGTCACAGTAGGACAAGCTACTACTAAATAGTGTAAATAATAAAAAGGAAATGATGGCTGAATTCCATGTAGCTACATTGATTTCAGCATCCAGATATTGTGCAGATTTGAATAGAACAGAACCATAGTTAATGTGATTAGTAACCCCTGTGTCTTTTCCTACTTTGACAAGTCTCAATGGCTGTAAAAAAAAAGGCTAGATCAAGATAAATGTTGAAACGTTTAAATAACATATTTTTTCTTTCTTGAAATTAGCAAAATATTATAGTAGTTTCTCTTTTCCCTCAGAAATAATGATGAAATGCTTCCTGTCCTTCGACTTGCAGCAGGGTTACATGGTTGACTCATCCTTTGCAGCTAGGTTGCAGGGACAGTCCCAATTAAATCACATATAGTGCTTTCTTTTTACTCCCATGCTTTGCTATTTAAATAACAAATCTCACTCCATGTTAAAGAAAAATCGTTCCCCTTTGTGATGGCCCTTATTGTTTCTAAACATCCTCATTCTTATTAAGGAGCTTATTCAGTGGATTCAGCCTGTTTCTTCAGAATAAAAGCTTTGTTACGGATTCAGTGGATTCCAAATGTTAAAAGTTTGAAAGTTCAGTGCTAGGATAAATGTGATAACACATTTCTGCAGCAGGCCCTCTGGCATCTAATTATGTAAAAGATTTATTAATGTAAAGCATTCCCAAATCTCTAAATTTGACAATACATTGGTATCAGGTTAAAGATAATTCTATTTTTTACAACATGGGTCTTATTTAAATCGTTTTGGCTTCCCTTTTAATCGATACAGGTATTAAGAGTTTGGAACTGGTGGTAAACCAAAAAAAAAAGTCTGACGGGGCAAGAAACACAAGCTACAACAGTCAAAACTATGAAAATAACACCCAAATTGTGATAAAGCGTAACATAACATAACACCAGGCTAAAAAGCAAACAGTTATACAGGTATCTTATCATCTTCGTCATATTGGTAAAGTTAATTAGTATGAACTACAAGAAGGATACAAACAAGGTTGACAACATGGAAAGATTAGGAGCTAAAACAATAAGTTGACAACCAGAAGAAATGTACTCTACATTAATTTTGTGACAGCGAAGCTGCAGAACTTGGCCAGACTTCAGACGGTGAACTCTTTTTCTTTATCTTCTCCGTTCACACAAGGTGATGCTGACGTGCGTGCCCAATCGGATCAAGCGGATGTGCTGATTTTGACTTGAGGGAAGAGCTACACTTACTCATGCGGATGGACTGATGCCATACTGAGAGAGCTGACTGGTGGAGGTAGGATATGAGTCCCTCTGTCAGCGGCAGGGGAGAGTGGGGGTCAGGTCTAATGAGGAGAGACGTTTCAGCTTTACCCTCTCCTCCCCTCAGTCGCTTATTACAGGGTTGAAAGCTGTGATGAATCCACACCTTACATACCTTTAGCACATGCACTACTGCATGTTTGCTTTAGCTGACACACTAGAAACATGCCATCTGCTATTAGAGGGACTGTCACATCCTCACTATGTAGGCACATATTTGCCATCCTGCTTTTTGTTCCAATAATTCACTCAAAGTATACAGTATGTTGGATGGATGAGGTGACTGGTATGAAAATTAGATTGTAATGTTTTTCATTTCATCCTGTTTGATTTGGTGACACTTTACTGTTACCACGGTTACCATGGTCCTTGACCAACTAGTTGCCAATATTAATGACTAGCTGACAAAAAATGCATTGTTTTGGAGATCCATTTTTGAAGGACAGTTGTGGTCAGGGCAAACCTCTGTAACAGATACAATGCATTTCCTGGTACTGCTTCATAATAAATGCCACCTTTTGTGTTTCATTTATTGAATTTTTTATTTTATAAACATCTGATATGACTGTAGGAAAGTGGACAGTAAATGGTGAGGCAGTAACAACACTAACAATAGATTACATACATCATTTCCTGTGAATCTCCTGTGCATAGGTAGGCAATTTATATCCAGTGGGTATGGCGGACTCTGCTACTAACAATGAAAACTGCTACACACTGTAGAAATGATTACGGAGTGTAAATACATTGAATAGCTGTTGCTGAAAATGATAGCCATAAATAGCACATAGAACAGGGTTTCATCAAAATCTCAAGGATTACAACTTTAAAAAGAAACTTTACCTTACACAGTACCAGGGCTGCAACAAATGGTTTTCGTGTGATTGTTGAACCATTTGGTGACTTTTTCTGATTAATCAGGTAATTGTTTGCTTCTGTTTTTCCAATGCCCCAAAATGTTCAATCTACTATCAAATTTAAAAAAAGAAACACCTCACATTTGAGAAGCAGGAGGCTCGAATAACTTAAACAACTAATCTGTTATCAAAATATTTGTCTGTTTTCACATCATCAATGAAACATTAATGCATTTTACAGAACCCTCCTCTCTGTATGCTTTCGATTAAATGACAAAAGAGAGAGAGAGAGAGAGTGTATGTGTGTGTGTGTGATGGAGTAGAATATGCACATTTCCTTGAATATATGTGTGAGAGAGAGAGATCTGTAGCACTTTAAGGTTGTTGTTTTGTCATATCCCCTCCCCTCTCCCTGTGTGGCATTCTGTCAGAGCCAGCCCAGTGACATTTTCAGGCAGCTGAACTCCGGGACCTTTCAGTGTCACCCTCTGTTGTCATTTCTGACTGCTACAGCCCAGACAATGATGCACTCACACTGTGGGGGGGGAAAATGATATACAGCCAACCTCAAGGTCTGCCTGCCTCAAAGTTGTTATTCCACTGTTCCATCAAACCGGCTTTTGCTGGCACTGAATACCATTCACTGCTGTGATGAAAAACCAAAAAAAATAGTTTACAGCGATGTAATATGTACTCAAGAATTGAGAAGAAAGACAAAACTTTAGTGTTTGATATGTGCTATTCATTGAAGCTGATGCAAATATGAGTGTGCAATACTTACATTTCTTACAAAACATAATTCCCAGTCAGGACGACTTCTTTTTTTTTTTGCCAAAATCAAGAATTACCATGCTTAGAAAAAAAATTAAATCATCATTGCTCTCTCCTCATAGTTCATCATGTTACAGTTTGCAAGCCCCATCTTGGACTGTTTAATTGCCCCTGACAAAATCAAATAGGCTTGGTCCCTGAGGGAGTGTATAACCGCACGCATCTTATCCATAAATCAGGAGCGCAGGGCCGATGCAGGGTGGCAGTGGCGGTTATATAGGAGCCTCGGCTGAATCACATGCCTGCTGTGAGGAAATGGACCTGTCGGAAGGACTGTGAAATAGTGCTGCAGCCGTGTCACTCACAGCTCTGCTCCTTTATTTCATTATCATACTGGCGCATAGTGTGTGTGTGTCGTGTGTGTGTGTGTGTGTGTGTGTGTGTGTGTGTGTGTGTAACGCACCATACAGGCAACAGGTGCAGGTGAAAGAATTTACCGTTTGTGCGCTTTTAAGATTCAAACACATGTTCAAATAGTCACATGCACCTGCTTGCCTCTGATTACCACTTTACTGAGAATGATCTAATTGCCTTTGAGGGTTCAAACTCTTTCTCAGAAGACAACCTGGGGACTATTCAGTCTCGCTAAAATACACGTCTGCTACCAACAGAAAACTCTGTCTCTGCATTATGCTACACCCAATCAACATTGACCCATCTCTGAGCTCTTGAGCAGCGCTGTGTGTGGGGTTCAGTACAGCTGCCTTTAAGCATGTTCTCTTTATTGATTTGAGTCTGGCTGTAACATCGTATCAGGGCTTTGCAAAGTTCTCAGCTGCATTAAGTCCTGGTCCTAATTGAAGCCTCCCAGAGGCTAACTGGCTCGATCGCTCCGACATGTCAAAAAGCATCAGTCAGTTAAATGGGGCTGGGAGATGGAGGGCCGTTATTGCTGCTGCTGCTGCTGCCCGCAGGCTGTGACCTTGTGGTGAGACCGAGCTTGAAGTGTCTCCTCACTGCTCACTGCTTCCCAGGATTTTCCAAGTTCTATTCTTGACTAGATATGCACCAATGAGTAAGTGTGTGTTTGAATCTATGTTCAGTCATATGACGTAGGCACGTGTGAGCATGTACACAGATTTCTGAGGCCAGAGGATCTGGAGTAAAATGAATGACAGTTGGTCTGAGTGGCTTGTGATCCTGCAGCAGATCATCTCTAAGATTCATCCTGGGCTGCTGGGGATGGACAGTTACATCGCTGGATCTGCCAGGAGATAGGGCCAGAGCATTCAGTGCTGTATGTAAGGGATGGCCACAGAATGTTGCCATAGTAACACAGCGGCGATAACAAGTTGTGATAAGCAACATACAGTTTGTGTTTGCTGTAGATATCAAGTTACTTCACAGCTAATGTACTGTGAGCCATGAATGTGTCTAACAAATGTAATGTTTGTGATATTGAAGCACCACTGCAAGATTTTCACTGCTCTAGTAAGGAGGCCAAGACTATGTTGATCTGAGTAGTGAGGAAGTTTGTCTGTTTTTGAGCTCTCACATCGGTGAAACTTCTTTTGATGCTGCTTTCTGTTGCTCAGTGTCAGCAAGGTGAAGGAACTGGTGGTTGACTTCATAAAGAAGAAGTTACAATCATCTCTCAGCACTGAGACCTAGAGGTAGACAAGGTGCAGTCTCAAGTTGCCATTCATATGTACCAGCGACTATCTCATATGCCACTATTAAATCAGTGGCATCCAGTGTGCTGTTCTTCGCTCTTGAGTGCAGACGAGGCAGTGCTGAGATGAGGGAGGCAAGCAAAATAAACAAACTGGTTTTTAAAAAGCTGACTGTTACAGCCTGAAGGCAGGGGCAGGGCGTAGGGCGATGACCAAACTGAAATCTGTCCTTCACAAAACCATCCACCCCATCTCTGGTGAGTTGATGTCACCTCCAGCCTCTGGCTTTTACCCCCAAGGTGCAACATGAAGTGCTTCAGGCGCTCTGTTGTGCCAACAGCTATCAGACTGTACATTGTGTACAGTCAACCTGTTGTGCGAATAGCCCCACTCACAGCCACCAAGGATGGTGCTGGAGCAGGGCACCTCTATCTACAGTATGAACTAACCTGGAACACTATGCTCTTTGTCCACTTTGGTTGGGGAGCTAATATATAACTGTTGATCTAATGACAGCGGATCACTTTGCTGCTTCAACGGATAGTGCCGATGCATGTTTTGTGCATCTTATTAAAGGGATATTCCGGAAATGTAATATTTTATTCCATAAAGTATTGGGATTTCCAAGAAATACATTAAAAAAGAATTGTCTAAATTGAAGTGGCAGTGGCCAAGATATCCTGACCTCTAGTCTCTTGTAAAAACAGTTAACCGATACCTTCCATAATTCTCAACTCAATAGCATCTTACTTTAGAACTCTCTCCTGAATGTCTTTCAAACCCCACACCTTCAGTGTGACTTTCTTTTTCTGTACAGTTACAGTCATATGCCTGAGTGTTACTGTGTAGTGCTGTCTAGGTTGTGGATACCAATGTGAATAAGGCTATGCTGACGTTAAAAAAGTCCACTTGTTGCCACCAAAGTGCTGTGTTAGCACAGTGAATGTTACTCATATAAATATATAATTTATGTGCCGACTTAGCCGCTGCAGAAAACCAATCAGCTTCACCCTAAAATGTGGAATGCAGTACACTAACATTTTTATTTTTACAAAGTTAGCTCTTCTGCCATCCTATAAATGCACAACAGCTTTTTCTAATCCAGGTAAAAAGGAAACTGGGTATGGTGTAGTTCTACTAAAGAGTGTTTATTGCAGGGCATTACAGATGACTCAATATGAAATACAACGCACATTCTGTTCCTAGGCACCTAATAACAGTTGTTAGCTCAGTTCTTTGCAGTCATTCAGTAATAATAAACCTTCTTCTGAAAAGCCATGCAGTCTCTTACTGAAATCTGATCAACCTAATGTATAAATTAATGCTATGTTTTAAATTCAGTACAACAGAAGAACAATTGTGAACGATACCTAACTGTCAGTTGTCTGCTACAGCAGCTGCTGATTGCACATATTGATTGCACATACAGCTTTTGTCTTTGTTAGTTATTGGTCATAAATCAACCAGGCATTGCAATTAAAATAATTAACACAAACACTGAACATATATTATATGTTCAGTTATTTTTATTATACTAATATGTATTAGTGGTATTGTATTCCCCTTGTTGTCAGTATGTTTCCATCTTTATAACATTTATCAGCAAACATTACCATGAACCTGGATTCAAAAATGCCAGTTATAGTTACAAACTGGGTGCCATTTAGGGACATTCTGATTCTCTTGCGTACGTCTAATCTAATCTAGGTTGTTCTGGCTGCTGCTTTGGGGTTAGGATATAGATATCACTAAGTTTTTGATTGAAGTTTACCAGTAGGTGCATGAGTGGCAGCATCTCCCAGGTAGACCTTCTCCTTGATTGATTTTGAAATATTATAGCTTCATAGTCTCTCCTTGTCACCCATTGTTACAGAATGGTGGATAGAGATGCCGGAAGGGCCTTTGCTTACACAGCGCTGTTTTTCTGGAACTGGCTATCGACACGGGCCATAAATCACACTCTAATATTTTTATGCACCCAGTCCATCCAACTGCTGCTAATGTTTCCTCACCCTGCCTCCTTTGTAACTCATTTGAGCTGAGCGGTGACGCATGACAATGTGTGCGTAATGGGGATTGCTAGAATCGGCTTGGCAGAGACATGGTCTCTGTTTGGATTGGCTTAAAAGTGCAACTCCCATGACCTTTACTGCAATGTGTGACATCAAGATTACAAGAAAAGGGCAACTGAAGACAAATCAAATGCAGCCTTTAATTGTAAGAACATGGCCCCAATGTCATTGTAGAATACTCCAGTACTACATAAGTGCCAATATTTAAATGGCTTCCACAAAATTTAAATGGTAAAAACAGTCAAGTTATATTAAGAAACTTGTCTCTCCAATGCGTGTTTACTTTTGCATATTTGTACAACAATTGAAACAGACACGCGAAAGAATTTGCCTCAGAAGCGGTAAGTCTCCTAAAGCAGCTACATCTTATGCCTTGGTTGTTCACTTCCTATTTGACCTGGACCCCCAACAATCTCCCTCCCTAGCACACTGACTGTTGTGGCTGCTGTTGCCCTCATTGCCATCATGTCCTGACCTTCGCTGCCTTAGCTTGTCACACTCTTATCAAATGCCATCTGATGGCACCGCAGGGCCCGAAGCAAGCAAACACTCTGATATGATCTGTCTGGCTGGTAAAGAAGAAGCCACTCCCTTCCCCTCCCTCACCCCCTTCTTCTCCATCAACACCTGTGGTGGCTTAAGGGAAGTTTCCGTCTGTGTCTTTCATCTCTGTGTTTTTGTTTGTGCAAGTTTACATATTTGGATGTCTAATTTTGAATGTGTGGATATGTGTTTCTAGGTCTGTGTGTGCATGAGCAAGCTGATTGTATTGCTTGCATGGAGTGATAGGAGAAGATTGATTTATGTGGGTTTCGATTAGAAAAAAATGTCGCCTTTACAATAGCACATTGACTGTGTAGTATTTCTTCCCTATATGAGAGCCAGTCCATACTATATCAGAGTGTAGGGAAATGCTAGCGGCTCCTTCCTGCTCTTTATTGGATTTGAGGAAGTTTACACTCCAGCAATCCCAGCCAAACTCGTTGTAATAGGGAAAAATGTATGATCAGACTCATACACCATACTTAACTAGTTCTACACTGCAATACAAGATACTTCCATGACTCTAGCACTTCATGTATGTAACCTATGAATCCTGATAAAATAACATGTCATCCGGAGACGCCATTTTTACCCTGAAGCAAATGTTTAAGCAGAAGATTAATTAGCTAGTTAGCTGCAGCTGATAAAATTTGGTAGAGATAGTGGCACTGGCAAGATGAATTGTTGGCGGCTCGAAATAAATAGCCTGTTTTTGTCCACCTGTGTCTGAAATCAAGGACCCTTTATTTTAAAAATGACTATAATTGCCACTATTGTTGTTGTAAGGTGTACATGTGCCATGCAAGGACGAAAAACTTGACAGGTGTAGCAACAGTAACTAAGGTGGGTGGTGTTTAAAGAACAGTCAGTGGGTTGGGGGTATTCATGACTGGGAGCAGTTACTTCACACTTGGTTTGCTCTGCTAGTATGATGGCGTCTGTACTTGTTTACAGAAATTTTCTTGTTCAAACATCAACAGAAAAGGAAGCAATTAGATATACCCAAGGCTAGTTATTTCACCCTTTCAAACCAGATACTTGTTGTAAATTGTACCCAATGGGAAAATGGATTTTAGAAAAGCCTAAAACATAATCTTACAACAGACAAAAGTCTATAAGCATTAAACATTTTAAAACTGCATTAAGACACTAAAAATGAAAAGAAAGGATAGCATTTTCTGTTACCAAAGACAAGATTTGTCCTGTTGAATGTATATAAACAAACAAGCAAACATGATGCCCTGTACAACTTCAGGAAAACCTTGCCATATGTTGGAATTTGTGTGGGCAGGAACCTGACTTATAGTACAAAACATTAGCTTGTATTTTAATTCACGGAGATGTTTGCAGGGAAATATAAAGCAGAAGGAGGATGCAACTAATGCATCATCCCATACACATCATTTAATCTTTCACACACACATATAGACATAGCAAAATTAATATGTTTTCATATCATCCCAGGTGTGCTATAATGAGTCTGCATTATTTCGCTGCTTTGCTTTGAATGTGGCAACATTCAGCGAGCATTCAACAGTCAACACAATCGCTGTTTTCTCGCTGTAAATACCTCGAAATAGACTGCTCACTTCCGTGCTGATGTGTAGTGACAATGAGTAAAATGAGAAACTGTGCAGTAATTTGATTTTACAATTCATTCTGGTTTCAAAACGGTGCACATTTTGCACACATCAGGGCTTAACAATGCTCATATTGGTAACTGAATGCATCATCAAAAAACAAATCCCTTTCAAAGCCCCTGAAATGAAAATAAGGCACGAAAACAGAGCTGCCAGTTCTCATCTGATGAACAAATGACGTATTTAAAATGCAAGTCAGACTCTCACAATGATGGGCTTTATTCAGTAGCTGCTGAAGTTAAAAAAGAATAGATAAATAAACTAAGTCGTCCTTCGATTTACCCCTCATTCAGCGAAGTGGCATTCCAGTTTGCAGTGGTCATCAGCATGTGAGTCACTTTTGAAAGGTGATGGCCCTAGAAGCACTCATTATAATAGCAGACTATGAGAGCTGGATGAGGTGGCAAATTGAAGAGATTTGTTATGCAGCCTCGTGATTTTCTACATGTCAGGGCGTTGAGTCTCTTAGCTCTATAAAACAGTAATCTCCACATCTCTCTCCATTTGTATTCCCCTTCCTTTTTTCTGCAAATATCTTTTTCTTTTTCATTATTGACCACAGAGGATGGTAGTCCCCATTTGGCTTAGCAAACAAGCAAACAGACGCGCAAGCACTTAATTGATTGTGATGACCACACCGGGTCGCTTTTTAAAACACTAGGCCGAGGCGGCACGACAGAACAAGACAATTCAATAAGACTCCGGTTTGTGTTTTGATTTGCCAGACGGCCTCGGATGCCATGGCCTGCTGATTGCTCTTCTTTTTTTTTCTTGTACAGTGAACTCATTTGACAGCAGCGCACAAATAACAGGCTGTGAAAGTCCACAACATTCTCCCTCATTCACACATACACACACACTCACATTGTCTTTTTGTTTCCCACAAGCCCCAACACACCTGCGAACACACACACACATACACACACAGGCTGTATTTATTTTGCTCTTCTCTCTCGACCGCCAAAATTTGGCAGGTGGCACAGTGCTGGGTTCCATTAGGAAAAAAAAAAAGAAAGGGAGAGAGAGCGATAGAGAAAAAATCTATAAAGGCAAATAAACAAGAGTGGGAGCTGCTGCCAGCTTTCTTGCATTCTCCACCAGATAATAGAAATAGGAAGTATGATGAGGTTCTTGTATAACCTCCCACGTAGAGGTGTACCTGAGTTCCCTTTCCCTTTCCTGCATTTGGATTTTGGCTTTGGCACTGATTAATGCTATATAATTTGGTCATATGCACCTACTGTGCATTCAAACATACGCTGCACAGTTAGCTTGTGGCACAGGTATCCAAAGTAAATCCAAAGCAGTGCTTGTTGTCATGAGGTAATTACACATGCCGAATAGCTGGCTTTGTCACGGATGTGTCAGTTTAAGCTAGACTCAATTAAACATCGCTATCCAGCAGACGCAGGTGCTGGTAAGTGAGGAGCAACAATAAAATGATGTTAAAGCGCTCCACTTTAGTGTAGGATCATCAGCAAGCCACATCACAGACTTTGGATTCTCCATCAAAGTAAGGGTGAAAAAAACTGTCCCGGACACACATCTACTTTGCAGACAGATCCGACAAAGTCTAGCAATTTACTAACCTTCTTGTACCTTGTCAAGCATTGCTGAAGGCCTCCAGTTTTATGCATATTACAAGGGCATGTTGGCTTTTATGTTCTGTGGAATGGGATGTAACAGTGCCGGGCTGGGACCGGCTCCCTTCCTCATACTAAATATCCTTATCCTTGGGAAAGCTATTGGGCAAAAAGACGGAGCCTCTTCAAAGCATGTCTTGTCCTCAGAAGGAATACGCAAGGCACTCTCTTCCCCTGCTGTGAGCGAGGGATGGCTAATAGAGTCAATGGAAAATACAACACGGGCAGTAAGAAAGTATTCAGCTGAGCGTTTCAGAGCAATATTACCTTTCTTCATATCCTGTGTCATATAGAAAAGATTTGTATGCTGTTGGTATTTCTCAAGTGTTGGCAGCAGTAGAAGGGTTCTTGGAAAGGCAGCATTTGGAAATATCTTTTCTTTATTTCTCTAATTTTGTTTCTTTTTATGATGAACACTAAAACTAAAATTGTTCAGAAACAATGTATTAAAAGATTTTTTTCAAAGTTGCTCATTCACTTTATTGCCAAAAGCTAGATGTGAAGATCGATACCACTCTCATAACTGTGCATTAAATATGAAGCCACAGCCAGGAGCAAGCCTGTATATTAAAAAAAAATATTAACACTTCTAAAGCTCAGTAATAAAACACTTTATAGTTTGTTTAATCTGTATAAAAACCAATGTGTTAATTTGTGATCTTAAGATGTGCTACTCCCTTCACCCTGTGACAGGCCTGGCTACCTGTTTTCCCCCTCTTTACAGGCTTTATGCTAAGCTAAGCTAACTATCTCCTGTTTGTAGCTTCATATTTAATGGCTAGGAAGTGGTATCAACCATCTCCCTCACACCAGGAAAGCAAATAAGTGTACTTCCCAAAATATCAAATTATTTCTTTAACAATGTGTATGGCAACAACAAGCTAGCTAAGCAAACACTAGCTACAATGCATCTCTGCAGTGCATGAATCGATCCACATGTTCACTGGTGAAACAAACAGCGCTGATGTTTGGCAGCTCTCATTAGCAAACATGATCTGCACTGCAAGAGCTCGGCCTTTCAAGGTATGAATATGAAGCACTGACTTAAATTATACAAACTCAAAGACGTGATATGGTGGACAACATTAGCCTCCTGTCTTCTCAAGTACGCTGCAGCTCTGCAGTCCTCCGAGGCGTGGGATGATGCATGGCCCACTCGGAGCGCTGTAGACCAGCTCTGCTGAAAAGAGCTTTTTGTGGAAGAGACCAGCCCTCGGGTAAATTGCCTGTGACTTTCCAAGTGCTCATAAAGCATCCTTTGGACGGTACACACAAAAGCATTCCCTTTGTGTTCTCACAATATTCTGTTTAGCCTAATTAGGACCACTGGGGTCCGTAAATGTTTGAGTCGTTTTGGGATCACGGAGGCCCGCCGGTGAAGATGGAGATGAAAGGCTTCAGACAAAGAAAAGAAAGTAGCTCTAGTGGTACATGCACGGTACAACACAGGGTTGATGGCATGGCGAAGGAAGTGTGATGAGGCAGAAAGAGGAACAAACAAAGGAGAAAGAGACGGAAACATGGATGGGAAAAGGCACTGTGGGAAAGATGGACAGAGACTAACCTTTCAAGGCTCTGAGAGAGCAAAGATGATGCCCAAAAGATGCTCACTTATCCTGTGGCTGCAAAACCTGAGGATAGAGATGCTCTAATGAGCAAGAAGAACACTTCCTTATTGTGTGTGTGTGTGTGTAAGTGAATACAGCTCATACTGCGAGCAGTGGGGATGTTAAGTTCTTTCATTAATCTCGCAGGATGTCACGTGTGCCACATGCATGTAGCAGCACTCCTCTGTGCAGTTTTCCTTCAGTGAGAAAATACTTTTGTGTAGCAGTATGTATGTTCTTCACCATTTGCACTTATCTACTATTATTGTAGCCTGCCATGCCTGCAAAAATAGTCATTTTAAGTTTGAGCATTATAATGTTAAACCAAAAGTTATAGATTTCCTGACACTGAAAGAAACATGAGCAAGAACAGTGGGGGGGTGGGATTCTTAGCAGCTGAAATTCAGCTGAGAGTGAGGCAAAAGGAGGCATCCTTGTGTTTTTGTTTGTCTCCGTATCACTCAGAGCGAAATTTTGCAAAGAGAGGAAGTTGCATATAAATCCCTCATTATTCCCTTTTTTTGATGTGAGGTGTGTGTGTGTGTGTGGGGGGGGTTGTATGTGTGCATGCATGTGTGCAACTGAGTAATGCAATTAGTGAGTGCTTGAGAGTTTGTTTGTGTGTTTGTGTATGCTTCTTGTCAGGAGCACATGTTCTCAAAGAGCCTTCACTACATACCCCAGCCAGTGAGCTGATGAGCATTGATTGGCTGAATTAAATTATCAGATGCTGCTGAAGGCCAGCCAGTACTCTCTACAAGGAGACAGGTGTTTCTGGTTTTTTTTGTTCTTTCTAAATTATTTTTGTCTTTTTTTTACACCAAATCTCTGAATGTGTTTGTGTAAATGAACATACAGTAGGTGTATTGTTGTCCAATTTAGCTGAAAGGCCACCCAACGCCTGTGTGTGTGTTTGCATATGTGCCTGCACGTATGCTGGCGACGATGCCCTTGTAGATTACATGGGGAGCACAATCTGTGTTTAGCACACTCGCCCTTAGAGGACGGATTATGGGATAAACAGAGTGGCATGCTGCAGTCACCATACACACACAACAAACACATTAACTCTCACACACACACATTTTAGGTACTCCGGGTGCTACCGGGTACTATAGGACAGATGCAAGGTGGTGATCAGCTGAGAGCAACCAGTGGAAGTTGTGCACATACACTGATGTTCATTTATCTGCATTTGCACATGTGCTGACTGCCTGATTAGTTAGTTGCTTACAGTATTCATACCCTGCGGGCTTGTTGTGGTGGAGTGTGTATGAGAGCAAGCACAAGGAAGCATTTTAGTATTTGCTGTATTATTCACATTTGAACTTTATTGTTTTCTATGCAAACACTAATTATGTGCTTCAACTACGCTGCTTAAAGTGAGGTACAGTGAGTGTTTTCATCCACAGGGGCTTACTGAATGTGTGATGCTGAGCTGAAAGAGAAATTACATTTAATACATAAATCGACTTATTTTGTGAGACTGTTTGCAATTCAAATGTTAATTAATTAACTGAGACATTTGAAGACGACGCAAGAAAGGTCTCATGTTGACAACTGGGCCACTCATATAGACATGGTCTTTTGTTTTATCCTGCATTTGTAGAAGACAAAAGTGTGACTCTGTAAAGCTATAAAGCCGTATTATGTAATCACGCAGTCTTTGGCCACTTATCCCTCTTTGGCCTGTCATTTTCACACTTGGATTCATGTGCCTGCTCACCAGCGTTCGCACATCCACCCACATAATGAGCCTCGCATGCACGCAAATGCACATTTTGACTTATGGATGCACACATGAGCTCACACACAGTCTGTTATGAACACGCACAGATGCGCACTCCGCTCTCTTCCACCGTGATCTCAAGGACACTCAGTCAACATTTACTGGAGCTTTGATGGCTTTACAGCCATTATTACTGTTTCCCTCCCTCCCTCCCACCTCCGCCTCCTTCTGTCCCTCCTCTTCATCGTGCCATCAGCAGGTCTCAGTCTTTTGTGTCATGGTGTAATTAAACACGCAACAGGGAGTAGCTCAGCGTCCAACTTTCAGCTCTGATTTAAAAGAGCAGGTCTTGGGCTTCCAGTCAAAACCATCTGCTCCTTTTTTTATTTAGGAGAAACTACATGTAATTTAAAACATATTGCTGGCATTCAGTTTGTTGCAACAGCTGCAGATTTCAGTTTGAGTTTGTACTGACACTTTCTAACTGAGGGTAGCAATATATGCACGTTGCAAATATAGCTTGAGCGTAATTTATTTGATCAATGGAAGAAATGGAAGATAACTCCCAGAACTGGAGGCTAAATACAGCAGCCACTGTATCTGCAGTATAATTGGTACTAATGCTGTAAAATCAGCTTTTTGGCAATGGTAGTGACAAAGTGGCTCTATGTTGTATAATACAATAAAAACCTCATTAACAAATTAAGGGATTCTGTCCACAGAATCTGAAAAATACAGGAGGTGTTAAAAAAGTATTTATATTTACATAGGTTATATACATATATAAGTAGGTTGATCCAGCCAAGCGACGTGCAGACCTTTTTCTACACGTCTTCTTTTCTTCTTCTTGTTTTTTATGGTATTTTAGCAAAGAAGAAGTTTGAAGATCAGAACTTTAACATGCCCTTAGGAAATGTTGCATTTCTCCCTTTTGATTTTTGACATTCTTCTATTGTACCTTTGATCTTTCTAATGTGCACAACTGGGAGAGGATGATTCGCTGAGGACTGAAGTGGAGAAGAATCCTTTTAAGCACAAATTATAAAATGTTTTTCTGTACCAAAGTGCTGATCTTACATGGGAGGAAACAAGCATAACAGAAACCTATTTTGGTTCATCCATCATCTTTATTGTTGAGCCTCCACTAATAAAGCAGGTTATACTATAGCCAAATGCTGGCAGCATTAAAGACATTTCTCACAGAGGTGAGGGGTTAGTATAGAATCACAAGACGTGCGATCAAAGCAGCATACTGAAGCATGTTTGGTGAAATCTCGCCCTGTGGCAACAATCCAGATTCAGTCAAACCAGAGTTGGCCAGTATATCACATGGACCCGTCCAAACCTTTGCCCCAGCATCTACACTGCATTGCAGAGAGCCCCTGTGAGCCCCTTCTTACTAGCGGCGAAGACGTAGAGGAAGAAGGGTGACAATTCATTTAATCCCTTCATGAATGCTCTTCTCTCTCTCTGGGTGATATTGAAACGATGCTCCAGGCTTTCTACCAGCAAAGCGCCAAGCAGAGAGGCCCCTGGGAAATATTTTATTCAAGCAACGCCAAATTTTGTACTCCGCTCACACAAAGACGCACACATACAAACTGCAGTTTTTATGAAAGAGGCATCTTTGTCCTATATTTCAGTCGTGTAGCTGCCGCACACATTTTCATATTCAGTAGGATGATATTTTTCTAGAAGACTGTAACTTTGAAAATGAAAGCTGAAGGTTGGTTTAGACCACTTGAGCCCTAATGTTCCCTTTGTTCCACTTAAGTTTGCCCTTAAGTAGCTTTGAAGATAGATAAAACACTTGTGACAAAATCACACTTACGTTCCCTATCTTCCTGTTCCAGCAATTCACTGAAGCTATATCACGCATTTGTTGAGAAAAATATCAGCAAGGACATGTGTGTGGCACTCTAAACACACATGCAAAAACAAACCTCACACACGCCATCAGTCGCTCTCCCCCTCACATGTTTCTGCCATTACCCAGGGACCGGTGATTATGTTGCAAACAAACACACATAACTCTTCACACTTTCTCAATCCTGCCGTGTCGCCTCATTAGGTGCGCACACGCATAGGAGCACCTCGTCTTCCTACAAACCACCCAAACAGAGGCCCTTACTAAAGCTAATGAAGTGGAAGTCTCCTGGTAATGTGTGGCCCTTGAACATGTGGAATGTGTCTCGAGTTCTGAGCGTGGGTGTTGCAGTGTTTTGTATTGTTTGCTGTGCTCTTAGTAATCACAGTACAAGAGGTGTGAATGTGATATTTTACATTATAATGTGCTTATGGCAGGATAATGGCAGTCCACTTTAAAAACAATTCTGCTTTATGTAAAACTATTCAAAAAAGGGTGGTTGGGGGGGGGGATACATACCGCTAATTCAAAAGTAATCAGTGAAGGAATTTCTCTTCTAAATGACTTGAAATACTTGAGATGCTGCCTGTCAGCAATACAGTTGCAGTCCCGGTGTGCTGCTTTAATCAGCTGTTTTCTTTATTTCCTTCCGTTCCGTTAGGCAATGATTTAGCTGGAAAATGGAGCCTGAGCAAGAGGCAACCTCTGGGGCTGAAAACTGCCAACAGCAAGTTGCCAAAAGCTGCAGTTCCTCGAATGGCCACTTGACGCTGACTCCAAAAGTAACTATCCATAGACCCCCACACTTAAATGCCCAACTATACAGAAGAAAGAAATATGTTCACAGCCTGGTACAAAAACCAAAAAACTCTTTTGATCTGTTAAGCTAATTTCCCCATTCATGACAACTGTACTAGGGAGATTTTTTTATTCAGCTCACCCATTTAAATTATATTAAGGCTTAAAGTTATGCATAGTTAAGGGGATGGCCGCTTTGAGTAACAGGTGACTTGCCGCAGCAACCAGGGTTCATTGGCCCGCCTCAACTCCTCTGATGCTCCACCTCTTTGCCCATTTTTGGATTAGGCGTTAGTTAAGCGATTCCGGCACTGCCAAGATGGCGATGGCTGGAGCCACCCACTATCGCGAGGTTTACAATCGCTCTTCAGAAACCTATCACAGAGATCACAGAAAGTACATCTGCGTTTTATACAGTCTATGAGCCTGAGCTGTAGATGTGTGTATTATTTTTGTGTGTGTGTCTTTCCTTGAGTTCTCCATAGCAGCTTCCGGTGACGTTTTCACACAGTTGAAAGAAGAGGTCTGACTTTCTTTTTTATTCAGTCCTGTATAGGGTTGGTATTTGTTACCTGGTGCCATTTTGAATCTGGTTTCCTGCTGTCAAATCACTAAGCTCTCATGCTAACAAATCTTTTGTCAAACCTTTTATCTCTCCTTGCTGTTTTGTAATAGAAGCAAAGAGCAATGTAGAAAACATTCCGGCAGCTCATCGTAGCACTGACCTTTTTGGTGGTTGTCAGTGACCAAGCAAAAAAGGCAAAAGGACAAAGGTGTAAAAAGAAAGTTGAAAATTTTGAGAAGAAATGATAAAAGTAAATAAAGAAAAAGAAGCTAAACTGTCCAAACTCAAAGGTGGTAAATTACGCCTAGCACAAATAACTAAACAGACCTAGCCTTCCAAATGACACACAAAGATGTTATTCACACCCATGTACTAGCCCTAGACAGACACAAGGGGAAACCTGACCGACAACACTAAACATCTAACAAACTTAAAGATCCAAACATAAACGCAAAGAGCGAATTAGCTTTCCCAGGCTGCCGTTAAGATTATAAAAACACAGCTACATGTTCCTTGCAAATTAAAAAAAACACATGAAAGAGCTTTAACTAAATTTTCCATCCATCCGTCCTTTGTCAACCGCTTATCCTGCGTACAGGGTCACAGGGGGCTGACAGCTGACAACGGGCGAAAGGCCCTGGACAGGTCCCCAGTCCATTGCAGGGCCACACATAGACAAACAACCAGTCACACTCACAATTTAGGGTCACCAATCAAACTAGGCCGCATGTCTTTGGACGTTGGGAGGAAGCCGGAGCACCCGGAGAGAATCCATGCAGACACGGAGAAAACATGCAATCTCAACATAGACAGGCCGTGGCAACCGGGGTTTGAACCCGCGACCTTCTTGCTTTGAAGCCACAGCACCGTGCTGCCCGCTAACTAAATTATGTGCACCCAAAAATGCTATGCCTTCACTGGTGGGCAGCAGTTGTTGCAGCCATCACAATGGTTATAATGACATGTGGCGGTAAATAATGGCTGTAGATAACCTCAGCTGTAAACTTTTGGCCGTTGTCTGGTTTCTGTGCTCTCATCAAGCTTTCATCACAAGTTGCAGCCACTGTAGCCGGTGTGCGGCTGCTGGCAGAACCCATTTACTGCACTGATTTCTACTAGTCGTTTGAACCCCCTGGTTAAAAAATACACAAATTATTGTTAATGTCAACATGTCATATGTTACACCACTCATCACATTTTCATAGGTTATGGACATTAAAAATGTTTCTGGCTTCTACAGTAAGGCAGCAAAAGGGGATTATTTTGAATCTTTTAGTTTTAAATTCTTTAGTCACTTGCAATTGATGAAAGCTACTCCTGATTAGATTTGGATTCAATGAGCAGATTCTATACTGGATTTGGATTGATAAAATGTGATTAAACCATTTCGTATTTTTCTACAGCAGTTAGTTTAAGTGGTTATTATTTTAATTGTTTTGTAAACATAAAAAAACGTATTGATATCATGAACCAAACTGGGAGACAAACTTTATCAGATGATTACTGTCCTTAGAGGGTAAGCATCTCATTAAATTTGCTATTAGGGACTGCTGTAGCATTATGGTAACTTTGGCTTAACTGTGAAACGTCTGTTGGGACTCTTTCATCCTTTATCTGATTTTGAGGACAGATGGAAACCTGTAGCTGCAGGTCCAGTGTGAAGAACAGGCTGGATGAAGCCCGTCTTTTCACCACAACTACATGAGTTGTGAGTATAAAATAGAGGTGGCCTTCCTAAATTCCATAGTATTCCTTTAAGTGCTGTTGTTTTAGGTGACATGAAGCAATCTAACCTGTTGATTGGCGAGAAAGCTGAGAGAAACGATTTCCTGAAGGGTTGAACTGTCCTATCTACTAATAATTGTAAAATCACAGAGCAATCAGCGATGAGGGGTGACCGGGGACAAAAACAAGGGCCTTTCTATCGAGAAACTCATCTCTCCTGGTGCGAGCGATGAGGGACAGAACAGGAGGAGGAGAGGAGGGGGGAACAATTGGAAGTTGAGGAAAAGAAGGACATAGTGTGGTTGGGCTAGAAAGCTGTTTTTCTTTCTGTCCAGACATTTTTACTCAAAAACATCCCTCAGGTGCAGTACTTATTATGGAGCACAAAATTGCCTAATGTGCTTATTTCTACTGCTAATGCAGCAGGCAAGCAGGAAGACAGGGTATAGCTCTCCAAGGGAAAGTGTGCACTACAATAAGACCTGTAAGCACAATTTAAGTAATTAGATGGTGAGGCTGGAATTAAGGCCCCACGTGTGCCCACAAAATTACACACACTAAAACCCACACATGGCGTGCAAATACACACAACTGGACAGATAAATTAAGTACACACACAATTTGTGGTCATTTCCCCTAAATAATTCCAGTATCTCCGACTATGATGAAAAGCTGCAATAAAAAGCACATTCTAGTTATTCAACCTTTTCCCAGTCGTCTCTTTCCTTCTGTCTCTCCTTTTGACCTCTCTGCCTCAAAGTCTTATTAACAGTGAATAATAATTTTAAGTATAATTTTAACACCCATGCTGTACACGGCAGGTGGCTACTCATCCACTTGCAGTTTGAAACAAAGGATGGTGTGATGTAAATTTGGAGGAAGAGGCGGGAGACAGAGAGAGAGAGAGAGAGACAAAGGGAGGAGGAGGAGAGACAACAGTGGAAACTAAGTAGGAGAAGGAAACAGAGAAAAATAGACAAATGTTAAGTAGGAGAAAGAGGCAGGATGAGCAATAACAAGGGAGTTGTGGCAACGTGATGAAAACAGGAATAGAGCTAAGCCAGAAGAGCAAAGGAGGGGGGAGGGGGTGGGCAGCGAGAGGAAAACTGGAGGGATGGAGAAAAAGCGAAAGGATACAGAAAGGGGAGTCAGGATGGAAAATAGTGTGGGTGTGTGATTTATGCCTGGGGAGCTCTGTGTCTCCTGGTGAGGCTGCCTACTGATTCCCTAACCTGAGAGGCAGGGAGAGTGCGTGGGGGGGTGGGGGGGTGCACACGATCTGATCTGGCAATCAACGAACCCGCTGCTGTGTTTCTGTGACTTGAAATATTATGAAGGCTAATAATGTACACCAGGGAAATAACATGGTCTCCTCTTAATTTCCTTTTTTATATACCTGTAAAGTTAGCTCTATTGACCCATCTTTATGTTTTTTTCACTTTGCAGCTCAAAGACAACTAAATATTAAATTGTCTCTTTCATTGTATGTTCAAAAAAGAAAACTGTAAGAAATATGCTAATTGCTAATTTGCCTTCTTTCCGGGGGTCTAATGAGAAGATTGATAACACTCTCATATTTGTATGGTAAATATGAAGCTATAGCCAGCAGCCGGTTATAGATTAGGTAGCATAAAAATTTGAAACGGGGAAAAAAGCCTGGTTCTTGTCAAAGTTCAAAAATATGCCTAACAGGGTGGGGGGGACTTTGGCAATAGCCAGGATAGCAGCTTTCCCTCCAGCCTTTATGCTAAGCTAAACAAATATCCTCCGTTCAAAGGTTATAAAAATTCAGTCTACAAGCACCTCTAAAGCTCACTAATTAACACGTTATATCTCACTTGTTTAATCTATTCAAAAAACAGTACCTCTGCACCACAGCCAGGTTAGTTGCTAAGCTAAGTGGCTGCTGCCTGATGCTTCATATCTTTAATTTAAATATTGGTTAGAGATGGCTTCCCATTGCAACATTTAAGCCTAGTAAGACATAGTTGCACATATTGCACCACAGCACATACCGTTATATTACAGCAAACATAGTTTTGTTGTCGTCATAATATCTCTTGTTATAGATGGATAAAGGGCTGTTTACCTTGTTTAAATCAAATATATAAAAGTAAAGAAGCCATCTATTCTTGCTTTATAGTTCTTCTGTGTATTTGCCCTTGCATAAATGCTATGCATCAAGCTGGCTAAATTGCCTTGCGTAGCTGGATAGAAATACAAACACATGCTCACACTGAGATGGCACACTGGTACTCCATGCAGAGAGACAACACACACATACATGCAAAGGTACATACAGAGGTAAACATACCTGCTGTGCAGAATCTGATTTCACACTTCCCTGCTAATTTCTATTGACTAACGTGATCTATCGATCTCACACTGATCACAGCTGATGATGTTATGCTTACACGCTTGACTAGCAGATTGTGTGTTTTCTGAGGGGCCAGAATAAGTAATACACACCTCCATTACCTGCTGAGTGTTTACATTCATGGGAGTCGTGTGTGTATGTCCCTGTATTTATAGAGTGTATGTGCCTTCTTCTACATCATACTGGCACATCTATATTAATCAGGGGGTTGTAAGTCAGTGTAGTAGCCCCTTTACTGTTTATGTGACTGTGCTCCTCTGTCATCCTACATTACCCATAATTACCCACAAGAAAGAGACAGCACGTATCCCCTGGGACAGATGGGCTCACGTATACAGCACACAGACAAAATAACAAAGAAACAAGTCTCATGCAGACAGTGTATCCTCTTAATTACCTTTTCTTCAGATGCATCATATGTACTGTAGGAAAACACAAATTGATATAGCTGGCGGCCATCCCACTGCAAGCATTACTGCTTGGTGTACTAGTTGGTATGCTTATCTCAAATTTGTCGTCAAAGAAATGATATATGATGTGGCATGCCGGCGTTTAAGTATGCTAGCATGCTCAGCACACCCTGTGTGGGGCAGAATTTTCGATCGCAATTTGCATTCATTTAATCTCAGACCACTTTTTAGGCTGTCTTCACAGTAACATATGCAATTAATGAGATGTAGTTCACAGACAGGAAGACCAAAAGAAACACAAGTGATCTGTTAAAATGATGGCTTTCTGGCTTTCACGCACACAATAGGTCTCCATTACTGTTTCCCTTCTGACTTTGGCAGGATCATTACAAACAGAGCCACAGCACCAGCGTAATAATAGACGCATGGCACACAACACTAAAGGCAATGCAGCTTGTTACACTTACCTTGATGGCCTGACTATAAGATGAATCTGATTTTCTATGGCTGTTAGCCAGTTTTATTTTGTTGTTATCCCTCCTGGTGTGTCTTATGTGACGTTTACTTTGTTTCTCGTGATTAATTCTTTGCACCTGCCCTCATGTGTTCCGCCTGTTTTCAATTACCCTGGCCCCTTTGTTTCGCTATATATGTTTGCTTGTTCTCTTTGTTCTTGTCAGTTCATTAGTTCACGTTGCCAAGTGGCTCCCCTGTTTATGGGCTATCCTGCTGTATTGGGGATTTCATACTTTGGTTCTTGCCTACCTTTTTTTGCTTTTCGTCAGACTACCTGCTTTGCTTGAATTGTAAGTTTATCCTGTTCATTAATAAATCCTGAGAAACAGTTCGGGCCATGCTTAAGTGTCTGCATCTAGGCCCAAATTCCTGCTTCATGTGTCCGAGCTTGACAACCCTGTAACAGTGGCAGCAAAACACAGTACACAAGCTACCAGAATCTCCCGTAGGTCAAACTGTACTTTCTAAAAACACTTAAAACTCAAAAATACTCACTACAGACTCTGTAGCCTAGCAACATTAAGGCTGCAAACAACCTATAATGCAACCTACTCTTTAGGAGCCAGTGTTGAGATGTGAATACGTAATTGTCTCGTCTTAGCCCCAAGGAGAGACGACACTTCTCTAATTTCAGTGTCAAATTGCTAGCCATTAAAAAAAAGTAGTGTAGCTCCTGTAGCTTGCAAATGTCATTCTACAGAAAATACACAAAATATGCCTCTTATTATTAAAATTATAAAATTATTTCCATGATCAAGGTGCAGCATTTAGCTTCACTTCCTACTCTCTCCTAAATGGCTTTAATCATATACTCAGAAATGTCATGTGTAAGAACATTATATTCTTTTCTTTAATGGCAATATGACTCTCTTTGATCACTCTTTAACCATGCAAAGAATATTATGCAAATGTTACTAAGTGCCTGCCAGCATGACTGCTTAGAAACTGAACATGATGGTTACCTGTAAGGCTCCAGCTAACGATTATTTCAATTATTGATTAATCTGTCGTTTATTAATTTATTTTTTTACTTTCAATCAATTAGTTGTTTTGAATTATTGATAAAATGTCAGAGGATATTCGTCATTTTTGCTGATTAAATGACTAAATGCGATGAATCGATTCAAATTTTTGCCATTACAGGGTGTCCGCGGGGTCTTAAAGTCTTAAAAGGTGATAAATCAATTTTGAGAAAATTAAGGTCATTAAAAAGTATTTTTAATACTTCTTAATGGCCTTAATTTTCATTAATTTTAGTCTTAATCACCATTTAAAATCCTGTTTGTCCAAAAGTTTGTTTGCTAAAAGTGTATGTGAACGTATTTATAATGTATAGCCAAAAATACTAGACAGGCAGAGAGTAGTGACTGTGTGATTCGTTTCTGTAACGTTAGGTGCAGGGATCTACGTGCACCTATTTCACTCTTACAAGCTCCAAAAAATAGATCCGTGCGAACCGGAAAATGATTTAAGAGTACAACCGACAGTAATCTCCCACCCCACTGGACCCGTAATACTGATCGTCCAAAACATAGTCGGTGTGGCGATCAGAAGTAACGGGATTAACCCGGTTAGCCGATCGTTCTGTAGCTACTTAAACAGCCCCGTTCCTGAAAAACAAGAGCGAGATGTGCCACCAGCAGCTGAATCGGAAAGACAGAAGACAACAGGGAAAATTCAAGGAGCGTGTGGGTTTGGCTAACGTTAGCTGGCTATTTAGCTAAATCGGTGCCTTTTATTAAAACCATTCAACTGTTCATAAAGCCGATGCTCTCGTTAATGTCACTTTTTGGGAACAGATCAATCACAGCCTGGATAGACAGGGATTTTTAAAAAGTTTGATTCATTGTGCTGCATAAAAGGTTATGATTATTGAGAGTTAGTAGCCTGCCCAAAATCAAGGTTGGAGACTATCATGTAGCCTCCAGCACTTTTCCTTTCCCTAAACCGAAACAGATGTAATTTGAATTAGTATTAGTGGTAAGTTATATACTATTATATGAAATTATATTGAATATAGTAACATAATGAATGTATTAATATCAAACTTACAGACATTACCTACATTAACAAGCCTGTGCTACACCGCCTACACTACTTACGTTATTCATCACTCAGTTTATTCTCTTCATCTTTGTTCCCTGCTGGCCTATATGAATTTTGTTGTATTGATCAAGTGGTCGATTAAAGTTATCACACAGAAAAATTCACATTATCTTGTTTAAACCAACCAAAACACAAAATTACACTGTGTTTCACATGATTTGCTGTAATGTTGCGTAGATAAGCGTCATAGCTTTTGTAAGACAGCTGCTTTTCGCAGGCAATCTGAGCAGTCCTTCACATAGTAAACCTTTGGCTCATGCAGGCTGTTATAGGCAACTGAGAAAGTTGGTGAATGCCTCAATTTTTAGGTGGCGTTACAACCTGATGACATATAGGCAATAAATGTTATTCCTTTTAAAACTCAAAAATGTCCCATTTAAAGGTGTGTGGTTGATTTACTCGGTTAGCTCAAAGTGGCTCGGCAGTCTTAAGGTATGTTGAAAAAGTGTTGAAAAGGTCTTAAAAAGGTATTGAATTTTACTTCAAGATTCCTGTATATACCCTGCATTAATATCCTGTTGGTTGACTAACTGACTAATTGTTTCAGCACTACTATCATTTCAAACTGGAAGAGCATTTACCGATTACTGTCTACACCAGGCTATACTGTCTTGATTTGTTGCATAGAAACAACATTGTACAGGACTGAGAAGTTTTTTCCATTGTGATTTCTTCTCAATTCTTTCTTTCCTTCTGAATGTTAAAGCAAATGATTTCATAGCCACAACTTGAGAGCACCTCTACTATGCTCTGTAAATGTTTGCAATAGATTGCTGCAGAATTGACAAATGCCAGAAAGACATATCCCTGGCACCTGTTTATTTTTACCCCGCAGTATTTAGGCACACAATTTCATAGTGGGATCCAAAAGGATTTTATCGCATGTGTGCGGTAGGTTTAAATCCATTAAAGACAAGATCCAGCAGTTCATGCAGCAGCTGATAAGTGGGGCAGCTTAGCATCATGCAAATGTGGTGTAGAGTTTGTGCCAGTTGAGAAAACTTATACTTTAAATCAGGACAGGTCACTGTCCATAGGATGGGAATATTCAGTGTTTGAGTGCTGACTCACAGAAGAGTTTATTTTGAAATAGCTGAACATTGAATAGCAATGGGTAAACAGGCTTTTCACAAACTTTTTGGAATTTCAGATCAGTGATAGTCCACGTCTGATGACGGCAACTCATTTCAACCGATCAAATTGCCACACATTGCCCACATTTTGTCATCCTTTGATGTGGGGTTCAAAGGTTTGCAAAGCTGTCAACGGTTGTCTTCAGATACATCACCCGCAATAAACTGTGAGCTGAAAGCCAGGCAGACCTCTTGACGCTCTTGCTTGCTCTGTTTCTCTTTTACACAAGACCAAACAGACATTTTAGAGCAACAGATCTCAGCCATGGCAGACAGCGAGCAGAAGCATTCTCAAGGCCTGTTGGAAGGGAAACGTGGATGCTTTCAGGCTGGAAAATGTAGCGCTGCCAGGCAGCTCAATACACACACACACACACTCACACAAACAAACACGCTCACGGTGATGGAGGGAGATGGCAGAAGATGGATGGTCAGGTCAGGGTGATATGACTGCAGAGTGGTTAGGAAGATAAGCAAGAGACAGACGAGCTTCCCCTCTACCGGCCGATTGATGAGCTCGGGGTCTTTGGGACGGGACGGGATAAAGGGGGTGGCGGGTGGGGGCAAGGTAAAAAAAGTGGTGAAATATCATTCAATAATGGCTGCCTGGGAAGATAGGAAAGGTGTGAGAGCTGGGAGATTTGATAAGAAATTCACAGAAGAAAACAGACGTTACATTAGCTAACAGCTAATTTGTTTGTTAGCTTGAGCGTAGCTTTCTCTGATGCTACAAATTAGAACTTGGAAAAATATTTGCTATACTAATTACAGTTGCTCCACTTCTAACTCCAAAGCAGCTGTAATCGCTCAAGTTTACACCTTATCCTTCCTAATTTACACCATCAAAACCTGTCCAACCGGTGCTGCGGATCTGTTCAATATCAGCCACGACTGCGCGGCTTGTTTCATTACACTGATTTTGTGTCATACATGACAAGAAACAATGCAAAGGAAAACAAACATCTTGTCACTCCCTAATAGTCTTCTCATCACCGGCAATTTTTCTCTTCATCAAGTATGATTCTGGGTCTTTCCGTACACAACTGATAAATGAGGAAAAGGCGCCAATCTTTAATTTAAGGTTTTGCACATAATGTATGCATACAAGCTGTTCTGCAGTGACTGTGCCAAACTGTAGGCTTTGAATTATTCTGCTTTTTTCCTCCAGACTCTTCGAGTTCACCGTTCACTGAAACGATTGTGCACACAGAACACACACGTACTCTCCCTCACAACTTTGACTGACTGAAACTTGCTTTCCACAGGCAGGTGGCACATCTGTTTTAAACCCAACTCTACTCCGGCAGAATACTGAAAACATATGCAGAGGCAGCAGCTATTTCCTAAATGTGGTGCTTAATACACCGCAGCAGTCAGTACCATCACCTGCAAGGCTCTATACAGTGCATGTTTTGCAGGTACTCATCATTGGTGGAGACGTGCGAGGCGTTTTCTTTATCTGATTGTCAAATCATCAGAATTCCATTTTTTAATATTTTCTTGTTGTTGAAGACGGGCTCGGGGCTAACACGGGTGCTGACATCAGTTAGGGTGTTCTCATTGTGCTGGGAAGCTAACCAAGCGTTTTTTCCCTCTGCAAATAAGTTTCTAATGGAAGGTAAATTCCGAAGTCAGCAAAAGAGTAAAACATTTTTAGAAAAATGGTCTGTTTACTGTACAGCTTTAACACCCAGCACAGTTCAAAACTCAGGTCCATTGTGAATCAAAATAAACTGCATTTAACACGGTTTAACTTTCACATACACATTCTTCAATAAAATGACACATTGTCAAATCAGTAGATGCAAACTCAACAAGTAGATTAATAAAAGTGATCCTACCCTTGGTGACATTTCTCACTTTTTCAATTTAACTCAACTATAATGTCCACTTGCACTTTGAGTGTTTCAAAGCAGCATGTATACTATTGTTTACTGACGTGAGAATACTTGAACAAGACATTATAGCAGAAAATATTTTTAATTAGCTATGGAAGTACTATGTATAACACACATAGAAGTATTACCCAAATCTGTTTTACCCTCAACTGTACAGAATGTATTTTTACATCTACTTAACATCTGACTTTTGTTTCCTACAGTAACTCTGGGAATGGTGTGTAACACAAAATGCACAAATATTTTCATCTTCTTTCGTGTAAAAATATTTAAGTAAAATATTGTCATATTTAAAATCAAAATAGTTATTAGATTGTTGTATTGTGTTTACATTGTATTTCTGACATCTTATCCAAAGGGATTTATTGTGGTTACACACCCATGTGAAGTTATTACATTATTGATTACCACAGTATTTAACCATTACCAGTCTGCAAGAGCCCAAACATTGATTTTCCAGTCTGTTTTTAGACAACGGTGCTGAATTCTACTCGTTCACATGGCGGAACTTCAGTTTCCAACTTTTAAGGTAAATGATAGTTTTAATTTTTTGCTTCTCCCTCTTCCACCCTTTCTCTCTCTTTCCTCTGTGGAACAGTTTTGTTGTCTTTTGACTGCTGCCATCACACAGAGCCTTGAGGACAATTTGTCCTTTTTGAGGAGATTGTACTGTGACATCCTGCTCCTCTGAAAGTCTCTGCTGGCAATTCCTGTACTGTGTTTACCCCCTTTTATCTCAGTTAACTTTTTCTTCTTTCCTACAGTAAAGTTAATTTCAAGCTACTCTAGTCTGAAATTTTTTCAACCATGGAGAAAAGACAACAACAGTGTTTTCTTGGGACTTGAGGGTGAGCCACTCCATGATTTTCCTTTCCATGGGGCATCAGATGGCGCACTAAGCGGAGCCTCAAAGAGTGGACGCCAACACAAGATAGGAAATAATAATAGCAAAACAACAAACCACAATGCTTTAAGCTTGGCTGGTGAATCAAACTAATTAGCAGCTAAGCGCCTGGGACCTTTACTTAGTCATCTGAGAAGCCCATTAAAGCCCCCCCTCACCTCCTCTCCCGCTACTCTCTTGCTTTCTTGCTCTCACAGTAAATTTATTTCAGGAGACACCACTTTGAACATTGTATTCTCCAACTTTTACCCTAATTTCTGGCCTTCTTGTTTTTGCAGATCTTCTTGTGTCATTGGGATGTTGAATCACAGTTGTATAGTACATCTCAGCGTTTAATGGTAATCTCTTTTTTAGCACTATCGCTGACCGTGAAAACTAACAGCATAATCACAGAACAGTGAAATAGCAGTGTAATGGACTTTATTGACTCTTAATTTGCACAGAAATGTTTCTTGGTTGTCTCACGAGGCTCTTTTATTTTCCTTAAATTGTAATTATGGCTTGTGTATCTCATTGCATTGAGTTGTCCTTAGAGTGTAAGATGGATGGATGGATCGATAGACCGGAACATGGGAAGGTGAGTAGGAAGGATACTTGGATGGTTGGATACTTTGATATGAAATAGGGGGGGGGATGGATGAAATTATACTTAAATGGATTCTATAGATGGATAGACGGCATGAATACTTAATGGATTGATTGATATATGGATGGCTATTTGGGTGAATGGATAGATGATTAAAGGATAGTTGTACAGGTACTTGGATCAATGATTGGATCGATGGGATGACTGAATAGATGGATGGATGAATGGGTACTTGAAATGGATTCTTGGATGGATGAATACATAAATACTTGGATGGATAGATGGATAGATAAGGGACAAAGAGACAGAAAGGTGCCACCTAGTGTAACATGTGCTTCGGGAATGAAAAATATTTTCCTATCACAAAACGCAGAATTCTCTGTGGCATTGGCAAGTTGCCAGGAAAGGCTATACTGTAATGTATTTCACAACATATGTATAGTACACTGTTGGTGGGAACATGGGAGCAGCTCTGAGCAGCTCTTGTTGTCTGTTAGTGCGCACCTTAATTGGGGAATTATGGCTATCGTTGTATTTCAGTATCACATGAAAGGCACATCCTAAGGCAAACACCAAGCCTGTGTCTGAGCTGGTCCTAGAGCAACCCCAGCCAAAATCAATAACAAAGGTCATTGCTATTCCAATCATAGCCAAGCCTATGCTCTCTGTTTCCTGTACTTCTTGTCTCAAAAAAACGTGCACATGATAAACACTCCCTCTGTGGCATTATATCAATAAAACGAGGACACAGTTCTGTCGGGGCTAATATCATGCACATATTTATTTATCTTATTTTGCTGCATTAAACGATAGAGCGAGTGTGAGAGCAGAATAATGGTTTGGTGTTTATTAGGTGGGTTTCTGCCAGGCTGAAAGATCCCTGCTGAGAGTGAGTGCCGCTATGTTGAGACACAGATTTCAAAGGAGCGCTATCTAGATCAAGGCTCCGTCTGATTCACACAATCACAGACTAGCTGTAGTCATTGTACTGCTGTCAGTCAAGTCCGTCCAACTTTTCTCTGCAGTCGATTTTGGTCATCGCGGGTTTGGCTGTCAGTGATGGAGGAGGTGAGAACATCTGCTCTGTTAATCTGTGGGGCCATAGTTTTTTTTCCTCACTCTCCTTTTCCCTCTGAACCTGCGGTTCCTGAGAACGCAGCATGGATGTCAGGCTTCGGCTCCAAATCTAACACGCTGCAGTGAGCCAGTGAAATCGCTAGGTGTCCACCATCTGTGTGCGTGACCTGCCAAATGTCATGTCATCATCATCACTATCAGTCAAAGCTGCATCAATCTCTGTGTGAATCTCTGTGTTTGTGCCTGACAATAGGGCATAGCTTTTAGTGCTAGGTTCACATGCATGCTTGCACTTCAGTTCTTTTGTCAAGTTATTCTTTATTTATCCCCATGAGGAAATTCGTCCTCTGCTATTTGACCCAACCTAAAGGAGCAGTGGCAGTGCCTGGGGACTAGCTTATTTTATGAGGCCAGTGCATTGGTCAAGGGCAATGGCAGGAGAACTACCTCATACCTAAGCTGCTGGGGATGCATGTTTGTGTCCTGTCCCCCAGGGGTGTCTAGGGTTTGACTACTAAAACACTTAAGTTAAAAAAAAAAAAGGAAAAAAGAAAAGTTATCCAGGTGGCTTTTCCTAGACATCATGTGCAAACGTGTTTGCATAGTTAGTTCTATATGAATGTGATTTTTACTAGACATGTATGTTTGCAAGTGCACACATTAGCGTTTGTATGTATCTGTACAGTTGTGATGGAATGTCACGAAGTACATTTAGTCAAGTACTTTGGTACAATTGTGAGTTAATTCAATGCTAGTTTTACTACTACTATATGCTTCTAAATCTCTATATCTATGGCAAATATTGTACCTTTGACTCACCAAATTCCTTTGTAGAGCTCATAAAATACAATACATATATTATAGATTAAATTACCAAACAGTATAAAAAGTTAGCAAACTCCATCTAGACCATAGATACTGTACATGTGCAACAGTAAAAAAAAATCCAGTAAGAACATATACCCTGTAATAAAATAGTACACCTGTAATAAATACTTTAGCGTGTAACGTTATGGTGTTAACAGTTCTGTACCATTACTTAAGTAAATTTTTTTGCAGTACTTGTGATAGAGTATGTTTACGTTGTTTGTAGTGGTTAATTTAAGCAAAGGATCTGCATACTTCTTGCATCCCCGATCTGCCATGTTTGTGTCCGTCTGTGAAGAGGTGTTAGTTGCCTGTGTGAGGAAGCCTGTGTTTGTGTGTGTGACACCTGACCACCATTCATCTGCCCATCTGTTGTGGAGACTCTAACAGGCTCGGGCCGCGTCTGCTACAAATCAGATGCAGAGCTCATTTCCTGCAGTCTTACAGCTGCAGTGCATACTGTTGTCTTTTCTCTTACCTGGTAGGAGTTGGTTAAAATACAATTAGGTTCTTCTTTACTTCCCACTTTGTGAGTACACAATTGCATTACATATGGAAGGAATCACACAGTACATAATGCTGTCTGTTGTACACTATCACTTTCCAAATTGAAATATGTACAATAAAAATCTAGTTTTAAATATTTATTTTGTGTTTTTTTTCTTCCTTGTCAATTTTGTGCTGACTAATGCATGGCCATTTGTGATTATATACTTCTACTTTATTTGTGATCTGTACGTTTGTAACCCCACCCCTTTATAACTTTTAATACATATTTATATCTTTAAATACCAATAAAAAATGATCACCAAAAAAATCTGGTTTTATATTGTTTGTTTATTCATCTTCCAGGCCAGAGGCACATCAAACCGGCTCTGCATGTGTAAGACAGCAAATGTCAAAGCTATAATGAACTGTATGTGAGGTGAATCAATATTGTGTTATAACAGTGGTGCAATTAGTGCTACAGATCTTTATTTATATGAAAATGTTTTTGATGTGAAGTTATGTATCATTCGGCATGAATCATATTGGGTTTTATTGACATTGTTTTCCCAACAACCCAAACCCATACAATATCAGTTCTTCCAGCAACTGGCCAAAAATGACATTGGTTTAGATTTAGGTGACAAAGCCCCTCTGCCGGCCATAGGAATCATGACTCTTGTCTGTTGGGAGGAAAGGAGGAAATATCATGACAATATAGAGCCACAAAGTGGATACATGGGTAAACAGACTATGAAATGGTAGACCGCCTGTTAGCCTAATGTTGGCAAAGTTGTTTTTGTGCCTAAACCTAACCACACCTTAACCAGGAGGCTGTGGCTCAGGAGGTAGAGCGCATTGGCCACTAATCGGAAGATTGGCGGATCCTCCAATCTGCATGTCGACGTGTCTTTGGGCATGATGCTGAACCTCAAAATGCTCCTGCTGTATGAATTTTAAATTCTCTTTTGGATGAGCAATTGGCACCTCTGTTATCAGTGTATGAATGAGGACTGTGACGTAGTGTAAAAGCACATTAAGCGGTCGGAAGACTTGCAAGGCGCTATACAAGTACAGAGTTGTACCATAGAGTTGTCAGATCAGAGGATTAAATGAAGGTAAATGAATGATGACATTTTGTCATTTCATTTGTTGGTTTTATTTGTGCGAGAATTTGACAGAGATAGATCTTGCTTTAATAACAAAAAACGTGATGCCAGATAGGTGCAGGAAACCGTATTTTACTGTTGTTGTTTACTGTTACTCAGACCCAAAAAGACAAACCCTTACATTTCTCTAAACATGTTTTATGCAAATCAAACCCTCTTTGAAGCGATATTAGCTTTTTTTTCTCATTCTAATTTCCATTTTTAATTGACATTGTTATATGATATTACTAAATTTCAAGTGAGTTACAGCTGAGCACAGTCTGCCAGCCGGCATAGGCAGTATTCAAAATTCATCTTCAAACAGCTCGATCACCTCAATCTATGGAGTCCCCGGTGATGAGGGACCTGGCCTTCTGGCTGTGTTATTCTATTATAGAGCAGCTCATGAAAAAAACAGCTTCCTCTCTGCTCATCCCCAAAATAAGATTTCGATTGATTAAATGCCACTGTTGGAAGGGAGCATCATCAGATTTGACCAAAGTCTCTCAGCGTGTTGCCACGGCTCCAAATGGGTGGAGTTCAGAGGAAGTCTGTGGGAAGATGAATGTATAGAGAGGGAGAGAAGGAAGGCGAGGAGGAGGAGGATGAATGTATAGCAGAGTGGAGAAAGATGGAAAGGAGGGGAATCGAGAGGGGAGAGAGAGAAGCAGCAGCGTGATGGATGGTGGGAGGGGTGTGGTGGCAGCAGGTGGGGTGTAGGAAGAAAAAGTGAGACTGAGAGATTTCTGCCCGATCTGCAGCATAATCATCCAATGTGTCTCCGTCTGGCTTGGCAAAGACATCATTAAAGAAACCCGAGGTCGTCTGGGTTCACGGAGCCTGCCGAGGCTCCCTTCCCTCCTGCCACTCAATTTGTATAATTTACCTCCGTTCCGAGAGTCTTTTGAAAAGAGCCTGTTTGACCCCTAATGTGGAGGAGTCAAAAAGTTGCGTCTAAATGAAATGGATGGCTGAGAGACTCCCTGCGAGTGTGTGGCCAGTCAATAGCCTGGCAGGGAGATGCTGATGATGATTCTAGGAGATGGCTGCGCTTCGGAGGAGTTGTTTAGGTATGCAGGGCAGAGCACGAGAGAGAGAGAACAAGACAAGAGAGGTGGTGATGGGAGGAAAATGAAAAGTTGAAGTGTGCCCTTCCCTGAGGTGATTTGTACAAGTGACCCCAGATTGAAGGGATGCTCAGTGGCACGCGTACTCCTCCGACTCCTCTGCAAACGGGCGTACGTTCCGTTTATGTTTCATACTCCGTCATGATGAGGCTGCACTCCAAGGGATGGAGGAACAGAGGGGGTGAGAGTGTATGGTGCAGTGGAGGAGTGATTACCCGGCATGGAGCTGAGGGATGAGAGCCGAACGGGTATTTTATTTTGTCAATTGGAGTGTGCAAATGGAAATGTCAGAGCAGCCGGAAAACTAATGAATCTGATAGGAGAGATGCCACCTCTCTCTCGCCGAATGCCTGATCAATTGCCATTGTCTTTTCTGGGCGCTAATGTTTTTTCGTTGTTATTTTTTTGATTGTTTTCTCCTCCTGGCCTGGCTATTTTGCGGTTAAGAGTTTGATGGTGAATTTTGAGTCAGGGAAATAAAGGAATCGATCTCAGACGGGAATCAATGCTTTCATCTGTTACTGACACGTCTGGGCCTGTGAAAGATGTGATCTTTGATGAGAGTTCTCTAACTCAGTTAGCAAAGTAAACATAAACAAAAGAGGGGGGTGCCAGCCCCTGTACAATTTGGTTGCCTCTGCCTGGGTCACAGTTTTAAAAAAAACAAAACACATGTCAATTTAGTCTCATTTATTTCCACGTTTCCATTTAGTGACAGATACACGCTGATACTGAAATTCCCTTATGGCAATAACAGAAAACAAGTTGTCTCACTTCAATTAAGCAAGTAACTTCCATAACCTTGGAGCATTTTTGTGCATCCGTGAAACAAAGTGACAGATGTGCTTAGTTTAAATTTAGACTGACAATGATCCAGTGTGTCGGGGCTTTGTGCTTGTTCAGTCACAATTTCTGGTTACTTGATGATTGTTGCAAAGACTGGGAGGGCTGCGCGGGATGAAAAGAAAACCCTGCATTTGCACTATTCTATTTTGACAAGCAGGCTAATTTCTGCCCAGGGTCATCAATATTTCTGACACTTCCGTGGTGGCATAAATATAGAATGAATGTCCCTTTGTTGTGCTTGGGGAGCTACGTGTCTCCGAGCATCAACAAAAATCACTTGGATCTGTTTGTTAGCTTGTTCAGTCAGTTGACGAAACTGTCGCCGGTCCCGCAGGAGTCTGTCTACTTTCAATATCATGCATCATAAACAATATCCAATTTGGACTACTGAGCTATGAAAATACACTGGGAGGGAGATGACAAAAAATCGGCCAGCTGTGTGAGTGATGAGTAAAAGCACTGGTTTGCTGTAAAACAATTCCAATTTATGTTGGGCAAAGCAACATTAATGGTTTAATCTAAAGAAAAGAAAAGTACAATCAGTGTCGTTGAATCTTACCGTAAAAAAAAAGCAGCTATGCATTTGGCTGCCTACCTGTCACACACTAATGTGGCTTTTGTTGAGTTAAATCCCTATCTGTCTCCTGACCGCCATGGGCTTAAGACCTCTTTGTTCAAAGAGCGGTCCCATTCCTTTGATTGAATCCCGCTCATTACCACAGTTCCCTTTCTGATTCTGATCAGGCTCAAACAACACCCCTCACATTTTCTCACCTTGCTAATCCTTCGCCAGAGTTGCGAAAAATGGCACTTGCTCAGTCTACGGCCTCCGTTTGAGGGCAGCGGGGGTGGACCCAGCAGACCAGCTTCTCCCGGCTCCAAAGCAAAATCCCATCCAGACAAAAATAGGCATGTCTTAAAATCGAGATCCAGAGAAGAGCCTTTCCCTCTAATGACCTGCAGGACTAAGAGAGAGGAGCCAGGCCCTCGTTATCACCCATGTTCTTTTGGACACACTTCAGAGGATGGAGGAAAGCTTTCTCTTTTGACAGAACTGAGACAGGGCTTACAAATGGCACAAATCTCTACAGCTAGTCGCACAGAGAGTACATAAATATAAGGATTTTAGTCATATTTATTTATTTTTTTGCCTTTTTTGTGACACGTTTTTCTGATCTTAACATATTCAGCAGTAGGCCTTTAGCTTCACAAAAACTATCTAGTAGCCTTTCATTTCCCCAGTGAGAGATAAATGTTTTAACATGGCCTCAAGAGAGAATAATTTGTTATTGGGACAATAATGAATGTGATGGTATTCCACAGTCTGGTGCTAATTCCACCATTAACATAATACAATTTAATAGGTCGCTCAGTTTCTTTTATTTCATAGATGAACAGCTTTCAGTCAGTAGAAACATCATTCTGGATGCGTACATTATGGAGGAGAGCAGATTGCCAGACTGTTAACTACCCCGCTCCCTTCATTTCAATTGCAAATAATCTAGATAGATAATTTATGTAAAACACAATTATCATCAATATGAAACGGTCATTCAGTTTTGCTGTGATCTAATCTAAACTGGTGGATTTGTCTTATCTGGAGATAAGAGGAAGCATAAGATGTTGGATAGAAGAGACAAGTGCAAATATCAACAGAGACAAAAAGAAAGAACGAGGGAGAAAAGAAAATCTATCAAAAACATAATGAAGATCAAGCATGGAGCTTTGGTTATTGTTATTCTAGTTTCCAGGGAAGCGTGTAATGAACTGTAGGAATATGGTTGTTTTGTATAACCTTACCGGGAGTCACATGCTGCTCCACAGTGGATGGAACCACACAGAGCTGCTATCCACAAATACTGTGGGGGGTGGGGTGGGGTGATTGATGGTAGACTGCCGCCATTTGTGTGTTCATTTTGGGAGCATGTTTAAAATATTGGTGTAAACAGCCCTGACAGACAGCAGGGAGAGGCACACAATTACCTTTCCTTACTTTAGCTTAATTAGCGCGAAGGCCTGAGCAAGGGACAAAACAGATGAGTGTGGTGTGTATAAATGTGCTCGTAGTGCAGCCAGTGTGCACAGGGATGGAGAGCAGTACAGCACTTTATGTTGCGCTGATTCCTCCGCTGAATGGCCCTCATGAGCCTTGACCCCCATCTAATAACATCCATCCATCCCTCTCTACCCAACGCTGCCATCATTACATCAAACACCGTCTGTTATGATGAAAGAGACATGTGGGGCCATTTTATTTAGGCCATAGTCCCCCTTGCTGCTGCATTCCTGTAGAACACAAATTCTCTAGAGCTGACCTAAAAGCATTTTGTATTTTCTGAGATTAAGAAGAGAGAAGGAATTCTAATAACCAAAGTAGAGTTATACATTGAGGAGGAATAAAAAGGGGCAATTTTCCCTTACAGATTTCCTGCTAAATACTGTCTCTTTCTGGGGGGGGATCGGAAAAACCCTGTTCTTCTAATTAAATGAATGCCAGATTGCATGATTTTGATTGAGTGTAAGTTCAAGGTAAACATGATAAAGCATGCAATGAAATAAAACAAGAACCAATCCAAATTTATTTTGGAATATAATATACAAAAAGAGCACACAGATAATTTCAACTAAACATTTCTGTGTATTATGAGACAAATGAAACCAGAAAATACAACATTTAATTATGACATTATCATGGGAATTTGTCATTTAAACATTAAATTGTATAAATGTAATCTCTGATTTTAGAGAGCCTTAAAGCTGCTTTATGACTGTTTTTTTCAGGTTTCATTTTTTTAGGTGGAATGTTTTTAAGGTAGTTCCTCCTCAGTTTTAAATTAACCATTTTATAGCCACACTGAAAACACGCTGCTTGCATCTGTAGTACCATGAAATCATACAGTACATGATGAGCAAATCATATGAGTGGTGTTTATGCTTTTTACTCTAATTTTACTCTTTGCCTTTGTTTCAAAATAAGAGCACACTGTTATTTTAGAAAATTTCCTCCTCAATAAACAGGATTTCATATGCATGTTTTCATTTGAACTTAATTTCTCTCATTGTATTTCTATTCATTGTTGGCACCTCACTTACCAGTCGACAGAAACACAAACTCCTTAAGATGTGTGATATTAAACCAAAACTGCACTTTACTGCGTCTGAGCGTCGTTGATGATTTTCCCCTGTCATGATCTTGTGTACTATCCCCTCTAGTATTTTGTTGTTGCTGTTTAGAGCAAGGACTAAAGTTCTGGCAAGAAACAAATATGAATGTCATTTTTTTCACACATAACTAGAGACCATCTTGCCATGGGATCACTCCAGCCAATGGAACACATGACATGAGAGAAGTGAGTTTAGCGATAACAGGTGAATTGTTCATTTAATGTGCCTGACCGTCCTCACTGGGTCAACTTTTAAGATATGTTAGTTTTGACATAATGTATATATATATGTGTTTTGCCAAACCGTTCCCTGGTTTTATACAGGGCATGTACAACAACTAAACATGGTTAGTTGTTAATGTAGAATGTCTCATTATTGGCAGGAGATTTTGCTCAGACCACAGCCATCTTCAAACCCAGATTAATTTTGATTTCAACTGCACACCTGTAAAGTTTCATGACTGTATTTTGCATGGTTGTGGCAAAATCTGTCCACAGACACACACACACACACACAAACAGACTCAAGGTGAAAACAATACCAGCCATGCTGTTATGGCTGGTAAGAATAGACTTTTACTGAACACTTGCACACAAAACACACAATCTTGAACTTATTAAGATTAAGTTTTTATAATTCCCCATCATCTTCCATCTCCTCCTCTCAAACGCTCCCCTGGTTATATAAAAAACTGTGATAGTGCAGATGCTCTATCAATTTGGCCTGTGCAAAATTACCAGTGAGTAAATTAACATGTATGCATGCCTTTGCAAACTAGTTAAATATGCACTCTTTATTTCAATCAAAAAGTCCTGAAGACAGATCTACTTTACCTCAAAGCTCGGTAACCAGCATGAACAGCTATTACCTAAATCGCCTTCAAACCTTCCATCTGCCTAATAGAGAGCAAAGTCTGCAGCAAGTCTTTTTACAGATGCGTCCATGTGAAGCATTACATAAACAAGCCTGCAGTAAAAGGTGGTACTTATGCAGGCACGATAACTGTAGGAGCCTCTTCCACCACTTCACAACAAGACTTTAATGATCAGTGATGATTGATGTGGGCTGCCATTAATATAAATGGCATCAGTAGCACTAATCATTCTAATGGGAGCGATGGTGCATCAGTGCCATGAGGTTGACAAAGGTTTATAAAACCTACTTAGGAAAGGATGTTGTCCTTCCATGTCTGCTTGTTAGCAGTGTTTTTTTCCCATCCAATCCCAATCCATCATTAATGTGAGCACATGCATGTGAATAACTCATTAGCCCCATATCGATCGGACCCAGGCACCGGCTGCTTGCCCACTTCACGGAGGAAACAGCAGTGAAACAAAGGGAGGCAGTAATCCATCAGTAGCCCAGGAAACCAATCCTCTCTTTGAGAATGGGTCTTCCAATTAGCAGAAAAGCCCTCTATGGTGTAGAATTCAATCCAGGTTGATTTTGTACATTAATTAATATAATAATATTTATTAATGAAGGGTGCTACAATGAGAAACCTCAAATTTGCATGGCCGTCTTTATCAATGGGGTTCCTCTTTTACATGTGGAATTTCAGTGATGGCATGCAAGTTGTGAATTAGAGGAAATGTGCAAATGTGAAAGCAACTCTCATCTCTAACACTTATTGTGAACACATCGGGTTGGTTCAAAATGGAAGTGACTAATAGCAGCTGTGTTTTGGTATGCTAATGGCTCTGCATGCATGTGGATGTGAGTGCTTGTGATTATGACGGCAGAGACTGAGGGGTGGGGGTGGGGGGTGAGGCAGGGAGCATGTCATTTTTTTAGCTGCATGTTGGAGACGCCCTGGGAGTAATGGTTATGGAAATGGAGACAGGAAGTGCACACACACAAATGGCTTTTGACTGGTTGCTCTCTGACGAGCCGTGCCAAATCTGCTGTGACATTCTGTCTCCACTTTTCAGGAAATACACAGCAATGCATGTTCAGAATGGCGGTGCGCGGGGCAAATTCTGGCTCACTGATGATACACGGTGTGTATGAAAAATTCACCTGTCGTCGAGAATAACATCAGATCCAGCGTAAACACATCAAAAGGTGATGAGACACAAAACAACTTACAATGCTGAAGAAAATGTGTGTAATTAATAAATGTAATAATGTGTAATATTTTTGAAGTGCTTCATATGACTCCCAAGAGGCATATCCACTTTTATTCTGTCATGAAAGCAATCAGTGCTTTGTTATTGCAATCCATAGGTCATCCGGTTGACTTTCCAATAGCCGGCTATACAAGGGCCTCTTAAAAGCAAGCAATGGCATTAAATATAGTGTTAGCAGCAGGGCTGTAAATGCATGTTGACAATTCACTTTTCATTGGAACGTGGCTGCCTGTAGCTACCCTGGCTGACCTATGTAGAAGTTTGTAACTTTAATAAGCTGATAATTCAAACATATAAAAATGCCTGTAGCAGTTTGAACGTTGTTTGCTTTCTGCAGCCCTTGTAGTGCTATAAGGCTTTTTGTAAAAATCTTATCTCAGATAGAGAAGTTAAATATTCAATTGCAACTTTAAAAAAGAGATTTTTTTATATCACACTGCTATGTGAGTAAACATTATTAAATACAAAGTGTTTAAATAGTACCTTCCTACGTGCTCTAGGAAATTAGTCATTGTAGAGCTTTCCATATGCATACTGTTACAATAGCAGGTCTAAATAAAATGAGTAATACTACGAAATTTAAACAGGCTCACAAATTTGCATTTCCTCTAGTGCTTTTTTCACATTTGTTTTCATCGAATAATAATTTAAAAGGAAAATGATCTGCCAGCCGCTGACTTAATGATTGCCTAGTATTTTTAATTTAATAAGTAAATACACTCTTGAACTTCCACCTTTCACTGGTGGACGGCACCATCAAATCTCTGGCCGCCTGACAATGATCCTCACAAAATTAAAATGAATATGTAACCACTAGGAACACCCATCCATAAGCCTTCACAGAGCACGGTTTAATATCTGCCTCAGAGCAGATGGCTTTTTTTTAAATAGAACAAGGTGGTTTTAATATTTGAAATATTTGAAGATTCAGCGAGAAACATAATTTTTCCTTCCTCGCTGCGGATTAAATGGTGACAGCTCACTGGTTCTTTTCATGTGGGATTGAAGTAAAATCCAGAGGGTTTTTTTTCTAATATAGGTTGCTTTGAATGTACAAATTCAGACAAAAAGAAAAAAAATAATGCAATCACCCACACCCAAATGGAAGGAGAGTGTCAGCTGCGAGGGGTGAGAGAGAAAGCGAGGGAAAAGGAAGAGATAAATGCATGAGATTGGGACGGACAGCAGGAGAGATGAGTTTCTGGGTAATATTCAGCGTATTCACTGAAGGATGTAATCATGAGTTGTGAAAAAAAAGGAACAATATGGCTAATATCCATGAGCTGCTTTAATCTCAAAGAACATGTTTGGTCGTTGAACTCTTTTAGTAGCTTCTTTGGCTGTCATGTTTCTCCATACAGACTGAGAAAGACTGAAGCTGCAACACCACTGGGAAAGACAGGCTGGTTGCTTTAGTGCTCGAGAATGTGTGCTTGACTATGTTTTTGTCTTCTTCCAATGAGTCTCTCCGAGCCAATAAGTGACCTGGAATTTCTGTATGGTTTCCTGTATAAGCATATGGGTATGTGGGTTTTCAGCTCTGCCAGGCTTGTTTGTGCATCTGTATTTGTGCCTGTATGTGCGAAGAGACAGGCTCAGTCTGACCTGAGCATTACCTTAGGAGCATGCCACGTCATATTTTAACTCCCTTTGTCTTTGACAGATAGCGTGGCTCTAAAAGCCTCTGTCCATGGTGCTGAAGGCTGGCTGATGTATGAGCGTAAGGCCCTGTTTGATAAATCCACCATGTCACTCTGCCTCTGACAGCCATTCATCATGCTTGGCTTTCTCATGTGAAATGTTGTGTGTGCTGGATAATTCAGTAAGACAAATAAAATGTGAGTCGTAAAGCTTAGACTCGGCCCTGTCCCACCCTGTGTCGACTTTTCAGTACTGTACTTTATCTCTCTGTTGTAGGGACGCTGTGTCCCTGTCTAAGCACGAGTAGCAGCAGCAGCTGTAGCACGGTGACTATATTCAGACCAGCTGAAGGACGAACATGTTCTTAATGAGGCGGCTAATGAGTTCTGTTCTTTTGTTGCTGTTTTTTCCCTTCTTCCTGGGGTCAGGACGACCATTCAACCATTCAGCTGAAGTCTCCTGACTTTCCCCCTGTGGTCTGACTTCTGAGTCAGACCACAGGGGGAAACTCAACAGTTTTTTGTTCTGTACTACTTGATCATTATCAATATTTTGTTTTACATGCTTGCAGTTGAAATGTCACAGATGAAAGTCATTACACATTAGCCCATGGTTGGATGGCAACAAAAAGGAAAGTAGTTTAATTATAATACTAAGCATTTTGGTTGGAAATAAACAGGTGCATTATGACAAATATGAGATGAAAGCAAACGAGAAAAGTAGGCAATTGTTTGTAAAAGAAACAATGACATTTATTTTTTTCTTAGCACTTTTCTTAATAAGTCTGTTGTGCCCATTGATCACATATAGTACAGTTATTATAAAAATGGCTTTTTAACTTTACACCCAAAGCAACAACGAAATGTTTTCTTAAAATATGTATGCTAAAAATACTGAGAAAGTATTTCCACTAAAAGTACTGGAGAATAGCCTGTGATTCTGCAATGGTGACATGGCCGTGTTTTGCTGTGGCTGCCGCATATCCTCAGTTCCTTCTGTTTACCTTCTGTAGTTCTTGTTGTAGGCACTTACCAGGGCTTAACAGGCCGCTTCGTGTGGAGATAACACATCAGTCACCTCAGTTTTAATCAACCTGTTTGTATTTGTTTTAGTCTAATGCATTTTTTCCTAGTCACCGAGAACTACACAGCATAAACAGCGATTTTGCAAATGTCCTCTCTAGATACTCATTTTGTAACTGAATTTCATTAAGCTTAATGTGACGTTGTAATCAAAAGTAGTCTGCTCCTTGCCTTCATTTAAAACCCATTTAAACTGTTCAGATACAGAGGATTTGTCATTACATCAACATAATAGAATATATAACAATATTTCCATGAAAAATCAAGAATCCATTTTATATAGAAAAAGGAGGGGTATATTTCATCAAAAGGCTTACACCATAGTCACTTTTATTTGTCTACTCTACTAAATCTCCCTTCCCATAATAGACAGGTGTTATTACTGTATCTCTAACTCGTCTATGGATGTTTTACAAAGCACAGACGGTATTGCTTGGGACCACACGGACAGTTCCACAACTCTGAACACATTTAACAGTCAATTACAAGAGAGTTGACCTTCATCGTCATCATCATCACTCTTCTTTCCTCTGCCTGCATTTCTCTATGAATGGTACTGAAATATATCTTTTTGCTGTAAATGCCCCTTCCTGTTGATGTTAGCTTGGTTTGATGTAACGGTTACAAAGCCACCACTTCAGCTAGGGTTGAAACTGGGAGAGCATGTAGTCTATTTTAAACTGTTCCATCCCAGTCCAATAATAGTTTTGCCAGTGTGTCTGAGCCGGGGGACCGGCAATGGGTATGCCTTTGAAACAGTACTATAGATTTGTCCACCCCCGCCCATGGCTTTGTCCATTCAGTGTAGTTGGTGTGTGGTGCTCTATAACACTGCACTTCTTAAAAGGCATTGTCAGAAACATTTATGACTGTGGCTTTCACTTCCACTCCACTTGGCAGTCCCTTACCCGAAACCCACAGCTTTGGAAAGAAAGGAGAGTGCATACCGGTAGCTTCCACTGGTGTCAGCGAAGCTTTGGAGTCGCATTTCCTTATATCCCCATAAAGGTGGTGGTTCCTCAGAGACACATAAATAAGCAGGCATGCCACTGAAATCACAGCCAAGAGCACACCAAAGACAGTGATTACTGCTGTGTCCCATTTTTCTGTGTCCTTGGCTGCCAGCTCTAATCCCTTAGTGGTGACATTGACACATTTGTTGTCACGGTTGTAGTGGATGCTGCGGACATCCACACATACTTTGTAGTGAGTGGCAGGGCTGAGATGGGTGAGGTTGTAGACCTGGACGTCAGAGGGAACTCTGGTGGAAAACGCTGTGGTGGGATGGTTAGCGTCTGACACTGTGTACCATTTAATGTTGGGAGCTAGGGTGCCAGAGCCAGCCTTCCAAGAAACCAGGATGGAGTTTGTCTCCACTGATTTGATTGTGACATTCAGAGACCCATTTGCAGGTTGGGGAAAATATCCATTCACCTCTACTGAAACAGATTTAAGATCAGCTCCAACCAGATTATGGGCAACACAAGTGTAAAGACCAGCTTCATTTTCTGTGACATCATAGATGTCAAACGTTCCCTCTGGGTGCATGTAGAACTTGTCAGACACTGTGTTAGGCAGGACCCTAGTACCAGACGGGGTGATCCAGTAGATGTCCGGCTCTGGTTCAGCAAAGGCTCGACAATGGAGTGACACTGAGCTCCCATTCTGTGCTTTAATATGCGCAGGCATGCTTTCGGGAGAGATGAGTGGCAGACAAATCTCCATCATCTCCCTGAAGTGCACCTGTCGGACATGCTGGCCCTCGTACTCCGGGGGCTCCACACAGTACAGTGAATCAGGCTCCATGAAGCGAATGTTGGTCTTGTTCATGTTCATCCAGCGGACTACGCAGTCACAGCGGATGGGGTTGCTGTGCATGCTAACCTCTCTGAGATTTGGGAGGGACTCGACAGTAATCCTGTGGAGGGCACTGAGCGCATTGCCATTTAGCATTAGGGTTTCCAGCCGCGGTAGTTTGTAGAAAGCATTAGGATGGATATAGGAGAGTTTAGGATTGTTGGTGGCTTCTATTTTCGTCAGCTCAGGGAGGTTATTGAGGGCAAAGCTGTCAATGGAAACTAGCTCTGGCATGCTATTAATCCCCAGTTCTTTCAGATGGAGCATATCCACAAAGTCCCCTCTCTGTATTCTCGCAATTGGGTTCTTATTTAAATCCAAAAACTTAAGATTTTTTGCATTTCTCAGGGCAGAGTGAGGCACCTCAGGGAAAATATTATCATAGAAAGAGATGCTCTCTAAGTTATCAAGACCAGCCAGTGCATCGTCAGGAAGCTGAGACAGGTTCATTCTGGTGAGAACTAGACTGCGGAGGTTACTGAGAGGTTTGAAGTTCATATCATCGACAGAAAGAACAGGATTCTCACCAATCATCAGGATCTCCAGATTTGGCATGGGTTCGAACCACTCTCTTTTAATAGCCTTCAGCTTGTTAGAATTAAGGTGGAGTCGCACAAGGTTGCTGAGACCCTGGAAAGCATTTGGGGAAATGGAGGAGATGAGGTTGTGATTCATGTAGAGCTCCTGAAGGTTGGCCACATCAGCAAGACATTGTTCAGGCAACTCTCGTATCCAATTTTCCTCCATGTGAAGGGACAGCAGCTGAGGAAGATTCCCCAGATGGACATCACTGATAGAGGATAAGTTGTTTTGCGATAAATCAATCTCTGTGATGTTGGCCAGGTAATCCAAGGGTTGATCAATCTTAGCAACATTGTTTGTTTGCAGTAACAGTACTTGCGTGCCCACCGGGAATTTCTCCGGCAGGCTAAAGAGTCCCAAGTCATTACAGTCAACTGTCTGCGCCTCCATGTACACCGAACTGGGAGAAAACCAGGGTCTAATCTCACATACACAGAGCTTCGGGCAATCAGGCCTCTCCTCTGTGGCCACAACAAAAGAGGCCATGGCCAAGCCAACAAAAAGATCCACGAATGACACGTCCTTCATATTGGACCGGTTCCCTCCAGTAAGAAATTGGTCCTTGTAGATTAAGTGGTCTGAGCTGTTAACTTCACAAATAATGAATCATTTGCTGCAGCTGCTGAGGCGATTGACTCACCGCCCCTGCCACCGACACCACCACCACCACCAACTGCAGCAGGGGTCCCTAGGGTTTCTTTTTGTCTTGCTGTGTAGACGCCCTTGGATATAATGACCAATCACTCAATGTTGCCTGCTGGAGTCAGGGTTCAGGGCCAAGGCTGCAGTCAGGCAGATCCGAGAAGGAGGGAGGGGGGGAAAAGAAAAAAGCATGGACTGATATTATATTTCAAAGGACTTCTGTTTAGCACATTTAGATATCCGTGAAAACTCTGCTCTGTCTTTAAAGGTTGATGTCCTCATTGGTTGTTGTTACTAGCTCCACAGCCCAGTCCATTCCTACCTGTGTATGACAAACAAGACAAAGAGAAGCAGTGTGAGTATTACATGACAATGGATGTGGTCAGGGAATGTCATAAGAGAAGGATGTCGACATACTGATATTTGTTATAGGCGCACTGATGCATGTTGACATTTATACATACTCCTTTCAAGACATAGAAACATGGCTTTACATCTTTTGACCTTCTAGACTTCATACTGGGAATTTCCAGATGTACCCCCCACAATATGACTTCCAATCCCGATGTTTGCAGAGTTATTGGTTAAAGCAAAGGTTTTATTAAGATTCTTAAATCGCACAGGCCTGAAGGGAAAAAATACATAATTTTGACTCTCGGGCACACATGTTGACAAATAACAATAAGAAAAGATCAAAAAGAGATCTTATCTTGGAGAAAAAAAAGTGACAGTGAAATGTCTCCCTTTGATTGTTCATTAAATTTATGTACATGCCATTGACCTTTCAGTCTGTGTGAATTTTGGAGGGCACTATATTGGTGTATGTATTTCCCACTTTGAATTTGAATTTGGACGCTCAAATAAAATAGAAAATTTGATTTATCTTTTGATTATCTGCCATTTCTAGAGTAGCAGAGAGGTGATATTCGGTTCTTACAGTAACAAATATTGAATAAAATGATTTGAGAAAAAAATCACTGTAGTAAATAGAACAATGATGCAACCTCTTCCATGCGAGTCAGATATTTTTTTTAATGTAGTGTCTCTTTTACCATCACAGAATTCATGTCCCCATCGTCTGCCGCTAAACCCAGAACAGAAACGCCACAGCTGAAGTGTACCATGTAATTTGTTGTATGTAACTGCCTCTTACTGAACCGATGGGGTTGATGGGGCTTGTGATATTTTGGGCCTATAAGATCATGCACCACATCAAGGGAAACATCAAGAGAGACGGGATGAAATGGAAAGAATCAAGAGAATAAGTGTGACGGCGGCTTGAAAGTGAGAACAAGGAAAAAGAGAAATGGTTTCATTTCATCACTCTCGCTGTCTCCACCTCAGTGGCCACAGGGGAGACGTGGGGGAAAAATAAAATAAATAAATAAAAACTTGTGAAGGCAGCAGAAACGCTGCAGTTTGCCCCACTGGCAAAGCCAAGCCAAGAGTTCATTCCTCAACCTCTGCTCCAACATTGGCTCGATTCTGGTTTGGAGAGGGAGGATGGAAGATAGACATGGAGCTAGTGGAAGGAGAGTGAGAGAGAGAAGAAAGAGTGGGGGTATTATTTTTCAAAAGCACCTGGCACTTTAATAAGCCGCAGCACCCAGAGCATTCTGATAAACAGGGTTTAGCTACTCTCCCTCAGCACTGGCTCTTCATTGTGGGCTATGCAGTTGATCTGTGCCCTGGAAACACAGGCCAGAGTCTGTAATTCAGCCTACAGCATTTGGGTCTCACCTCTGTTCGCTCTGGCTTTTCTCTTTAGTAATCACAATTGCCAGCAGTGTAATGTGGTCGGGTTAACTGTAACTGCATAGCTTTATTGTGCAATCAACACAAGTTACTCTATTGGGGTGTGCTGTTATTTGTTCTACCAATGATGTTAATTGAGCCAGTGGGAACATTTTTGCGCTTCTATTTTGTTATTAATTTTTGTCTTAGAGACTCAGTCACTGCAGCACTCAAAAATAAAGTGTACGAATGGGAAGTGTTGGTGTGGAATACGAAATTGTGCTGCCATATTAACATCTTAAATTTTGGTAAGGCATGATGATAGTTCTGACAACATTACTGATAGTAAGAAAGGGTAGAAAGAGACAGATTGAAAAAGATGATTAATTATTGTCGTTTGTTTAATGTTAATGTCTGTTGTCTCACATTGGCGAAAATCTAGGGTGGGATTAGGAAAGCTTTACTGGACAATTTGCAAGATGGTGTGGCCAGCAAGCAAAACATATTTCCTTGCTAATTAGTGAGGATAAAATCTGTTAATGATAATCCAACACTTGGTTCATGAATATCTTGATTTTAGGCCTGGTTGTAGCCACTAGCGTGTTTGTTATTTTCAAAATATTCAGTCACGTGAGGCTAGCGACTCAAGGTCACATTAGCCATTTTGATACTGAATTTTGATATTAAACATCATGAGTCTGACAGTGCTACAGTGCTGCAATGCTAAAGTTCTCTTTAAATGCCATTTGAATGAAGTATCATTCACTGAGTTAAAATGTTGGTTAGGAAACCTACTAAATAGTTTAAAGTGTGTTTAGAATAATCATGTAATTAAATAATAAAATATTAAATCAATATCAAAATGACTCACTTTTCATTATGCATTTCATCTATTGTATCGAATAATGTGGGTATATAATGAACATCTACTCACGTGAAAGGGCAGATTTATACTTGAACATTAGGCTCTAGCCTTGACAATGAGTTTAGTAAACTCAGCCATTTGAAATGGAGATTTACTTTCAAAATCTAATTCTTAAAGGTGCTTTGTAAGTAATGCCACTTATAACTGTACATATTTGACTCTGAGAGCAAGACCAGATTAAATATTGCATGCTTTTCATTGTCACAGTAATACAGTTCTATATGTTGTAGACAAATCTATGTAAATCAGGTTTCATGTACAGTCTCCTGGACGTCAGCTGAGGTCCCAGTGAAGGGCCGTTGAAGAGAAGCATTGGGAGTCATTTGTAAGAAGAAGCTGATTGAACTGGCAACGACATTGAGTGGGAATGTGTCTGATGTGGCAAATGTTCTGAGTCTTCAGGCATTCTTGCCGCCTGAGCAGAATAGTGCTGAGTCAATGACTTGGTTACGCAATAAAACAGTTTGGAATAAAGACAATTGAGGCAAGACAGCTATGTAGTACAACTAGGACACTGTTTACACAATGCACACTTTCAGATTAGCTGAATGTAAATGACAAGTGGAACATCCTGAGAGCTCAATATAACTAATCAACATGTGTTCAAATCAGCAACACTGAAAAGCTTTCAACAACACAGCCTCCATTAAGAATGGTTGCTTGTCTGGAAAAATTGGCCTTGTTAAGGTAACAAATGCTGAATTTTATAGGGTTGAAAACTGTACCAAACTACATCATCTTAAGTGAACTATCCTAATCATCCACGGGCAGTTGAACAGGTAAATTGGTATTGTACGACTGCATTATGTGAAGGCCAGTAAAAAAGGCAGTCTATATTCTTGGGGCTTTGCACCGTGACTGCTGCGACTATGGAGTCCGCACACCACTTGTACTAACCCATTAGTAAGCCGTGCAGTCAAGCTACCCAGCCGCAGCACCCCCCCCCACACACACACACACACACACTGCATGTAGAGCTAATTTCCCACAATCCTCTACTCTAGTTGGCGGTAATTGAGGTAGAAGATGGGAGGGAAAAGGGAGAGAAGAGATCTGGAGGACAAAATGACTCGCCAGAGGAGGAACTTGTCTAAGTCTCTGTAGTGGTGTATTAACCTCCGGTGACCCTGGAAATGCTGTCAGTGCAGGAAATATTAACCTTAGCAGGGCCAGAGAGGGATTACCCAAAACCCAGTTGGGAGAAAACAAAATGTTGTGAGTTGTTTGGCAATAACTTGCATTTGGCTGCGCAACCGTTGGACAAAGAGAAATGAGGTTAATATGGCTGTGGCAAATAGAATTCAAAGATGGATGCTTGTAATTTGTCCTCAGAAAGCCTTTTGGAAATCTTGAGTATAGAGATGCATAATCAACAGCTTGTAATTTAAACTAGAGGGCTTGAAATGGGATCTCTTGGAACGTAATATCTAACTGCACTAACACATTAAACCTAAGCTTTGACATTTGCTCAGGGAGGCAATGGAAGCCTTTTATAGGTCGAGCTCAGGTGTTCACTCATGGATCTAACATGAGTTCCCAGGTGTCAGAGGAGGGAGGGGGCAATCATTCAAGCCATGATCGCCAAACCACCTCCATTACAGTAGGAGGCTAACAGTCTAGCCCAAGGGCTTTTGACTTTCACCAACGTTAATCCTGACTGAACATTACAGCAAACAAGCTCCTGGAATATGGTCTGTTTCATCACTGCCTTCACTGTGTGAAACAATGCTAGTTTTGTCTACCACCGCTGGTTACTTGTGGGCAGCAGAAACAATCCGTGAACACAACACCAACGACAAACTGTGAACCGAAATACTATTACATTTTTAAGTTGATTTGAACTTGCTAGCATACAGTTGCCTATTTACACGTCCAGCAGATACGGAGTAACATTAGCAATTCTTTTGAGTCACGTTTCTGGCCAGCAAGTCCAATATTCACTCTCTTTTAGCTCTGGTTGGTTCTCCACCAACTCCTGAGGTAAACATGTGGCTCTTCAGCTGCTAAACGCTTCACTATCTTCACCAGCTAGTTGCTAACTTTGTCCGTCTGCTATTTAGTGCACAGTGGGGTTTTTTTAACTTTTCGTTGAAAGCAGCTGTGTCTAACAACGACTCGTTGAGGTGAAAGATTTTATTGTCCCATAGAGCTGAGGAGGGTGGGGTTTGAGGCAAAACCTGTAACCATCAGTAACTTGTATGGAAGTGGTTTTGCATCATCATTAAGAGTTGGGAGCTTCTATTTCTGTATATTTACTGACATAATCCAACTGTGAAGCTGCTAAGAAATGTCAGTGTTATTGCATCACCATTATAAACTGGTATGTCTGTTAGTCCTCGTTAGACACAGATTTTACTCTTAATTAGCGTGGCATTTGGCATTATTGGTAAAACTTGGAATTCTCCTTATTAAAATGCTGGACTTTAGGTTGGCTTATTGTTGTTGACATGTAAAAACTCGCATAACTTTTTTTTTGTTCAATAATATTCAATTTACACAGGCACATACTTCATGCGTTGAGTGGATTTCATGACTTACGTTACATGGGAAATGACGCCAGACTCATCATGATATAACTGAACTGGGAAGGAGCTGCATTTAAGAGGTTCAGCCGTTGTCAAGGTGAAAAGCTTTTCCATTCAGATCTTGGCAACACCTCATACTTACTTTCCCACCGGGCCCCCTCCATTATACTAACACTGTGGCTGTTCCAGACAGTAATGGCACAAATGCAGTTTGATTAGAGACCAGTGAGATATGACCACTTTAAATTAATGAGTGTGCACAGTAGGGGTAGAAAGCATTGGTCCTGGTGGCTCTGCGGTGCTAATTCAGGCAGTCCTAAATCAAGGCGGTCAGGCAGCTGAACAGCCAGGCCGAACTGTTTGTTTTATGCTGTTTATTGAAATGAGTTATAAATCCTCCCCCTTGCTTCACAGGGCTTGGATGGGGTTTAGCAGAGCGCGGACGTAAAGATGATTGCTTCATCGCAGGTTGGGTACTCATCAGTGCCCTGTTGGGGAGGTTGACCTACAGTTTGCGTAAAAATAAAATCATTTATTATGCAAAATGCAAGTTCTGTGAGGGTTATGGCAGGCATAAAAGACAAAGTTTGTGAGATCTGTGCTGTGGAATAAATCTAGATGTAGGTTTTGGTCGGGAGCATATTGCCCCTTGGGGAGATGATTATGAGGCCTGCACGGTTTAAGTGGTAACAAAGCAGTATTGCATCTGCTGAGAGGTAGACATTACACTCACTGTGGTAAAACTGGGTGGAAGACATAAAGGTCAGACGTAAGTGGAAAGTAGGGCGCAGCCGAATTGCCTCCTCTTTCAGGAGAATAGCCTGTGTATTGTAGAAATGGTTCACTGGGAATTTTGATCCACTGGTAATAAGCCTCGCAAGGCTTTCTTCTTCAAGTCGTCAACCCCCCCCTCACAGCCCCACTCTTTCTTTTCTCCCTGCTCGTTGTCTTATTTGCGTTTTCGCATGATATTGCAACCCCCGCATCTCTTTTTATAAACCTTGTCCTTTTCATCTTGCTTTCTCACATTTGTCTCTGCTCTTTAAACCCTTGTGGCGAACATTTCTCCTTATACCCTATTTACATCACAAGACAGAAATGGACTACAGAGAAAGTAGGCATTTAATTTAGTCTCCCTGCATTTCCAGGTTCCCATCTTGCTTTCTGGGCATCCTACTGTCTCGTTGCTCATTTGCTGTCAGCCTAATTGCCTTTTCAATACTTGTCACCCCTGCTGTGCCAAACCTAGTCTATCTGCATACCATCTGACTGTCTGTCTCAGGAGCTGCTATTTCCTAATTACAAATGTCCGTGCCTGCATAAGTTTCTAGTGGAGCATGCAGCATGACTTTTCAGTAACCCCTGAAGGATATGGTTTGGTCCCGTTCTGGCTGCATTACGGCTGCCAGAGTCAACTGCATTCCACACAGTGCATCAACGGTCCACCAGACACATTAGCAGTAATCCTTAGTTGCAGCTGCCATCTTTACCTGCCTGGTCTATTTTTTGCACCTCTTGAGACAGAATGTCATAATATAAATAAAACCATATAAAATCCATTGGATTGTCTGAGAAGTGAACTGTCACAAAGCTAAAAGCAGGGCATCTTTACTTAGCTCACGAAAAGTTGAGATTTTGGAAAAAAGTGGATTACATAGGACTGTGACGCTATATAAAATGAAAATATGTTCTTTTTATTGCTTATTATTTTAAAGCAAGGAAAAGAAAGTGAGAGAAGATGCTTGAAGTCGCAGCACTTCCAACATGCTTCTGGTGATGGACTCTGGACCCACGGTGGACATGTAGCGCAGCAGTGACGCAACCAGTCCACTTCGGATAGACATTCTGGATAAGCTCCTTAGTGGCTGGGTGCCTCTGGATGACTGTCCCTCTCTCTTCCGTTCACCTCATTGATTTACTATTATACTTCCTGTAAGGTAGGGGGAGAGTCCATTAAAGGAAACCTCCTATGCAGTGTGTATGCATCATGAAGCTTCCTGTATGTGTGGGTGTGGGTGTGTGTGTGTGCGTGTGTGTGCGCGCGCGTGCAAGCGAGCGAGAGTGGATGGAAACCATGAATGGCCATGAATCAGTGGCAAGTCGGCTGTTAATATGAAATCAATGTTTCAAATTAAGCACAGAGCCCCTGCCTCTGGTTTGTTTGCGCTTTTGTGGACAAGACATGCCCTTGGGCTGAGTGAGGGAGAACACACATGCTGCACTATTAAACACTATATCATGCCAACCTGCCCTTACGCACACGCACACACACACACACACAGCAGACAGGAACACACACGAATACACTGACAGGTGCATGCATTTGCAGACCAAAGCATGCAGGTAACTTGCCGACAGTGTCTTCGCAGAGAACACAAAAAACAAATGTGTCCAAGCTCATTCACATAATGCATGCATAACGCACCACACAGTGAAAGAGCACGGCTAGGTCCCCTTGTCTAATTCGCATCGTGCTGCATCTATTAAAATTAAGCCAAGGTATCCAGCTTAAGGCTGCTGCTGATAAGGTCAAAGGCGTAGCGAACATTCCAACACTCATTTCTTCCCCAACATAATCGCACTCACTCTTGACAAAAATCTGCATAATGTTCCATGTATAGCTGCTAGCCAGAATGAAAAAATGGAGGTGGAGGCGCAGGCAGCGGGGAATGGAGCCAGCGGCATATCCCTCAAAGTCAGAGCCAAATTGAATCTGCAGGTGCAAATGTGGCATGTGTGCTGCCTCTAAGATGCGCAGCTATCTATATTTATATGAATAATATATGGCTGGTCAAGGGGCCACAAGCCTGCAGGGAATAAGTTCCTACGGCAGACGGAATCAATCATTATATGCCACTGAATTGCATTTATCGCTGGCTTGGACCTCTTTATTATGATTTCATGGGGTTTGATATGGGCCATCTCTTTCTGTTTTCATTCTCTGCTACTCTACCTCAGCTCAAACAGATGATAGATACGGCACTGTCAAATGGTGCGATGGCTTTGTGTCTACTCAAAGGCTTAGCAGCACAATGACTGGCTGATTTGGAGACAGTAATTTGTATATGTTTTGTATATGTGCATTTGTGTGCATATTTCTGTGTGTGTGTGTGTGTATATATGTGTGTGTGTGTGTGTGTGTGTGTGTGTGTGTGTGTATATATATATATATATATATATATATATATATATATATATATATATATATATATGCATCCATCTAAGTGCATGAGTCACTGCAGCTTCATCAATACATGACCACTTGGTTAGGTCTCATAATGCAACATCCACAAAGCTTTTCATTAGTGCGCTCAGGGCCTATATGTATCAATCTAAATGCAGAACAGATGGACAGCACAGCAGTAGTGCCTAGATGTCCCCCTTTTTCTCTGCTCACGTTTGAAATGGCAATATGGGCATATGTCCCTATCATGTCCAGCTCTGATACGAATCTTATTAGTGGCTAAGAGCTTTGATTTCTTTTCTTTTTTTTTGAGCTTCAGCGTCAGTCTTACTTTTCCGAATACCTGACATTTATCTATTATACGTTATCATTTTTGTAGTACACCTTTTGATAAAACGCTGTGGCTCATCCTCTAGAAACGTGTGCTAGCTAAATACCTAAAATGCTAATGTAAAAGTAAATGTCACTGGATATAAAGGAAGAGTCACATCCCACACTGACCTTTTGATATGGACTGAAAACACCAAAATGTCATGGATGCTCCCATCAAACCATATTTTGATCCTTAGCTCTCCTGTCTTTCTTTGTGCCTTTTCATATCATTTGATCCTGCAGATCCAAGACAAACATCACGTCACTCTGTTCCCCCCTGTTCCTTTTGCCCTCTGCCTGTGCTTATTCCATTTGAATGGGTGCCTGTGTTTGTTTGGGAACACGATGCTATCAGAGAGCCCATGCTTGGCTGCACAGGCTGATCCCCTGCAGCCATCTTCTGAATATGTATACATGCGTTTCACTCAGGAGCCCCAATAGATCCTGGGGCATCTCGTTATCACCAATATGGGGAAAAACTCAAGAAAAATGTGATTTTGCTGGCACAGTGTATAGGCTTCCTGAACTCAACTTTGACCATAAAGCGGTAGCAGCATTTGGCACCAACACATCCATTCACCTCACGGGTACCTGCTGCCTTCTGCCTATAGAGAAATTTATATGGAACACCCACACCGTGCTGCCTATCATGCTCTCCAAGCCTCCACAAGGCCACTGCAGGCACAATACCTTATCCACCACCAGCCCACTACTGCTTCTTACTGTTTCACACACAGATCAATAGGCAATTCGCAAAGCCACTCACTTTAAGCGTATGACTTAGTGTGGACATGTAATATTGATTTGTTGGGAACAAATGTGCCCAAATTAATAGAGCGACCCATTACTGTTTTGCTTTACTGTTTTTTATGACAGTGGGAGGAACTGCAAAGTGGCTACAATGTTAAAATATGAGCATAAACCTGACATTGAACCTCACAAACAGTTCGGGATTAAATTTTGCATGATCACAGCTACCGCTGTCCCATGTTCATGGGAAAAACCCTTCAATAACACTTGCTCTCAAGGATCACGTATGAAAGGCCGGTGGCGTGATACAATCTAAGCTCCAAACAGCCTCGTCTCGATCAGCAGGTAGTCAAATGATTCGAAGTGGGAACGATACGTAGTGTGTGGGCTGAGGTTTTCCTCAGCATGGCATGGTGTCTGATGTGAGGGCATCATGGCTCCCATGTGGCATTTGACTGTGCGTTTTTACATTGAGCAGCTGCTTTGGAGTGAGTCATTCGCACTGTAGAGGCCAACATCTATTGTATCCATCATCAGAAACAAGCACATGGGCGCATACAGGCATGCATGCGTTCACAGAACAGGTCTGCAGAGAAGATTAGAGCTATCACCTCCAGTAGCCCCCTTGGTGAAAATCCCAGTTGTTATCATGTCCTTATCTGTTTATCTGCCTTTGAAATATTAATGAGTAATACACCTGCTGGATGGCATACATTTCGGACAGAGGAGAGGGTGTGAGAGATAAAATGGGAGGGAGAGGGGAGAGAGAGAGAGGGTAGTGAGATGCCCCACTGAAGTTGAAGGATTAGTGAAAATTCCCTCTTTCTCATTCTATATGTGTGGGTGTATGGGCACAAGCAGGTGAAGTGATGATGGCGATTGCGCTCGAAGATCCCTCTCAACGGCTGTGTTAATTCCACAAAAACCATGGATGCAACGCGCCGAGATGGCGGTGAAAGCAAATAATCCTTTTTTTGTCTGGAGTGTGTGATGTGTTTAACAAAAACAAAACACAAAAAGCCCGAGTGCGCGTAACGTACTTTCGTGGCATGCGTCGGTAATGACTTCAGTGTTTGCAACAGGAAGGTTTAAATGAGAGAGTGATAATGATGATGATGAGGAGGAGGAGATGGAGGGTGGCCACCATTCTGTGGATTTCTTCGAGACGTGTCTGGTGTGCGCTCACTAAGCAGGACCCGGGGGACATGAAACTGCCAGTCTATCACTCCAGACACTCGCGCACACACAAGTACGCCTCAAATTTCCTTCACTAATTTGGCTTTTTAGCCTATACAGAGTCCATAATCAATCCGGTCCGGTTTAGGCGCATCCTGCATAGTTGCGCAAAAGCGCGTTTCCACGTCAAGTGAGGGTTCGAGACCAGTCATCAGCATTATCCTCCTGCAATATCTTCCCTAATTTTTGCAATTACGCATGAGTGGTTGGTATTTGAAAAGCGTAATGATACGTTATTTCAATTACAAGACTACATGTCCGGCAAAACATCCCCGAATTAATGATTTCAAGCGTTTTTCATTAACTTGGAAAATGCGTTGCAGGGACGCAACCGTGCTACATGTATCAAATGACAGAAATATATCTCAGAGAGAAAACAGAGTAAACTTACCGATTTAATCATTATAGCCCTCGAAGCAGTATGTGTTGTCTATATTCCCATCAAGTGCGCCGCTCCAATGACGAGAGAGCCCCAGCGCGCAACATAAAGCCAGTCAACAATGTGTGGTCTTCTTATTTTAACGCAGTTGATGAGAAATCAGTTCTGGTCTCTCTTCCACAGCAACACACGCGGTTTCTGCATGAGGGAAAACTAAAACGGCGTCGTCCAAAAGCAGGCTGGCGAGAGTGTGGAGAGAGACGCATGTGTTCCCGGTGCCCTTCCCTTCCCGTCTTCACAGCGGCTGTTGAGGGCGCTTCTCTCTCCTCGATCAAGTGTCAGGCGGACCACATAGATGCGCCGCCGTCTCCTCAGCAGTCATTAATATCAGAACGAACCCCGACTCTCCAGAGAAGAGCCAATAGCGTCAGAGAAGCAGGCGAAGTGCTCGCAGCATCCCTGCTCTGGTTGGCTGAGAGGATCCGTCAGTCATTTCCCAGAAGCCTGTTCTCGTCTATGTCTTCTTCTGTTGGAGGTGAAGAACGCTGCAAAAAATGTCCGCTTTAACAAGTCACTTGTTCAAGTCTTAAGTTGTAAAACAGTGCAGAAATAAGAAACATCAATATTGAATGAAGAACTTTTTAAAAATAAAGGTACTCCGCTCACATCAAAATAATGCTGATTCAAGATAATACTTGGATCAGGTGTATCTGCACATAAGAATTCACTTCCTCAGGTCAGGTGCCCGCCCATTGGACCCCATAATGACCCCTCCAATGTGTGGAAACCCCTCTTTGATGGTGAAACTTGCCGTCATTGCACTTAACCTGAAAGGAAATTAGTTTGCTCCAGCTTTTTGAAACACCATAACTAAGTTTGGGAATCTTACTACATGTAAAGATAGTATGTCTTAATTAAGCCCTTAGTAATGTTTTAATCAGTCGAAACATTTAATCAGTCAGAATCCATAAACACAGAAGTCACTGCAGCATGACACACTGTTACAAAACGATCAAAAATGATGTGGGAAAAGAATTTAGACCTTTCTACAAAGGCATGCATTTAATTATTTTATTAGCAAAATATACAAAAATATCAGAAGTTAAAGTACTCAGTGCAGAAGAATGGCCCTGTGAATGTTATATCCTACTATACATCGCCTATTATGTTTTAGTTATTCTTATAACTGTAGTGCATACTGCTTTTTGCTTTTTGCTGCTACTGTTCTGTGTTCAGACTTTTTTGCGGCCAGGGGGCTGTGGATCTCTGAGCATTGTCAACATATCATCTTAATTACTTAACTATGCAAAAAAAATAACCACAGCAAGATGTGGCCATTTAGAACTAAGATCCTCTCCAAACATGTTTTAAAAATACTTTGCATCAAACAATAATTTGTGTCTGGAAAAAAATCTATGAATATGCAAACATTTTTACAGCTGTACTCAAGATCCATTCTCGGTGCGTGTGTGCTGGAGGATTCAAGTTTTCACATCACACTTGCAAAAGTTACTAGTTGTGATGTCGCAAAATCCTGCATGTACACTTGTTAAACTGGAATTAAAGGTGAGAAACTTCATTCCTTCAGCCGGGAATGTGGAAAGCGCTTTCTGGTGTCAAACTGCACATGCATCATTGTGCACAGTGAAGCGCAAACATGTAAATGAAGTGACTAGCAAAAAACTTTGAGCAAAGTGGGACTATAAACACAATCGCTGTGCTAGCTGTCAAAAAGCATGTTTGCTAGCTACACTGCAATGTTATCTTAAACATAAATGTTTTGTTGTTTTTCTGATATGAGATACAGAAATTTCAGCCATTTATTGTGCACTTTGACTTTTCATATTTCACCAGTTAAACTAGAAATGTCAAATAAAGCAGTTAAACAGTATATTTTGATTCGCCACCACCTCTTGGCACGTTTACTGATAGCATCAACACAAGTACACTGCTGCTGCATTTCTGGCTGCATCAGTTGGAGTTGAATTTGTGGCAAACTGTGGCATCTTGGCCGGCAGCTGCCACTTTCCCTGTGCAAGTATATTTAAGATGGGCATTTTTTGCAGTGCAGGGTGAAGGAGGAAGAAGGCGCAGGCAGGGAAGAAAATGGATATCTGTACCTATTAGCTCCAGAGCTCCCCGACTCAGATCCCAGGAGGATTCCTAACACAATGTTCTACAAACTGATGTTCCTGGAGGTCAGGCAGGGTTATCCACAGCCACAGAAAAAGAGACGTGCCTCATCTGTCAACCCAAAGGGTTCTGATCCAACGACTGTACTACTGGAGGCTGTTTAACACCACCTGTGTCTGATTTCACTGGGTCCTTAATATATGCAACCCCACCAAACATTATGGTGTCATTCATGTTTCTGTAAAGCCTCAGGGACTTTTGGGTGTTTTGCTGGGTCAGTTTCACCGACAGTACTCTTTTTGAATCTCTGGTACAAATTATTCAAATTTCATGTAAATTGAACAAAATAATTTATTTTGAAAGTTTACTCATAAATGGATGACCTTTATGAATAAATACAATGCCATGAGACTATTTAGACAGTTTTCTTTAATTGGATGCAGAGGATTTTTCCATGCCCCAGGTGCTGCTCACTCAAACTTAAGTAATTATTCATTTTTTCAAATACTTTCCATATTTCCCCCCTCCTTTGCTTATTCTGCATTGTTCACAATGCTGCTTAATATTTGTGTGTCTGTGATAATAGGACAAATGCCATTTCCAGAGACCCCAGCTTGGTATAATAATAGTAGAAAAACAAGCAGGCTTTTTTAATTTAGTACAGGTGCAATGACAATGATGAGCCCGGGGGAAAGCTGTTTTTGTGCATGTTCTCATTTTCATCATATCCTGTTAGTGTGTTCATTGATGTGGTCACATTTAATGAGTGAACCTCATCTGGTTAACATAAAAGTCAGTTGTTTCACTCCACAATCATGAAACAAAATTTCTGCTGAAATTGTCCATTTCTTTAGCCTTTTATCGCTCTGCCTGTCTGCCAGCTTCCCTCACAGGATGGCAGGCTACCTGACAGGGTGACACATGCACTGTTTTCATTAACATGTATGCTATAAATACACAAAACACACAAACACACCATGTGGTTTTTGCTAGATTTGACAAATATATTGTACCAATAATTTTCAGATCCAGAAAATGTCGTTAAAGTATCCCTGCCAGTGTTTTACTGTTACATATGTTGTTTTTAGGTTATTATTGCTGCTGCATTAATGTATATGTTGGATTTCACTGCTATATTTGTAACTACATAAGCTATGGTTGGGTAGAAAAACAGCCTTGTTTTCTGCTACTTCATAATGTACTTTCCAGCTAATCCAAGTAGTCTATTTAGCTTAAGAAGTAGGACAATATCCCGACCAATAAAGTAACACCTAATACTAAGAAACGTTAGGAGGTACATACGTTTTCACTGGACAGAAAGGGTATGAACAATTGTAATCTGAATAGTAACCAGTAACTAAAGCTGTCAGACAATAGTGAAGTAGAAAATACAATATTTGCCTCTGAAATGTAGAAGAGTAAAAGTGTAAAGCTGCATAAAATACAAATACTGATGTAAAGTAAGTCTGTTTTTGTAACTTTTGGAAACTGAAAGTTTGTCCATAATTGTACACTGTTGTGTTCAAATTTCCATAATGTCGCGTTCCTTTAATATCAGTCTTTCATCCCCCCTTTTAGCGTGGTCAGAACAGCTGCTGTATGAACACCTTTTCCTTCCCAAGTGGTCGCACAACACGTCGTACAAACTATTCAGAGCATAAACTAACCTTCTCACAGCTGAAACTGGAGTGAGAAAGATGGAAATCACACTGAGGAGTGGTGCACATGTACTGTAGGTCTTAATTGGCTCATTGCCATTCATAAGATGCATTAACACATACTTGTATGTGTGTGTGTGTGTATTTTGATATTTGCCCCAGTAACTGAACATTTCAGTAGGTACAACCTAACTATATAAGCCAAGGTACAATCTAGGTAATGAGGCTCCACAGTGATTTTCAAACCATGTTGTGGTGGGGGAGCATTAACCAATTGAGAACACAGACTAAAACACCTCTTATTTGTGAATTACCTCTTGAAAAGAGTATCCCATCAGAATGGATTCATATTTTCAACCCTAGTAAGTCATTTTTTTTTTGACTTTAGCATTTTCCTCCAAACTGAAGCCTCTGTTGCATCAGTTGACTCTTTGATTCATTATTGTGTGAGAACAACCGTTCTATGGCCAAAGATTGCGGAATAAAAATAAATAGTTAAAGCTTCTTAGACAGGCAGATTACGTCTTCTTCGTTTTTATTCCTGTTATAGTAAGGTTGTGGTTAATGTGACCAAAAGAACGAGAAATTTCTGCAGTTGGATAATCAAATTTAGGTCATGTTATCTCTTAAACCGGCTCGCATTTCACTGCTTCAGAGTCAGTTGTGTTTCTTCTGTTCTGCCAAAGAAGGTAAATATGCACCTATGTAACATTAGTACAAGTTATCCACACCTGGCAATGTGGAATATAGTTACTGACAGAGACATGGAAAAACACATTGGTACGTGGGCTGTCTGTGTATTTAACCTTCTACACAGTGAATCCTGTCTTACACAGGATTCTGCAATACTTAAAAAATAGGCTCAGAGTATTTAGAAGATCAAAGTCTTACTTAATATTCCCAAGTTTAGCCCTTGTATGCACTGTATATTATGACAAAATAAAGCTGCAATACTAAATCATCATTTATTATTTTTAAGAATAGCCACTGATAAAAAATCTTGCACTTTTGCACACAAATAACAAAACCTCTAAACCAGAGTTATTGGGGCTGGGATAGCACCTTACCCACTGCTGATTCTGCATTTTTTGCCTTCTACACCTCTACTCCTTGAACCTTTACTGTATAAGTTGACTGTGGTCACTTCACACCTCATGAAGCCAGTCAAGGGTGCGTTCAGTGCATCAAAGGAATCCTGCCAACACAAAGTGGAGTTTCTATATATATATATATACATATATATATATATATAAACATGCATCAAATTCAATGCAATGAAACATTATTTTGGGGAGGGGAGCTTCCTGTGAAAGAGACCTGAGGTGTTTACAGTGTGAGTTATGTTCTCACTCATTCTTGTTTATTGCAGGGTTTGGGGAATATTCTGAAGGCGTTTCATGGTGACATTTTGTGATGTGTTCCGCAGAGGGAGAAAAGGCCGCAGAGGGCAGTAGAGTTTATTGACTGAATTTCACAGTTATAAATGGGTCTTTTACAAGTGACATAAAGAAAATGATCTGTTCTCTGCTGAAGCGGTGGAGATCTGTAAACTTGTTCTGTGTACTGCCAGCAGTCATGGCACTTGTATTGAATAAAGTTTCATTCAATAGACTATAACTTTGCTTACGGTAAATATTGTGCATAGAATCAAAGGTGAAAGCAAAGTGTTTAAAGCAATGATAAAACCTCTATGTCCACTCTCTTTCGGCACTGTATGAGCAGCCTGCATTTACAGTTTTGTATGTAGTTCTATAGTTAAACTATGTTGACTATCATTGTTTTATGTGGGTTTTTTTTAAAAAGCTTAAGACTTAACCAAAGTCTATAGGGAGATCTCCAAAAGAATAATCGTCTCCAGAGATAAGATGTATACAAATAGACTACTGTCTATGCTGCACAGTATTATTCAAACAATTCATATCCCTCACAAAACCACCCCTAGTCTTTAATGTCTTTCCACAGACTGCTGCGGTATGAAAAATACAGCTGTATTGCACACTGCAAAAATGAACTGTGTAGAAATCAAGCAATATCATCTAGAATGGGGTCTTCAAATTTTAGCAAACTTGGAAGCTTATTTCAGCACATGAACTACCTGCCAGTGCAGAGGTGGGGGCAGTCTAAACTGGTAGTGTATCTGAATAAGAAAGATCCTTTTTCCTTCAAAGTAAAGTCAAACAATAGAAGAGAATTCAAGAAGCAGGTTGCGTTTGACAGGAAGATAGTTTGTCTCGCCTGAGTGGCAGTGTGTTGTACCAAAAGAAAAAAAAACAGTGGTGAAAGAAGTACTCGTGTGTGCCTGCAGAAAAATGGCCCCTGTGACTATTATTATTAGATTGTTTATACTGATACATCAATGCATAAAGTAACACATTATTACTGCTGTAGTTAGTTCAAGTAGAGCTAATTTGAACCACTTTATATGAAGTTAGGTAGTTTAGTCTGGTGGATGGGCGCCTCCAAAGGGTCACAAGATAAATCTGAGGGGTCATTAGATAATTAATCTGGTGTTATGTTTTGGGATTTTCTTTTATCATTGCCTGTATTGTGACAAATTCCAGAGTTTAATTTTAGATAGTTATTTAAATGAAACCATTTTGGAAGGAAATCACTCTCATTGCTACCAAGGAAAAACCTTTATTGTAAGCAGTCTACTGGTTTAATCCTTTACTGTGCAATCAAATTTACAAGCTTATCATGTGTTTTTCAGTTACCTTAGTGGCAAGACGATGTCGGTCTGTCAGTCCACTTAACAGCTATTTGATGAATTGCCATGAAATCTGTTACAGATATGCACACAGCCCAGAGGATGAGTTGTAATGACTAAACTCTTAATCCCTTAACTTTTCCTCCTATGCTATCATCAGGGTAAATGGGTCCAGCCCTTTCGTTTGTGATGGAACACCTTCAAAATTGATGTAATTCCCATCAGCCTGTACTTAAGTGCAAACAAGAAACTACGATGTTGAACATTATACCTTCTTAACAGCATGCTGCCATTGTGAAAATGTTAGCATGCTGATCTATGTAGGCGTTTTCTCTGTGACAGCTTGTATTTATCTTTAACTGTTGTGACGATTGCTGCTTATGCTCACTACCTAGGTTTTGTTTTGTATTTTAAGCAAGCCGTTTCCGGTACACCAGAGAGATTTTTGTTCTAAGACACAACCTACTGGACACCGTTGTTTAGAAGAGCAAATGTAAAAGCATGAGTCACTTCTATCTACTGAGTTATTTCTATCAGTAGCGGAAAGTAGGAAAATGGAAATCTAAATGGAAATATTGCACCACTCAGTTGCAATTTATCAATATTGTCCAGTGCTGGATGCCTCTCAGGGTCACAACAATCATGTTCCCTTGAAGATGTCATTTTCTATTTCTAGTTAATCACACCCACAACAAAAGGAGTGACGTCAAACATTAGCCCCCCTGGGTGCTTCTTTAAATAATAGTTAAGACTCACATTGTAGGTTTGGGCTCACAGCATCTGTCTATCTAAGACAGAACAGGCAGCCAGTGCTTTGGACGTCAGCAGACTCTACATCTCAGGTCTCAAAATTTGAATTACGCTCCTTATTCTGTTGACATTTGCTTCGCATATGCCAAGACTATGAGGAAAAAGAAATGTGGATATATCTTAGGCCTGTTTAGTTGTTCTTTTTCTCCTGTCTGTATCATGCTGTGTGTGTAAACATAGTGTCCTTCATAATCAAGTATATATTATATACTGATATAAGAAAATCCCCGCAAGTAATGACCCTGAATGGGTTGGAAAAACAGCATGAAATGTATCATGTTTGAAATGATAAAAATATCTTATCTTATGTAAATAAATACAGTACATAATGAGATGTATAGATTAGATAAAATAGGCCTATTTACTTTATCTCCCGTGGTGATGGAACAGGAAAACATCACTTATACTTTACCAATTTACATCATGTTGTTGTTCATAGGACATGCAAATAGACATCTCTAATGATAAATGCTTGGAGTCAGCATGCAGGATCCTGAGTGAGACAATATGCCACAGTGTGTGATGACCTACTTCACATTAAAAGACTATCTTGCTGTTGTGCAGCAGGCCAATTTACTTCATGATGACAGAAGAAAAGAGAGTGATGGGAAGTAAAAGAATGTGAGAGACATGTCACATTAGCGCTACAGACCTTGTTCTTCTAAAGCAGTTAAAATGCTTCAGTTGTACCCACACACCTCTCTAAACCTCCTACACACACGTCACACACACACACACACACACACACACACACTTCACAACCTGAAGCACGATCTCAAAGAGTGTCTAAAAAAAAGCCCAGAGTACTTCAAGTGGAAATCAATATGCGGAAGATTTGAAAATTAAAGTGAAACCACTTCTTCAAAAGATAATTTATGTGATCAATTTCACAGCTAATTGACTGTTTGCTATGCCCCGCCCATTTAATTACTGTTGCTATGCCCATCAAGCTTTTTGTTATAAATGGCACATACGCAGTTTACAATGATAACTGTGGCAGATTTACCACTTGAAATTCTTACCATCGATTTTGCCGGCTAAAACTGTCACTGCCGGATTTTATCAGCTGTAGCGAGCGAGCTAATTAAGATAACGTTAGCTTCTAGAGTTGGTTGAAAGCGCTGAATTTTTAATGTTTCCGGTTAAAACCACAATCTTTAGGGGATGTTAAAATTGCACTTAATCACAAAAGTAATAAAATAATGCACTATACACAATATTGGAGACATGTTTCTGCACAACCTAGCGCTATGCTGCAAGACTAGCATTATGAGTATCAGTGTTTCCCATTAATCAACGAGAACATGGCAGTCCGCCATAGTCTAATTTGCTCTGCCATAGTCTCAAAATGAAACTGAAAAAATAAATAAAAAACTGAAATATTAATGAAACTGGAAAAAAAAAATTTTTTTTACACACCTCATAATTACCTTTCAGACCTCTAATGTTGTGTTTTGAGCTGCTGCTCCGCGCTACTGTACGTTCGCATGTTTGGACACATTGGCATTCAACTCAAGACAACAACTTTTCTTTCGAGGCAACTACGGTAACGTTAACGGTGTGTTTCTGTCACTCGTCTGTGAGAAGGCAGTTAAGCTAGCCGCGCCTAAATTTGGAGTGCACACGTATTTAAGCCTTTACGGTAAGTGAAACGGCCCAGAGCAAGCTGTCAGGCAGGTTAGAGACTTTATCCTGTCAGCTTTCCTCTTTATAAAGACAAGTGTTGCAGTATGAGAGTCCTACCTGAAGAGAGGCTGTGAAGTCTTCATGTTAAGCCATACGAGAACCACATACAACATTATTTATGAAACAAGGTCGAACTTGATGAATTTAGCGCGAGGATACACATGTGACATCCAGTTTTCAAAATAAGTTGTCTATACAGGATGGAAATAAGATTAATTGGATTATAGTTACAGAAAGTATAAAACATATTACATGTGTCCATTAGAAGTAGGAAAAACAACAACAACATGTTAGGGAAATTCTATTTACTATTTACTTATTTAGGGTTTTTTGGAATAACATTAAATAAATTTGTTGACTTTTGTTGCTGTTTCATCACCATTTATAGCTTTACAGTGGGTTTACAGTTTATTAGAGCACAACAAACATACAAAGTTCTTTATAGATAGCATCTTAATTTTGCACCAAATTGCATTTAACTTTAAAATGTACAAAATTTTCTTCCTAGGGGGAATGCCCCCAGACACCCCAAGAGGGTCCGAGGCCCTCCCACCATAGTCTCTTAAAATCCTGTGGGAGTGAGTATGATGAGGAAAAATATAAGATCAGTTATTTTTGTAATAACATAGCCCTGTTTGGCTGTTTAGCTTACATTCTGTATGGTTTTCACCATTTCAAAGGCTTTTGTGATGAGGACTTACCAATGTTATTGGTAAATACTGTATAAGGATAATACTGTATAATATTATCTCAGGTGACCAGACTGTGAACTCCCCCAAATCCAATAGCATGCAGGACACAGCTGCTAACGTTAGCCAGTGGGGATATGGTACATAGTAGATGTGCTTATTGGGAACAGGGTCTTTGGTGTTAGTTAGTTTTAAATGATATGCTACAAAGTAATGTGCTGTTATTTGCAGCTTGTTAGCCAGACATGCTGCAGCCTGTTAGAGCAAATAGTCACACTTTCTGATCCATTCCTTACACTTTTGCTCATGTGTTACAGACACCACCCTCCAAACGTTCAATAGTATCACTCTCACTACAGCCGCATGCACACCATGCTTCAACATGTTAAGAACTATAAAGCTTGACAGGCCAGCTGTGCCTAGATACATCTGCTAAGCTATATCCTGTGGACAATGCTGTTCACGGGAGGTTTAGTGAACGGTCATTTTATCTATTAAAAAATAGCTGTCTACTATTGTTAATGTTGAGCAGCAAAAACAAAACAGGAGATATATTACTGTACAGCAATGAATGATGGCGTCTGTGTCAGAAGGTCAGCACAGCCATGAGTTCACTCTGCTCACAGGTGGTTGCTCCGATGCCCTTGTCAAAAATATCACACCTCACAAGTAACACCTTAATGCCCTACCATAGTCCCCATGTTTTGCAGTCAAAGGAGAGTTAACATTTGTATTCCTCATCATCCTCATCGCCGTGCACTTACTCCCAAGCCCTGCCTACAACGCAGCAAAGTTTACAGCATAAAAGCTAAGTTTTTGTCTTTCCACCGTGAGAGAGCTGAGGCTGAGGAATATTGCCTGAGGATGTTTCATATCCCCACAGCCCTGACTGCACACTCACTGCTCCCATCTTTATCTCTTTTCATCACTCGTCTTTTCTTTCCATCTTACTATATCTCTTTTTTTCTTCTGCTTTGTCTCACCTGTGTATTTTCTCCCTCTAATTCTTTTAACTTCGCTCCCCTTCCTACTTTCTGTCTCTGTGCATGCTTTTCCTTTTCCTCCCTCCCCCTTGACTATCTTGGCAAGAGTGCAAGCAAGTCTCTCTGTGCTTTCTGCGCCTCCCCCTCTCCCTGTCCACCCAGCAGCATCCAGAGGAAGAGGCAGCACTGTCACTGTGGACTGGCTTCGAGGAAGACGAGGCAGAGAAAGTGAAAGTTACAGAGAAATGGGGGGGGGGGGACATGACACGGAGGAGGTGTACAGATGACAAGTCCCTTCATTGGGGAGTTTTGTGAAGTGAGGGAGCTGCAAAAAGAGAGAGAGAGGAAGGAAGGGAGGGGGACACCAGCAGGCATGCAGGATGTTTTTTGAGGAGACACAGCTCAAGGGATGGCACTCGTGCACTTCTGCACGCAGGTTGGCTGTTTCTGCAAGCGCTTCTCGAAGGAGCTAACCGACTGCACAGCACAGCGGGCAGATGTTGTTCACATCCAGCTCGATGGCTGAATGCATAATTCGCTTGTTGTTTACATAAACCAGATCTTACCCATCAGATGAAGGGCATGCAGCTTTATGCAACATGAATTTGTCCAGTCAGAGAGACAAAGGCGGCTTTTACAGAGCCGTGTGAATTTGCTACACAACTCGTGGTTTAACCTACTTTGTTCATGAGTGAGTTCATGTGTGGTAAAGCCATGTAAGGCTAATGTTTTGATTTTCAAACCCAGTCAACATACATGATTATCTTAACCTTAATTATTGATTCACCGTGCTCTTATGTTAGTTATAACATTAATGTTTAAGCCAGCACAGTATGGAGCCTCAGTAATTTATTCACTGGATTGGATGAACATTTTGCCCCCCCCTTGATCTTTCTCATCCACTTCTGCCTACTTTTCAGTTCCCCGTCCCAACATCCAGTAAATAAAGCACTTTCACTTCAAAGTGCCGATGCATTTATTTTGAACAATTCCACACGAAAGGCCTGTTGATCACTGCTCATACCATTCACTTTGATGTGCACACATAGGCTTTGTACTTTCACATAAACTAATAAAAAAAAAGCCCTACTGAAGGTATTGGTGTAGTATGTCCCCGAGACACTGCGCAAAAACATTTTTTTCTCAACAAAAACAGCGTTACTGCCACTTTCCACCAACACTCTTTAGTTGAGATAGTTTGAACTGGAGTATTAAGGAGTTGCCACACCAGTACTTCTGAGTGACGCCACTAGGACCCACAGGGCAAAAAAATGGGGTCAGTGTAAAAGCGGCTGTGTCAGTTACCATTACAAAAAACCTACTGTACCCCAGTCAAATACAAGCAGGTAATGCAGGGTTCAGAATACAAAGTATCAGCTTTAATATTGGCTTGACCTGAGAGACGTTGAGCGTCAGAGACAAAAATGAGCAGTAACAGTCGTGTTAGTCTGGGAACCAGACGAGTCTGCTCATGTTTCATTTTCTATGGCAGGTACGTCTGGCCACCCTACCATTCAGACAGATTTCTACCCATCATGGAGCCGGGCTGGCCAATCACAATCATTTATCCGGTATATGCAGATTTACTGACTGAGCAGTCCAGATCTGAAAAGTTACACGTTTCACTGCTCTGACTGGTTGTAGATTTGTCCAGAACAATGCACCAGACTTAGGAAACTCAGATCAAACTGTCACACTAGGCAGTTCTGATCAAATATGAATCAAGATTCTCTAACTGCATTGCCTATTTCTCACCTCAAATGTTTTCAGAAACACATTTTAGTGTATTGTTTAGCTGTAATTACTTGCTTGAAAAAGGATAAAGCACCACCCCGACTTGCATGTGTCGCTCAGCACCACGTTACATGTTTTGTTGCTCCGATTGGTTGTAGGTCTATACACATACATTCAGTGGAATTTTAATCCGTGTCTGTTGATAACCCCAAGGAAATAAGAAATGAATTGAGTGGTTCCAGAAGAAGAAGTGTCATAGACAAAGAAAATTGGTGCAACATGGGAGGCCTCAAAACATCCAAATAAAAGATTAGCACTAAAGTTTAGAAGGCCTTCTGTCACCTAGTTTGACAACTTCAATGACGTACTCTTTGACATTGAACCATAGTACAAACGGCTCTTACATCCACAGTTTTAAACATGGTGAAGAAAAAGAGGAATGATTTTATTTGCTAAGGACCCCAAGGAATTCTGTCCATATTGAATGATTCTGCACCTCATCATTTATGTCCCAGGATGAACTTTCAGTGCTAGGGACTTGCCTGTGCCCTAAATGTAGTAAAGCAAAAGATAAGGGTGTGGAGATCGGGCTGGGGTGTGCAGCATGTTTGACTTTCATGCAATCAATGTTTGTGCTTTTATTATCTGTAAAGTCAGTGTTTCCCACAAATTGATTTATTTGTGGTTGTCCATCAAACTATCAACACTGACCAACACTCAGTTTTATTTATTTCATAACAATATCTGACAATATCTGTTTTCCAATAAACTATAAATATATAGGAACCTTTTTTTTTTGTTGTTAGGGTTAGAACTTTTACTTTTGTATTCAAAAACATTGCTCTTTATTTTATGTTTTATTCTATGGCTGTTCTGAATATAGCTTTCTGATAAATATAGCAACCTCTGATCAACCAACACCAATCAGGATTAAAAAACTTTAAAAGGCTGCAAGACAGACTCTAAGCTAGCATTCTTTCTTTTGGATTAGTAAGTGAGACTGCTATGTCAAAAAATGCGCGTTTGCAGCTGTCCTTATTTACGTCAGCAGTGAATTACACTTTGAAACGGTAGGCGCCAAGTCACACAAGGTCTAAGATAACATTGCTTTAACCAGACATTAATCATATTTTATTTGCCGTAACCACAATCTGTGCTCTTAATCACTAAGAATATGCACTGGAACAACCTATTCTGTTCTTTACCTATGAGGACATTTTGCACAGGGCATGAAACACAGCATGCTATGATTGGTCGGTGTCCAACGTGTAGTCTGTCCTGTTATCCATGTCCACGTCACAGCAAGAATTTATGACTTTATGCTTGCCTTATCCAACACAGTGACCCTCTCAAAAGACAAAAGTGTACTGTATATCCTGATCCAAGCATTAAAAGGGCCAATGTAGGATGATCACTTTCTGGCTGAGATATACAGATTATGTTGTGCTCTCCATTGGCCCTCATAAAATCTTTTAAAAGCGATGAGAAAGCCCAGTCTGAAAATCATGTTCTAAACACAAACTGAATTTTTTATGTTGTTAATGTTGTTCTTGCACATGCTGCAATACCTTCCACCTCCGTTATCATTAAATTGACTGGACTATAAAGCTGTAGTGCTGAACATTTCATGAAAAGGCTGTATGAGATCCAGTAGCCTCCAGAGACATCAAAACACCACCTGAGCCTCTGCACACAGCTGTTAAAGGTGGAATAAAATCCTATTTTTACAAAGATGCTCACATCTCTTGTACAAGGTGGAATTGGCTCATTTATTGTATGTTATTGAAGTGGTTTGTTTCATCAATTTCCTTTCCTTTGCATGGGTAAAGATAATTCATTAAAAATAATTATTTTGTTATCCTCTGAATGCTGCAAAAATATTTGCAAAAACGCAGCAGGACCAGGTATTTAGGTCAGTAAATAAAATCACAATATGTCTGTGGTAAGATATGTCAGTAAAGCTCACCTTATGCAGACAAATTTGTGCTTTAGCAAGTAGAACAAAGTTTGGTGGATTTAAAGGAAGGTATATCTGACAGCGCCTGCTGCTTCCACCTACTGTGATTGTTGCAACAGCAAGCTTGTTAAAGATAAGAGGATTTTTTTCACTTCCCGCTCTCTGGTTCACCTCTCCACCAACCCTCTACAAATACAGCATCTCAGCAACCTAAGTGGGCTATGCTGAGTTACGCAACATGAATACTTGGGGACGCACTGGCCAAAGCATTTTTCTGATTCCTTTTCCCCCAAAGAGATGATCACTACATCTCTCTTTTTGTTTGGCGGCGTTCTGTACGCAGTGTCAGGCGACAATGACTGCCCTCTCAGTGTGAGTCTTCAATGGCTCGCTGAAATGCGTCTTGTTTCTCTGTTGCCTCATTATAATCCTTTGTGTGTCCTCTGTGAATGGCTGATGATGATTATGCAAATGTTCCATCGGAGAGCAGCATGGGTAATTATCACAGCAGAGAATGAGGCTTTTTGAAATTCTCTGACTACTGAAGAGAAAACCATGGGCTTCAGTGTGTATGACAGTGTATTATTATCAGTTTGGGCAGGTCAGGGGCTTTGAGATTGTGTCCAGGGTGATGGTTACCAAACCTGTGGAGGTGCTTTGTGAGGTTCATGCATTTTGACTTTTTTATCCTCCGTAGAATTACTCCATTGACAAAGGAATTTGAATTGTGAATTTGCTGAACTGTCAGTCTTTTACAATTTTGTTGCAAAGTGTTTTATTTCACCCTGCGAAACCCTTTTTCTTCTAGCTGTTTCATCCCTTGGATATGCTGGAGCTCGTTGCAGGGCCTGCCCATCACTTAGCTACGGCTGAGTCCGATTTCTATTACCTGCATGCAGCTGTAATTGACACCTGATGTACCCTGGCTATGATCAACACGGAGACTTACACATGCAGAGGATTCACTCAGGCACTAATGAGGGCAGCTAAGAGGTGCAGGGCCCCATGATGAACAGGCGGGGTCCTGGCAGCAGACCTCAGCACGTCTCTTGGAGGTGTGAAATGTCTCATTAGGCCTGGCGAGGTATACACAGATAAAGTGAGCGAAACACAGACAAATAGAGTTAGAGTGGAAAGAGAGACAACATGGTTAAAAGCCTGCGGTTCAGGAGGAAATGAGAAAGGCGCAGACTCCCACAGAGAGCCCAGCTTTGAAAGTTTCAGTACCCAGGCTGAGTGGCCCCCTGACTGGAGCGAAGGGAGGTAGACTGCCTGGGGTCAATAAACCTCTAGAGCAGCCCGAGCTGGGCTCTAAGGAACACTGGTTTTTATAGATACTGACGAGGCACAATTTGTCTCTACGAACTGCGAGGGCACTCACATAAAGCAGGTCATAGAGCAATGAGGCGTAGAAGGCATATCAACTTAAAACTTTTGCCTGTCATGTCATTTCCTCTCAGGAACACTTCCCTTAGCAGGGTCAAGTGCTGGGAGAACTTTTGAAGGAACTTCACCCGCAGCGATAAAGTTAGCTCACCGCGGAAGTTGCATTTTCAATTGATCTATTTTCATTGTTTTAGAGAACAAAGGCATGTCATTTCCAAGTGATCCAAACAATGGGTTGAATTTAAAATCCAGAGGACTCCTGTAGGGTAGATCACTACAGTCATTGAGGACAGAAGCACAACATAAATCATCACGCCAAAAAATTGCCTTGCCCCTTTCAAGAAATAAAAGTCCATTTGTCAGTGAAGTCAGCAAACTTCCCACCGTTGTTGCAGCTGCCCGGCACGCTGCCAGATAAAGCAACTGAGCAGAAAGCCCGAGGCTATGATGTGTGTATCTGCAAGGATGTGACATACCTCATTCTCTTCCCTCGCATTCCTAATGTGATTAAGTCAGGCCAGTTAATGTAATAATCTTATAACAATGCACAGTATAATGCTTCAATCAATGCCAATAAAGCCTCACCCATCCTCCCCTTGGCCATGCCAAAAACACACACGTCATCAAGTCTGTGTTTGCTCCTTCTCACCTCCCTCCCTTAAATCGGCAAAGCATTCCGCTTCGCAAATAACCAACAGAGACACGAGAAAGAGAAAGGAGAAAAGTGACACTGTGATTCACATGAAATATAAAACAAAAGCTTTTCTCTATTGTCTCTGCATTCATGTAAACACTTGCAGTATCTCCTCTTGTCTGTCTTTTTCCCCTCCTCCCATCGCTCTGTGGGAGGCCGTCAGGAAGGCAGCGAGCATGCATCCAAGGGAAGTGGCAGCAGTGCATGTAGAGGCCTGTGTGGATCGCAGCAGGTCTAATGGCCATTAAAGCTCACCATTAGAGGACTGTCTCAGCTCCAGTTCTTAAAGTAGGAAATGGAGAGGGAGGAGGAAGAGGAGTAGATTGGAAGGAGGTGAAGAGTCAGGCGTTTGCTGTTCCTCTGCCCTGTCTTGGCCGAGCTTAACACTGTATCTGTTTATACATTGACAAGGAAATGAGAGGTAGCTTTTCATCGGTCAGCCTTCCGCAATTAGTTTCTTTGTGAATGTGATGAAGAGGGAAAAGAAAAACGAGGCGAACATAAACAGACAATTTACTACAAAAATAAATCCACACTATATCAGTAACCTTAAGTAAGCTCAGACGTCTCACTAAACGCTACCCCAAACTCATTTCACCTCCTCCATATGTTCTTCTGGATTGCTGTAAACATCGCCTACTTGAAATTAAATGTATTAGAGCCATGGAAGCAATCTCAATGATCTACAGCTATACTGCATTAAATTGAGGTTCCAGGTTGCTGAAGTAAATATCTCACTCATTTTTCCTCATAGATGATGTTACTGACTCAGGAATTAAATACTTTTACGCCTTGGATCAACATGAAGCTTTCCTGGTTGAATCATCAGTCCAAAAGATTAACTACTAAGTTATAAAATATCTGATTCGGCAGGCAGGTGGGATCTAAAGATTACTGTGTTGAGAAAAGTGATTTTACAAACTGCGTCTTCAATCAATTCACTTTTAATTTCCGGGCTATTTCCGGGCTGCATGAATGCAGTGTTTTGTTAACAGCTACAGCGACCAAGGCTCATGGGTACTGTAATATTTAGAGGCATCTGCCATGCCGAAATGACAAATAAAGTTAAAATGATTGAAACTGGTAGTCACAACGTGAACCTTTACAAGTGGATGCTACATTATCGAAAATAGTCTCATATTTCTATATTAGGCAACACTCCAAATAAAGAAAAAGGAACAAGCGGCTCCTTCCATTTCACAACTCTGTCATTTAACTTGCTTTTGACCATAATTTACCTATTAAGTTGACCAAAATGGTGACCATGCCATCCAAATTCTTTAGAATTTTTTAGATGGTTATTATGGATGGAAAAACATTGTAAATATATGCAAAGAATAAAATATATACGAGAAAACTTTTAATCGCTCCAATGAGTCAGGTTGTGGATGCTCAGTTTTTAAAAAATGTTGGCAAAGATCTGAAAACACTTGTTTTATTATATGTGATGAATCCAATTCTATCTTTCAACATAAGGATTTTTTTTGGTTCGTCTTTGATTGCTGATGAGTATCTCAGCAACGATTGAATAGATTGCCTTGAAATTTGGGGCAGGCATTCACGTCCCCTCAGGATTCATTGTAATAATGTTGGTGACTTTTCATTTGGCACAATCATCAGGTCTAAATGTGATGTATGACCTGCCAAATGAATGACAGTACAGAGCTGTACTTTGCGTTTAGAGCTAATTAGATATTTAAAACGTTAGCATGCTAACATGCTACACTAAGATGTTTACCTGTTAAACTGTTAAACCTTAACATTAGCATGTTAGTATGCTGACTTTAGCATTTACCTCAAAGCAAAAACAATCTATGGCTGAACTTACCATGAGGACGCTCCACCTAACCCAATGACAGTTTGAGAGAAGCATACACACATAGAGTACATCTCAATGAAAAGACAAGACAAGGCATTCATGGCTTTGCTCTTCTGGAGTAGAGAGCAACAATGATGGGTCTGTCCTTGTACCTGTAACACCTTTGAAGATGTTGCTCATCTGATGCACAAAACCACTTCATGTTCTAGAGGAACACTCTGTTACTCTGTAAGGATGAGGGGCAGAAAGTAGAGTAAAAAACAGGGAACCTGCAGCACTTTAAGGGGCTCAAAAAGGACTTGTCCTGCACAAATACTCAAAGTAACAATATTAAAGTAAAAAGTAAAAAAGTTTAAAAGAAAATGTAGCTCCAGAGGGTAAAATCCTGTGTGAAACAAAGCTGAATTCAAGAGATGGCATTGTGTTGTTTGTCACTTCTCAATCAAAGATATTGTTTGCAGGCAGATCATTGACTGAGGTCTGTTCCATTTACTGCACCACTAGAGGAATCAATGGGACATTTATTTAATGAGGAATAACTGGAACTAATGGCTGCCTGCTTCAGTGAACACTCGTGAGCCAATGCCTGAGTGTAACATCCCATTTAAGCTTATTATCTTGCACTAAGCTGCTCATGTTATCAATTAGCAACTCTGTACATTTATTGTGTTTACAGTGCATTTGGTAGAATTTGATTACATTGCTTTTTAGAGATAGTACATTTTGTAATGTTGTGTATTTTGTCATTTTCTTATATTAAAAGCTGATTTTTTGTTTGCTAGAATGTTCCATTCGACCGATGCATTAAGCCTCATAAAACAGCAATCCTGATTTCATCCACTCTATGATACATAATTAGTTTTTTGTTATTTTCTGTCAATGCATTACGGAGAAAAAACTAAAAGTATGTGTCAATCATCCATTGACTAAAATGCATAAATATGTGACAATACGGAAGAGAAATCATGTGAATAAAACATCAGCAGTCCAGCTGGTTTCTCTGCTAATTATTGGGGCCAAAACAGTTTTTCACAACTTTCCTTTCTCTTAAATAAGCTTTTAATTTTTTCTGGCTGACAATGGGAAACAGGGAGATGGTGGCTGAAACACTGGCTGGCTAAATATGGGCCTTTCATCCGGCTTAACTGTACAAATGGACCTCATTGTCTTGAGGAATTCGATTTTCTGCCATTCTGCGTACATGCTGTGTCCCTCTCTGGGGCCCGACTGCAGCGAGTGGGGGCCCTTATCAACAGCACTCAGGGTGTGGAATTGAGGAATTGAGTTCTGTGCCTCGAATCAAACCATGAGAAAGAGTGACAGAGCGAACGGGAGTGAAAAGAAGTGTGTGTGTGTGTGTGTGTGGGGTGTTCAGGATAAAATCTCCAGATGCTTCCACTCTCCCACTTAGACACAAGCCACACACACTCTCATTGCATCACATATGCACCTGTTCAAGCACAACACAAGTGCATAGAGTGTGCACAGCACATGCATTCTGCATAATCACACATGAGCACACACACTGTGTAAAATTTGCCAGTAAACCCATTGATGGCGCACCCAGTGGGGAAGCTTTTATACACTCTAATTTCCAGTGTTATCTTCTAGTGCTCGGAGTGAATGCCCAAATACAGCTGTTTTTATCTACTACACTAAACACTGTGTTCCTTTGCATGCATATGGGCACTTGAGTGTATGTGTATTGTGGTATGTGTGGTTATGTATGATGCTCCGTAAGGCCTGTCCACATTTACAGTACCATTATTTGAAGAATCAGAATATTTTTCGTCAGTTGTAATTAAAACTTGATTCGAGTCGATTTTGCAGATAAGGCTTTAGGTAGGAAAGTATCTACTGATTTGACAGGCACAAACAGAGTGTGTATTTGCTTAGGCCCCTCCTGTTCACGCTGTACACCCACAACTGCTTCCGCCAACACGGAGAGGACTCTGTTGTGAAGTTTGCGGACGACACCACCATCATAGGCTGGATTTCAAAAAACAATGAGACTTTATATTGAGAGGAAATTGATAATCTTGCAGAGTGGTGCACAGAGAACAACCTTCTGCTCAACGTCAGCAAACCCAAGGAGCTGATTGTTGATTTCAGGAAAAAGGAGATAAAAACACACACTCCTGTCTACATCAGTGGAGCTGAGATGGAGCAGGTGAACAGTTTCGAGTTCCCGGGAATCGGCATCTCAGAGAGCCTGACATGGTTATCTCACATCTCCACAGTGGTGAAGAGAGCTCAGAAACGACTGTATTTATTGAGGAAGCTTAGGAAGGTCAAATCCTCGTGCCAAGTTCTTGTCAGCTTTTACAGAGGAGCAATAGAAAGTATGACTGAAAACATCACTAACTGCCATGGGATGTGCTGACTCGGCCCAGGACCAAAGGGCTCTGCAGTGGGTGATTAAAACTGCTCAGAAGATCATTGGTACCCATCTCCCGAGCATAAGTGATATCGGTGAGGTGGGGCGCTGATCCCAAAGGAAACTAAAGGACAGTACCCACTCAGCTACAGCCCGTTTGCCCGGCTGCCTTCTGGGAGGAGTTTCAGCTGCCGCACCACCAGACTGCAGAGCAGATTTTCCCCCAAGCTATCAGACTTTTAAACTCAAATTCATACTCAACACTGCCGGTACACAGTTATCTGAAATGTCTTTTCTGGGCTGCAGCTGTTAAGTGGTGCTTGGTGCGGTCAAGCTTCACATCTCGTGTAGCAGCGGGCCAAGAGGCAAAGCCGTAATATTAAAGGTAATAAAATTAGGGGCCGGACAATCATTCAGTTTGATTTATGAGTCAATATTTAGCTACAACCTGTTGTAGAGTGACAAAATAAATCTACCTATTTAACTAAATCCATGCAATAATAATCAAAACAATTAAAAAATATAATATAAAAAGAAAAAACTGAGCTGTCATGTAGACAAAAAAGTTACAGAGTGCAAATTTAAAACTTAAATCTGAAATAGTTTACTTCACAAATCAAATTTCCAGTGTCAATATGTCTAAAATAAAAAGGAATATCCTGTCAGCAACAGCACCATCTAAAGTATTTCCATCTGCCACAACACAAGTTATAATTAAGTTTCAGCCAGAAGCTATTGTCCCACAATGTTGTTCACTGCATTGTGGGACAATAGCATCCATCGACAGCACACTCAGAAATTGACCATATTTAGTACGTTTGTCACTTTTCCAGACCAAACACAACATGCAGCAGAAGATGTCTTAAGTACACCGGCATGATTAAAGGGTATGTTGGGAATGCGCTCGCCTGCTTCACTTCATAAAAGCCACATTTCAGCCGAGTGAAATTTTGCCTTGTGTTTTGCTCTGTTACATTCAGTGGGGTGCCTTTAAAATGACATGCAAATTAAACACGACATGGTAATTCAGTTAACTGCTGTTCCTGTTTATGCATCACACAAATAAAGATAGCACCTTTGTGTGCTTGAGACAGCAATGTTTACTTTCATTTTCTCATGAGATCGACTTCACCGGAGCTCTCTTTGCTGTGACAAGCCATGAACACACTCTTATTTTTGTCACCCCTCTCTTCCTCAGATGTCATGCATCCCATTAACCAGTTAACCGGAGAAAGAGAGAAGTGAGAGAGAGAGCGCGAGAGAGAGAGACTGTTACAGGTAAGGACAGGAGCAGACATACACACTCATAGAGAACACACACACCTCCACTTTCAATCTGATGGGAAGCAGTGCCATTTACAGCAGGGCAAGCACTGAGTCACCTTGCTAGTGAGTGTCATTCGCCAGGACACGCTAACTAGGCCCAGTGGTGTTCTTAAACCACCGCAGGGCATCAAGCCAGTGTGTGAGGTGTCAAGGCTAAGTTACACATTGAGGTGTGACATTACCACCGCTTGTTGGGACAATAAACCAGGTTGCCGGGTGCTCAGTGGGAGCATTCGCCCACTGAGCTCAAGTTATCTGAAATGTCTTTTCTGGGCTGCAGCTGTTAAGTGGTGCTTGGTGCGGTCAAGCTTCACGTCTCGTGTAGCAGCGGGCCAAGAGGCAAAGCCGTAATATTAAAGGTTATAAAAATAGGGGCCGGACAATTATTCAGTTTGAATTATGAGTCAATATTTAGCAACTGTGCAGTCAAAATTATGAATTTTCAATATGTTTTTTGCAATGTGTAGAAATTATTTAAACCAATAAGATGTGGGTGAGTTATTGTTCTGGAGCTCAGATGTCTAAAAAGTATTATATAGCATTAGGTCATCTGATGAACCAAATCAAGACTGATGTACATACAGTGTTTATATCATGTGAAAAAATACATTTTTAACACTGGAATCCCCCGGGTAAATGTCTGGTCTACTGCTTTGTTGCGTTGCACACAGTACCACGCCACGTGATGGTTTCCATCTTTGATGTGTGCATGTAATGAAACAGCCACCACTAGTCTAATAAGTGCTTGGGGCAAACATGCGTTCTTGTACCTCCCACTGGGCAATTGACACACACACATACAGACTTGTAATGATCTTCCGCTATGAGGAACCAAGCTTGGCATACAGCACTAGCAGTTGTACCGGGACAAATGCTAATTTAGTGAGCCCGAGAGGCAGCACACATTATTTCAGCGGGGTCTACACAGAGCTTAAATTATTACGGTAACGTGTGTGTAAGTGCGTCAGGGATATTTACGTGCGTGATGTGATTTTGCCGATATTGACTAGTGAACAGAACAGCACAACTCTTCCATTCATATGTGTGAGGGAGAGAAGTTTCCCAGTTGACCTTGACCAGTTTTTCACCTCCATTATTGCTCCTGCCTTTTATATATGTGAGCATGAATGAGTACAGTATGAAGTATATGTTTGTACTTGTGTGACCCCCGAGTGAATATAGTGCATGTAAGATGGAATGGCTGCCATTGTAGCATACAAATTTCCTCTCACAGGCTCATATCACACACACTGGTACCTTTCAGATGTTTTATTTTTGCTTTTTTAACTATTATACAGGCACATCTGTTTAAGGTGCTATATGTAGTTTTATAATGAAATTAATTAATCTATTTGTGGACCATTCACCGGCTTTCTCGTTTACCTCTGACTGCCTGTATGCTGTTTCCTATGTGAAGACATCGAGTCGGATTTTTGCGAAAAATCCATTGGTTTACGCACGCTGAGATGTTCTTGCACGCTCCCGAGCCTGTTGACTACTGATTCTGAACTGTACTCACAGTGACAACACTGCAGCATACCTGTCAAGTTTTGGATTTGAAAATAAGGGAAATTTCCCACCACACACAGGTGTTTTAGCCTAAATGAAAACACAAAAGGGTATATATGAAGAGCATTTATTTAAATGCTTATTTGCATATTTTCTGTTCATTTAACATTGCTTGTCTACATATACATTTTATTTTCATTTCATATTGCTTTTCTTTTAAAGTTTTTCTTTTAATTTCACATAACTTTTCTTTACTCTTTTAGTGAGTTATTGTACAAATTTGTTGCAGACTTTGCTTCTTTAAGACTGTTTTGGAAGGAGTGTATTTGTGGGCTGCGCCAGAGTGGTTAATTTTACTTTAGAGTAGAGTGCAAACAGTTCTTTTGTCTAACGTCTACCTGCGGGTGGCAGTTATCGCGAGGCTAGTGACAGAGCTCAGATTGGGTATAGGTGCATTCTAGATGACGGCGGCTGACTTTCGCCGACTTCATAGTCTTAACAGGAGCTGCAGGTGACTGCATGGGCGGGGCATAAAAACGGCGCCATAAAGTCGGACACAGTCTACCTGTGTGAGCTTACTATAAGCTGAGATCAATGACTGATCGGCATTTTTGCAATTGCCGCGAGACTAGGCAAACGTGTGGTTCCAACCAGCTGCGGCCGCTGGACTCGGCGCCTGCAGACGTGTTGCTCCAGCGAGTTTTTAATGTCATGTGTCCTGGTGACGTTTTGCAGCGCCAACTAAAGTCGGACATGATTTCTAACCAGCATGCCTTATGTTAAGTCCAGCATGCATCACGTTAAGTCAGCGCTGCGCAGCATCGCATTAAGTCAAAAGCACCTAATGTTGTTTTGTATTTTTACTCCGCCCGGCCGGGGCGGTATTATTATTTTTTAATAACGCAGGTTAAAATATGGAAGATTTACGGGAAAATAATAATACGGGAGGACGGCGGGAAAGAAGGGTAAAATACGGGACTTTCCCGGCCAAAACTGGATACTTGACAGGTATGCACTGCAGCTAACAAAATCCAGTAACACCAAAAACTGTCCGGCTCCCAGCGCAACACAGAGTGCAACACGAACTCTGGAGGGATATATAACAACCAATAACTTTTATGGTCTTAAACCAAATGAGTATCAGAATGATTGACACTGGTTGACACTGGAAAGGCTGTGAGACCTCTGCTTTGTTTTCAAAACCAAAACAAGAGTTGACTTTCATTCTATTAAACAGGTAAGCTAACATTTCTGAAAATCATGTAAAATAAAGTGTGATTTTGTGTTTTAGTTAGCTCAAGTGAAATAACGTTACTTTGCCACATTACTTCACCATCCATATTGGTCTCCTGTGTACCGCCGGCATTAAGTCCATGGTGGCAGCAATCTCATTTTTAATATTCAATCTAGGTCACTAATCATTTTGTTATCTTCCAGTAAATGTAGCTATGCTGACATTGCTGAGCCTCTCCAGTGAAAGATACCTAAATAGTTAGTGAAAGACACTTAACACCAATGTATCATGTCAACTAAATGCAGTCAGTGTAGCGTTATCACACAATGAGAATGGATTATATCAACGGCAACCCGACAAAAAATATTACTGTAACGTTGCAGTGGGAGTTTTCGTGAGTTTCCGGCATGCTGTCTCTTGTTATGTGTTTGTTTTGGCCGATGCAGAGTGCTGGCTCATGAGTTTGTGCATACGCAGGAGCACACACTTGGAAACATAGTGGTTGCTGTCTGAAACCTTACCACTAGAAACCACTGAATACTACACATGGGCCCTTTAAATGAGTAATCAAGTCATTTAGTATTGCATTTTGATAACGTTGTGGGACAGATTAGAAAAAGAATAGTCGGAAAATTGAAGTGGCAAATGTCGAGATATCCTGACTATTTGAAAAGGGCTGGATCCTACCCTTCTCATTATGCAACTTTCTTTTAGACCCTTTCTTAGACCCTTTTAACACTTTCTGTTAGACCCTTCCTGTCAGATCTCACATCCTTCAAACTGCAGGCTTTGTAACACAAGCTGTAAGATAGTCCTGATGACATTGTCAGGAATTACTTTGTCAAATTTGACAAAGCTCCGCCAGACCTATATAAGACATTACACAACTGTTTTCTGGCTGAGTAGGGAGTCGGTTGGATATGTTATTTATTGTGTTGTTTACATACAAATGCACATGGACTTATAAGACTCTAAAAATAAAAGTCGTGTAGTAGTAGTGGTGGTCTTTGTCTCCTTTCTCAAGCTCTAGAAGTGAAATCTGCCTCAGACATGGGTCTGAACTGATATTGACTTAATTTTAAGTGTAGACCTTAAATCAGCATACAATGAACCATATGACATTTTTCCCTCAATCTTAATCACATAACAAAGTATTTTTTCATCAATCCAAAATCCGTTTTTTAGATTCTGGTTTAAATTCTGCTTCACATAATGGTGGTTATATATAAACACTATGTTTAAAATTTAGGTGTACACCAAACATCAACAAACCATAAGAAAGTATCTGCCCTGAGCACAATAAATATTACACTTTTAATTTTCTTTTAATTAATAAAATTTATAAAATAAATATTTCACCAAAGTGATAATGATGTGTACTGTAAAATCATTTTTAGGTAAGACTTAAGAAATAAAACAGCTAACTTAAACAGACACAAAGCTGCACTGATACACCTTAGTGTAATCATTTTCATTACACAAGCGTGTGCACGTGCAAGTGCCTGACAAGTGCATGTGCACAAGCATGTATGCACAGAGTGAGGAGTATGTGCAGGTGTAAATAAGGATCTGCATATCTGCAGGTGCGGTACAAACTCGAGCAAAGCCACCGCTCGATGGGCTCACATGTAACTGAGGTCAGGCCACTTCTCCGTATTGTTCTCCAGTACAGTATCACCAGTTTTTTTCTGGTAATTTCTCCAGCAAAATGTCCGTCATTAAAAAAACGCCCGACAACGACGTCTTTAATCCAGCCACATTAAGATTTCGATTCCCCTTGTCCTCTGAGGACAAAATGTAATAGCTCAAAAACATCTATTTTGGCAGATGGGCCTGGATTTATTAAAGGGCCGTATTTCATAAATATAACCTCATCTAATCATCAGCCAAAGCGCTTTTGATTACAAGCCTTAGTAAGTGAGTGTCTTTCAGAAGGGTGAGTCCCCTGCAGCTGACCTGGACCTGTTGATAAACTACAAGAGCTAGCCATTGGAATGTGCTCATTTCATCTGCCATTAGCTACCCTTTATTAAAAAATGGTGGGAAAGGGGCGCACACCTGCAGTTCCACGTGCACACACCCTTGGAGTGAAGGAGACCTCTGAGTATATGAAAGGTAATGAAAGCACATGGTATAGTCAATGCAGCCTTTGTGTTAGCTGCTTACAGTACTCATAGGAGGGTGGTGCGTGCATGTGTGTGCAGTGTGATCCTGGGGGTTATGACTGAGTGCAGGCTACTCCAAAATGTTCTTTGATTTATTCGTGTAGGCGCGCAATATTTTTCCTCTACATTAAATGCTGGCTCTGAGGCTAACCTTTACCTCTGAGTGGAAGCCTCGTTTGGTGGAAAGGGAAATTATTTCAGGGTCAGATGCTGTGCACATAAAAGCTCTGGTAATGCCCAGAGTTGTTGTTTACTGCACTGGGAAGAAGCAGTGCAGATTTCTTGGGGCTTTGAAGCTTTAGGGGTTTTCAAAGCAAGAAATGAAGTTTTCCGCATGCGCCATGAGAACAGGAAAGACATGCACAGTGATTTTAAAAGAACACTGATTTTATGATCACCACTTTTCCAAAAAAAATAACGGTCTCTTTCGTAACTAGAAAAAAAAAGTACATTGCAGCTTACTGCGATAACAAAGTCTCCCACAAAATTTGCGAGCCACCCCTGTCGTTCGGTCACACAAGGTTCACTTCTTGATGGAGGAGCTTTAATTCATTTGTCTTGTACAGGGCAACTCCTTGACCTTGAGGATGGAGATTAATGAAGAGCTTTAGTGGTGATGAAGGCTATCAGGCACCATGCTCTCGTCGTCTAATAGAGCAAGAGTTTTACATAGCCAATTATGTCGTTTGCATTCCGCTTGTGCGCACAGTTCTGTCAAGGGGGAGCCCAGTCGGCTGTGGTATATTTGCAGTAGTAAAATACAAGGGTCATCTGGACAGAGCAGACCAGAGTGAACAATTATATCTTTGTTGCGCTTGTTTTACTTTCATTTCTAATTTTCAAGATGAGGGAAATCAGAGAGAATCAAGCAATTTCATAAAAAGTAGGTTTTGGGAAAGAAACGTGAAAAGCTTATAAAAAATAAAGACCATGTGCATTTCTACAACCTTTGAAAAGCGACAAAAAGGCCAGTGTGTGTGCCATTCTGCAGCTAAACGCTACTGTAAAAAAGTCCCCAGCCTTCACAGCCCTTTTGATCATATGGTACAAAGTGTACAAGTGCAATTGTCAGCCATTACCACTCTTTGCTGCAATTACTGTCAGCCAGGCTCTTTGGGTACTACACTGTGCTGTTCTGGTCCACACACAAAGTGTAATTTCTATTTTTTTTGCTATCCAGAAACAGGACTTGAAATTTTGATCTATAGGGCAGTTTAACCTCACTATCTTGTCATCCGAAGAAGGGCAAAGTAAGATACGCATGATAGGTATAGGAGAGGCGAGAGGGTGATAGAGAAATCTACTTTAATCAATAGGCGTGTAATTGGAAGCTGTCAGTTAAATGTTTTACTATCCCAGATGGTAATAGCAGTTCTATCATTTTCTACACAAGATAAGGCAATTTGGTTCAGCCTACAAGGGGCTGAAACTTGGGCTCAGCAAGACCCTGTGTGATGTGAGGGAGCAGGTTTCTCTTTAACCATTCAGAGTGGATGCATCTTTGATAATGTTCAAATGACTGTTATGCTCACTTTTATTGATGGGAGATCTGTTCAACACCAGGATCCCAGACAGCAGGGGAGAGAGATGAAGAATGATTTGCACATCAGGTCCTGTAAAAACGCTTTTTAAAAGTACAGCTCCTCATTCTTGCATGTGAAAGGTTTTTGAATCTAGATGAGTAAATATTAGAGCTCTGCATCATTATCCTTGGTGAATCCCTGGGGTTATGTGCTTAGCATAGCCCCTAATGGATCCTAAAGTGTTTTGGGTCCACACAAGAGTCTCGAGAAAGGACAACACTTTTCGGATGTCGGGAACTTAAGTTTTAGTGGCAAAGCTCCATAACCATGAACTGTTCTGTGGCATTTTGCAATTAACCTGATTGAGAATGTCCTCAGATTAAGAGCCAGGAAAAACAGTTTCCATTAAGCTCTCCATAATGCATTTATATTAGTTGGTTGTGCCATGCAGGCTCTTTGACATGTTTAAATGGGGAATGTGTTTTAGTTGGTATCAATACATTTACTGTAGGTCTGACTAATAAAACAGCTTAAAGTGCCATAATATGTTTTTTCTCAAGGGGTCCATTGGGAAATACCCTCATCATAGAGGATGGATACAACTCTCATGTCACTGTGGTAACTACTGAGCCAGAACCAGGAGACAATTAGCATAGCTTAGCATAAAGGGGAAGTAGGGTTGAAACAGCTATATATAGCTAACAGCTGATATATAGCTTATATATATAAGCTATATGTTAGCTGTTATATTTGACTTAATGATCCAACTGTAGGATGGACATTTTTTAGAGTGTAGACTGAGTGATTTGGCCTAGCAAATTCAGAGGGTGACAGATGTCACCGACATCATTGGAAACCTGGTCATTTCCTACCAGTGCCAGCCACGCGGCTGAGCCAAGTGCCTGACTCGGTCCCCAATGGATCGGCTGATGCTCCTGAGCAGGCTCTTAAGTGGGATCTGTGATGTTGCCATCACCCTCTCTGCACTGACAACACTCTCTGTGGGTGTGACGGCTGTGAGCCCAGGCCCTTCCCCGAGCATCTGTTCTGTCCTCTTGCTTGCTGGCTGGTTTCTGCCTGTCACACCAGATCTATCTACATGCATCGGTGTTTCTCTTTTTGTACCTGTCTTTGCTCCTGTCTTTGGTCTTGGCTGTCTTTCGGCCTCTCTCCCCCCTCTCTATTAAGGTCTTTATCTGTGAATCCATAATGCCACATCTTAAGCTAATTGTTATGTCGTCAGTTAGCTTCCTTGTCTTCTGAAGCGGTCACTCCAATACTTTGCCAACCCCTCTACACTCTCACTGCTGCCCTTTGTCACCAGCTCTACTGCTGATACATTTAACATTTCTGTCCTCACGTGACTAACTTTTTTGCAAACATGAAACGTTATGTGAATGTTGTAAAAGGCTCATCCCCAAATCATTCACCTGATGATGCAAACATGGAATGAGTAGTAGTAAGACAGACTCCTCACAAAGATCTCCAGTTATCCTTTTCACCAGATACGACAGAGAGACTGCATAATGAATCACTGGTTTTGTAATATGAGCTATCATTATTACCCAACAAGCCCAGACAGACCCTGGTGGGAAGTGGAGGTTGAGGTGAACACCTTAAAAAGGTCCAATTTTATAATCATTTCTGGCTTCTTGGTGATTATCCTCTTCACCAAGATATTTTTATCCAAGAAATGTTGATTTACGTAAAAGAAATTCGTATTAAATTTATAGCTTGGCAGGCCCCAAACCTCAGAAGCATTTGATGTCAAGTCACGTTTGTGTAATGAAATAAAATTTCATATGTCAAAAATCGTGTTACAGTTACCATACTATGTAATAGGCAATGTTTAACACAATACATTCATTGAACTGGTCATCCATCCATTTATTATAACTGTTTCATTATGTGTAATTGCCTCAGTAGACCCACTGTACCTTCACAGGAGCACAAATCAGAGCCATCCTCTTTGCCTCAGAGTTAGCAAAGGCAGACCAACTGTCGGGTCAAACGGTAAAATCAAGAAGGTGGACAGTGTCAGAACCGAGGTTCACCCTGATCTTCGACAGTGTTTGAAATCGCTTGTCGGCCAGTCAGTATACAATATGAAAGGAGGCGGTGTGGTGGTGGGGAGGGGTGCTCGGGCTACGCAGCTTCCAAATAGCGAGGAAGGAATGAATTCAGTTGGGATTTCTAATTCTGCCAGACTGTGATTAATCCCATCAGTAAACAAAGCAGAGGTCATCGTGTTTTGGAGAACTCCAATTAGAAAGTAATCAGTGCTAATCAGACAAGCTGCTCACCAGCATCTTGGTGATTTCGGCAGTAAAGGGCTCTCTAGCGAATAGTCTGCCCTCCACACTGAGAACGACCGACCCACACTCTGTGATCCTGTTTTAAGGGAGTGGGAGGCAGAAGAAAGAAAGGAGGCTAATTAGTGATGCCATTCATTAGCGACTGCATCTGATGTGTGCTTGGTGGGCTGGCAAAATGTAAGTGTTGCTCTAATGTGGCAAGTGTGCTTTAAGTAAGTGTGAGCACATGTAGGTCTTCTGTATGTAAGCTCAGGTACACTTTATGTCTGATATACGGTCTCTCAGTTGACCTGCTTAACTCTTGGGAGTCAAGAATTAGGAATAGTCATTTGCCTAGATATCACCAGAGGGCATGCTGCTACAGATGTAAATGAACAGTGACTCACTGTTTTCTTCCAGTGTCCAGTCTTGAATCATAAAACTTGCCTTTGCATTTGATGCCAGCTTTCAAGGTTAAAGGCCTGACTAGATGAGATTGTTTGCCAATTGATGGGACACTTTGCGTTTGCAGCTGCAGGAGGAGAGGGTACTTTTTATCCCTACAAATTATCACTTACTGTCATAAATTAAAGGAATAGTTTGACATTTTCATTTAATATTTAATCAATAGTCAATGTCAAAATACATTGCTTTTCATCTTGCATTAGTGTAGAGATGTAACAAAACCTTGACTGAGAGAGTAGATCATCATTGTCTTGTTTCAGAATGGTGTGTACCTATGAGGAATGCCATCACGCCCATATGTTGTGTGGACTGGTCGCCCAGAGCTTGCTGCTGGAAAGCACGAGTGTCATATCGTACGTGTGCATATGAGCTCATATGAACATGTGTTTGAGCGCGATGCAGTTATCTTTTTCAAGCTGCATTTTATAACACCAAAACATAAATAGTTGTCTCACATTTTTCATGCACAAAGCCACAGAACACAGTCCTGAAGTAGTGACCAGGACGATAGTTCCACTTCATCTTCTCATCGAAGTTATAAACACGAGGCGGGCTCCTACACAATTTATTTAGTGACCAAACAGGGCCTTACACACACACATCCACACTCTCACTCCCTCATGGTGTTACACATTATATAAAATAATGATTTCAAAAAATAAAACAAAAAAGGGGAAGTTTATTTGCAAGTTGTGCTGGTGTTTCCAGTTATGATATTTCGTAGCACTGTCTCTGTAAAGGTTCCCAAAGCGTCCTGCAATGAAGTAGGGAGGTTGAAATGAGGAAACATGGGAAAACAGGTAGCCTGGCTGTGTCCAAAGGCAATTTATAGTTCAGCGACAGGATTTGTGCTGGACTATTACTAGGCTGAACAACCTCATGGTGATGAATAGACTAGGAAGAGGCTGGTCCAAGACATAGTCCAAATTGTCATTTATAGGGCAGGTTTACAACTAAAGGTCCGGTTCCTGAATTGAACCAATAATAAATTAGTTCAATCTTCCAACTGGTTCAGTTTGCGTTCACAAAGGCAATACTTGCACGTTCCATAAACTGTAAACAAAAGCCATGTGATAGAAATGTGATTTGATTATTGGTCATATATTTATGGCAGGGAAAAAAGACAACAAACCCGTTGTACATCATGGAACACAGTCAGGTTCATGCAGTGTTGGGCAAGCTACTTGGAAAATGTAGTGAGCTAAGCTACTAGCTACTCTACATTAAATGAAGCTTCACTACACAGAAGCTACCCCCCAGTGAAATGTAGCAAGCTAAGCTACAGCAACGTGGCAAAAGTAGCTTAGTTACATCTAAGCTACTTTTAATTTTTTAATAGTTTATAGTTAGGTCATTTATATATAAATATGTATATACACACACTCACACACACATGCAACATAGGCCTAGTTTATATTGAACCAACTTCATTCCACAGTAGCAACAGAAGAAAGACTAGAAACCTGCTCCAAACAGTGTGTTTGTGCAAGAGAGCTAAATCAGACACAGACACTCTCCTACTTCCTGCCATATCATTGCTGCTAAATGTACTTCCTCATGCAACAAACGGAGAACCATTGTTTTTTGTATAAAGCAACTTAATTATCAAATTATTAATAAATTTAATTAATTAATTATTAATTCTAGATTTTTTATCTAGTTTATATGTGACTTTGTGCTCTGGCAACATTGCAACCTAAACATTCATGGCAGAGAGAGAGAGAGAGAGAGCGAGAGAGAGAGCGAGAGAGACACTCCGTCGCACGTGTCTATTCCCCTGCAGCAAAGTCGCAAACATCAACCCAAGGATCGGTAGGTGATGTCACCATCACAGGGAAGCGCTTCTGCCGGCTGCACATACAGGTCCGTGTGTGGCGGTGGTGTCACGTACTGATCCTTCAGAAATGTTTGGGAAAATGTAGCGTGTGGAAGCTACCGCGCTAGTCGGCCAATAAAAGAGCTTCGTTACTGAAAAGCTATTTGATTCAGAAAATAGCGAGCTACTGAGAAATGTACTTAAACTAGTGCGCTACTTGTAGCGACGCTACTGCCCAACACTGGGTTCATGTTGGTCTGGAGCACATATCAGCAGACTTTAGAGGACTGTGCATATGAACATCTCATAAGACTCTTATCACAGATCATACCAGGACTTTTTTGCATTTGCCATACAAGGTGGAGCAGGGAAGTAAGTCAGCAACAATTGCACACATCCAGAAATCACAAAGTTGGCCCCTGCAAATAGGCTAGTAAGGGATAAAACCAGGCTATGTTTGCATAATCCATATGTGCCTCAGCTGAAAGTAATGATGGCTGTGAATTGTTTTTATCTTATTTTACTGATATGGTGGTGCCCTCACCAGCAACAGCAATAGCGTTAACCATTTTTATCCCATTGACTTGTCTAAGCTTTTAAAACAGCATCAAAAATGAGTGTCTTCCAGCCGAACAAAGTTTTTACTGAAATTAATGGATTCTGTTGGGCCCCATTTGATTTCTGTATTTAACAGCTCCATATCTACTGGTTGTGTCCCTGATTATTTTAAACTGCTTGTGTGAACCCGCTTTAAAAAAAAATGGTTTCCTCAGAATTTTAGACCAATTTCCAAACTACCTTTTATAGCAAAGATTTTAGAAATAATTGTATCCAAACAACTGCTCTCTGTACTGGAAAATAACAAAATATTTCAATCTGGTTTCAGGAAGTACCACGGCACTGAGACCACCTGCTCAGAGTCACAACTGACCTTTTAATGTCTGCTGATGATGGCATACGCTTAGTCCTAGTACTCTTGGACCTTAGCTCTGCATTTGATACCACTGATCACAATATCATGTTAGACACAGAGTAAGGCACTGAGTGAGGCTCTGGTACTGACTTAGAATGACTCCTCATTGCCTCTTGCCCTGCTATATTTCTGACCTTTTAGTCCCATACAAGCCAGCACGTACCTTGAGATCCTCGGGCAGAGGTCTGCTGTCTGTTCTAGAGTCTCGACTGAAAACTAAAGGGGATAAAGCGTTTGCAGTCAGGGCCCCGTGGCTCTGGACCAGCCTGCCTGCCTTTATAATATTCTATTTTATATATATTTTATATTTACTTTAAATGTGTAATTTTGTCTCTTAAGTGTTTTCTTGTATTTATCGTGTATTTGTTTTTTGTTTTATTGTCTTTGCACTTAAAGCACTTTGTAATTTGTTTTTGAAAAGTCCTCTACAAATAATTATTATTATATTGATATTATATATGTCCTTGAATAAATGAATTAATGCATATATTGCCCTACATGCTACATACATAAAAGGTCAATATATCAAAAGGTGCTAACCTTTCATCAAGAATAAATATTACATATTATAATTATTGTATATGGTAAATATTTGTTGGTGGTATTTTTTGTAGTATTTTTGTAGTTTTTCATATTTTTATTGGAATGTTTCTATTCTATATGTATGTTCTTTACAGTTGTAGTACTTTGCGTTTCTTTTTATTTCCTCTTAGTGTGTTTATTGTCAAACACCGAGACAAATTGGTGAAAACCTACTGATTAATATGAGATATTATAAATAACAACAAGAATACATTTAATAGTACAATAATAATGGATAAGTACTATTTAAAATGTCACGTACAATAGAACGCTTCATATGATTGGTTCAAATGTTGTTCACACCAGAAATGAACCACTCCAGAGTTCACTTGACAGCTTTCCAAGATGACCAGAGAGCGGTTATTTAGTCCCCATTAGTTTAGTCAGTTTAGTTTAGTTCACACCTACCCCACCGAACAACATCCAGGGTTTACTCTTGTCAGTGCAAGAGTAAATGCTCCGTTCAACCGGACTAAACAAGGCTGGTGTGAAACCACCCTTACACATTTGTTGTATGGATTAAACAAACAAGATACAACCTGGTAATTAGTAAGCTTAAGAGGTCATTGTAGGTTCCTTTTGGACAGTATTTATGCTAAGCTAAGCTAATCATCCCCGGCTCCAGCTTTATATTGAATGCACAGAAATGAGAGTAGAATCGATCTGCTTATCTAGCCCTCATCATGAAGTGACTAAGTGCATTTTCCAAAATGTCGAACAACTGCTTTAACAAATATGATTTTTGATTAGTGGTTCACCCACCCTCCCCTCCCTCTCTCTCTCTCTCTCTCTCTCTCTCTCTCTCTCTACTCTTTCTCTGTAGCAGCATGATTGGTCCGCAGGGAGCTGTAATCAAATGACTTGCAGGCCATTGCAGCTGCCATTTCGGTGGAACACACACAGATGCTGGGTGGGTTCACTTCTGGCCTACCCGACCAAATAGTGATGTAAGGCTTTAGTCATCACTATTACCTGTCTCAGCTTTGGAGACATTTATAGGCCAAGGAGTGCACTGCAATAATGAGTTTGTGTTTATTGCTAACATGGTGCTGGTAGAAATGGCAGATCCTAAGTGATTTGTGAGTTTAATTCCTCCACCCGGCCCTCTGATGGCCTATTGTTCCCCCCACGCCCCAATATACATAAATGACATGTTAATGACTCATACACTGATAATGCTTCTGTGGTCGGTGATTTGTTAGATCCATTCATACCTCAAGGTTATCTGTAAATCATACTTCTGACTGTGAGCTGTGATTGCTCAACAAAAATCAATAAGTACTTTCAAGATGTTTTAGCTTCTCCTTATGTCAGAAAAAATAACAGGATTTTGTTTTGTCTTGAGACTTTGGGAAGGTTCTTGATCAATGTTCATTATGTCATCGACATGTCTAGATTGCTTTCAGGAGCTTTTTGTCTTTATCCTTAGAGAAGTGTAGCTAGGTGACCCAACATGCTGCAATGTTAACTGCATTTCATGGTTTGGCAATCCTTACATTTCATTCACATTGCACAGTTAATTGAATTCATTTTCATAGTTGTTATTCAAATGAAAGTTCTGAGAGAAAAATCAAAGGGAAAAGCCACAAACAATTTGCTGACACCATACTCTGCACCTTCCTCTTTCTGTCACGTTTGCAAAATCCCTTGCCTAAAAAGAAGTGCTGTTTTGGGGCAGTCGACTTGGCTCCTTTCAAAGAAAAAAGCCCCCACCGTAGCCCTTTTGCCTAAAAGATTGATTAAAAAAGAATGGAGCCTCGTCTTGGGTAGCACAGCCTCCAATTAGCATCTAGTTAAGCTATTTGGAGTAACGTTACTGTGGAATTTGAAGGCAGTCCATTGGGAAAGTCTTTCTCGCTGAGGGAAGAAAGGAATCCTTATATCATCCCTAATTAAAACATGATTTACGCTTAGTCCCAGCTATGAAGTTGCCTTTGATGGTTCTTTTGTCAATTAAAAGTAAGTCCTACAGCAGATTACATAGCACTCATTACAAGCAGGTTATTCTCAAGGACATGCAAGTTCTAGCTTTCAACTAAGGAGCGGCTGGGTGGGTTAGTGCAAGGACACAAACGGGGAACTCACAAAATGAATACGATTCTGTACTTGTTTTATGTAACTCTTCTATCAAGGGCTGGTCTCTCAAGAGTCTCTCACGCCTCCTCGTTTTCCCTCCTCCTATTCCTCCTTGCCTCCCTCTCCCGGTTTCTCGTGCTCTCCTCCACACAAACAAAAGTAGACATCTCATTGCTATCGTCAGTTGTGCGCCTCCGTGTTCTTCCTTCGTGTAATGGACACGGCTGTTATCAGCTGAATCCTGGGCTGCACATCTGCCAAAGTCCTCACGCTCCATTTACGCCCCGCCATCAAAACACCAATACAGCACTTATGCACTTCAAAAAAATCTTAGTCTGCCTGAAAGAGAAGGGCAGCATGAATATTTAACAAGGAAACTGCTTTTAGACACTGGCAGGCAAAAAAAAGGGGCACGGCTGGTCTGAATGTCTTCAGCTGATGAGACTGAGACAAAGAACAAACATCCGGCTACCCTCCAGACACCTCAAAGCTGTATTCAGGATATTCATTGGCCCTGACGGAATAAATAGTATGTCAGGGCATTCAGCGTAGTGCTGGGGGTATTCTTCCCGTTGATATTCAGCAACCAAAGCCCACAAAATAATGTTATGTCACCAAGGTTTGTCTAGTGTTGGAAAACTTCATACTCTTACTTGCAATAAATCTTCCATACACTCCTCATACTCCTAAAGGAGAAACTGAAACCTATTCCCTTTTTCTGTGCTGGCTTTAATTGCCGTTCTGAAGTTGGCGCTAGATCAGACAAGAGAAACCCCTACGAGCTGTTCAACATTCGACAGCGGATTCAATATTGCTAATTCCCCTTCTGGCTGAGAGAAAACAGTGCGGCATGATTTAGGCTGACAGCAGTGTGTATTTGAATGAGACAGTAAGATATAAGAACCCCCTTTCCTGACCTGAGTCACCTTGCACCCTCCATAATCAATCGTAATACAGCACCATTGCTTGCTGTGATTTCCCCGTCACAAAAGCCCCTCCCCGCTTCCACCCGGGGGTTGTAGGTGTAGATTTAAATAGAAATCGACATGATCAAATGGGTCGATTTTTTAAATCTGCTGTTTGACAGAGGATGTAGTAGAGGTGGGTGGGCAGACGAAGAGAGGGAAAGTGAGAGAAGCTTTGCCAGTGTGGAGAAATATCTTTCATGGGTGGGAAAAAAAAAGATTTGTGCACGCGGGTGGGTAAAAAAAACAACTCAGGCGGTGGCACGATTGACAGTTTATTTAAGAGGCCATTAACTTTACATACGTTGCTTTGAAAAGGCACGCACTTGAGGCCCCAAGGCTCTGAGTTTCTCAGGATCCATGATGCCCGAAAACACACCAGAATGAAAGCATTTATTGGCCAATCATTTCAAGAATGGGAGCTTGGTGCTGATACTCATATCTCATGTCGCTCTGCTAATAGGAACAGGAGAAACACGTAGCACATGACAGCTTGACCTTTTGAATTGTATGTTTGTCTTAAGGAGGCACTTCTTTCCCTAAAACACTATGTAATGTACATTAATCACATTATGTGTATTTTTTGTGCCATGAAACTCAAATATTTGAAGGCTGGAACAAATGATGAAGACACAGTAGGGGGACAAAGCTGAGGACAAAAACCCCAAGTCAGTCCAATGTCTTCATAATTGCCCTTTGTTTGTCTGGATTTGTCTCTTTTGTGTGTGTGTGTGTGTGTGTGTGTGTGTGTGTGTGTGTGTATTGAGACCAATCATCTGAAGAGAAGAGAAGAAAAAGATCCAGTGAAAAATACATGACAGAGATAGTACTTTGGAATTTAATTATCTCTTGCAGTTTTATCTTCAGAATTGGTCCACTTCGATGTCAAGCGTTTAAATAAACTGTCTACACAGCCACGTAATTATCTTACACAGAGACTGGCAACCTTACTAGCTTCTAAATGTCGAATATAGAAAAATATTGTTAGGTAGCATATCACACCTTCTCCATTACAGCTATAACTTTTATTATTCTCATTTATGCATTATTTTGTTTTGTCCGGTAATGAAATGCTGTATGTCCTTCTTGCAAATGCAAGCGTTTCAGAGTTTCAGATTCATTCGTTGTTGTTCTCTATAGAGGAAATTTGTTTTCACAGCCTGTGCACAAAAATAACATTCAGAACAAGGTATAAACACAAAGTCTGTTACAGTGTACACATGCTATTTAAAGCACTTACAGTTGATGGCGCAAAACTCCTCCCAAAGCATGCTTTTTGCAGATTGCTTGTCTGTATCTGCAGCCTGAGGGGAAAAGGGTGAAGTATGGGTTGTGGGGTTGATAGGGGTCGTGTGATACGGTCAGTGCTCTGCAAGCGGTGGCAGTGTCAATGAGGGCTGGCAGGTGGGAATGGGGAGACCGATTGTTTTAGAGAAGAGGCAATGTCCTTTTTTAAAAAGGAAGCAATAAGGTTTATGGGAAATTGGAGCCTTTTTAAGGGTAAGGCTGGTGTAAAAAGATTAAAACCAACCCTTCGCCTGTGTGACATAGCCCCAAACCTATTCGTTGATATTAAAAATGTAATACTTAAACAAAAACTTCAGTTTTAATAGCCCAGGCTTTAATTTGCTTTATTTGGGACAGGCCTTTCATTGCTTTTGCACAAACCTCTTGCTCAGCAAAGATGGGAAGTACAATCAAATTGTTTATTTGAATAAGTATTAATACTACTAAAATTAGGCTATTGCATAACATTTCAGTTACGAATCATTAATTTGGTTCCCAGGGTCTAATTAAAACCTGAGTTTATTTGTCAAAATGTGTAGCCACACCCGGCCAGTAAAAGGGACTCTGCCAGTAATGGGCAAAAGTCTTGTGTGTAGTAGTGTAGAGTTGAGTTCCTAAAACAACTTGTCACTATAGGTTTTAGTAAATGTTACTTAGGAGAGAAGAGCAAATTTGTTGGGGACTATTGTCAGCTGTGGACTAATACACAGTTCCTGCTCAAGAGAGTATTTACAGCAGCAGTGTACTGTATGTTGACCCTAAAAAAACTAATGTGCCCATGTTTATATATATTTTTTGGACAACAATGGACCTCTATGGTACAGAGAAATAAAAAATATCATGCTTTGAACAAGCAATACTTTGTTTGTAGGATCAGTTCATTGTTTGTGTTGGTCTTTTCATGAGGTTTGTTGACAATAAAAAAATATAGCATGTATAAGTTTAACCAGAAAGACTCTTTATGCTTCATTCATTCAGATTTCTCTCTCATACAGTCTCTCTGCCCCTGCCCTCTAACAGCTGACTAAGGAATGTTCACTCTTCAGTTTTCTAATCAGATTTTGCAGCGATCAGCACAGCCAATCATGTAGTCACTGTCAAACTTTAAATCCATTCTCCTCTCAGCTGTCATTTTAGTCCGAATTGCTTGCAGCCTTCCTCCACTCTATTTGCCTCCTGCTCCTCAGATCCAGGCCCAGTTCAAGCTCAGCAGAAGTCCTCTCCTTTTCATGTTCAGATCTTCAGCATTTCTTCATCCCTCACCACCATCAGTGTCTAGGGGGTTTCCTCTACCTCTACTGCTGCACTAACACCTTTAGATACCACGTCATCACAATGGGCTCTAATTGCCAAAGACTTTTCACATATCTCACATTCATTGTACGCTTGTCAAGGAGAGACTTCGTCTCAGAGAACGATAATAATTTATTATTCACTAAGATGAAGTCTCTCCCGACTGAAATTTATTTAATGCCCTCCAAGACTGAAATACTGCACACGCTAAAAAAAAATGGTTCTGACCTCAGACAGACACCATGCTTCCCCTGGCGCATCAGGTACTTTCAGGGCAGCAGAAGACTGAGGCAGAATGAGGCCTAAGTTGAAGCATGCATTACAGAAAGTCTCTGCCCTGAGAGTCCTCCATATCCACCAGTTCCACTAGTGCTGTCCTGTAGCTGATCCTGACCTCCCTGTTCATCTGAGGTGAGTACAGTACCTCCACTAGGACCTGAGTAATATTACAAACAACTTGATCCCTGTTCTGTTCCTGCTTGAAAGTGTTTGGGATAATGTTGAGGGTTTCCCACTCCTTTGTTCTGTGGCACCCAGCTGGGCTGGATAGAGGACATGGCTCTGAGTCAGCACAGCGAGGAGGACGCAGCGAGGAGCTGATTTAAACCACCGCCGAACCAGGGCTCAACTTTCATTAGCCGTTGTCATTATTCCCCAGCCGCTGTCTGACAGATGGCATTGTGGGATATCGGATTTTATGGCAGGTCATCTTTCATATCCAATTTCTTTTCCCATTTGATGAGAAGTTCTCGCTCCAGTCAAATTCATTTTGCAGTTTGAATATTGATCGGACTCTGCACTCTCTCTTTCTTTTGCCCCCTCTCTCTATCTCTCTCTCTCTTTCTTTACCGACATCTACTGCAAGTCTCTTAAGACTTAATGGTCTCTTGCTCTTGGCGCTTGGTCTGGAACGCTGGTGCTTGTCTCTCTGATGTACAGCGAACCCCATGAAAAAGCATGAATAAATATGAGGTGAATTTGGGAGTCAATTAATACGCCTGCATTTGTCAATTCTCAATTTTCAAGTTTGCATTAATGCAATCATTCCCTATAATTACTGTAGGGCCTAATTACCAGAGTACATTTAAATAAGATTGAATCAGTAATGCAGTACAAACAAGTCTAATGGCATATAGGGCACAGTGGGGTTATAATGCTGCTCTGCCTAATCTATTATATCAGCAAATCCTTTGAGGGCTGTTGAAATTAGCTTTAGCCTCACCCTGAAATAAATTGATGGCTTTTGAAAGGTACCGTCTGTCTCACAGCCACTCCACAAGGACATTAGGGGTCAAGATCTGGCTCTGATATGGCAGTGAGGGACTTTTTCTACCTGTCGTTTTTTTTTTTTTTTTTCTCATTTTGGCAGACAGGATATAGATGGGGGATCAGTGGAGATATTTTGCCTGTGCAGACGGTGACCTGAGAGAACCCTATCCCACCTGTTTGCACTGACAGAACCGCCGGAAAATGGCCGACCGTAATGACCCATTAAAAATTCAGTATTTGGCATAATGAGATGATCGTGCCCTGCCAGTAGTGTCTCGGCTCTGAGGAACATTGCAAAGAGGAGGAGGCACAGCAGCACAATATTACATTCTAACTGATAAAAGGCTCGAAGGGGACTGTAGATATAAGTAGATCTGGTAGATGAGGAAGTCTTTATCATGTAAATATGACTTGCTTCAGTGAGGCTGCGAAATATGGGGCCTTTGGTCAGAATGAGCTTTGTGTCATATTAGTGTAAGTAATGGTTCATTTCTGAATAATACGATTTACTAAAACAACCCACAAAATGACTTTTTCACTTAGGCACAGAATGAAACAATCCAACCTAAAACTCACAATGCATGAAGGAACAGATTTGTCTTGGCGAAATATTGCAATTTGAGAGGTGATCAAGCATGAGATAATGGAAATCTCAATCTGGACCTGTTCATATCCAAAACTCTTTACGCTCTCTGGGGCTACAAGGCAAGCTGTCAGCATAGTGACACACAAGTGTTCAGCATGCAAAAAAAAAAAGTGTTTGTTTTTCTGCTCCATCAACTCACTTTACACAGAAGTGTGTCAAATACAAAGAGTGCTGCAGAGAATTAGGAAGACTGCCTCTTTTTTTCTTTGCCAAACCTTGTTTATATGCAATCATATTTAATCTGCATTGAGACTGAAAAGCCAGGTCTCTTCAGTGAAAATGCATCAGTAAGCTTGGACATGATTTTCCATCACATTCCCATGGGAAGCAATGGGATCTCCATTCATGGACTCTGGGCAGGACTGGCAGGAGTCAGCTAAGAGCCCCTAACCAACTTAACAGTGCATGAAACACAGGAGCTTCCTTGGTCCGCTGGTCCTCCCCAGGGCTAAAGTGAATGGTGAAGATCACAAATAGTAGGATATGCCTGTGTGTGTGTGTGTGTGTGTGTGTGTGTGTGTGTGTGTGTGTGTGTGTGTGTGCTCTATGGATGGGTCTAAGGAGCAGAACAGTAATGTCTCCTGCACAGCATCTGTCCAGTTGCCAGGAGACCTTCATCTCCTCCCTGAGCTGTGGAGCGAGACATCACAAAGTATGGAACAATGTGGAACCGGGCTACGATTGGCTTGAAAACAACCCCCCGGCATTGTATCACAGGCATGACAATGCAGCTGGCTGCCAAATCCTGTTGTCACGGGGACAAGGCCTCAGAGGTTCTCAGGAGACTCTTGGGGGAGAATGATAGACAGAAAAGGCATGAGTTCCTGTGTGCATGCAACTTTGGGTGCTTACTATCGAATTTGTGTTATGTTTCTGAGTCATTGCTAGTGTCACTGTTCCATTTAGCATTTTGGGTCTTTGTGTGTGCACGATTGTTGAAGGGATATGCAGTACCTCCCTTTTATTTTTCTGAAGCCACTTTGATTCGGTGCCAAAACCAGACAAAGAGTATGCAGCCACGCTAAAAGCTCTGTGAGGCTGCACTTAAGCATAGCCATTTTTAAGGTCCTGCCTTTGGACATCTGTACCAGATTTTGTGGCAATCAAACCAGTAGTTGTTGAAATATTTCAACCGGACCAAAGTGGTGGACCAACTGGGCAAACAACCTACCGCCATCTAAAAGCCATCTAAAAGCAATGCTCCTATTATAGGAGAAGATCTAACAATAGTTGGCCACAGCAGAGATATCCTTCTCTTTGAAGGCAGTTTTTAGAATTTCTATATTTAAGAAGATCAAATTTCAAGCACAGAAAACATACAAAACTCCGCCCCATTCAGTCCTGGTCAACTTCTGAAGCATAGGGGAAACGTTAGCTTGCTTTCTCTTCTTCTCTCTGACTACAGCACCTGTCACGTAGATGTCCTTTGAAGAAGAAGAAGAAGCGGGCCAAGTGTTAGTATTGCCATTCTCGCATAGTGTGGGAGTGAAAATCATTATTTGAGCATTGATATTAATGATCATGTGGAATTTTAGTAGCTACGCTCATTCATTTAGCAGTAGTTGTGAGCCACATATCATGGGAACACGTCTTTGTTGCACACCACAGACTGTCTGACAGTTCCGAGTTCAGTCTTTTGCGATCCGTCAACATAAAGTTATCATTTATATGTATATGATTGATATTTGACATTTGTGAATCAACAAAAATATCCCATCTTTAATAACATATTTACAGTACAAACCTGGTCAGCGAAATATGAGGGCAAGAAAACAAAAAACTAAATAATCACTCACTAATCGTGGTAAAATGTTCAATTAATCATGAACTTGGTTTTAGGTCATATTGTCCAGCCCTAGGTTTAAGTTTTGATAACAATTTTGTTGCTTGCCTGTAGTACAATATGTGGCATTACTGATGATCCAAATCTGAGTTATTTGAGATAGATCATGGTTAAAGTCCACCCTACAACTAAAAGGTCATGGGTTTAATCACTGAAGCCCTTGTGTCCTTTTAAATGTGTCCTTTTAGCTCACCCTTTGAGTCACTTGTAAGTGCTGAATGTAAGTGTGGTTGAGCGGCAAGATGGTGCATATTCTATGACTTGTAAGATGGCAAGTGCAGGGTTTTGGCACTGGATATAGGCAACAGAAAATAAAATGGCCGAATCCAGCAAGAAAGAAATGAGCAGTCAAAAGTAAGGACAAGACAAGCTCAAAAATATGGGTGAGCATCAGGACTGCTTTTTATATGACAGATTGCCTTTGCTTGCCATCTGCTTCTTTGATGCCTGTAGTAGCATTGTGAATGCCAGTTTCTTCAGCCTTGAACCAGCCCTTCTGATGCACTTGCTGCATCAAAATGAATTAAATGTTGTAACTTAAGGATAAATTCTACTTTCCTTTTAGTATAATGGTGTGAACAAATATTTTAATAACAAGACTTTCTTCAGTCAAGGCCCACTTACTGAATTGTTTTTGATCAATTTCTTTTCAGACAACGCCTACATCAAGGGATTGATAGTTTCATTTTTTAAAGGTTCTGCTCTTTGGGGAGGCTTTGAAAGATTTCAAGAAGCAATGAGGTTTTAGCACCTACGGAGATCAGGGTGGCTGAGGGACCAAATGGAAACCGCATTATCCTCTTAGCAGAGTAATAGTGAGAAGTTTCAAGTAATAATGGCGGTGCTCTACACCTCAATGAATATGACTGGACATGACGAGTTTGTTGGTAGGCACACAGTTCTGAAAAACTGTGATTCTGAAGCATGAATAAAACAGCTGATGCCAATCAGCTGATGCAAGCGCAACTTCAGAGCTCTGTCTGTCCTTACCCTATATACTTCATTCTTCATCAGCAGATGTAGTGTGCTCAGTCATTATGGAACCGTAGATGGCCTACTTTTTTTTTTAACTTTTTCATAATTTTTCTAAGAAGCCTTTGTGGGAAGATCAGCTGGTTTATACTCTTGGTCAAATCAAATGTTAAATGTTTGGAACTGATCAAATGTCTGTATTTTAAATATAAAATTATCTTTGATTATAATTGTATGATTTTTGACATTGATGTTAATTAAAAACTGTACATTTATTGAGTGCCCTAGGCTTAGAGGAAAATACTGTACTTCAAAGCGTTGGCACTGAATCTGAAAAGTGTTTCCTAGTTCACTTAAAAAACAACAAATTCAACAATTGTTGTCACACTGGTTTTTCTACTCTTTGGTGAGTGGATTTGTTTTTTGAGGTTTTGGAGCAGCCATTCAACTTTCTACCTGTCACTCACATGTCAGAAACCACAAAAGAAAAAAGAACATTAGAGGTGGAGAAATAGCACTTTTCACTTTGAAGTTAATGTAATGCACCGTCAAAGGAATATTTTTAAGCTAAGATTGAACTGATATCCAGTATTCCAGTTAAGATGCTCTTTAATATTCAGCAACAGAGCTTTCAGTGATTGTTTATGTGTTGCCACCTCATTTTTCCATACCTCAGCTCTCTTCTTCTATATTGTAAAGGATTCCAAAGAAGTTGTTCTTGAATTCGGGTTCAGACACTTCCTTTTGGGCTGTGAGTCAGTAAATTGCAGAAAGGCCAGGCTGTTAAATGTGTGGGAAGATCATCTGGCATTTGCATAGAGGAATATTAATAGGGGCCATGGCTAACTTCACAGAATTTTTTCATTTTGAAATTGGCTCGTCCACTGAGGTGCTTTTGAAAATGGCTGCCAAGCCTCAAATAATTAGGCGGTGGTAAATATTTCATGATGGAGTGATTTTAACGGTCCTAAAATCTTTGTCTGCTTCATAACTAATGCCAAAATAATGAAGTGACTGCTTTGTGGGCAATAAATAATTATACCATACACTGAAAATGTGGCAAAGGAAGAGTTATTGTCAAAAGGTCATGTTTGAACTCTAAGTCAAACAGGGACCGGAAATATTTTGCTATCAAGGACAATATTGTAGCATGCTGTAAACGGAATTATGTGGCCATGCCAGATTATGTCCCCATTCAAGCACTGGCTCTCGTATGAAGCATAAACAACAGATGTGTTAAATAAACGGAACATTTGATGCATGTAAGCGTGGGCACAAAACTACTCACGATGCTGCATTCGACTCAACCACGTCCCAGATGAAAGTGCCACCCAAGTTCTTTTGGATCCTTAGCACCACCTGACAGCTTGAGAGGAGACTCTGGGCCAATAACCAAAGCTGATTTAGAGCATGATTCACTTTCTGTGCTATTTTTCTAATTTAATGTGAGCTGCTGAATTGATTTCCGCCCTATTCCTACTTCCTATCATGGTCACCTTAACTGATGCCCAAAGAAAGTGGGGTAAGCAAGTGTTCAATCTTTTCCTTCCCTCCCCTCCCATGACTCCTCTTTCTACAGAGGAATGTGTTCCTATTAAGATTGATCTATATGAACATTTGGTTCATATAGAAGTTAGTTCCACCTATACCAGCATAGATATGTTAATACAGACATAAAACTGGATCACACAACACCCCTTGATAGTCTATTTAGATATCCACAGCATAATGTAAATGAAGGAGGCTGCCTCTGTGCAGCACAGATCCAATTACTGTCTGGGAAGCTTAAGGCTGTCACATGATGGACAGCTGAGCAGTCTGGCAGCAGAGGATCTGAAGCTTGGAGTGGGATCTACAGTGGGGACTGAGGGAAAATTGATTTCGATGCTAAGGCAGAACGAGTCAGGTGTAGTGGAAGCATGTTGAATCATCTTCAAACAGGAATAGTCACTGGTGATGAACAAATCAGTGACACACACTAACACACGAACATGCCTCTGGGTGCACTCACCATGTGTGGTATGAGTCACAGGGGAGGTTTGATGTTTTCGGGATGGGAAATAACATAAATGAGTATTCCCTCTTTGCCGCTGTTCTTTAGAAAAAAAAAAGACGCCACTAAGGGCCTTCTTTTCCAGGACATTTTCAAAGAGGAGACAGTTGGTGGCTGCTGGCAATGCCATGCAGTGTTGCCCCTTCCAAAATATGGTGGAAGTATTCATTCAGAGCTTGTTGCAAATTTCCAACAAAACCCACTCTCAACATCAAACAGTTTTCTTGGACAAGGATCACAGAAATTCAAGCAATGGCAGTGGATAATTTTAGATCCTAAAATACAAATTAGGTGGAGGATGGCCCCTAAAATGTTCTGCATGATCATAAAATAACAAGGACATGCAGTGTCATGATATAACGCTCCAAAAGGGGCCCTGCCATAAACTGATTTGCAGAGCAGCTGTGGCAGAAGTTTCAGACTACAGTTTTAGAGTTGCAAAAAACATGCGCCACCTATAGGCAGGAAAAACAGCATGGTAGACTTATTTACCATCCACAGGCAGGCAATAGCCACATTTACACTTGTCATTTCAAGTGTATTATATCTGGATAAAATGCGGATGAGATTTAAGACACTTTCATTTGCATTTAGCCACATATAACATATGTGAGGTCTGTTGGCAAGATCACATATCTGATTGTAACCCATTATGGCTGTCCCAGGCTACTTGCAAATCAGGATTGACCCTATTCCAGTCCAGAAAGATGCACAAGATTGTTTGGAAAAGTTAGAAGAAACGTTAGTTAGTTAACAGTTTAGCCAGGAGAAGGAGTAATTGAGTTGTAGGGAGATGCGTTGTATAGCGCCAGAAACCGTAATGAAAAGAACAGAAAGTTGTGAACACTTGTCATAATTGGGGAGAAATGTGACCTGTGAGAGGACAATGAAAAATGGGAGTCTCCCGTGAGCTAACCGGATCTAACCTCTGTCGCTGCTTGTTTACTTCTGTAGCCTGCCACAACGTGCTGCCTGTGTTATTCTGCGCATGCAGGTCACTTTCAGGCCACGGACAGGCCACATTTAAACTCTAATGGGACCTGTCAAACCAAAAAAATCAGGCCTGCAGTCTGAATGTAGCCTTAGTTTTGGTGTGTATTCAGCAGACTGAACTGAAATCAACTGAAACTATACGTTAATTTAGGTGGATGGACCCTGATGTTATAAATGTTATAAAACAGTTGCCACAAAAAAACAACAGAAAAACAGCAGAGGTAACACTCTTAGCCAACAGGTGGCAGAAGCCTTAAATTTAAGCAGCTAAACATCACCATGTCACATGACATTAAAATCTCACTGAAGAAGTCAGCTGCAGTCGCTGGGTCTGGCTAATGCAGATGCTTTTCTCCGGCTGCACAAAGTTGGACCCCCTTTTGACTGATGATAATAGTGAAATGTGTCCGACTTGACGGTGCAGTTTATACCCCACCCCTGCAGTCACCTGCAGCTCACGTTTGACTATCAAGTTGACGGAAGTCAAGTCAGTCGCAGTCATCTACAATGCACCGACTGACACTTATTGACAAAATAAGACTTAAAGAAATGCTTCTCACAAAGAAGTTGTGGTATCTAGCCATGCAGATAGTGTTGGTTTCATCTTCTCATTTTTTAGAAATCCACCTCTGCTGCCACTACAATACAATGGTGGCATGTAAAGCTGTTTGTGGAGCTTAAAGCATTGAAACATGACATTTGAAAGACTCAGCAGTGGGTCTTTCTAGAAAAAAATGGTCCCTGTTAATCCCCAGACCTTCAGTTTTAACTGTAGCCTCTTTTTAACTGAACAGATAGCCCCTGTATGAAAACTATTGATGCTGAGGTCTGTGGATTATCCTGAGTAACAGGGACATTGTTTCTGGTAATTGCTGTTTTTTGTCCTTTTTTCAATTACTTTGAGGGACTGCACAATCAGCAGCTCATTTGCATTTTCTCTCATTCTTTTGTAAGCTGTGCTACTTGTAAAAGGACTTCATTTACTGTAAACTGCAGTGAACAGTGTCTTGTTATAGTAGGAAGTACAACAGGAGCATTAAATCCACATGAAAATTAGGTTTAAACAATTCAAATCTTTATTTTTTTGAGTGAAAATTAACGTAAAAGGAATCATAAGACCTGATTGTATGTATTTACACATGAAATGTGAAATCTCCTAATCATGGATAGGATAGGTTTTGTGTAAGTAATGCCTGTGTAGACTTTTGTTTTGGTTTGTGTGTGTGTATGTATGCATACATTTTCACAAAAGGATCAGAGTGAACACATTAAGATGCAGGAGATGGTACCCCTCCTGGGATAAACTGCTTATTAATCTTGCACTTTCACTTGTGCATCATTTACCCCAGCAATTCTGCCAAATGCAGCCACAACTGGTGTTTTAAATACATAAACAGCTCGCAAAAATAGTCTTCCTTTGTCCTGTTGTGTCAGAGTAATTACACATTTCCTTGTGCTATTGTTTTCAACCATTCAAGCTGTTTACATCTGCCTTTGTAGGAATGTAGAATGTGTGTGGATAGTTTATTATTACTTATGCGTCACTTATTTATATTTGCTTCAGACAAATGTATCTTTTATTAAAAGTTTGTCATTATGTATGTATTTTTAAATGAAATTAAAGTTGCAGGGACCGCCAATCTCAGTGCTCGTTGTCTGTGTGATATGAATATGAAATGACACTGAAGTACGTGCTGTGCAGATCTGGGAAGCATCCGATGCTGTGTCCATTTTACCATGGTAACTACCCTTCCCCTCCAGCCGTGTTTATCATGGTAATCTTTCTGTGAGCAGATAGTGTGTATGTGTTGGGTGTAGGTAGGTGTTCCCCTGCAGGGATTCCCAAGGCCAAGATGTTCAGATTCATTCAAACTGCATGGCTGCACTTTGTTCCATGCCTTGTTTATTTCACTGCAGTTTCCTATAAATGTATAATTCAGGTTAACCAGAAAACGCTCTGTTTCATTTCCCCATGCCACCTTCCAACAAACATTTAGGATTATGGGCAGTTTGTTTTCAGTGCTTGCTCAGATTTATTCATCACAGGCAAATTCTAAATACAGATTTTCAAAGCTGTAATTAAAAAAATTATACCAACAGCATTTTAAAAACATTTTAATGGGCAAACTACAGAAAAATAAAAATCTTGTCCTTGTATGTCCATTTATAGAGGTGTTGCACAAAGCAGGGTAAATATAGTTTCCATTCTGCACTTTAATGTATTATAGAAAGAAAGCTAGTTCATAAGTTCACTTTTTATGTTTCTAGGTGGATTGGATGCAAACACTCTCCTGACACGGCTCGGGGCTATATGCGAAATAAAAAGCCACGGGTGACAGTTTGATGCTGTATCTCGACATGAATCTGAAGGGTTATGCAACAGAGTCATTCATTTGGGATGTCAGATCCATTATATGCATGAATCGTCATCATCATGCATTTCCATCACATTCACTTCTCCGGCTGAAATATGCATTACGTTTTCCTCTTTCCCTCCCCCTCTCCTTTCCCTCATGTGAGGTTAACAAAAGTAAGTACACAGTGAAGTGAGGAAACAAGGGTGTAATATAGCTATTTCTCTGTGTAAGATTCATTTCCAAATAGAGAGCCTAAACAGCACAATTCCTACCTTAATATATTTTTTAATCTTCTAGTTTCTCCATTGTGCCATAGTCTGGAGTTGTCATGTTTATCTTGAAAAATACAGCGCTCCACAGAAAATATGAGGCAATTTATCCAGAGTTCAATGGTGCTGGCACACCACTTAAATATTTTATTGTGCATTACATGAAAGGTTGGGGTCACTGAGTGGACGTTTGCTAGGCGCTGAGCAGAAATGTGCAAGAGCCGTTACAGTAGCAGGAAAAGCATCAAGATATACTACCACATTTCATTCTCTCCCTCACACACAGTTTGCTTGCACATACTCTTGAGATCCGTCCCTGTGGGTGGACAGAACCACTTCCTTATCCATGCTACCTTGCATAATGGCTCTCTGCACTGCGTAGGGTACAGGCAGTGCAGTAATAGTCACTTACTCGCAGGGCTTCTTCAAAGCAAACCTACAGTTCGTTCTCACAATCGCCAAAGTCTGCTTTCAGAGTGTGTGTTGACTTGTTTGGCACTGAGACCTAAGAGCTAGTACAAGCGGGCGAGGACCTCTGCAGCTACCGCTACAGATCTACATCGAGGTCTGGAAAGGTTTCCAGTGGGACCAGCAGGCCAGAGTGAGCAATGGATTTCTCTCGAGGTCAGAGCTCAAGATGTTTGGCATGAGATCTCCTGCTGCTGCCAACAGGGAGCTGACCTACAGGGCTTGAGACAGTGTCAGAACTCTTTTGGCCCCTGGCATGTGTGCAAACCCCTTAAGGAAAGTAATATCCACATCATTGTAAATAGAAAACAAATGCATATTAACAAGAGTAAAACTTTCTGAAACATCTCCAAGAAGTAGTACTTTGCCATGCAGATGTTTTTAACCACGATTTGTACAGTTGATTTCAATGACATTTCTAAAATGAAGGTTTGGAAATGTATTCAAATAACCTCATAATGTGTTCTGAATATGTTAGATAGCAGAGGCTGGGAATAAAACATAAATACAACATACATGTTTCTGTGCTTTCGTATGTTTCTTGTCTTTATGTTTTATTATCCTAAACCTGCTGCTTGCTCATATGAGTGTTTAAGGTCAGATTCACCAAATTACGTTTGCTTCTCAAACTGCTCGTTTCAACTTGATGAATGCCATCATGAGGAGGTGCCTGTTCATGAGATTTAATCCTCTGCAAAATAGTCATTTAAAAATTGCTTTATGCCTGTTCTGCTCCACTTTGGGGTAACGTTCATTCCTAAAAATGAAATTGTGTCCTGTGTGTGAAGATTCTCAGTCATCCAGGTCACAGTTATCCAAGGAGGGTTTAATCAAACGTCTTCCACTGTCTTCAACCTGTCTAGTTGCCCTTGATTTAACTGTTCTTGGAAATCCAATGCTGTTGTCAGAAATCAGCAGACAAAAACAAAACACATTTGGCAGTGTCATATTGGGGAACAGAAAATATCAGAAATATTAACAAGTTAGTAACAATGTGTCATCAGAGCAGCACCACACTCTGATAAGAAGAGAATTTTTAGACATGATGTTAGATGCTTAAAATTGAGCGTAATTACTTAGATGCGATGTAACCGATGTGTGATCAGTATGAAGATGGACAGTGGACCTTTTTCACAGGAGACATTTTAACTTGTCATATAATAGGAAAAGCACAGGTGAAGTACTGAGTTGTACCTAGCAATACTTTTAATTCAAAAACCTAAATATAACCACTTTTGTCAGTCATTTTCTAGTCGATGTATTTGGTACACAAATGGTTAAGAGCTCTTGTTCTCTACTAGAAGTCCAATGTGGTTTTACATTTTGAAAGATTATGGTCCTCCCCCCTTCACATGCCTCACAGTGGTTCGGTCCTCTGCCTACCTCAGCGACTTTATTTTCTAACAGCGACTAGCCACAATATCTAGTGAGTTATTAAGACCATCAGGGGAAAGTGAGAAATATACAAAAGTCTATTGTAGTGTAGACTAATTTATTCCCCTGCATGCTGCTCAGAGTAATCTCAGTCAGCGTGTCTCCATCTCCCCTCACACCGTGCGCACACAGGCAGGAGTGAGAGTGAGTTAGTATGGTTACAGGATCGCTCCGCATTGCTCTGAAACTTCGTGACAACACGAGAGGAGAACAAGGTGGGGTTGTAGATAAGCAGCAGACTATGGCGCCCAACCACCCTTTTTTTTGTTTTAGCCTCTATTTGTTTAGATTTTGGCAAATTAGCACCATTAAAAATACTGCGTATTAGCAGTTCTTGTTCGTAATGAACCCATGGATGTACAGACAAGTATCACTAGATACATAGGCAGGGGCAAAAAGTGTTTTTTTCAAACCTGGAGACAATGAGTCAGAGATATGGATTATACAGCTCAGTATTATGAAGTTGGCCCTAATATTTTATACACTGAACAAAATTATAAACACTTTTGTTTTTGCCCCCATTCATCATGAGCTGAACTCAAAGATCTAAGTCTTTTTCTATATACATAAAATACCTATTTCTCTCAAAGTATTGTTCACAAATCTGTCAAAATCTGTGTTAGTGAGCACTTCTCCTTTGCCCAGATAATCCATCCACCTCACAGGTGTGACATCATCAAGATGCTGATCAGACAGCATGGGTGTTGCACAGGTTTGCTTTAGGCTGGCCACAATAAAAGGCCACTCGAAAATGTGCAAAACACATTTCAACAAACTTTATTGTAACCAACTACACATTACAGCTGCTGTATTTTGTGCAACAACACAACCTATAACAGGTGCAGCCTTTCCTTGTGACATTTTTAGGACAGAAGTTTACTTTTTGGAGACATTGCCTTCAGACTGACTTTCAGATCATCCAGCTCAAGGAATATCTTTTGAAACACATCAAAAGTGTTTTCCAGTTCTTTTGGGTATCGGAGGTTGAGTGCATATATCAGCCCTATTAGCCAGGCACAAGCTCTGGGTACATCCAGGTCTTCTAGGACTTCTGTTTCCTCAATCACGATCGTTGAACTGGCTGGTTCGGACAGGTTGGCACATCTGGTTACCAGTGTTGGACAAGTTAATATATTACTGGTTACTATTACTCCTTAAAAAAGTAGTATTAGTACTTAACTTATTACTGTGTGATAAAAGTGAGTAGTTACGTTAGTCATTACACTACTATATTACTAACCCTTTAGTAAAAAAATTAGAAATTCAATATGTGGCTGTCAGCGTTGATAATTAGTTAATAGGCTAACTATGGGAAAAACTGCTTTCACTGGATTCACATCAAGGATGGTGCATTCAGTAACGACTAACGCAGCGTTACTTGAATTAGTAGCTGTCATAATATTACTGTTTTAGAAAAGTAATTACTTACACTACTAGTTACTGGGAAAAGTGATATTATTATAAGGATCGTCATCACTTGATTGTCCCCAATACCGTCCTGGCATAACTAATGTCAGATTAAATGTCAGTGTCTTAAGTCAACATATTTAAAAATGAGAGTAACACAAATTATAGTGTTTCTGAATTTAAAGAACCAGTGTGTAGTATTCAGGAGCATCCAGCAGTGAAATTGCAGATTGCAACTAAATGAAAACAACACAGAAACTGTGGTGGCTGCAAACTCTTGAAAAACGTGAAAGGCCCTAACTATAGTTAGTGTTTGGTTTAAACCGAAATATGTGGCGTAACCTAAATTGTTTAATCGTGAATGTAAGTGATTTTAAGACCAAGCTAAATGCGTATTCTCTAACCTTTGCAGTGTTACAACAAGTGCTTTATAGGATCAGTGTCAATCAAGATCATCTGGCTGCCTGCTAACTCTAACATCTTTAACACTGAATTAGTTTAGGACGATAATTCAAATTTTTGCGTCGTGAAAATACAATTTTTTGCCATGTAGGCAATTATTGTTAGTCATTGCTAATAAAGAAAGTCAAAAATAATACTTACCAAATAGCCCACCTATATAAAATGAAACAAAGTTGCTTTCTCCCACACTTCTGTTCACTCATGATTTTAAAAGATGCCCCCTAGATATATAAGTAGCCCTAACTATATTGTCTGTTGTTGAGTAAACTCAGAAATGTTCAAAAAAAATTCACTTATTTCTTAATTTGACAGATTTCTATACTTCATAAATAAGTTATCAACTGAATAAAACAAGTGTATCTAACAAACTTAACTTTTAACTGTAAAAAAAACTCTTAATTTTTAAGCTGGACTTACTAAACCCATTAATCATTTCTTAGAGTACAGGCATCGTAAAAAAAGATTCATAATAATGGCCTTCCATCAAGACGGCAGTGAATTCTTGTTGTCATATCCATAACTATCCATTAAACACCTGCTCATAACAGCATTCTTAACCCCTGCATGCTTATACAGACAAAAATGTTCTCCTGTAAACATTTAGCACAACAATTGGCTCTGTCACCGGTGATAGATGCACAGGTAAAATCTGCAATATTGGCACCCAAACAATAGGCAAGGCACTACAGTCAAGTATTTCTCCAGAGAAATCTAAAATTATGTTCTCTCAAGGACATTGCCAACTGAGCATAAAAAAGGAGGGGGGGAAATGGAAAGGAGAAGGAGAGGAAATTGCAGAGCACCTTGTTTTGCTCCCCAGCTGTTTACATGGTGCTGCAGAGGCTGTAAATTCTAAAGAGCTGAAGCATATTGGGCATCATCTCCGTCACCCATCATTCCAGAAATTGCCTCTCTTTACCCCTCTCTCTGGAGAAGTACACAGTTCATTGCCATGCCCGCAGATCCCATTGCACTGTCACTTTGGTGGTGACACTCAGGGGCCCCATAAACAACCGGCCACTACAATATCTCAAGGGTAGGAGCCTGGATTGGACGCCTGCCTCCTCAAAGATATAAAGTGTAATAATATTTTCCTTACCTAGACCTTTTCACGCTCCTCATGGCTGGGGAGGTAAGGCTTTACATGAAAGCTACTTAAACTCCCAATTTAGAAACACTGAATCTATATGTGGGAGACCATTTTGGTCTCTGCAAACATCTGCAGTTAGGCGATAACTTATTTTGTACTGCATGCAGTATGTTGGAAAAGGAAAAAAATATTTAGCTAAAGCAATCTGGCTACTCATGGGCAACTGTATTTTAGGGCTCAGTTTATCATCACCATGAAAATGTGTACTGAATGAAAATTGATAATGAAAAGCAGAAATATAAAAACATTTGTTAATTAAGTTTCATTTGAGCAGAACATCTAAAAGCCAGAAAAAGCTGTGCAAGACCTTCCTTTACCCTTTAACCTCAAAATTAGTTATTCATTAGGCTTCAATGGAACAAATTTACAGAGGAGGTTTTGAAAAGTAGCTCATCATCTAACACAGTGGTTGCGAAACCTTTTTGACTTGTGACCTCTTAGAACAAATGTCTACCCATGACCACTTGTCACCAGTTGTCTACTTGTAGTGACCAGTTCAACTAACCCATTAATTTACAAGAAAATAAATTAAATTATGTGTAGCAGATTTTTTTTTCTTCTTTCCCCTCCTGTTACTTTCTCTCGTGACCCATCAGATTCATTTTACAATCCGTTATGGGGCTCTCGCCCACCAGGTTGCGAACCATTGATCTAGTGTTGATCTCAGAGAGAATGGGCATTTAACTTCTCTGCCATCATTTCTATATTGATTTCAGCTATGTTTAGTCAGTTGATTACTGCTGGTGAGTAGTATTTACTTTTTTTCCTGTTAAGCTACAGTCTTACGAATGAATAACATGCTGAATTCATGACACACACTGATCCTCAAATTAAATGAGTGTTTTTGCCACTACAGGCTTATATGATCTGTTATTTGTGTTAGCTTATAGTGATTAAAGTTAGCTGACATTAGCAAACCTTATATACAAAAGATATTTCTATATAATGCTATATAACGGGTATTACTGAGTCAGTTTACTGATCATACTGCTTTTCTCTTCTTGTGGTACTGTTACACTGTGTTCTAGCATGTCACAGGTCACATATCAACATTTCAACCCTTTTATCACAAAGGAAAAAAGAACAACAAGAAGGAAACACATCTTACTTCACCCCCAGATGATTGTGGTCCCATTATACTTGCTCTCAGTCAGGTTGCCTAATGATGATGTTTCTAAGGTAACTTACTGATTTTCTGTATAAATATTCAATGTACAAATGTATAAAAAAAAGTAACTGAAAGCCAGTTAAAAATCAAAATCAGTAACTTAAGAAAAAGTAGTGATTTCAGATCCCTCTTTTGAAATGATCCACCACACACAGCTCATCCGAAATGTTTTAACTAGAAACTGTAAGCGTCTTACCAAGACTAACTGACTGGGAATCTGTCAATTCCTTTCACTCTGGGAGTGGATCTTTTAAATGTTAATTCTTCACAAGGTCACAAAGGAGATCTGTAGCTTCTTCACACTGGCTAATTATCCCAGCGCCATCTTTTATTGAATCTGACACTTTGAAGGGCTTTCTGTTGGCCCATCCCTCATTTTTAATAGTATTGATTTTTCACCGATCATATCAGGCCTCGCATTTTCAAAAAGATGCTGCCAGCTTTTTATTCTTCCCCTCTCCCATCCACCTCACAGCCTTTTCGCTTTTATTCCTGTCCAAACTGTTTCAGAGCTGGCAGAATTGTAACTGTAAACACGCATCTTCTGCTCGCAATTATCAAAGGGGGCAGAGTGGGAGAGGAATTGATCTGCCGGCTTGCGGTACAGTAAACAAAGCCTCCCTGTCCCATGTGTGCTGAGCAATTATGAAGTGCAAGAAGTAGCAGGTTTTGCATGAGCTATAAAAAGACTAAAAACAGTTGGAGCCAAAAAGGTGCGAGCAAAGAACACTTACAATTAGCTTTAATAATGCTTTGCAGTTGCATCTAATAAGCACTTTCCACTTTGTTTTTTGATCTTTTTCAATGTGTTAATTATTTCCAATGTCCTTGATATTTACATGTTGTTGCACAGGTGGATCGGCTTGTTTTTTTTCAGAGGCGGCATCTTCTCTAGGCGGAGTGCAAACATTATTGTAATTATTAGTATTCATTTTCACCATTTCCCACTTCACTTTCCGTACAGCTATTCAATTCATTCCATTGTTTTCCATGCGTTTGTTTGTCACCCCTCTCTCTCTGTCTCTCTCTCATGTCCACCGTCTATGTCAGTGTATTGTCTTTTGCCCCTCCATCGAATCCATTCATGCAACATTAGATTTAAACTCTGATATGCAATGTCCCTGGGCGCTCAGCGGAGATGGATATATGAATAGCATTTAGGAAAATAAATTGATCTTTGATGCTTGTCCTTCAGGGCGAGATTATGTGACATTGGTTACTGTCAACAGTCTGTTCTATTTCTATTTTAGCTGAGCGCCATGGGTGAAAATACACTCATGAGGTCCATTGGAATCGAAACGAAATGGGCTATTACCCTTCAATGTGATATTTTCTTAGGCGATGGAAATGAAAAGAGGTCTCTCATTTGTGCTGCAGTGATCTGGTTATAGCTCTGATGCACATACTCGGAGGGAACCTGTGAGGCCCACATTTATCAATTGTTAAATATGTTTGGAATATTAAGTGCTTTACCAAATGGGGAATATGAAATGCGAGGATGAGACATACTGTATTCATAAAGATAATGTGCTGTCACATTTGCTGGTACAGTTTTTACAATTATGTGCTGATGTATTCTGTATGTCTTTATAGGATCTGGACACATGTTCATTTCTGTTCTCCAATTGCACATGAGTAATAGGGACCATCTGCCTAAAAGATCACAGTCAGCAGAAAGGCATCGCAGGGGCCGCGAAGATTTCAATTATCAGTATACCGTTTAATACATCGCCGCCAGGCCAAACAGGCTGGCATCTCGACAGGGCGAGATGGAGAATGTTATTTCTCAAACACATCAGCAGATAGTTGCAATTTGGCATTGTGGTACAGCGGGGTTCAACCCTGCCTCCATCCATCAAACTGTACTTGGAACAGGAGCAGGAAACGCTTTACTTAGGCATGGTGTTGGAGCACACATAGGGTGATTACAAAAGCACAGTACCCCTCTGAGCTGTGTGTGATTCTTGTTGGGAAACGCTATTGTAGATGTGTCAGCCGCTGCATGAATGCCTTTGATTCCTATAAGGGGATACGGCCACCATTGCACTGATATGATTCTTCTTGCGTTCCAGTTTGGTTTAACAAGAAACAGTAATCCAAGCTTTTTGTGTAACAGGCCCACTGTATTGAAGACAAATGATCTGAGGTTGGTTTCTCAAAGAATCTGAGTGGATAATGAAAAAGTACAAAAGTGTTTATTGGTATCATTGGTGCAGAGATATAAAGTATAATTACGCTTTATGTTAGGTTCTTATTTAGTAGTAAGTAATTGTGAACATCTAGGAAGACAGCTACAACAGGAAAAGTACAGCTACGGTAAAGTACAGTAGGTCAAAGATGAACCAGGACAAGGACCATTATAGTGTGTGATTTTAGGCTGTCCAACACAAAAGTTGACAAACATGAGAGAAACCTGGTGAACTCTTCGATCATCAATCAAAGACAGTCGTCTTATATCGTACTGTGAGACAAATTCACCTGCAGTGGATTTAGGGCTTTGAGCAACCAAATACAGTCTGTGTCAGTTATAACAATTAATGACTGTTGCTACGGCTAACACGCTCTCCTTCTTCTCCTCTTATACTGAGTTTTTTGTGTGCAGTGCCAACACTATGACCGGAACTTGTTTTTTTTGCAACATATTTTAGCTACATGGTTCTATGGATGGCGATGTTGCTTTGTAGGTTGATCCATCATTCCACCAATGTAGTCCAGACTGAGATATATAATCAACTATTGGATAGATTGCTATGAGATTTTTTTACAGGCATTTATGAGGATGAATCTTAACTGACTTTGGTGATCCCGGTCTTTTCACCTAGCACCACCATGAGGTTGACATTTTTATGATTCTGAGAAATGTCTTGACAGCAACTGGGTGTATTGCCAATAAAATTTCCCCCAGACATTCATCTTCCCCACAGGACGAATTGTAATCATTTTGGTGCAAGCTGCAGACCATACTCTTATTATTGCACGACTGTGACCAAGCCTAAATTAGACCATCACGTACAGTGTGACATGAAATTAACTTACATATAAGATTGTTTTTATTCACACAGTATTTTGGCGCAAACAGTTTAGGTAATAGGTTTAGCATTTGTCTTCTCTTTCTTTTCAAAATAAATTTGGCTAACCTGGGGGTTAAAACCTGTATGACCATCTGACCTTGGAATTCCACACTCCATCTGAAAGCTTTTAAATGGATAAGCATAATGTTATTATTACCAGGAGGAATGAACACTGAATAAAACTATTTAAAATATACAGCCCATGTTGTATTAAAACATTTATAATTACATAGTAACAAAGTTAAAGTACTATGTATATTCAGTGTCTGTGTCAAGACAGCATCAGACATATGTATAGGTATATGTCACACATATAAACACATATATATGTCACACATATAAACACAACATTTAGCTAGCAGGTTATAAAGTCTGGTTGCAGCTGTAGAGCAGGAATGGTGACAAGTGAAGCATAAAATAGTTACACTCTATAATGTATTATTCCTGAGGCTGAAACGTGTCATACTGTGAAGGATTTCTGGTGGCTCAGTGTAGAACTACTACATCAGGAGAACTCTGAAAGCTCTGCTCTCTTCATTAGCTGAAGGTATACTGTAAGAATATGTTGAAGCATAATGTGAGCCACTGTGGAAAGGGAGTACCAAAAGAGAGCTTTTTGTGTGCATGTCTGAGCATGTTACGCGTTGACAGACACATGGACAGGTGCTTGTGTGTGTATGCCTGCACCTGCCTGTCATCTGCCTGTTATGAGCGTGTGTACTCAGGTTTGTGTGTATATCTTCTTTGGGTGTCTGTGTCTGTTGCCTAGGACTGTTACTGTGTTCTCATCTTAGTTTTATAGCTTGAGTCTTAAGCTTTCACCATTTGGCAGGGAGAGAAATCAAATATCCTGCTTTGCACTAGGACCTTAGAATTTGGCTTGGTTGTTTACCAAGACTATACTCCATAAACCTGTGAGATTTGAAAATAGAATGGGATGATAATGATTGTTGTACTAAAAATCACCCTCAATCCCCATATCATAATGTCCATCCTGCCTATATGCTGACACTTACATGTCCTTGAAAGAGATCTCATGGAGACTGTCAGCAGAACTACCATGGCTAAGCACACAGTATAAATTAAGTGGCATTAAGATACTGAAGATGTTGATTAATTTTCTGAACATCTCTCAACTGTTTTGTTAATATTTAAAACCAGAATGAGAGCCACAGAGTATCTTAGGCACAGTAGTGTTTTGAGCTAAATGCTAATATGCTCATGTTAAGCAGGTATAATGTTTACCTTGTTCACCATCTTACAGTAGCTTAGCATATTGGCATGCTAACATTTACTTATTAGCACTAAGCACAATTACAGCTGAGGCTAATGTGAATGCTATCAGTTTTGCTGGTATTTGATCATGAGCATATTTGACATAAAGTTGAAAATTTCACCTGATGATGGCGCTAGAGAGAAAAACGTTAAGGGATCTCAAAATGTGTTGTGATGAACACCTTTGTCAGATGAAGGCCATCTAGCCAGGCTCTACACTAAACTGCGGATGCAAGATTTCACCACCTTCGCCCTCAAGGCAAATCTCAGGTCCATCCTGTGCAAACATTTCAAGTTCCCACAGTAGTCATTTATCCATGGTCAGATATTCATGATGCAGTTCTAAATAGCATATCTATTTTCAATTCTATTCAATTCAGTAGGTTTTATTAGCATGACATTTAACATGTGTTGCCAAGCACATATTATTAATTTTAATCATATCACTGATTACAGACAATATTAGAAAAGACACAGTGTGAAAGTGACTATTTGGCATTAAAAAGGAGATTCCAAAGAGTCAAGAATAAGTCAATTTAAAACCTGGTGCACCATGTGTTCTTAAATGAACTGACCATGAAAATAGAATGAGATGTGATTACCATTTTATTACCTCTTTTGGCATTGATCTTGCACTGCAGAGCTCAAGGAAAAGTCACATGCATTTATAAGTGTTGGGATGCGACTGCTGGAACAATGAGGGACAGTGCTCAGTATAGACTTAAAGAAGAAAACTGGCATGCAGGTATTTCGCTTGAGGTTATTATCATGAGAGTCCTTTGGTAAACTCACTTGAATAAAATAAATAGACCTATTGTTTTCTCTTTATGTCCATGGCCAAACGAAGAATACATTATGTAAAGCAGAATTTATTTGAGGTGTTAAATTGAGGTAAATGTGTTTTTAAGAATATATTTATTGTTTTAATCACACAATACCTGTTCTAAGCACATATAAATTACAAAACACAAAATCCAGAGTAATACAACACACCAGCATGTAAGACAGGCTGGGACACTTGAAAATTAACGATTGATGAAACAACAACAGACAATGGGAAGACACTCACTCAAATGAAGGAGGTGATAAACAAGGAACAGGTGGAAGCAATAACGCTAGAGCAAATCAAACAGTTGTGAAAACACGAGAGAAGGAATTCAAGTGAACAGAAACGAGAGGAGAGATAAGTAACAAAATACAACTTGTGACTTGTGTGGACTTCGGATCGCTAGATATCCCAGAATGCATTTCCGCCAAAAAGCGGAAATGTTCACAACTGTAACATATAATACTTCTGCTCTCGTGCTCTCGTGTCACATATAGTATTTTTAAGAGTTTTTTATGCGGGAATATAGTTGTTTAAACTACAAATATGTGGTTAATTTCTCAAGACAGAGTTGATTTAAAAAATTGCTACGACGTTTATTGGAGATCTGAGGTCCCGCCAGCTAACGGGTCCAGCCGACATCAAGTCCGTTGCTGTTCCAATTGCTGAATGACTGACTGTGTGCTCCCGTTACTGGGAGTTATTACTCCCGAGCCGAACTTGTCCTAGTGAAGTCCTAGCTTTAAAGTACAGAAGTCCAAACTTGGCAAACTCGGTACTGAGAAACAGCCAAACTCTGAACGAGAAAAAAGTAAGGAAGTCAAGTAACCCAAGACACAAGAGGAAGGGTATAACAAAATAAAATCCTAAATAACAGTAAACCCAAAACACACAAACACTATGACAGTTTTATGACCAACGGTAATGCCATTCCCATCACCCTTAGCTGTGCTTTGTGTGTAGTGCTAATTAGCAAATATTATATGCTAACATGCTAACTAAGATGATAAAACATTATACCAACTGAACATCAGCTTGTTTTCAGGATCACTGTTAGCAACTTAGCATGCTAACAATAGCATTTAGCTCAGCACAGCCTCACAGAGTTGCTAGCCTTGCTGTGGTCTTGTTGGGAGGTGAAGACTGATTACAGACTGTAAATTTCAGGAAACTAAGGATGTTTTTTGGAATATTTAAAGCCACAGTTTAATCACACCAACAGTAGACCCTGAGGTTTCAAACAGACAGGGATTGTTTATTATTACTTGTAATGTGTAATCTATTATTGCAAAGGCATATATTTTGCCATTTTTTGACCCTGCTTTCTGTGGCCATGTTGGTAACACACAGTCAGTTTACTGGTTAAACCCTCCCAGAATTACAAGGGTTTATAGCCTAATTAAGTATGTATTTGCACTTTAAGCCCCTGACAAAGATGCAGTCTGAGAAGAGGAAGCACAGACCACATCATATCCAAGTCAGTTAGAACCATGCCCAGTTGAGTTTGAGACAAAAACTGGTCTAAAGGGAGTTAAGAAAAGCCAAGCCTGAAACAGAGCAAATTAAGTCATGTTCCCAATTAATAGTAAAATATGCTACAAAATGTCATTCTAAATTTTAAAAAATAAGGCTCAGAATGTCTGATGTTTAATAAATGTAGATAGTTCTGCAAGAGTTTTGTACACATCAACGTCCAGATCATGATCTCTCTTAAGCAAACAAAAGTATCAAAGTTACAAGGTCTCATGGTTAAATGTTTTCTCAGGCAGTGAAACATATTCCTTGTTACTATTCATGATTCACAGTGTGAGACAGATTAGAATAAAGTAGCTGACTTTCCCGTTACATTACAATCTCGTGCCATAAATGTGATGAGTTGCCACCTCTGCTTCAGCATCCTCTGACAAGCCTGGTGCATCCTCTGTTCGATCCACAAGCAGTCTGCCAAACCTGCACATTTGCATCTTTCAAATTTAAAGAGTGGGTGGACAACAGCAAAAACAAGTGTGTAATGTTCTTTTATATTGTGCAGATCTTTTTTAGAGTTGCACAGCACCAGACACTGGTGCCCAATATAAGAGCTCATCAATACCAATGAATCATGCATCCAGAGCTGTTACAATCTCTGTTATTTTTGCCAACATCTGCTATGAAGACTCAAGGTTAAATTCGCCTCTAGGGCAACCATAATTGTTGCGAGCATATGTTGTTTATGAGCTATGCTGGAGCTTTAAAAAGAAGGCTAGCTTCTCCTGGAAATAAAGAGTTTCTCCAGGATTCAGAGTAGTATGTGTAAAAATGGTTAATCTGTAAGACTAATGGTCTTTTTGTATTAATGATGCACTTTTCTATAGAAACTTGAAATGAGTGCTTGCTTTTGGCAAAATTATTACTTCAATTGTCTCACCTGTTGTGTGGCATGTGGTTGATTTGCTCTGTATTGTGAGATGGACAGCAGCTGTTTTGAGTGCCAAGATAATATTAAGTCTCCTCCAAGGCAGAAATCTAATCCTATCAGAGGGCTCTCAGGCAGGGTCTGACTTCTGACTAGTGACAGATAACTAAAAACAGTCTGTCCTCGGGGACAGTTATCATCATTCTAATGTATGCCAATTTGACTTTTCGTTCCTCTGCCAAGGACAGAATACCACCTGCTGAGGGATCTGATTTTATGTGCATGTTTATGGATATCTCAGCTCCAGAGACCCTGTTTGAGCGATAGCTCACTGCTCCACAAGGAGAAACCTGCCCTACCCACCGCCACACCTCTCTAGTCGTTTATCATAATGACATGGAGAGGGGAGAATATCTCCATATAACTACATTCTCTCTGCTTACAGGGAGGGGACATCATGTCAGCAGACCACTGACAGGTGCAAAGAATTAAAGACAGCATAGGCTGCTTAAATGCTGAGGGGAAAATGAAGACAGTGAAAGGAAGAAGAGCTGACATTTGAAAAGTACTTGGAAGATAGAAACAAAACACCCAACAAGGCATCCCAATTAAATGGCAAAATACATCACTTGTACTTGCCCTTTACAACTACACATAGGGTTATCAGATAAATAACAAATATCAATCTGTTTTATGATGTGACAACTCTCTTAGAAAGATCCCATTTTTGGTAAATGGTCTTTACTTGTACAGCGCTGTTTTCTTATCCCCAACAACTCACCGACCTCCTCCCTATGTGATTTTAATACTATCACATGTCTTCTTCCTGTGCTCCCATCATAATTACTATGAGCGCTGGAGGGCTTTGATAAAAATCATCATTTTTAGGCACTTGCTGAAATGACTGATTGTCATGTTTTTGAAAGGGCCCTCTCAAAATAACAGATAGAAGAGATGTATACAGATGAAACATTACTCAGTTTCGTTGGCATCTGATAGTATAGACTATAAATTAGTATGGACTGAAAAAACCCTTGGCATGGATGTGATGTAAATAGTCTACCTCATATGACATGAAAAGTTTCAATAGCAGTAACAATGACCAATGACATGACCCTTTGACCCTCTCTCATCTATCTTAATGTACTTTATTTTGCCTAACACATCAACCCTCCATTCAAGCACATTCAGGCTCTTTATGATGATATTACCAAAGTGTGCCGAGTGGACCATTTACAGACTTTCAATGGCTTCCCTTTTCCTCAATACTCCCCTGATCGTTTGAAATTCAATTATGCTAATCACGACTAAGGCCAGGGACATACAGGCGCTCTGCCTCTCTCTTTTGCTCTGCTTCATCTGTGTGTAATTATTCTTAAAAGCATATCATTTAGACACCTTTAGGAAGAGGGAGTAATTTGTGCATTTTGGATGTTTGATCCTGATGCACTTGGAAATGTTGAGTGGTCAGAGGTTGTGGATGGTCAAAAGGCAATATGGTAACAGTGTTTCTGAGGTATTAACTGCCTCTGCAGGCTTTGTTATCACGAATACCAATTTAAAGCAAAAAATGTAGGTCCAAGTTTACGGTGGCCGACCTACCACGTGGTAGCAGACCTAATCAACAAAATTGCTGTGCAGTAAATGAATGATCACTACTGTATGTGTAATGTGACACAATTATTCATGTTCAGGCTGAATTGACCATTTGCTTCCCAAATATCAAGCTATCCGTTTTCACGAGACACATTGCAGTTTACTGGCAGATAAACCACTCAAAACAATTTGTCCTTAAATTAAGTCAAAAATAAATAAAAACAGGCTGCTTATTTCTAGCTGGCTACCTTTGATTTTGACAATATCAACTGCTAGCAGAATTTATTAGCTTGTTTATTAGCTAGCTAGATAGTTAGCTAACTAAGATAACGTTAGGTCTGTGAGTTGGTTTAAAACGCCAACTCAAGCTGCCTGTTAATCGAAAGATCGTGGGTTCAATCCCCATGCTCCTCCAATGTGCATGTAGAAGCGTCCTTGGTGTATCTTGGTATGATGCTGAACTTCAAATAGCCCCCAATGGCTGTTCCATCGGTTTGTGAATGTTGGTTTCTGGTCATAGCAGTTAGGCTCAGTGTATAAATGGGTGTGAATGGGTGAATGTGATGTAGTGTAAAAACGTTTTAGGTGGTCAGAAGACTATAAAGGCGCTATACAAGTAAAGACCATTTACCAAAAATGGGATCTTTGTAAAAGTGTCTTATTATGTTCTTGATTACATGTAGCGAACTTCATTTTCTGCATTTAACCCATCGTTCAAGGGAGTAGTGGTATTTTGTACAATAAAAATGTAAGATCAGGCTCTTATTATATTGCTGCTGTGTCAATAGCAATGCTTGGGATAGAACTGGAATTAAATGAAGAAGTAAAAAATGGAGGCTACAGTACAGAGCCTATATTGTCATGACACAAGCAATTCTGACATTCATAATTGGAAAGAAAAACTCCATGTACAGTAGACTGCAGCAAAAGTCACCCAGCTTCTTGCAATGCAAGAGCTGTTTCGGTAATGCCCAGAGCCAGCAAACTAATAATACCATCTGGCCACGTCAACACAAGTGTAGTTGAATCCTTCAAAAACCAGACACAAACAGGGAATCGAACAAGTTGTTTCAAGAGGGCAACCATATTCTGAGCTCAGGCACCTCTCAGTGTTTTTTTATCCATTGGAAAACAAGCCCAATCTGACTTGCACATTCAAATTCTCCTGTGTAAAAAAAAAAAAAAGGAAAAAAGGGCTGCTGCAAACATACATCTGTTAGTGGAAATGCATGGATAGTCAGATTATCTTTATAAAAAAAAAAGTACATGTCAGTCACATACTTTTGGATTCAAATTGTTTAAGTGACATGCGTTATGCCCAATACCAGCATGAATTAGTTGGAAGGCAAATAATCCCAAATTTTACATCTTAGACTTTACAGCATGGTGAAACTGCTTGCACAACAATGGAGAACAGAACTATATTTTCCTTTAAGTGGGATGGCACTCTGTCAAAATATCAGACAACAGCCCACTGTTGCGGCTCCATTTCTTTTCTAAACACAGTGGTCACTTAACCTGATTTGCATTAATGTGCGTGCATTTGCTTTTGCTCCAGTTGGTCGCTGTGACTGATATTGTTTTGGGATATTCGCATAGTGGGAAGGAAAACTGAATTGCCTAATGTACTGTAGAGAACAAAATGTTTCGTAAATGCATTATTTGGCTTGATGACACTGCCTTGGATGGTTGTGTACCTCCTCTGTTTGGTCGAGACGTGTCTATCTTTCAGCACACTAACTCCATTATCACTCCAGCAATTTTCAGAAAATAATAAGTGGTTATAAGAATAACGATCAACAGTAATATTGACTATTTGTTACCATCATCAAGTGAGTGCACTTCTTAAACCACATACATTTCACTGAGATTACTATGGAAAATGTTCTTACATTCATATATCTTCCTCAAGAGGCTGACGATTAATAACACCAATTATACAATAACTTGTGGTGGAGAGAGTGAAGAAAAGATGGAGACAGGGATAAAAGCAAGGCACATTTGGAGAGCATGAACAGTGGGGCTGAGATATGATAGCCATTACAGAGATGGCAGCTTTGGCCAGGTCGAGGACATTGAGGTCATTCACAGTGGGACTTGGCCACACATACCGTACATTCTCACCTGCCAACCAGCAACAGTAACTTCAGAAGCTGAACACATGGCTACAAAAGGCGACAGGAGGGTTGTCCTTGGCTGCTGTGCATGCAACAATGTCATCTTCACAGCAGACAGATACATATAACTCTGACTACAGTTGTGAAATACTATTCACATTTGTATAACCTAACATAAAACACTTTGCCCTCTCCATGACAAGCTTACAATATAAGATCAAGCAGATGTGTTTCACATAGTTTCAGTAAATGGTGTTTGATGATGTACCAATTGGTATCCAGTGTGGGACAAATTATTATACACATACAGTATATATTACAAAAATGTAATTACATCACTTTACTAATTATTCAACGGCAAAAGTACATATATACATCAGTCGTTACATTACTTATTCATACGTGTAGAAATACAAAATGAGACATTGTGTCTTACCAATCAGTCAGGCTGTGGTTTGGAGATATTTAGTGAGCAACTAGCTTAACATTGCCCTGACTGTAAGCACCAAACCCTGATCTAAGCTTACCAATGGCTAGCATTATATAACTTGCTAGAAAGAAATGGAAATAAAACAACTTTGGAGTTGCTGGAGCCACATTTCTCCCAGTGCTGCCAACTTTGTGACTTTCTTGCTAGATCTTGCAACTTTTAAGACACTTTTAGTGGCTTTTTAGAGACAAATTTTGCATGTGTGTGAGGACACTTTAACTCCTCTCAGTTGAAGAGTTGCCAGTGTTTCTCCCTCTCTGTGGCTCTAGATCAACTGTAAATACAAAGAGCATCTAGAAAGATTTAGTATTTTCATACATGTTAACTTTTTGGTGGCCTGTCCCGGTCTGGAGCTGTCCCTGGAAATGTCCCCGTTTTAAATTGTGTGTTAATCATAAACTGTATAAGGTGTTAACAGACATGAAGTCAGATTTTATGTGGCCAGAAAGACTGGACAGCAAAGCATACGACAGGTGTTATGCCGAAAAGTGATTGCTGTCCGCGGGAGCACGCGCAGCATGTAACATTATCGCCCAGTATCTTTATGTCTACAGCTGCTTTTATCTGGATCAAACACACATAACGTGCAAATTAACATCACTTTATGTCTGTGGTATAGCAAAGGTATGTCTTTGTGTTTTTACCTGTTAAAATACGTTTAAATGGCCAAAACAACACATAAAATGCATTCTACTTGCCAGAAAGTGATTGCAGCTTCAACTTATTGACTGAAAGGTAGTTTCTGCCTCAAAATGACTTGATTTCATTTAGAATTTATTTTTGAGAGATTATTAAACCGAAAATGTCTCCATTTTTTATTTCCTATACAGTAACATTATATTTTTAAGACATACTGACCACCAAACCAAAAATTTCCCCAGTTTTTATTTCAGAAATCTGTTAACTACCTATGAGGGGGGAGACATAGTTATATTCAGGAATTAAGTCTTTGCTAATGATATGCTCCCATCACACTCTCTTGTCATTTTGAATTCTGACAATGCAGCTTCAGATGAGAATGTGGTTTCCCTTGTTGACTGGCACTGCAGTAATTTTAAATGAAGCAATTTTGAATCATCCATGGCCCAGTGGAGTGTTAAACATGTAGTCTGCAATTAAGTGATGATAACAAATGCGGCATTAAAACTCTGGGGCATTTTCTGTCAGTCCCTGATAAATAAAATGTTTAGATTGACTGTGGGGGATGCTTAGTAACTGCGCTTTCAACAAAAGCATAAGTAGGCAATTTTAACAAGAGAAATGCCACTGCCAGTGAGTGACAGAGCCATGTGCTAATATGATTCTAATGCACTGCAGAGGCAAAAATCATAACTAGATGGAATAAATTCATTTCGGGAAATGCTGAAAGAAAAAAAATCTACATCCCAAATGTCAAACAAGATATTGAAAGAAGAAGGAGTGTCAAAGGCAGTCTGACTTCTTCAACTACATCAAGGCACCTTGAGTGCGGTGGCCATTAATGTATTCCAAACACCAAGACAGTTTCTCAGAGCCCAGCTGTCCCTGGCTGCAACCCAACCGCCAATCATCTTGCAGAGACAGACTCATTCCAAACTTGAGCCCAAGGCAGAGTTGAAGCAGAGTACAAACATGAAGGAGAACCCACATGGGAAAGGAAAGAGGTGAAGGGGAAAAAAACGAAATAAAATGTGAAGTCCGGGAAGTGAAAGATAGCCCCTGGTCAAGTTAAAGCTGAGTGTAAAATACCTCTGGCTTTCAGACTTGTCTTTGATTTGAGTTATTTGATAACCTTTAAAAACACGGTAGGAACAAATGAAAACATGAAGGATGCCTCAAGAATGAAGAGACATACTTGTGTCTCACAGCTGCAAAATAATAAAAAAAGAATACAGATCAGACGGTACGGCCTGGCAAGCAATAACATTTTGTCACAGACAGTATTTACAGTGTGTCTATAATACTAAAGAAATGCTTGGACCTCCAATCCTAAAAAACTATCAGTGTACTATTATCTGACTTTCTCTTTTCTAGCATGGCACATGCACAGTTTACAATGATGGTGGCAGATTTGACACTTTTAGCCATTTTTGAATCAATCTCTGATTTCAGTCCGAAGTAAACAAAAGCAGCCTACTCATTTCTAACCTACCAAACATCAATTTGGCCGCTGAAATGACAACTGTACCTGGCATATTTTATTAGCTGTAGCTAGTTAGATACTAGATACTAGATAAGAGAGGTTAGATTTGTTTTGCTTGTGTGGTTTTGGTTTTTAAAAAGGTAAATAAAATTTAAAAAATAACTCTTTAGATACTGAATGTCTGCCTCACTCCACCTCCATGTAATCCATTCTTGCATGTGGCAAGATCCAAAGCTTGACAGGCCTGTTGACCCTAGTTGCTAAGCTATGATTGGGAGAGGAGTTTGGTGAACAGTCAATTCATAATTAACAATAATAAACATACAGCGTTTTGTAGAGGGTTGTTAGCAGAACAGCTGGCAAGTGGCCTTCCTACTTTTCATGCCAGTGACTTTTTTTCTTTCTTGTAGAAGTAAAAATTCACAGAAAAGAAAGGTGTCAATATGTTTCGGACAAAGTGCTCCTTGTCCCATGGGCTCAACTACATTTGTCTTATAAGACTTTCAGTGATACTGACCCTCACAGTCCCTTTCTCAGTGCAGCAACAGTGGAATAGAGAAGGAGTCGAGGTGGGGAAATTGTCCTTGAAACAAGTAAGAATGGCTTCAAGTGGAATGTGACATGTGTCTCCAGGGCCTGACAATATTAATCTATCTGCCAATCACCACAGGCACCCAGTCCACTCCAGCACCCCCAGAGTGTGTAATAATTAAGATGCTGTCACACTAAACGAAGAAGTATTTGGTGCATAACAAGACAGTATCTCTAAAGTCATTATCCTGGACATTACGTGGGTAGCAGAATGCTTTTATGTTATTACTCAAGTGACATTTTTTACAACATTTTGTGGTGACATTTCTATTCAGGGTAGAATTATGAAATAATGCACTGGGAATGTGCCTGTCAACACCAGTCTTTTTCTGCTGTATATAATGTATAATATATATGTAATGTGTTGAAATGAAATGAAAAGGCAGATTTTTTTTTTTTGTAGGCTAAATTTATCACTTTCTACTGTCTACAGCGTCAAAAGTAAAATCCAACAGTTCTGTCAAAGCCAGCCTCTAATCCAAAGGGGGGATGGGACTGAAGGACAATGTGTGCACCGGCTGACCGTGTTTCCACAGCTCAGCTATATACAGAACGTGGTAATGTGACTCAATGACAGGGACTTGACAAAAAAATGAGGCTACCTTCCTCAAGGGCCCCCCCCTCCGTTTCAGACGATAATTGAAAATAATGTAAAAATAGTTGTATGCTGCGGACATGAGTTAGCTCTCTGAGGACAAGGTCAAACCCTCTCCCTTTACTTTAATTTCCACATGATTAATTACACACCCATAGTTGGTTGTAAAAGCGTGTTTTACAAGTTCTGTAGGATGTTGTACATGGATTTCTTAAGGTAAGTTCCTTCAACCATGCTGGGAGACTGGTTCTGAGGTGGAGGAAATGGGGTGTACATATGTAGTACAAGACAAATGCAAACACAGATCTGCTTCATTCATGTGTTGCAGTGCGGTCGCTGTATCTTTTTTGTGCTTCCTACATATTCACACAATAGTTTTAAATCCGATCATCTCAAAGCTGATTGTTCTCCAGAGAAGGATAATAGACAGACATACTCAGACTGTGAAATCAAAATGTTCACACCAATCAACTGTCAGATTTCGAGTACATCACATGCAGGAGTTTGTTGCTATGGACACTGCTGGCACGAGAAGCAGCAGTGACATAAATCAAATCTCAGACAGACACGCCGTTTGATCTCATATAATTGCTCTGACTCTTGACTCCCAGATTTCTTTCACCCGGTAAAATAATTTCATCTTTATCAAAAATCAATGAGGAAATAAATGATATTGTTAGATTAATGAGTGTTTCAGCCCTTAATCTTCTTAGAAATCCATGATACGGCCGGAGTAATCCCACTTTGATTTTCTGACTGATCAGAGAAACATGATTTTAATCTAGAGGTCCAATAGGATTATTTATATAATGAGCATGATTACACAACAACATAAGACTGAACTCGCACTGTTAATTCAATCACTACATGTAAAACCTAGTAGCTAGTATGCCAAATTTGTAGCTTTTCATAGATCTGTGCAACATAACAGCATTCACATAGGCATCATCAATGTGCAATAAGATAAATCAAGCACGTGCAATACTGGTATGTGTAGAAACATAATGCACCTGCAGCCAAAAGATACAACGCATCCTCTTATTTGAAATGAATGAATTTCTATCTATGAATGGGAAAAAAAGCATTGCATCCATCACAGCATGGATATACATAGCAAAAGACCGCATTAAAACATTTCCAATATTGTACAAAATACTTAACATTGAATAAAAATATGTATGCTAAGTATGGATTAGGTATATGATTGACATGAGGTATTATCCATGTCTTTTCCAGGTTTCCTAAGCGGTTACACAACAACACTTCAAAAGCTTCCACAACACACAGAGTGGGTGCCTGATTGATGTTTTTTTCTGCTAACCACCCTAACTTACTAATGTACACACTGTAATGCACTCTAACTCCCTACTCTCTTGTGCTTTAAAAGGCTTTCAAGTTGTTGTATTGGATTGTAGTAGGACTTTTAATGTGTCTACTTTCCGTGGCAACTTGGAATTGCCTTAGTCCTTGTTGCCTCACATTAACGCTTTCTCTAAAGCTGTTGCTAGCCTGATTGAGCAGTCCATCATGCTACAGTTTCTTCAGCCTCTTGCAGGCTTAGTGCATGCTGGCAAGGGAAAATCAGATGTGTGTAGTTTATGGTATGGTATGGAGTCGTATGTCAAACTCCGGTGCTGTCGTGGAAGTAGCAATGTATATTATGTGTGTGTGGACAGAGGTAAAGAGAAAGTGGTAAGGAAGGAAAGCAATAATGAAAGTTTTAAGTGGCTTAGTCCCTTACTGCAAGCGAGATCAGTCAAACTTTGAAGTTGGAAAAAGAAACATTCCAAAATCAACAGCCCCTGTAATCTACAAACACAACAGAGACAGAGAGTTGCTAGCGGGAGCCATTGCCCGAAGGGAGATCCAAGGCAACTTCAGATTTGTCAGTTCACACACACACACAAACAGACACAGGCGCACACTCACACTCTCACAGCTCTCCTAAGAAACACACTCACAAACGGGCAGAGACACACACATATTCTCAAAGACACATTCACTTTCAGGCACAAACGTGCGCCTTCACATTCATACACACAGGCAAACTACAGAGGACAGACGTGGGGTTTGTTGTCAAGATATAAAGACAAAGAGCCAGCCTCCTCTCGGGATGACTGAATTTGATCAAAGCAAAGCTTTGTTCCAAGTCAAGATCACTTTTCAACTTCTTAAGCTAATGAACAGTTTATATTGGCTAATGAAGTTGTCAGCGGCTAATGATGTTGACAGTGTTTTTGTGTTGTTCATAGCACATTCTAAGAATAACATCGTTACAGTATTGCTGTACAAAGCTGCAGCAGCAAGAAGTGAAAAAGAGGGAAATGATTTTAAAGTCTCCTGTCCCACTACAAGAACAAGCATGTCAAGGAAAATCAATGTTCATGTATTTTTGGATCATTTATTTCCTACATTTCTTTTCAGTGATGAGTGTCACGTGTAGAAGTGTATAGAAAATCTCTCTCTCACTTGCACAGTGCTGTAGCTGCACCTGGAAGCTGCCAGCTTTCCACCCCCAGCCGTCCACTTGGCCATATTGTTGATGTGCAATAAAATACAACTGTAATTGTCCATTAATCTAAGGTTGATCAGCATTCATTATGGTGCATGCAGGGAGGCCATTGAAACACTGCATGCCTTGTTTTACATAATTTTACACAGTGGCTTGATGGCTTCGTTTACAAGGAGGCTACATTTATAATGTTGGTATAATTCTTATTCAGAAAGAGTGTGAATGATCTCAGCCTTTACATAAAATTAGATTGAAGATGAGAGAAAATATGCTCTGTGTGTTGTTACTTGCAGTGCAATAATGATGAAATCAAATTGAATATTTAAGTGTTCCATGTTGTGGCTTTGATTACACGTGCTGTAAATGTAGACCCTGAAAATGAATAGCCCACAATGCCTGTGTTCAATATAATATTAAATTAAGTCTGAATATTTTCTTTTGGTTGAGGTAAATTGATACATTTTTACTACACAATAAGACTTTGACGAAGAAGTTAACGATAACAGCATGCTAAAATGCTCGTATGGCTATACTAACATGCTGAAATTCAGCATATACAATGTTCACCATCTTAGTTTAGTGTGTTAGCATTAGCGTGCTAACATTTTCTACTTAGCACTAAATATAAAGCGCAGTTAAGGTTGATGGGAATGTCAATTTTGCATGTATTTGGTCATAAACCAAAACACTGGGCAAATTAAACTGTTGACCTGATGATGGCTCTAGATGAAAAGTCAGTGGCTCACCGAGGTTGTATTCATCCTGAGGGCGACCTGAATTCCTGCACCAAATGTCATTGTTGTCCATCCAATAGTTGTCAGAATATTTCGCTCAAAACCACAAAAGTCAACCTCATGGTGGCGCTACAGGAAAGTCAGGGGCTCATCATCATCAGGATTCATCCATGGTGGACTCCAGACAGGAAAATAACTACTATATAAACCATATTCTCGATCTACAGGCCGGCCATCTGTCTGTCTCAGCCTTCCAACGATCCAAGTAAAGGATCAATTTAAATCAATGAGCCATGTCTGTGCAAACTTTGAGAAAAGTTGAGATATTTCAGTCTAGACCAAACTGTAACTTCATGTAGTTAATCTGGGTTTCTGCAGATGACTCCACATTAGAGTTCAGCTTGTGACAGCTGAGCTTAAAACTTATTCATGAAAACCAATAACACCATGATTTGGATCTTAGATGAAAGGATGGTATCTGAATCTCAATATGCACATCTGTTGTTTTCTTTGCCACCTGGAAATTTGTTTAACAAGCATTCTGATTCAACCTATTGTGATACTGCAGTGTTTTTGCCACGTATGTTCATTTGCTTAAGACAATAAAAACACAATATATATTATATAGACCTCCTTGAAATGCATAATAGTGAGAAGGAGCTGCACTGTCCTTTTGGATAAAGCATGGTTATACTGTAAGTAAGATCCTGCACCACCTGCCAGTCTCTCCCTTGTAATAAAAGTGTGCTTGCTCAAACAAAAGATGGTACGTGCCTTCCACTACATTGGCATAGCAAAGAGAGGCAAGTCACAAATCACTTATGGCCGAGAGACAGTTTTACTGCGGCAGTAACTCTCCCTCTTCACAGAGACACACACCAACACTGCAGGCCTACCACGGCGGCATGGTTGCTAGGAAACACCTTGGGGCCAGCTCCCTCAGTATCTGACCTGATTAGTTAATTGCAAAAAGTGAGCAAGTGGCAAAATTGCTCTGACCGTCATTGACTTACTCGGGTTGCAACTCTCCAGTATTTAGCAGGTGATGGCTGTTTAAAGCCACCTCCTTAATTATCAAGACACAGGATAAGAAAGTGTGAACTGTAGCTCAGCAGACTCTAACCCTCTGCCTGAATGATGAAAGTTGGCAAAAGTCCTGTTGAACCTGTTTGAATCCATTAAAGGAACAGTTTGAGAGAATAGAAAAGACTGACTGTTTTTGCTGAGTCAGATGAGGAGATTGATGCGACTATGAAGACATTGTTATAAACCTTCGAGGCTAAGGCAGTTTACTCAGAATTCAAACCAATAAATCAGAGCAGAACACTGTTAAAACCTTTAAGCTGGGACTGCTGTAGAAATGTGGATTTAAAATAGATATTTCAACCGCAACCATATACCAACCTTTCATACTGTTACTCCGTGTTGAATTAACAACTATTAACTTTGATGTCTGGGTAAAACCCATTGAATTGACAGCACAGTCACTTTTACTAAACATTAAAACTTTGGTACAGTCAAAAGGCAGTAATAGTGGCGTCATGTACACAACAGCCATACTGTAAAGTACTGTATGTTTTAATATGTTCTTGTCAGTATTACCCAGTTCGTAAGATGTATGCCAGAGGATGTTTTACATAATTAACCTTTTTACCATAACAAATGCACTGTCAGTAACTTACAGTAACAACTGTAAGTTGTTTCCATGGGGATTGATCTATTAAATTCTCCATGGCCTTTGTAATTCCACTTACCTATAAGCTTGTAAATTATATGTAAATATCACATTCAGCATCAGTGTGATTTTGCCATTCACTAGACCCATCCTTCATCAGTCCTCCATTGAAATATAGGCGGGAGACTTTGACTTGTGCCAGAAAATGACCTTTGCCTCAGAAAGGAGTCATTGGTAACCCAATTAAAAGGAAATGTCACGCTGGTAATTGCGTCTCACAATGTGAATCATCCACGCGGGGTGGCTCATACTGAATCCAGGGATGGGGTGATATGTGGCACTGAAGTCACACCGCCTCTCTGTCGTTCCCTGCCCTTCTAATGCACTCTCTCCAGCAAAACTCAAATCTGAATTTCTGTCCCCTTTGAAGTTATTGGTTGTTTAACTTCCTATTACTAAAAGGTTCCTGCAATGTCCAAACTTCCTTTTAGTTTAAATATTTCAAGGACATGTCTGGCTGTCTGTTATATCTATCTTTTCAGCTGTATGTAGCTAGCTACCTAGCTATCTAGCACTACCTCTTATTTATCTATCTGTCTACAGTAGCAAATATATGTACCCAGTTAGCTTGCTATTTTGTTATGCACTCTATGTTTTTATATATTTAGCTATCTATCTACAATTAAGCTCCCAAGGTTGGTACATTTTCCTATATTTTGTACTTCAAAAAGAAAGGCAATTATTTTATTTTTTTGAAGTGTACATAGAAGGCCTCCAATGGATCAAAAGCAAAATATTCTATAAGATCATTTGAAGCAACACGATCCAAAGTCGCTCAATGTTTTACTTATCTATCCTATTTTATCCATCTGTCTATCTGCCTCCTCTTTTGTCCTTGCAATTTATGAAACCCAAAGACAGAATCTGAGAGTGATGTCTGGCAGGTGTTCAAATATGAGACATTTGTCATAGACCCAAGGTCCAGTGGAGGAGGCAGAAAAGATGTGATCTGATTTTTAAATTAGATCCCTGACATTTGATTCTCAGGAAATGGTTATTTCGAATCTAAAGCAGAATTGGTTCTTGCAATTGAAAGGTGTAGATTTGCTAATAATGCTAAATTTTGAAATAAATGGGTTGGGATCATGATCATGACTGAGATCACAAAGTACCATGCACTATTTTTACAGTGAAATAATGTCTCAGCAAGTTATTAAAACAAGTTGAGCACTGAAAATGAAAAATGAAATTACCTGTTCCCACTGGCAGATTTCCCCACACTATGGTGTGTATGTGCTGCATATTGTATATTAAGATATAGTGTGTCTTTGATAGCAGATTATATAATCTTGGGCCTGTTACCTAGATTGCCTGTTTTTCACAGCTAAATGTAAATGTTAAAACAGATTCAGACACAGATGGCTGCTTTGCCTCTGTTCTACAGCACAGCAGATGGGAGGTCTCAGCATCACAGCCTCACATTAATTTTGCTCTCCATTCCAGTTGTAAATCAAAGTTAGAGGATTTTTTTCTGTCTTCATATCTTCCTCTCTCCCTCTTATCGTCAGCTGGGGCAGCACTTCCTGCAGCCTCATAAATTATGTGGAAAAACACACAGTGCTGGGGTATTGCACGCTTAGTTGATATTTTATCGTTTTAGTATTACAATACTGGAAATAAATTGTTAGTTTAAGGTTTGAGCATTCTGCTGAGGCTCACTTGTTGTGTTTCGTTGGTCAAAAGAACAAACCTGAGGTGTTGAGTTCCAAAACTCAACAGCCCATGCAAAGGCCACTGCACCAGCTCAGCATTTTGGGAATTTGTTCTTGAGATAATGAAAATGCACAACTGGTACTTGTCTCATCATGCCTTGTCTGCAGTCTCCTGTGAATGCAGAAGAGAAAAGGGCCTTTTGTTTGTTGCCAGTACAAGGGCCTGACCTCAGAAATGTTAGTGCATTTCACTTTTGATAGGATTATCTCCACCATTATTGAGAAAGAAGGGAGTCCTGCAATGTTGCGATGGCACCTCTTTCATGTATTGTTCCAATCTATAATTGCTTCTTTTCATGAATTTTGTGGGGAAAGGTTAGGCTGGTAAATCTTACAATTGATTGGATACTAGATTATCAATTGAACCCAATAGAAAAATGTTTTTACTGTAGAAAATGTATTTTACTGTAGAATTTGTATTTGTGAGGATTGTTTGATTCTGTGCTCCTTTATTCTTCTGTTTTCATTTAGAATTTATGATTGCACTTTAGAGCAATGTAACATTTCAAAACATACTGTACCTTGTGTGATTTATGGAAAACCCATGGCAATTAGAAACATGCTTCGTGTATAAAATTATTTGACACCCTCTGCAAAGATTATTCAGTAGATTTTCTTTAAAGCACAAGCACATGTTTATTATGATGAATTCAATAATACAGAGGGTTTCACTGTTTTGGTTGGGAGGAGATTATAAAGCGCCATACTTTTTTTACAGCATAATTTAATGACATGTTCTCATGTGCAATCCTGGCAGATGTTCGTTAAAATGGATTAGAGTGCAGGATATCTGCAGCCCCTCTCTGTTTTAATTAACCGATACCTCTGATAAATATTTAAAACCTTGGCAATGACATTGCCACAGAAGGAGGCACCCATGGGTAGATTAAGCTGAGTTTTCAGGGGTGTTTATACTTTCAAACTACCAAACTGCTCAGTAAAATATTTGATGATGCTGAGACTTTTGGTTACAACTTGCTTGAGCGGGAGTGTTTTGATGTTAAAGAGCTTGGAGTGATGAGTAGTTTATAGAAACAGATGTAAGTTTAGAACACACGTCACATACCAACCTGTCTTCCAACCTAAATGACAAAATATGTCATTTGCCTCCTAAAATGACACAGTGTTTCCCATACCAGTCCATTGACAGGTGAGTAGACCTTAACTACGTTAAAGTAAATCAAGTGACGTAAATCTCATAACAGAAGTCAGTAACACTATTTAATTTGCTATTTATGTAACCCGACTTCCTCCTTTGCTACTGTTGTAGCTCGAGGTTGCAGACACAATAAACATTAATATGGGTTGTAAAAACGTGCTGAACAAACAACCTGTATGGTTGTTTTTCTGGTGATGACAGTATTTCACAAACAGTACCACAAGCAATGGCAATAAAATGTATTGGCTGGGTGTGCAGATGTTACATAGCCAGTATCACAGGAGAAAGTACTATCTAAAGGATGCTTATTATCAGTGTGCATCAGAGCACAATCACAGAGGGACTTCAGTATCATTCATGCAAGTCTAAGTTGCACGGCAGCTCTTTCTGGAAAGATCTGTCGAAAATGCCATGAAGCTGATCATCATAACACTCCATGAATGTGCTAACATCTATATCGAAAGTAATTTCCCGATTAGCCTGGTTTGAAGTGAGGAATGAGTCGCTCTCTGCTGGCTGCAACTGTCATCTCTTCACTATGCAAGCAATGGAGGGAAACAGGGACCATACATTTCATTAAGAGCCTGTATCTGAATGGAGAGTGAACTAACCACTTATGTCCCTGCAGGCTTCTAGCACCAGCCAACAGTGGCCAGCCAATTATTCCACCAATAATTTTGTCTCTTTCTCAACAAACCACATTGAAAGGTGAAAAGCTTTTTCAACAAATCTTTCTAACTAAAAGACAAAATAACCTGGTTGTCATTGTCTTCCTTAAGCATCTATATGAGCACTTTCTATATGGGCCTTCCAAAACCATTTTCTGCCTCTATGAATAACGTTTGGCTACACTATATTTAGGCTACTAAAAATACTATGTTAAAGCAGCACTAGTTAGCGTTTTGGCCAGATGGGGGCAGAACAAGCATCACAAACACATTTGACATGTTATGTCCTCATAAATAAAGTTGACATGGCAAAAGTGTGAGCAAACATTTGCTTATTAAGCTAACATTAGCATTGAATGTAGTTAAGTTTCTAGCCACCTGACCATCTAGACTGTATAAAAGAAGAGGATGTGGTCACCGTGACGTCACCCATTGGTTTGTGGACTGCTGTTTTAAAGCCTTGAGTTTGGCAGTTTGATTTTTTGCAAAGAGGCACATATTGTGGCACTAGCAAGCTTGGTTAGCTAGGTGCATCTGTAATTGATGTGAATTGTGTTTTTTTAACTGGGATGCTAATTTTAGCTACCTTAAAACATGCTTAAATGGACTATATGTAAGTTTTTCAATGAAATTATTCAAAATTTTCATTGCTTTATTGTCAATGGGCTCAAAACTCACTTAGAAATGAAGCACACGCCTGTTTTCTTTGTGCTTACATCAGCCACTATTCTGTGGGGACTCCGGATTGGATTCAGCCCTGTGTACGCTCCCGAGCCTTTCTCGTACTACAGCATCAACATCGCAACTAATGACATGCAGTCTACTAACACCATAAAACAACCGGCTCACAGCAAAACACAGACTCCACATAAGGATGCAAAACAATAATGAAGGTTTATGTGCTGCCAGCTCACGCTACAGCAGCTCGGACCTGCCGCTGCTTCATAACGAGCAATTTAGGTTTATTGTGGTTTTACCATTACTCAGGTACACAGCCTCTCCACCTTTCCATGCTGTAACTAACGTGAACCACATAATATACAATACTGCATCTTCACAGCTACAACAACCCAGAGGAAGAGCCATCCATTAACGCTGCAGTAAAGTTACTTACTGGGATCTGTCACTAAAGAGTGACACAATCCTGTTATAATATTCAGTTCACCTCACTACCAGTTTCGTTATCATCCAATACATTTAGCTGACATTGCTGAGCCTCTGGTGAAAGATACACAGATGTTAAAGTTAGTTACTGAAAAGCAGCAGTGGAGCTAACGCTGTAGCACGTCAGCTAAATGCAGTAAATATGGCATGATCATGTAACGAGCATGGATTAGTTCAACCTACAGCTGATGAAACTATGACCGTAACGTTGCAGTAGGGGTTTACCTGAGTTTCCAGTATATTGTGGGAACAACAGAGCCTGAACATATGAGTGAAAAGCCACAGCCTGCATGCTGGTGTTCCTGTGTTTATTTCAGGAATTCTGTATGAAAATGGTTGTGTTTCGGGATTCTGCTCGCTCATGAGTTCAAGCGAGCACACGTACGAGCACACGCCTGGTTTCTTAAAACCACAGTGCTAGTTGCCGCTGAAAACTACATAATGCCCCTTTAATACAAAACATACTTAATGGAAAAAACTAACAGCTGACTCCTAATAAGCTTTTGAACAGCACTTGTTTACATAGTATAGCAGATAGAATCACTCTAGCGTCATTAACAGGTCACCATGGGAGTGACTTGTCAATCACAAGGTAGTCCCACCCTGAAGCATAGGTGGCTTTATCACCTATTTTCCACTAAATGGGACCATAATTTACTTAATGAGCATCATGCCTGATTGAAAAAGGCTTGAAAATAGTGACTGAGTCAATAAACTCATTAGGAAAAAGTAGGGTCATTTTACCATTATTTCTAATGGAACGGATATCTCTTTGCAACCACAGGAGTCACCCCCTGTTGGCCATTAGAAAGAATGCAGGTTTAAATTGCTCAGCTGGATGGCTTCCACCTGACGTTTGGGATATATTCACTCTAATTTAATTGTCACTCTCCTTTTACCTCTGATTTGGTCTTTAATAATTAAGTGCTAAAGGATGCACTATGTTCAGTCTGGTTAATTCCTAGTTTTGTCAGCATATCAGTGCACCTTAGCTGCTAAATGCTCCATTGTGTTCATCAGCTAGTGGCTGAATGTGTCTGTCTGCTGTTTGGCGAAAAAAATATCTTATTGAAGTTATTTAAAATTCCAAAGATTGCAAAGACCTATTGATTATATTCTTGATGACAGACTTGATGATGCTGCTTATTCAGCTTCCAAAAACATGTTCTACTATTCTCTGCTCTGCTGCTCTCATGCTGTCTCGTCTTCTCTTCTGCTCTCCTCTCCACTGCATTGTTTCCTCTCCTCTCCTGTGGAACAACAACAAACACATGAATCGTCAAATACTCATGATTAACATTACATTAACTAGACTAGATTATCAATCAATGTTCGGAAATTAGAAAGCGAACCACCTCCATTGATTTTGACAAGTTTCTCGACAGCTTCAGTGATGTTAATAGGTTCCCCGGGTCCCACAGGTGGTCATTTGAGTGGGTCCCGGGGAAATTAAGTGGGTCCCCTTTGAAATGTGTTGTGTGACTAATTGTAGTGGTGTTTGGGCATTGGTATCATTAGGAGTTTATATATACTACTAACCTTATTTGTATGGTTCTGTTTTAATAGTCCTGTTACATTGCATATAGAAACAGTAATGTTTACAACAGCAAAGTCACTCTGTGCTTTTACTCCCAGAACAGCATTCCCTGCATTCCTCCCTCCAATTTCCACCACTGTACAGTGGGCTCATCAGAGCCTTTCACTGTGGCAAAACAATACTGAGATGATGAGAGCGGGGAGAGTGAACCAAAGCAGTAAAGCTTTGGCCAGACAGTTAAAACAATAAGCTTAAACTCACCATATACAGTAGCTCCATTAATCTGTGGGGAGCTACAGAATCAGGTGATAAAATTTTTGCAGATTCATCTGACAAACACGTATAAGTATTGGTGTTGCTTGCCATAGAGGAGAAGTTTCTGCTCTTGGACAGCTTGGTATTTGTAAAATATTTGGAGTAGGCAACAAGGCTATTACATTTACTCCAACTAAATAATGGATTCTTGTCTTGGGAATGTGGAAATGTCTCTGTATTTTTCTAACTATTTCTGAACAGGAGCCTGTAGGCATATGTCATGAGCATCCATCGACAGGGATTGCGTAATTACTCTCACTGCCAGAAGGGGAAGCAAAAGTTCTGCATTGCAGGTTTAAATCAATAGAATGTAGTAATTTGTAGCAGTTATAAATGTCGTTGTATGCATTTCGTTGAAGCTTCTAGTAACTTAACTTATAGAATAAATGTATGTATATGGTTTAGTGCCTTGCAATGGGGCACTAAGTAAGCAGTTGACACATATTGCAGACACTAAACCTGATGTTGTCTAGGCAAGGAGTAGTCTTTTTAACCATCATCATCATCATTTACCCCATTTTTTAGTTCCACTCAGTCACCTTCTACAGTCACATGTCATTTACCCCGAAGTGATGAAGCAGACACATACTCTTAATTTATCCGAGAAATTAAACACTGTTTATTTTGGCTAAGACTCTAACTGAATAATTCACCTCTGCTACTGATTAGCATTGGCAATTTCCTGGGCACAGATGAGAAAAGAAAGCTGATTGTATTCCAGATTAAAAATTAAAAACCATAAGTACTAAGCAAATAAAAAGCCCACTTTACCTCCATTGATAAGGTGTGAAGTCATGAGTCACCAGAGGATGGAGACAGTTTCGAATGTAAAAATAACAAACATCACCTCTTCACTGTACACTGTGAAACACCACAATCAACTGACGCTTAATTTGCCTGCCACTGTTATCAAAATTTAGTGTTGGTTTACCTACTTCCATTAAAGCAATAGTAATCTTTCTGACAACTCCTGCATAAGTCAGAGGGTCTGGCAAGGAAGTGCTCTGCAAAGTGTAGTGTCAGCTGTACGAGAGAAGCTATGTTCAGAAGGATTATGAACATTGTAAATCTATCAACTAGACCCACGCCATTCTCACATCTAATCCCTTATGCTGATGGATGAGAAGGCCACGGATCAGTTTTTGGGACATGCAAGACATTTATCAGTCTAAATGCGGACTCTTCTGATTAGTTCCTTTGAACGAAGCATAATTTGATGTTATCAGAGAGCACCATGGCCATTTAGCAATGTGGAAGTAATCAAATCCCTCAGTGTGTAAGCTACTCTACAGTATTTTTCAGGAGTACAGTACAGACGCAAAAATTACCTCAAATATGTTTTCACTGATTAAACGTAAATTTAGAGACTACTGATGAGAACTATAATGGATTTTCCAAAATACCGGTTTAATTAAGATCTCTGCCATGAGGGACCCAAAGCTTAAAACTACCTGTGTTATATACCCCTTTCCAGCTCACATGTTTAACTCCCTCATCAGCCCTGCAACTTAACCAGTTCTTTTCAACTCGCTCCTTGCCAGATTGTACTATGTTGCTCAGTTGTTTCACTCCATTGCTTTCAAGCCTGTTACCTGGAGCCCTCACCTGGAGCTGCCTGCCTACCTGACTCTTTGCCTGATAATTTGCCTGACAGCCTCTCTGGCTTTGGTTCTTGCCTCATGGTCATTTTATGTGATCAGTAAAGCTGCATAAGAGATTTTTATGTATAAACACATTTCTTTTTGCTAGATTATTTTTCATCTTAAATTTAATATCAACACCATATTAGAGTTTCCACACTGAGATAGAATAATTCACACTTGTTGATTTTTGTAATGACTGGAAAGTTTTTATGTTTAAGTAAAAGGCATTGACAAATCTTTGCTCATTATTCCCTAATATTCTTAATGTTAAAACAAGATTATTTGATTCTTTAATCATGAAGCTTTATGGTCTTAATGAAAACCCACAAACTACACTGAAAGCTGAATATTACACACATGAACAATATTTGACAGAATAAGATGTTCTATAAGAAATAATGCAAAATGCTAAAATGTCTCTGTAGTTAGAGTCCATTCAGTTGCTTCAGTTTCTAGGTCTTTTTATTGTGCATGTTGACTGACTTAGCGTTTACTGGGATACAATAGAGCTGTTGTTAATGTTATTAGCACCACCTGTGCTTTTCCTCCTGTAAATCATAATATCCGCAGTGAAAAAGACCAATTGTGTAGCCTGATGTCTGACCACTATTTTGCAGTCCTACTAAAGTATTTTAATCTTGTGTTTAGTCTTTAATGTGAGACTATGTAACTTTTAGGGGTTTTGTTGCTACAGACTTGCTTCGTCTGGTGTGACCAGTAGCTTGTAATGGCTAATGTTAGCTAACTTTAGTGTGCTAGCTTTCTTATCTCATCTGTAAAATTCAGTGTAATGGACATTACCTATAATTTCAGTGATTTTTATTAGTTTTCTCCATGTGTGCTCCTATTACATGACATTTAGCATGACACATAAACATATTAATAGTTTTATAATAAAAACAAGAAACAAAAACACATCACCTCGATAGGAGACATTCACTTCTTCTTTTCTCATTTTTGCTACTGATCCCATTTCACTTGCTGTAAGCCTGGTTGCTTAAAGATGATGTCTTGATGATGTCTAACTAATTTGGACACTAATTTTAGCTTCTTAGGGATAGTAAGTCTTACAAACAAACTGTGAACACAACACTAACATAATATCACATTTTAAGTTGAAAGTGAAATTGTTAGCAAGCAGCAGATGCAGGGCATCAGTCAAGAATGTAATGTCCATTATTCACTCTCCTTTTTAGCTCTGTGTAGCTCTCCACCTATTCCTGAGGGAAATACCTTGTTCTTTAGTTGCTAAACTCTTCACTATGTTTAGCTAGCTGCTAATTTTATCACTTTGCTATGTAGTGCTGGCAGGTAGAGTATAGTGGGTCACCTGCTGAGGCCAAAAAAAACCCAATACTGAGAGTAGTGAGTGAACCAAAACTGTAAAGTTACAGACTGTGCAACCTCAGCAATAGAATAATGATAAGTGTAGAATACAACACCCTCTGCCCTTAGACCCTTGAATGAAAAAACAGGTAAAACAACAGAAGAAACCTCAGAAAGAGCAACGGAGGGATCCCTCACCTGGGTCGGACAGTCATGCAATAGATGTCTTGTGTACAGACTAGATTCACAACAGAATGTGATATACATGTATGATGACTTCATGTAGATTATAAAACTTAAGTAAAGAGGATAGATCCAGGAGAGCTTCAGGTGTCTTGCTGCTTTAAAGCAACAGACTCTACAGTCTTAGGAAACGCAAAGAAAATATACCATGCATCAATATCTTGTAACTGCAAAAGTTAAATAGTGACGATTTAGTGGTTTGAAACAAGCTAAATACGTCTGACACTAGTTTTCATTTAGTCTGAAGCAGTATCTTGAAAAGAAGTAGATTCCATTTCAAGGTGTTAAAAAAAAAGTTGCCACTGAAAATTAAGTAGTTATTTTAACCTAATGTCAATGTGTTTTCACTAGTTTTTGGAAATGAGATCATTAGCATGACTAGATAATGAAATCACTTCGCAGCTCTCCAGGTGTGCCAGTAAGAGGTTCAGTCTCAATCTCCTGTGATATAACCAATTCACTAAGAGGGTCAGTCTAATTAAGTATCTGAGAGCAGCAGTTGTATTATCTTCGGGTAAATTCACATCCAAAGAGAGGAAAAAGAAAATACATTCTCTGCAGTAAGACCCTGTCACATGCATGGCGCCTTTCTAGACTCTGAATTAATAATGTTTTAAAGGGCGATATGTGTGAGGATATGAGCAAAACGTATGTCGCTGTGTGAAAAGATCACTGTTAGTTATGTCTGTCCACACTGTATGAGTTATGTGTTTGCACAATGCTAATTACCTTGAGTACAAAAAAGGTCAAACACTGTGTTCAAAGGAGAAAGTGAACCGCCTGTGAAGCTCTTACTTTCATTTTGCCTATGCGGCACACCACGGTGACAGTACAGTGAAGATGTAGTTTTGAGTGTTTTTAGCATAGCCAGCATTCCTGTGAATTCAACCAGAATACATCCGATAAGATAACGTACAAATCCAGGCAGAGGATCTAAAGGATCGGGTACAGGAGAGGAGGTATTTAGAAGGGGATGTTTTATTTCTAAATTCAAAGTGGCAGCACCCTGCTCTCCACTGCCTAGCGCACCTATCATAGGAAATTCTATAATAGGTATCCATTTGTCAAATTAGATCAGAAGCTGATATTGAGGTAAGACCGTTCATATCTCCTGCGGGATTCCATCAGGCAGCGAGGAAATTTTCAATAGGCATTAATGCGTTTTGCAGTTTCATACCACTCAGATTTGATAGCAGGCTGGTGGAGCATGCACTGTGCTGGAACTAGCAGGCTGTCTCTTCCTCTTTCTTCTGCTTCCGCCATGTATCATTTGCTCTTCCCTCTTTTTTGAAACTGCCCTTTTTCACCCACCGTCCACACACTAGTCCCTGCCCATCAAGAATGAACTCACTTTCAGGTTACAGTTTTCATCAACTCTTAGAAACTGTTGGAACAGATGGTCAGATACAGCAACATTTATATTAAGCATCCTAACATCATGAATGCAAAATGTGGCACAAAGAGATACAACCCTAATGCCCAATATTTCATAGTCCTTTCTATAGACAGATGCTGCATTTAGAAGCGATAGATAGATGCATTATTGTCATTGTATGTAGTTATACAACAAAATGCAGAGCAAAATGTTGAATTTAGCAGCTTTTAAAATAGCGAAGCCAGAAGGCTGGCTACTTAACCAACATAATAGTAATAATTTGGCAAATGCATGCTATTTCTAGCAACACACAGGACCATAAGTGCTTGCATTTTAGCGTATATTGACACAGCAGAGCTGCTGTCAATGTGTCAAACACCTCTTAACAGTGTAGTGGTGGAGGGTGTATGTTGACGTCTACAGAGAATGAAATTGCTATCAGTACCATGATCTACCTAAGCTAAATGTCCAAACCTCTTACCCTCATATCTTTTGTGCCGTGCTTCAGCCACCGATCAACGATCAAAGGTTGCTCGAAGAGATGAAACTTTGTAGATTATTTTCTTAGGGCACATTTGGAACAGTTCACTCACACACTGGTGCCTTTTATTCCTTCATGTTGATTTGTTTGGACAGGTGTGGATAATGCCATTTGAACTTGGGTGGCACCAAATAACCGCAGGGATACTCCTGAAAGTGTCTGTGTTGGCCCTGTTCCAAGTGAACAAGTCCATCATAGTTAACTAAACTTACTGGGTCTAAAATCAAGTATTTTTCACCACTAACACCAAAGCAACTTAAATCTTTACACTTGGTAGCATGGTAGGTAAATGGAACGGTGCCTAATAACTATTGCTACAAGTGACCTATGTTTGCAGGACCTGGTTCATGTCTTATTAGGTTGCTAAGCCTAGCAAAACAAATACAAATTACAACAAAGTCAACTTTTCCACAAAGGCAGTAATAATAAACGGTGCCAGATTTCATGAAAATCTTAACAATATGCACTTTAACACTAAAAATCAACACATGGTAGTTTATATTTAGCTCATTCATATTCAACTGCATATTTTTTCTTTCTAGGTATTCTCACATAGGTGCCATAGCAACCCCCCCACTGGATAAGCATTTCAACACTGACTTTTATAACCTGTGGCAAGCAACCTGTATTGAATGGTTTCATTTTGTTTTAATGGCTTTAATTAGCTTTCATTTAATTGGTAGACGGAGCCGATGCCCAGGGCAAGGCTCTCACAACCTAGAGTTGAACAACTTTCTACAGTTTAACAAAATAGGCTGAGGCATGGTCTGACAAAGGACCTGCACATCAGGATTTGACTGAAACAGGTCTCCAATGGTAAAAAAAAGAGAAATTGCACATGCTATGACTTTTTTTTAAATGCTAACATGCCCAGCATATGTTCAACACTGGAGAGAAAGCAGGGGGAGTAGAAGATAGATCTCCACTTCTGACAGTTCCATGAAGACAAGTCATTTGTGAGCAGTTTTATCAGCAGCTGTCACATCTGATGCATGGTATACAGTCAGTCTGCATGCAGTCACACATCACAAAGAGGGGGTGCGTGAGTGTGACAGGGAAGGGGCTCTCAAAAGCCAGTGTAGGACCTACGTGTCTAAGGGGAGCACAGAGGCACACAGCATAGCATATAAAATACTAAAGGTTGCGCACATCAGCTTTCATGTGCACGTACACACACACACTCAGCAATCCCGTGTAATCTCAGCCCTCATCCTTGCCAAGATTATGTGAGACAAGCTCAATATTATTTGATGGATCTTTATAAACAATTCCATGCTGATATTTTTACTCTAGTAAAGTCTTTACTTTAGTCCCTGCATTTGGTTGAGTGCTGCATTGATTGTGTAATGATATGTATGTTACTATCATGCATGTACAAAAATACCCAGAATGATATGCTATGACATCTGCAAAAGAATAATAATCTAAGCATCAAGCCCATGGATTTTTGTTTTGATTACCAGACTACAGTAGGTACAGTAGGGATTGAGTGGCTAGCACAAGGTGTCATTAATGACAGATCGGTTAGATTGAACAGGAAAGATGATCCATGCACAATTATTAGATGAATATTTTGACCATGTCATAATTTTTATTATGCTCATATTCCAACTCCAAGCTGTATAAAGTCGAATGCTTATTGGTTTTTAAGCATATCAGGTGATGTGTATGTGACCGGCTGCTCCCGAAAAAGTACTGCACGGCCTTGACGGCCTCGAATCGGCAACCTTGGGTACGGGAGGTGGACACGCTGACGAGAAGGCCTAAAACCATGGGCCCTAGCATCGGTCGCCAGTGCGTCTTTGAAGGTGTCGGGAGTGAGGTTTACTCGCTGCACAGCCTCGCTGGCTTCTGTCATGTATGTGTGTAATGAGAGAGGGTGTGGCTTAAAGAGATCAATACCCTTGTCAATGTGTGCATTTTTATTAGACAACATATTAACTGACACTGAAAAGTCAAAAATTGTAAAAATGCCTTTCAGACACACGGCACCACTTCGACCCAGGCGCCAGCAAGGTGGATGAGAGATCATTACGGATGAGATAGATAAAGATGGACTGAAACTCAACTCCCAAACCTACTGCCAGTTTCTGGAAGATACTTTCTTCACTCAGTGGTACAGGAAGAAGTCCTCAGTTTTCAGAAAGGCTGTGATCTTTATTCAGGACGATCCATCACATGCATTCAAGTACTCCAGTGCTTGGCTAGCCAGCAAGATCCTCAAAGGTGGCCGTAAAAAGGCCTAGTCCCTTCCTCACCTGACTTGAATCCTACTGAGAACTTTCAAACCCTTTCAAATGTGAGATTTACAGTCAGGGAAGACACAACACCTCTTTTAACAGCATTTAAGAGGCTGTGGTTGCTGCTCCAGCTAAAGTTGATTGTGAACAGATCAAGAAACTGATATATTTTGCAGTACTATTTGCAACAAAACGTTTGTCTGGAGGTCACATCTCAAAAGTTAACTATTTAAGAGTGTTGCCTCAGTCTGAATGGCATTTTACAATTTTTGACTATCCAGTGTCAGTTAAATCTCTTTGTGGCCCTTTTTGCCTGAAGAAAAGAAGCTGCCTAATAATAATGCACACCTTGATATCTAAGGTGTTGATCTCCTTAGACCACACCCTCCCTCATAACACAAAAGCCTCTTTTCCATAACTGGTACCAACTCAACTCGACTCAACTCGACTCAACTCGACTCGGTTTTGGCCTGCAGTTCTCCGTATTCCATTGCAGATAGCACCCTTCAGTGTAGCTGGTCGTCATAGCAACACCACACTCAACTGCTGCGCTGTAATGTTCAACGCGACCCACACACAGCTGTCTCTTGATTTAAGTTGCAGTGGAAAAAGGGCACAATACACATCACTTGATATTCTTAAATCCAAAAAGCATTCAACTTTATACAGCTTGGAGTTGGAAAATATGCATAAAAATGAGGATATGGCCTAATACTGGCTTGCCTAATAATTGTACACAAGGTGGCTACACTGTATTAGAATTCATATAAAATAAAACAATTTAAAAATAATAGCATAAAGCAAAATGTGTAAACCAAGAATGCTGCAGATGAAGGGCATCCTCACCAGCTGAGCCACCGTGAATGTTTACCCACACACGTCATTCAAATGACAAAGGGGTTGAATTCCACTCAGTCTGACCTCTCCCTGGTGCCACCAGTCCTCTGTGCACCCATTACAGAGCAGACTTAGTAAATTGAGCTAATCATCTTTGATTAAGTACAGACTCTGGGCTTGTGATACAGCAAAGACAAAGGTCATTTTTTATAATGTGATTTGACATCGCAGCTTGAATTGCAGAGGCAGTGTGCCGTGGCAGCGCTTGTGAATGCACATGTCACGGGGGGTTAGGAGGCGAGCAGGGACAGTAATTGCACATCATTCATTTAGACGGTTCTGAATACTACCTGACTGTATAATGTGAATGCTTACTGGAAAGTTAGCACCATATTATAAGTGTAAATGTGCTCAGACATTTTGAAGGCCAAAACACAACAGCCGTGTTGTTTGGACTTGAGCGAGCCATCATCTGGCTGAATGGATTTATTATAAGGATTGCATTTGTCAGGATGTAACAAGCAGTCAAGGATGCAAGGAAAATTAGCATCTGCGGACATTCTTGGGAGTCATAATTCATGCATAAATCTTTATCTTTATTTTGCCAAATCGTCAAGATTGTTGTGATCGCTGCATCAATATTCCATGGGTTTGTTCTTAAAGACAAAAGGAGCGAATAACTCCCTCATTAAAACAATTCCAGTCTCTTAGGTGTGCTAAGGTGATGTTTCATTTTCATCACCAGCCATCATTGCAGCGCAATGATGCCCAGAATTTAACGCCCCCTAAATGCTTCTTGACTTGAAGAAACACTGCAGTGAGACATAGTCAACTAGCTGACAGTTAAAATATGTGCACCCCTACACTGAGGGCCTGCGTCTTACTACTATCAACTGTGTTTGCAACAAGGTGTCAGGGCTTTGCAGATTCATCGTCAGGCATAGTTTCACATGAATATGCAAAGAGTCGGGTCTGCCAAGCTGCCAAAAGCTGGAGTAGAGCAGAACTAGTACAACACAGGCCCGTCCCCATTGTGGAGCTCTAAGCTTCTGCTCCTACAAGTACATGTGATTTATTTTTCATACCAAGGCGAGTGCTCAGTAGCCTACAAATGGAGCGATGAAAGAGTTTCTGCTATTTACTGCTTTCTTGCTCTTATACTGCTTTTTTTTACTTGTGACCCGTCCATTGTTGTTTTTTTAAACAAACCCTTTTGCTAATAGGGCTTCATAGGGACTTGACTGTGCCTGAGAAATGTAATTTTGAGAGATCATATATTGTTTTCAGTGAAAATGGTTTTAGACATTGATTTTTAAACTAAGTTTAAAAATGCTCTGGCAGATTTGTTTACAAAATTTGATTTTATGTTGCAGCACAGATACAGAAGGAGTTTTTTCCTTTTCTCTAACAATGATGAAACAATTTACTTAAGTCAATATCAGATTACAAAAACAATTACCACATTTGTTTTCCACAATATTGTTAAATGACCTATAATCCATTTACGTCTTTGGGCATTCATTTCACAAACAAGAAGTAGCTCATTCAAGCTTCAATTTGTGTGCTTCTAGACCCAAATGTTTGCAAAGCTACTTACCAGCACTTCTCTGCAGGGAATGCAAAGCTTGCCTTGTTAATAAGAGAGTGAGAAATATAATTTGAATAAGCTTTTAATCTGTAGAGAGATGATCCAAAGGACTCAGCTACCGCTTCTTCCCATTTCAGGAGACAATCTCCTTACAATGATGGAACTCTATTATCATTCTGTGGCACATACACCGGTGAACAACAGGAAAATCATCTAACGAGGAGAATGAACAGAGGGAGAGATTGTGAACATACAGTACTGCTCACTTTTTGAAATGCATCAAGGAGATAGGAAGTTACTCTATATATTATTATTATTATTGTTACGACAACAACTAACTCTTACTAGCTTTTTGTACTTTACTAAAGTCAGTCATTATCCACATATGCAGGTATACCCAGGGATGGTTAGTAATAAATACATTAATGTAATAAATTACATTTGCTTACTTGTATTTTTGTGTATTTTTTTAAAAATCTGTCATTTATCTTTTACTGAAACTTTTACTGTTTTTTATTTCAAGTAGAGTACTTCTCTACATTTGAAGTTACTATGTGTTATAATATCCCATAGTAGTTAGTCTGGTTTTCCACTGAAAGAATAGCTTATTCTTTCACAATGTTTTGCTGTGGCTTTAACGCCATTTTAGCAGAGTCTGCAGTATGAGATGCTAGACGTTGAAGCGGTTTGCGTTGCATAAACACACATGCACCCAATAAATGACACATACAGGATACAGAGTCTTTCGATGCCTCCCTGTTCGTGAAAGTGTGTGCATGGTTGTAGTCAAAACACAGTTCACACTGTTAAAAGTCATCTGTGAGTTGGGCGACAAACAGCAGGTGATGCTCCACGAAGATCTGCATCCAAAGTCTGTTTCATAATATCAATATAACATCTGTTATAAACAGTGGAGTCCATGTCCAGGCCGGGATTTGCTTAAATTAATATTTATTTTATGGTTGTTTATTTATTTTTAAGGAGAGCATCACGGCCCAGAAGGGGCCCAAGCCTCTGGATACATGTCAAAATAGAGTACAGATAATTGGAAATCCATCAACTTTGTCTGAGGCGATGCTTTACAGAAAAAACGATCTTGACAAAATTCAGCAATTCAGGCCCCATAGTGGCAACCAGATGGTCTGTTGTCAGTTGTCATTGTCTTGCATGTGTGCTATCATCTCTTAATATATAAGGTAACATGTTATTGCACTTCATTCAACAGTAGAGCCATTACGTTCACTAAAGAGGACATTTTGTACTTGAGTAGTAAATTATAACTGCCTTTTTGCTTTTAGCTAACTATATTTAAATTAAGTCTCAAGTATTTTTATACCATTAATCAAATGTCTATAAAGTGATTTTATTTTTACCTGAGCAAATATATATTTACTCTTTTCATCCCTGGATATACCGCAGATAACACAGAGCAGTAATGCCCAACGAGGGTTACCCTAGGGGCACTTCTGCCGTTGCCAATGTGTGCATATAAGGATTGTGGATTATGAAAAGCAGTCAGCAAGAGAGCAGAGTCTAAACAGAAAGCTAAAGGAAATTAAGCATAAGCGACTGTATTTCAACTGTTTTGGTGCAAATGAAAGTGACAACAGGTGCACTGGAGAGGCACCAGCAAGACAACCCCCAAAAGAGGAATGTTTTTTTAGCTGGTGGCCACAGACAACTGCTCCTTCCTCATCCTTCCTGACTGATTGTTCTCTAGTTTTGCTTTTTGTCAGTGTTCATGTCACTACTGGTAGCATAAGGCTGTACCTGCAGCCCATTCAGGCTGCAAAGGTAGTCCAGCTCCTCCAGGATGGTACATCCATACGTTCTGTCGCAAGAAGAGGTTTGCTGTGTCTCCCAGCACAGTCTCATGGCATGGAAGAGATAGCAGGAGACGCACCGTTACAAATATTTTGGAGACGCCGTAGCAAACGTTATGCTGCCTGCAACATCATCCAGCATGATCGGTTTGGTGGTGGGTCAGTGACAATCTGGGGAGGCATATCCTTGGAGGGTCGCACATATCTCCAAGTGCTAGCCAACGGTACCCTGGCTGCTGTCAGGTACCGGGATTAATTCTTCAGAGCCATTGACCTTATGCTGGTGCACTTGGACCTGGGTTCCTCCTGGTGCGGGACAATACCCAGCCTTATGATGCAACTGACTGGCCCTCACGTTTCCTGGACCTGATTCCAATTGCGAACCTCTGGGACATTATGTATCGTGCATCTGGCGCCACCAAGTAGCGCCACAGACTATACTAGAGAACTTAATATTTCAAATAATGCATTAAACAAGTACAGCTATAGTGAAGTTGAAGAAAGCTGTCATAATTAATTCTGCTTGTGACAAAAGGAGCATTATTGTGAGTTTTTGAGAAGAGGGTGTTTGAGATGCCCATTTTCTTCATTAGCTTCCATTGTTGTGACAGTCTGGTGATAAATTGGCTGAAATAGCTGAGTCATGTAGATAGTGTTTGAGGACAGACTGCACTTGGCTAATTACCGCTCTAAAAGACAACAAAACAACTCTTAGCGCTTGACAAATTTAGACAATAGACCATTAAGTGCACTTGAAATCACTGAGTTATAATCGAGCCTTTTTATCTGGCTGTAATTATTTTTTATTGCAAATGTTTGTGGTGATGGGGGTGGTGGTGGTGGTGGTGGTGGGGGGGGGGGTTCATAAGACGTCAATGTGCAGCTGAGATTTCAGAGGGCAGAATTAAACTTGCAAATTTCTATCATCTGTGATTAATGCCAATACATATTCACCATCAAAAACAAAATTAATGTTGAACCCACTCAGGGAGAAAAGATGGAAATCAGGGCAGTTCTAAAGATACTGATTGCAGAGGGAGAGAAAGGAGGTTGAAACTGATGCTTTTCAAACACCCATCGACTGGTGTAATTCCTCAGTTGTGTTATGAGTAAGATGCTAACAACAATTACATGGACAAAAAAACACGAGGAGTTCAAGATAACACTTTATTGGTATTCCTGATCAGCAGTGTTATGCTTCAATGTAACTTTCACATTAAATTCCAATTGCGGCGATAAGAAATGCAGCAAATGAGAATGTGTCCTAAATTCATCTCTCCCTTGGGGATTAGAAAGCTGTTTCTGCTACAATCTTGATAGGGAGAAGAAAACGGTTCCTGGTGGAGGTGAACAATTCTACAGAGAAAAAAATATTCTGCTAACATGATATTCACCCTCTAAAGAAGCTTAATTTTTTTACAACAGTCGGAGGAAATCAGTGGGTGTGAGCAGGTATGTCAGTGAAGTTTAGTCCTGCATTAGGTCGGGATTATTGCCCACAGTGATTTACTCCAACCCGTTTAGTTTCTGGCAATGCTGAAATCCTCTTTGTTTGCACAGAGAGATAGTTAATGCTGAGAGGCATGCGGCCTCCCTCACTCTGGTGCTGCTTCACAGCGGCCATTCAGCTAAACAGCTGAGTGGAAGTGTGATTATTGTTAAAATACCAAAACAGATAAGGCGGCCCATGTATATTGCCAGTTCTTTACATTAGATGAGTAGGGAACAGCATATCAAGACACTCAAACTGCAATAAGGCAACAGAATATGTGATATTCTGATCTGTTTACTCAATAACAGCATATTGTGCTCAGTAATGAACACAGTGGCTTGTAGTAATGACACCACTTCTTGAATAGCTTCAACAAAAAGCTTTTTTTTCTTACTAGCCAATTTCCTGTATATAAGCAGCTCTATTTGCAAACTCTAGGACTTTAGGAGAAATGACAAATGCTAATAAACTGCACTCAGGAAAATACACCTCAGTTTGTGTATCAACATTGTCTGTTTTGTATGGTAATAATTACCTTTTACAGTATGTTCCCATGTCTCCAGGATAAATCATCGCTTTCACCAGCACGTCCCGGATTCATGTTTACCTCAGAGAGCGCATCAGAACACAGGAACCCCTCCTCAAAGCTATAACGCTGTGCCGCTTTGTGAAGAGACTTGGGGATATCAGATAGTGTCCCGTATCCAATCCCATTTCATTTTGTGCCGTCCTCATCCAATCACGGCGCCTTGCATTCAGGGATGTTTTCACATATCCAAAATTGAGCGCTGGGAGAATTATGTGGAAAAAGTGTTAAGTCATTTTTGTGCATTTGCGTGTGGGCTTGCTTTTGCAGACTGTGTGATGTTCAGATAACAATGTTAGAATGTTAACAGTTTATAAGATACAGCTCTTGAGATGCCGCGCAGTGCCGGCTGCACATAATAAATGTGGAAATAAAACCAACAGCATCTGTGATAGTCTTCCCAGACTTTATTTTAGGGTGTATCGGGACGCTGTATAATAAAGGCAAGTTTAATAGGCTTCTCTGTCAGAGCGGAGCTGAGGAATGAAAAGGGTTCCTGACACCAGCTAAGCCCCTGAGAACTCCCTGCAGCAAAGGATTGTGGGCCGGGGAGCGGGATGCTGTGCATAGTCTCGATGATTATCCTGTTCCATGCGAGCTGCATGGCATGAGAGGGGCATGGATTTTCTACCTCTCAATTAACATCATCACAGCCACACTCAAGGGGGTTTACCAGTGCACAGCCATGGGGTGTGTGTGGGGATAACAATGGTCGGGGGTTGTCAAACTGACCCCCCCTCATAAAGCCATTATGCTGTGCCTGTGGCCACTGCGTCGCCTAAGCCAATTAAAAATCAATTAATCAGCTCTGAAGTCTTTGCGCCTGCTAATGGACTATGTGTGCTTGGATTGATAAGGCTCATCGTTGGTGTTGGTGCTCATATACCTCCATCACCATTATATTTCAACAAAAGCTGTATTTTTAATCTGACAGATCTGGAGCAGACAGAAAGCAATTTGTTCGGGGTTACAAGTTAATTAGCTTGCACCTCATGCTTTGTTCCCAAATGAAACTTTTTGGTAATTTCAAATATGTATTTTGCTTTACATTTGCAGGAGATTATGAGGCATTAGCCCAGGCTTAAAAAATAAATAAATAATAATTGAAAAAAGTACAATTTGGGGATAATGTCCTGGACTTTTTTTGACCACTAACTTCTTAGAGTCACCACTGGTTGCCTGGCATTCTGGTTCCAAATCAAAACAGCAAAACTATTTAATTAAAACAGCTATGATCAATATTTATTATGATAACAGTGTGTAAATTACTTTAAAAACAGTGACAAGACAGTGACAAGACATTGCTTCTCTTTATGAACGTACAACCTACCGACAATTATCACCAGAATCTACAGCTCCCATCGTCTTTGCACAGCCTTACAGAGTTTCACCTCATTGTTTAGCTGTCCAGGCCATAACTTATCTGTTTTGGTTCACTCTCACTGCTCTAATAGCATCATTTTTAGAAACAGAACCTTGTCCTTCTTTTCTAATGACTGTATTTCTGTCATATGTGTTTTGGGCAATAAAGCCAGAAAAAAAACAGATGAAAAATAAAAGTTTGAAGTAGCAACCAGCTGCTGCTTCTACATGCGCTGCCATTTGCCAAAAAAAAAAAGAGCAGCTGATGAGCCAGACATTTCCTGCAGGAGTTGGTAGAGCCCAAAAACTGAGCTACAAGAGAGAATATTTCATTCATCAGAGCCATGGCCAGAAACATGAACGATAATGTCGCTCTAACTTAAAAGGTGGGGCATTTCCACAATTACTGTATGTTTGCTAGTGTGCATCATCTCCCCCATATGATTCAGAATTTTTTTATATCACTATTTCATCCTTATTCATGCACCCTCTTGCCTCCAGTCCAGTCTGTCGCAATCTGTCCGTGAGGTCTTTATCCTCCTTATCATGTCATATTCTGCATGACATGATATCTTCATTGATCCAATACGTCCTTCTGCCTATCTTTGCTCCATCTCTATCCATCAACTTCTTTTATTTCTTCCTGCAGCTCTATGTTCAGCTCCCTAGCCTGCAGCCCAAGCTTCTCTTCCTGAGGTCAGACCTGTGATGGACACGCTGGCCAATACTGACAGTGATCCACATTCAGCCAGCGGCGGCCTCTCGTCTGAATCACCTCCTGTCAATTCCTGTGACAGTACACAAGATCTTATCAGGGTGTATGAGAAGAGAAGACTCATTTCTGAACTGTCCCGGTACAGATGACTCAGATTTTGTGGGTGACAACACTGTGTCACCTGTAGAAAGGCAAATCAGCCTTTATCGCCGCCCCGTTGTCACCTCCTAGACACTGTCTCCCCCGCACACCAGTTGATCAAATCTGTCACCGCCACTCTGTCGCACACTTGCACAGATATAAAGAGGCAAAAAGACACAACATGCATCGTCCCAAACGAACACCTGGCAGGTCTGAGTGACGGCAGCGTACACTGACTGCACACCAGCAGATACAATTGAGTGACAGAGATGTCACTTTCAACAACAATGCAATTAAAAGCTACAATAATTGCCTACAAGAAGCGAGTGAGGCTTTTATGCTGTCAGGGGGTTGAAGGATTTAAGGCGACAGCACTGTAAAGGCTCCTACTTGCCGATGTAAAATCAAAATTTTCACCTGCAGTAGTTACTGGAACTCCCTCGGCTTCCTTTCCCCTCCCTTTATGCATATTGGAAAAAGGATTCATTGTGTTGTGCACTCTGGCACACCCCATTTTCATTATCATCTTTAACAACTTTCTGTGGCATGTTTACAAGGCCGCTCATTTGAAATCATGGCATCAGTTTAGCTCTTCTTCCTGCGATGCCTGAGCAGAGGACCTCTACCCCCTAGTGGTCAGGCTGAGCAGTGCAATTCAGATGATACTGTAACAGTGTTGCCTCAATGACAGGAAAAAGCTTGGTTGCGCACCACTGAGTACTTTCACTCATATTCATATGAATGATACAGTTTCCGGAGTTCCCTTTTCACCTTTATCAAACACTTGCTGAGTAATGGTAATCCGAAATAGCAAAACATCCACAAAAAAAGCTCCTTAATTGCATAGAATATGTGAAATTGGGTTTGAGGGCTTAAGTCACTGATGTGTAGTGAATCCATGCATGTGTTGGTGAGATTACTTATTGTGTAGCCTGATCATACATATGCAAATGCTCTCTCATGATCCCAGAGCATTGAAAGAATTACAGCTAGCATTCGTCACACTGAAAGACTCTATACTGGCCCATATAATCACTCAGCTGAATTGAGAGCAAGCGGGACAGAAAGGAAGTGTTTTTCTTTCTCTCCACATCACCATTCAAAGACCAGAGAGAGAGAACACTCTAATGTACTGCTGCACAGATGCTTTTGAAACACTTTCAAAGACCTTTTCTTACCAAACAGGCCCCTCTCTGCACAGTGATCGGGTACAGCTTTCTGGTAAATATTTGATAGTGTGGCCTTGTGTCTTTGAGACATGGAGAACGTCCGCGAGGAGTTGTTTTTAGGTCAGCTCCTAGACCGCACTTCTTCTTCTTCTTCTTCTCCCTCCTCTTTGCTCACTCCTGGTGTAAACTGCAAAGGACAGGATGTGATAGGCGGAGAAGATTTGTTTGAAATTTGCCCCAGTTCGCGGAAAAAGGCCTCATCTGTGTGTGTGTGTTGTGTGTGTGTGCGTAACTGTGTCGAGAGATAACGGAGGAGGCCCCCTGCCTCTTGCCTTCCTCCCACAGGGCACACAACCGATTCAGGGCCTTCATCCGTGTTAAAACAATGTGCCACCTTCTGTGAGGGAGCAGGGAAGTGGAGATAACCCTCAGACGACTCGAGAAATTCTGTTTCTTGATTTGGCTTTGGGAAGAAACATATGTGAAAATGCTGTCCAAAGTTGTAGTATGACACCATGTACTGAACCGATGTGATGCCTTGTCAGTTAGTTTGTAATAGGGCTGGTCGATACGGCCAAAAATGTTATCGTGATTAAAAACTAATCATTATGACTTCGAGTTTGAAAGGCCAAACAGTGGACCCCTTAACAAATCTGAGGTAGAACATTCAAAACAATTATGATCTTTTCAACAAATATGCAACAGTAAAATTAAGTTAAATCTTTTTTTCAGTCCCTTTTCCTCAACAAAATAAATATCTTTATTGAAAAATGAAGTGCTAATTTGTTTGTGATTCAAATGATTTAATTGATTATCGAGCATTTATTATACTGAGGAAAATGATATTGCAATAATTATCATTATTGTTTTGTTTTAGCACTTTATATGCTATATTAATTAACTGTGCACCTGCATTTTGAGATTAAACTATACAGCTATACCATCATGAGATTTCATGCCTAGATCAAATATTAAAAATAATTTCCATGTATGCATCAGAACATGTGCAAACGTATCTACAATTAGCCAAATAAATTGCTTATTACACCTTTAAAACAGTAGCATTTTACTTTGAAGGAAGAGAAATCCTTGCATGGTGACTATGCAGCGTTTGTTCGAAACCATCGTTACTACTTGATGACTTAACAGTTGTTGACAGTTTTTGTACGATATTTTCAGACTTGCTCTGCATGTTATTGGCCCGCATTTGCTATATTGTCACACCGCCCACCAATTAATGGCTCCTTAAATGGGTGATTGGGGAACCAGTTGGCACCATCAGTGCGGGGTCACCAGGGACTCAGTTAATGGGAAATCGTTATGCAAATCCGATCTAATTAAAATTAGAACCGCACTAGTCGAGTTTAAGGTATGGATGGGGAGAAGGGATGTTAAATCATATTATTATTGTGCCTTATTTGCATAACCTAATTCACCGTCATGCGGCATTTCTCTTCACACTCATATCTGGTTGCATCTCTGAATAAATCCAAACAAATAACCAAGCTGTGTTAATGGGCTCGGCTACAGCAGTGAGTTATTATATGGAGATCGGTCTCCACTCTTAAGTTTCCAAAGGAAAACTCCCACTTTTTTTCTCCTCACAGCTTCATCCATGATCCAGAGCAGGGGTATTCAACTTGCAAGAGGTCCAGTAAGTCCCTCTGCCCCTGCTGAGGTCCGAACAATTCTATACCAAGAAATAGGGGCTCATGCTTTTTACCAGACTAAAGGAGTCTGTTTAGGCAACATTTTTATTGAAGAATAATTCCTCAGCTCATCTTCCGGTTGTGTGACTGAAAGGGGGATTTGTTTTGTCTTTGTTCTCCATCTAGAAGTGTTTCACACATGGCATTACCATTTCTCCATCTGAAATGGGCTTTTTATGTTGCTAAAAATCCACTGTGTTCTCAATGAAGACTCATATGCCTGCTTTTGTGCTGTGCTCTTTTTATAAATTGAATTTGTTTATTATTTAAATTATATTGTTTATACTTTATTTCCTGCTTTGGTAACATATTTGAACTAAAACATCATGCAAATTAAGCCATTTGAATTGAACTAAAATGGAGTGACCAGATCACTCATATTGGGCTTTGAGCACATTGACTTTCCGTGCCCTCTTGCATTTATTCCTTTAGCTGACGCTTTTATCCAAAGCAACTTACAATTGCTATACATGTCAGAGGTCGCAGGCCTCTAGAGCAATTAGTCTTGCTCAAGGACACAATGGTGAATGGGTCACAGTGGGGGCTTGAACCCGTGTCTCTCACACCAAAGGCGGGCGTCTTATCCATTGCGCCATCCCATCCCATCCTGCCCTCTCCTCAGATTGCGGTGGGTAAGTTTCCTCAAAGTGTCTGTGTCTAGTTTCACGGCCACTTTCACACTGCGTAACTTTCCGGGGAGTATTACGCCAATACGCCGGGCTCACTGGAGTCCGCCATTTGGTGGCCACTGATCCAGAGTATCCCCTGATGATGTGTGCCATTGTCTCCGCTGACTAAGACCACAGGGACACCATCAAAGCTGCATCACATTGACTGGAAATCATCGCAGGCAGGAGCAGGAGACGCAAGTGAGGCATTTGCCATAGTGCCTGATGATACGTCAAATCTCCACTCCAATTTACCATGTAGTCAGGATTTGCCTAATAGCTTGTATGCAAGAGAGCCAAGCTGCGTGTCTTTAGTTTTGACGCCATGATTGCTGAGTCTTTGTCATCTGATTAGGAGGCTTAACTTCTTTGCTCTGATACGAGACTACTTGTACCCTGTGTGCATATGTGTGGAAGTGGAGTTTTTTAATTTACTCTATATAAAATGTCACACATTAATGCTTCTCCAGTCCACATAGGATTTCCAGAGTCATGCACATATTATCTTACTGAAAAGGTATTTCTAATAGTAAAATAATTAAACATCTAATTAAACATGTCTTTAGGCATTTCACTATTATTGAACAAACAGGGGAGAAGGGGGACAACGTGTAAAGAGGGTCCAAGTTGTTTTTTTTTTTAAATTTTCCCTAGTTTTATTACCTTGTTGATTCACTGGGATGCTCCATAACATATAGATCTCCAAATAAACAGAAATTTTGTCAACTGTTGACAAAAATTCAACCAATTTACTGTGAACTTCCAAAGGGGGAGATGACAAAAGGTTTGGGAAACACCGGACTAGGCTGTTCGATTAGATTAGTTTATTAAACTACTGTAATTACTATATATAATTACTAATTAAATACCTTACCGTGCTTTGGTATCATACAAACTCAACTGTCACATAGTCAAAGACTTACATAGTAGTGTTTGTCACCTCAGATCCAGATGTCATTTTGCCTTAACTCATCTTTTATTGAGTAATAAAGCCTAGTTTACAATATTCTCCAAAACATGTCCAGCTGTAGCTAATGTTATTATTTTTGTTACTGGGTCAATCGGGAATGATAGCTGTACTTATTGTATTGACGTATTAACACAGGCTATTTCATGACTTTGTTGAAATAGCTTCAAGGCATTACTTTTTAAGTTTATTATATTTTGTATATTTTGTATATCACGTGTGTGTGTGTGTGTCTCTGTGTGTGTGTGTGTGTAAATATAAACGGCTGTGGATACACAGCTTCATGAGTTTCTGTATATTTGTATGTCACTATGTGGATACAAGAGCTCATCCATTCTTCCATTTTGTTTTTCTGACTGCATTTGGGTTTCTGTGACTGTGTGTGTGTTTGTGCATGTGTGTGACTTGGCATGTGTTTGGGGACTGTCTTCAGGGGCCTGTTCAGCTTATGCAGAACAGCGCTGTGGGACAGTATCAGGTTACCTTGCATCACTGCACGCAGACCACTGCGGAACAGGTTATTTTTGATCATGGAACAAAGCATCATGTAGATTCCTACCTCAGCAAATCTTTTGTGTACACACACACTGTGTGGGTGTGTGTTTGTGTGATATGTGCATAGGCAAAAGTGTCTTCTCAAGCTCATCTGCAATTGTGTGTTTTATTTGCAAGGGAACAGCTTGTCCCCATCCCCTCTGATGTCTGTTTGTGCTCAGACAGCAAGGTCGGCCTGACGCAGGCAGACGGGGAGAAACCTCTGGAATGTAGCTTTTCCTCCACCCTAGGCTGCACACCTTCAGTAGCTGCCTGTACCCCAGTGAACAAACACCCACCTGTGATTAACCTCACATTACCGAACTTAACGTGTTATTGTCTGAAATTCAGAGCCTTTGGGCTGCACTGACTCACAGTGTAGCCTCATAAAACGCACCATTAAGCAATTATGAGGCTTTATGACTGCACCACCTGATCATAAACACATCCGCAGCTAGTGTTGTCTTTGGACGTAGCAAAAGGGGGGTAGGTGTCATTGGGGATGTGGCTTTGGCTAATTACCCGGCTAAAATTATTGACCTTTAATGTCTCTGGTTCCCATGTTTTTATGCGGTAACTGTGATACAGAGGAGCTGGAAAATGTCCAAACAAGAACAGCTTGCATAGTTGGTAGTACATGTCATAATGAGTCATACACAAAGAAATGTGCTTGATTTTTTAATTCTGTGCTGAAAGAAAACAGCATTTTAACAGTCTGGCCTACATTCAGGGAGACCAGTGGTTGTACAGGCAACAGGTGCTGCAGAGCCTGAGTGACATTCTCATTAGTGTGGAAAAACATATTTTGCACATGTCTCTTTTGTTGTTTGATATTTGGCTCATTCCCCCGCCACTCTGACAGTGATCCCATGCTGACATATGCAGTCTGCAGTTTCCGAAGCTTCATATGAAATTTGACCCAGCTGAGCTGACCTTTTGTGAGTCTAGGTCAATAGCTGAATGCTATTGCTTGCGGTGCAATTAAAGATGTGCTACAATAAATTAAAACGGTGTGTTTATAAAACTAACTCCAATAAAAAGTCATTATCATATTGAAACCAAACAACAACAAACAAAAAAGATTTGTCGGGTAAAATATATCACGTAGTTGGTGTTTGCGCATGACTAAATTATAACAGGTTGCACCACCCAAACTAGTTCTTATGTAGAGGTGGGGCCTTGCTCTTTCCTGGACTTCAGCCATCAATAAAATACTATTTATGTACATATTCTTGAATTTCCCTGTGTGGAATCCATAAAGTTTATTTTATATTATTAGTTTTTACTTTATACCTGTTGAGTAGCTAAATGAACTAACTGACACAACAAATGATAGCTTGCTACCATACATTTAGATTGAATAGGTACAATGCAATACGGTCAACACATCTGACCCAACATCAAAATGTTGTTAAATAGTGAAGCTATCATTTGTTAGCTTGCTACCATACATTTAGATTGAAGAGGTACAATGCAATACGGTCAACACATCTGACCCAACATCAAAATGTTGTTAAATAGTGAACTGGAAAGATTTTAAATTACACTCTGCAAAAATAACCCATGCGTTAAATTACAAAACCTTTTGCGTGTAACATTAGCAAAATAACGCTGGTTATGTTAGCGTAATTGGACATTTGCCACTTGTTCTAAAACTGCATGACACACATAAAGACCTACATTTATGAAAGACACTTTACGCACAGAGGTAAACAGTTGTATGAATAGCTGTTACAATCCAATCCAGATGATCACTGGTAATAAAACTTGCCAGCTATTTGGGGTTTCCCAGGTACAGATCAGCATTTGCCAATAAACCAATCACCCAAACATGTAATCTTCTTTTCACTGTAGTCAATTTCACAGTTTAACACCCCCTCCCTTGAACAGAATTGCCTCTCAAAAGTTAGTTATGGGATAATGAAGTGTTATTAAACTAGTAACAATTATTCTTTGAGAGTTTTGTTTTTATATTTCAAGTGGTTTTGTAATAATTGAAGATGAATATAATTGTCTAGCGGGTAACGTTTGCAATGAAAATGTATGAGTGATGATGAATACTAATAGGACAAAACTTGATACTTGCCTGATTGCTTTTATGTGTGTGTTGTATTTTACAGTATGTGTGCAAGTGGCTGATTTTAGCTGCACTTCGCTCAGCCTTCCTGGAGGTCACAGCTCATATCATCACCCATATTTTAAGCAAGAAATTCTCCCAATGAAGATGCATTTTATTGGTGTCAGATCGTTTGCCTGTAAAATGGTGCATTGACTTCATTCCCCTCCTGTCCTTCTGATTCTTATTCATTTGCAACCTGAGATGCTGTGTGTGTGTGTGTGTGTGTGTGTGTGTGTGTGTGTGTGTGTGTGTGTGTGTGTGTGTGTGTGTGTGTGTGTGTGTGTGTGTTTATTTGTGCAAAAAAAGAGAAAAATGAGTTCCTGTCAAGAGGTCCTTTGTAATGTACTGTAACCTTCTAACAAGATGGTCACATCCTGGTCTGTGACATTGTGACATACAGTACACAGTGTCTGTGTGTGTGGTTGTGATTATGTGTTTCAGCTCAAGGGAGCTAATAAGGCCACTGGAACCAGTTGAACAATGTGTCACAATGAAGGTCATGAGTTCAGTCCCTGTGTGTAATGTCACATTGGTGACATTAAGGCGGACGGCCTCTTTACTCAGCTGCTTCGTGCCGGTCTTTGGTACAGCAGACACCGTATCTGAAACACCATTATGTTCCCTAAGCCTCAATTACAGCATGAAATCTTATCTCTTACAAGTTAATGTTCTCCTTCAAAACATCTGAAGGGCAATCGGCCACACAAGTGGGAAAGACAGTGAGGAAATCAAAGAGCTGGGAAGACATAGGATCTTTTTAAAAACTTATTCTCCTTGATTTTTGATGTTTGTATCATACACATGATTTCATCCAAGGACCTTATTAACCTGCAGAATGAACTTTCCCCCCTCTCTCAGGTACCCTCATCTCTGCGTGTGATTAGGTAGACAGGGTCACCTTGTCGATCTGTTCCCCGGAGAGGTGGCTGTAATAGCATTTTCTGTAAAAATCACAGGACAAGATACAGCTGGGGCTAAGGGTCGGAGTGTAGGAGAGGAGACCAGTATGGCCGTGGGACTCTTAACACAATTATATCCTGATAATCAGTCCTGCCTCAGCCAACGGCTCCTTCAATCAGTGTGATGTATGTTAAATCAGTGCTCGTAAGAATTTAGGAGTCAAACATATAATGATATTGGCTGCTTTCTCTGAGCATGTGTGAAGATCAATGCTATGTTATATAGGTGCTAATGAAAAGAACACTGCATTGAATAGTAACATTATAGGAGCATATCTGAATGTTAATTTTATGTTATTAACTTAACTATTATGCCTTTGTGTCCCCACAACTTGTATCATTAATCAAAATGCCAATATCTTACAGCATACAATCTAATATTACATAATCGAATCTCATGATCTTATAATTCCTGCCATATGGTAAGACATGCCACAGCTATGAATATAGGCCAGCCAATTGCTTATTGCTCTGTATTGTTTCTCTCCATCAGGAAATCTAAACAAGGGCAACCTGTCTGACGGGTGATTGTCTTCCTGTCACACTGCCGTGCATCTCAATCAGTCATCTCCTTAATAATGTCCTTGTTATTGATCGCAGTCGGGAAATGATTCCCTTGCTTCTGACATGTTTGTTGTCTTTTGCCATGTCACAGGGCATGTAAGAACAATTATTAGTCATGATTTGTTATTTTTGCTTCTGGTAATGCCTCTTTGTCAGCCGGGTTGTCCAAGCTATTTAATCCCCAAGCACCTTGAAATAAAAGGTGTTTTAATGATTTTTTTTATGTCTGTCTATGGGTTTGTCTTCATTTTTTAATTGGTATGTTTACAATCCATAATATCCTGAAGTTATTTCTGAGTTTTAAAAAAATATGATGGAAATTTATCTCTCCTCAAGAGGAAGCAGCAAAAGGGTTGAAGGGTTACCAAATTCAGCAAGGAATAAAGTAAAATTGTATGTATGGGATCCCATGGGATGCACAAAAATTAAGTGGTCTAGTGTCTAATATTTAGGAGGATCTATTGACAAAAATGCAATATAATACACATTAATGTATTCAGTGGTGTATAAAAACCTTGTTTATATTAGAATAAGCCATTTCGCGCTGCTCCCTCGGTGGTAAGCGGGAACAGAAGTTACTAGCACCTTGCCATGCGCTTACATTCTCGTCACCCACTTCCTTGTTTATATTAGAATAAGCCATTTCTATCTACATACAATGCAGGTCCTCTTACATGGAAGTCGCTGTGTTGCACCGCCATTTAGCCCAAACAGAAAAACTGCTCTACAGAGCGCTTTTCATCACTACATTGAGTACATGCAAAGAAGAAGATGGAGAAGTATTAGTAGTAGCAGTAGCTATTTAGCTTAGTTTAGCTTTCGTCGTTGATGAAGACCAGATGTCTGTGATATTGCAATTCCGCCCTTTATGGTAATGTTAAAGTGTTATTATTTTGCGCACTGTTTGTTGCTGGCACACAGTAGCAAGCATATTATCATTTGTAGTGCTGTACTAATTAGAGGATGCATAAAAAAAACAATAATACTAAACAAATAAGCTGCAATCAATACAGAATAATACAGTAGGCTACAATACAACTGACTTCATTTTCACAGGTTGTTGCCTCAACCTGTTAGTTCTAAACTGTGGACACGATAGCGGCTGATGGTGGAGAAGTGCATCCATCATATCAGTCATGTGGTGCGTAGCATAGTTCATGAGGAAAGTATGTTCATTTAAGTCTGTTTATCTTTTTTAATGTAAATAATAGTACGTACTAATTACAATGAAAAATACATTATTTGTGATTCAAAATAATGGTTGTTGATAAATGAATTAGAGACCCCCACAGATGCAGGATTTTACTGCTTCCATGAGAGCTCAGACCTCCTTATAGGAGATGAGCTCCCACTGGCTCCCACATAACTTGATTCCTGGATGTAATGACAATCAGCTGACCGTCAGAGAGCTGCTAATGAACGGAGAAGTGTACAGGGATTGTAGTTATTTTGGCATCAGTTTGATCCGGTTATTGCAATTAAATCACAGCAAAAGGTTTACTTTGGGTGTAGTATTCGCAGGTTGTTTTTATTCACTTATTTTTTTAGTGTGTAAACACTAAAAAAGTTCGGCAGTTAACAATGAAAATCACATCTTGCCAAATGCTGTTTTTGGTCAATAAAATAATGTGTAAACAAGCAAAAATAAATCCTGTGGATATATTCATGAAGTCTTCACATCACACTGCAACATAAGAAACAGAAACAAACAAAACAGAAAGAAATTTGCAATCAATACAAGGTGACGTGACAATGTGTAAAATTTTAATCACATATTTTAAAATCACAGTTGAGAAGACAACTTTGTTAATACTGAACTGTTGTGAGTAGTAATATAATTCTGTGATAAAGGAAAGCATCAAAGAAAAGAGTCCATTTTCTGCACCGTGATCATTAATCCAAATTAGAAGGCATTGAGCGTTCGTCCAGTCGTGGCAACTGCTTCACTGTATTTTCCAGCTGTGGTGACACGCTGGACCATAGGGGTATTCCAGTATGTGGTATAAATCCAACAAGTATCAGAGTGAAATGTCCTTCCTAAACAAATATGTGTCGCACTTCACCATTGGGAAAAAAGAAAACCAACCCTTCGCCCCTGGTAGGCGTTATTATGGCCTAGTCAGGGCCGGCGCTGCTCCCTCGGTGGTAAGCGGGAACAGAAGTTACTAGCACCTTGCCATGCGCTTACATTCTCGTCACCCCCTTCCTCCTCTCGTCAGTTGGCAGTCCCAGATGTGGACATGAAAGATAAAGAAAATAGTCAGTTTTTTGCGCCGTTACCATTAATCCAAATTAGAAGGCATTGAGCGTTGGTCCAGTCATGGCAACTGCTTCACTGTATTTTCCAGCTGTGGTGACACGCTGGACCATAGGGTTATTCCAGTATGTGGTATAAATCCAACAAGTGTCAGAGTGAAATGTCCTTCCTAAAAAAATATGTCACACCTCACCATTGGGAAAAAAAGAAAACCAACCCTTCGCCCCTGATAAGCGTTATTATGGCCTAGTCAGGGGCCGCGCGCTGCTCCCTCGGTGGTAAGCGGGAACAGAAGTTACTAGCACTTTGCCATGCGCTTACATTCTCGTCACCCCCTTCCTCCTCTCGTCAGTTAGGAGTCCCAGATGTGGACATAAAAATAAAGAAAATAGTCAGTTTTTTGCGCCGTTACCATTAATCCAAATTAGAAGGCATTGAGCGTTCCAGTCATGGCAACTGCTTCACTGTATTTTCAAGCTGTGGTGACACGCTGGACCATAGGGTTATTCCAGTATGTGGTATAAATCCAACAAGTGTCAGAGTGAAATGTCCTTCCTAAACAAATATGTGTAGCACTTCACCATTGGGGAAAAAAAAACAACCCAAAAAAACCAACCCTTCGCCCCTGGTAGGCATTATTATGGCCTAGTCAGGGGCCGCGCGCTGCTCCCTCGGTGGTAAGCGGGAACAGAAGTTACTAGCACCTTGCCATGCGCTTACATTCTCGTCACCTGGCAGTCCCAGATGTGGACATGAAAGATAAAGAAAATAGTCCGTTTTTTGCACCGTTACCATTAATCCAAATTAGAAGGCATTGAGCGTTCCAGTCATGGCAACTGCTTCACTGTATTTTCCAGCTGTGGTGACACGCTGGACCATAGGGTTATTCCAGTATGTGGTATAAATCCAACAAGTGTCAGAGTGAAATGTCCTTCCTAAACAAATATGTGTAGCACTTCACCATTGGGGAAAAACGAAAACAACCCAAAAAAACCAACCCTTCGCCCCTGGTAGGCGTTATTATGGCCTAGTCAGGGGCCGCGCGCTGCTCCCTCGGTGGTAAGCGGGAACAGAAGTTACTAGCACCTTGCCATGCGCTTACATTCTCGTCACCCGGCAGTCCCAGATGTGGACATGAAAGATAAAGAAAATAGTCTGTTTTTTGCACCGTTACCATTAATCCAAATTAGAAGGCATTGAGCGTTGGTCCAGTCATGGCAACTGCTTCACTGTATTTTCCAGCTGTGGTGACACGCTGGACCATAGGGGTATTCCAGTATGTGGTATAAATCCAACAAGTGTCAGAGTGAAATGTCCTTCCTAAAAAAATGTGTCACACTTCACCATTGGGAAAAAAGAAAACCAACCCTTCGCCCCTGGTAGGCGTTATTATGGCCTAGTCAGGGGCCGCGCGCTGCTCCCTCGGTGGTAAGCGGGAACAGAAGTTACTAGCACTTTGCCATGCGCTTACATTCTCGTCACCCCCTTCCTCCTCTCGTCAGTTAGGAGTCCCAGATGTGGACATGAAAAATAAAGAAAATAGTCCGTTTTTTGCACCGTTACCATTAATCCTAATTAGAAGGCACTGAGCGTTGGTCCAGTCATGGCAACTGCTTCACTATATTTTCCAGGTGTGGTGACACACTGGACCATAGGGGTATTCCAGTATGTGGTATAAATCCAACAAGTATCAGAGTGAAATGTCCTTCCTAAACAAATATGTGTAGCACTTCACCATTTGGAAAAAAGAAAACCAACCCTTCGCCCCTGGTAGGCGTTATTATGGCCTAGTCAGGGGCCGCGCGCTGCTCCCTCGGTGGTAAGCGGGAACAGAAGTTACTAGCACCTTGCCATGCGCTTACATTCTCGTCACCCGGCAGTCCCAGATGTGGACATGAAAGATAAAGAAAATAGTCCGTTTTTTGCACCGTTACCATTAATCCAAATTAGAAGGCATTGAGCGTTGCTCCAGTCATGGCAACTGCTTCACTGTATTTTCTAGCTGTGGTGACACGCTGGACCATAGGGATATTCCAGTATGTGGTATAAATCCAACAAGTGTCAGAGTGAAATGTCCTTCCTAAACAAATATGTGTAGCACTTCACCATTGGGGAAAAAAACAGCCAAAACCAACCCTTCAGCCCCTGGTAGGCGTTATTATGGCCTAGTCAGGGCGCAGCTGCTCCCTCGGTGGTAAGCAGGAACAGAAGTTACTAGCACTTTGCCATGCGCTTACATTTTTGTCACCCCCTTCCTCCTTTCGTCAGTTGGCAGTCTTAGATGTGGACATGAAAGATAAAGAAAATAGTCTGTTTTTTGCACCGTTACCATTAATCCAAATTAGAAGGCATTGAGCGTTGGTCCAGTCGTGGCAACTGCTTCACTGTATTTTCCAGTTGTGGTGACACACTGGACCATAGGGATATTCCAGTATGTGGTATAAATCCAACAAGTGTCAGAGTGAAATGTCCTTCCTAAACAAATATGTGTCGCACTTCACCATTGGGAAAAAAAGAAAACCAACCCTTCGCCCCTGGTAGGCGTTATTATGGCCTAGTCAGGGGCCGCGCGCTGCTCCCTCGGTGGTAAGCGGGAACAGAAGTTACTAGCACCTTGCCATGCGCTTACATTCTCGTCACCTGGCAGTCCCAGATGTGGACATGAAAGATAAAGAAAATAGTCCGTTTTTTGCACCGTTACCATTAATCCAAATTAGAAGGCATTGAGCGTTGCTCCAGTCATGGCAACTGCTTCACTGTATTTTCTAGCTGTGGTGACACGCTGGACCATAGGGATATTCCAGTATGTGGTATAAATCCAACAAGTGTCAGAGTGAAATGTCCTTCCTAAACAAATATGTGTAGCACTTCACCATTGGGGAAAAAAAACAACCCAAAAAAACCAACCCTTCGCCCCTGGTAGGCGTTATTATGGCCTAGTCAGGGGCCGCGCTGCTCCCTCGGTGGTAAGCAGGAACAGAAGTTACTAGCACTTTGCCATGCGCTTACATTTTTGTCACCCCCTTCCTCCTTTCGTCAGTTGGCAGTCTTAGATGTGGACATGAAAGATAAAGAAAATAGTCCGTTTTTTGCACCGTTACCATTAATCCAAATTAGAAGGCATTGAGCGTTGGTCCAGTCATGGCAACTGCTTCACTGTATTTTCCAGTTGTGGTGACACACTGGACCATAGGGATATTCCAGTATGTGGTATAAATCCAACAAGTGTCAGAGTGAAATGTCCTTCCTAAACAAATATGTGTCGCACTTCACCATTGGGGAAAAAAGAAAACCAACCCTTCGCCCCTGATAGGCGTTATTATGGCCTAGTCAGGGGCCGCGCGCTGCTCCCTCGGTGGTAAGCGGGAACAGAAGTTACTAGCACCTTGCCATGCGCTTACATTCTCGTCACCCGGCAATCCCAGATGTGGACATGAAAGATAAAGAAAATAGTCTGTTTTTTGCACCGTTACCATTAATCCAAATTAGAAGGCATTGAGCGTTGGTCCAGTCATGGCAACTGCTTCACTGTATTTTCCAGGTGTGGTGACATGCTGGACCATAGGGGTATTCCAGTATGTGGTATAAATCCAACAAGTATCAGAGTGAAATGTCCTTCCTAAACAAATATGTGTCGCACTTCACCATTGGGGAAAAACGAAAACCAACCCTTCGCCCCTGGTAGGCGTTATTATGGCCTAGTCAGGGGCCGCGCGCTGCTCCCTCGGTGGTAAGCGGGAACAGAAGTTACTAGCACCTTGCCATGCGCTTACATTTTTGTCACCCCCTTCCTCCTCTCGTCAGTTGGCAGTCTTAGATGTGGACATGAAAGATAAAGAAAATAGTCTGTTTTTTGCACCGTTACCATTAATCCAAATTAGAAGGCATTGAGCGTTCGTCCAGTCATGGCAACTGCTTCACTGTATTTTCCAGGTGTGGTGACATGCTGGACCATAGGGGTATTCCAGTATGTGGTATAAATCCAACAAGTATCAGAGTGAAATGTCCTTCCTAAACAAATATGTGTCGCACTTCACCATTGGGGAAAAACGAAAACCAACCCTTCGCCCCTGGTAGGCGTTATTATGGCCTAGTCAGGGGCCGCGCGCTGCTCCCTCGGTGGTAAGCGGGAACAGAAGTTACTAGCACCTTGCCATGCGCTTACATTTTTGTCACCCCCTTCCTCCTCTCGTCAGTTGGCAGTCTTAGATGTGGACATGAAAGATAAAGAAAATAGTCCGTTTTTTGCACCGTTACCATTAATCCAAATTAGAAGGCATTGAGCGTTGGTCCAGTCATGGCAACTGCTTCACTGTATTTTCCAGCTGTGGTGACACGCTGGACCATAGGGTTATTCCAGTATGTGGTATAAATCCAACAAGTGTCAGAGGTGTGGTGACATGCTGGACCATAGGGGTATTCCAGTATGTGGTATAAATCCAACAAGTATCAGAGTGAAATGTCCTTCCTAAACAAATATGTGTCGCACTTCACCATTGGGGAAAAACGAAAACCAACCCTTCGCCCCTGGTAGGCGTTATTATGGCCTAGTCAGGGGCCGCGCGCTGCTCCCTCGGTGGTAAGCGGGAACAGAAGTTACTAGCACCTTGCCATGCGCTTACATTTTTGTCACCCCTTCCTCCTCTCGCCAGTTGGCAGTCTTAGATGTGGACATGAAAGATAAAGAAAATAGTCTGTTTTTGCACCGTTACCATTAATCCAAATTAGAAGGCATTGAGCGTTAGGTCCAGTCATGGCAACTGCTTCACTGTATTTTCCAGCTGTGGTGACATGCTGGACCATATGGGTATTCCAGTATGTGGTATAAATCCAACAAGTGTCAGAGTGAAATGTCCTTCCTAAACAAATATGTGTCGCACTTCACCATTGGGGAAAAGCGAAAACCAACCCTTCGCCCCTGGTAGGCGTTATTATGGCCTAGTCAGGGGCCGCGCGCTGCTCCCTCGGTGGTAAGCGGGAACAGAAGTTACTAGCACCTTGCCATGCGCTTACATTTTTGTCACCCCCTTCCTCCTCTCGTCAGTTGGCAGTCTTAGATGTGGACATGAAAGATAAAGAAAATAGTCCGTGTTTTGCACCGTTACCATTAATCCAAATTAGAAGGCATTGAGCGTTCGTCCAGTCATGGCAACTGCTTCACTGTATTTTCCAGCTGTGGTGACACGCTGGACCATAGGGTTATTCCAGTATGTGGTATAAATCCAACAAGTGTCAGAGTGAAATGTCCTTCCTAAACAAATATGTGTCGCACTTCACCATTGGGAAAAACGAAAACCAACCCTTCGCCCCTGGTAGGCGTTATTATGGCCTGGTCAGGGGCGGCACGCTGCTCCCTCGGTGGTAAGCGGGAACAGAAGTTACTAGCACTTTGCCATGCGCTTACATTCTCGTCACCCCCTTCCTCCTCTCGTCAGTTAGGAGTCCCAGATGTGGACATGAAAAATAAAGAAAAGAGTATATTTTCTGCACCGTGATCATTAATCCAAATTAGAAGGCATTGAGCCAAATCAGCTGTCCTGTCAGTCTAATCAAAGATTATAGTGCCAGTGATCTGTAATCTTAGGTTTGCCACTAAGTAATAACTTTCATATTAGCAGAAGCTTGATCACAACCCACACTTCTGTTTCTTTTGTAGCTAAAAACATCTGCTTAAAAAAGGGCGCTTGCTCTAACATTGTCACCTCAGGTGAGAGGTGTACAAGGTACAAACACAGGAGACAGAGAAACGGAGATCCGTGTGGGTACATGAGACCCTCAGAGAGAGGAGACACTGCTGATAGTACGGCCAGCTGGTCCAATAGTTTCCTCTTAATGATGGTCGGTTCAAGGCTTATTTTAGGATTAGTCTGGGACAGTTTGTAGCAGACGCCAGACAATCCAGGCAACTGTAAATTTCCGTCACCACAAGTTAGGCCCTATCTCTCCATTCATTTGATTGGACAATGAAAAAAAACGCAAATGATGTCAGGTGTTTTGTGCTCAGGGTTGAATTTTTTTCAACTTTGTGCATTCAGAGCACTCCTTCGAAAAGGCAAGGCATAGCAGGCAGCCAAAATGCGAGGCACCCATGGTGCATAAACAGCGAACAGAACGCACATTGCAGTAGATAAATAATTTTAAAAGGTGCCTTTTACTGCAAAAAATGCATTCCGCTTTGGTGGAAAGCATTTTTTTCTGACGCCAGCATCTTTTTTCAATTAATTCCAATGGGAGTGCTGTGTTTTTGACGAGGCGCTGAGCATCTTTTCCACGCTGGGCAATGAGCGTTTTTTTCCGGTCACAAGGAGCGTTCGTCACTGTCACTTTTTACCCAGCTGTCCAATCACAGTAGAGGAGGGGCGAGACGAATACCACACCGTAACAACGGTTTCTATCCTTGAACCGGGCTTCGTCGGACCTCAGCTCTTGGAGGAAACGGTGGTACTCGCAGAGATGTTTCTTCGCCCACAAAATGTCATGTCACCCACATACTGCAAGTCCCTCCTCTCTCTCTACCTGCTTCAGCCTTCCCTTCATACAGAGCAAGGGCCAGAGAAAAAGTACTCTACTCTGTGTTGACATTTTTACATCCAGTAAAGTTAGGTAGAACTACTTTCAACAAATGTATCATAGCAACCAAAGCAGTTGGAAAAAACACTGCACCTCAAAAACGCCTGCTAGCGCTCCCTGCTGGGCGTTTTCATAAGAGCAGCTGGCATTTTCAGCTGGCAAAAAAAGCTTTGGTGGACGCGCTTTGGAGGCACAGCATTTTTTTCTGGCTGAGATGCTATGGTTGCTATGATAAATAATATCTGTGGAGGTGATGTGTTGCAAGTAGGGTACCTAATTTTACTGAATGTAAAAACTTCACCACAAAGTAGGGTAGGCCTACTTGCTCTGGACTTTGCTCTACATTAAGAGAAGGCTGAAGCATATAGAGCGAGGGGACGAACTCATATCATGTGGGTTCATGAGATTTGGTAGGCGAGGAAACACTTCAGCCAGTTGGCACATCATTTTGTTCAAGAGCTGAGGTGATGTTTATCTCGGCCCTTCTCCACTCCTGCATTGGACGGCTGGATAAAAAGTGACAGTGACAAGCAGTGAGCTTCACCTTAGGTTGAAAATTTTTCATCTCTCGGTGACCAAAAAACCCCACTAAGCGCCCAGCATGGAATACAAGTTCAGCGCCTTGTCACGCTGCTGGTGTTAATACCATGTTGTAAATACGCGCTGCTTACATTGCAATGAATTGAAAAAATGCTCTGGTGGACACAGGCCCTTATGCTACATTATTGTGTATTATATGGGCCACGCAAGGTTACAGCAACGGAGACAGGTGAAGAAGCTGTGTACCTGAGTCTCGGTACAACAAACAAATAAATCTAAATTTAACGTTAAGAAGCAAACAGCACTAGATTTGTGCTACTGTTGGCTGGCTACCCTGCCTTACATCACTATAAGGTAGTATAAACACCAAGCTCCACATGTGCTTTGTACCATCACATTATTTCTTGCAGGCTAAAATCAACACTTTAACATAATACCTGTGGTACACAGGTAATATGTGTCATGTTACCTGGTGAAGTAATGTGGCAAGCCATACAACAGTGGTTCTTTGAACTGGATAATGTCAACTGCTTGGCGAGCTAACATTATTTAAATTCAGCCAACTAAAGCACAACATCACAATATATTTCATATGCTTTGCAGTAATGTTAGTTTACCTGTCCAGCAGGATGAAAGCCAACTCTGTCGGTTTTGTCGACTGTGGTTAGTCTGTAGAAGACTGTAGTCTGATGGAGATTATGGATTGTCTGCAGTAGACTGAATTGGCCAGTAATTGTCAAATCCTTAGCAGACTGTGGTCGTCTGGAGAAGATCGCCTCTGTAGTAGCAACACGTGTGTGCACTTGGTAGAGTTAAAGTCACTGTGAGAATCTGAGGTCCTGTTACAGAGTTCAAGCAAGTTCTAGAATCCTGCATTAAGGGATCAGCATCATCGGTTCCATTCTGCTGCTTTGAAGATGACAAGATCAAAGAACTGGAGCATTCTGACAGCTCTGTTGTTGCAGCCCACCTGCTCCACGGCAACATACTTCCTGCTTGCTTAATCCAGTGAATGATGGGAACTGCAGTCCCAAAACCGAGGACATGTTTATCCCAAGTAGAAGTGAGAAAAAGAATAACAATACGAGACAAAATCCTTTCAGTAGTTTTTTTGTTTTGTTTTTAAAGAACTGAGAGTCTCATCAACATAGATTTTGTATTCCTGAAACACTGAAGCTTTACTCTATCCATACAGATATGACATGATGTGACATCCATGCAAAAAATACATTTCAATGTATATAGTACCACTGGCATGCAAGTTCATTTTTCACAATGGAAAACCAATAGCCTACAGTATGTCTGGCTAAGACATGTCATATACTGTATTGACATATACAGTGCACATACTGTTGAAAAGTGGTATGACGAGACACTTGGCTCATGAGATGATACAAGACACAATTGACCCTTTGCTAAGCCACACCCCCTGTAGTTACACCCCTGCCACTGTCTATTACTGCACTCCCCTAAGAAACATTGTACAATTTTTGGAAAAAGCAATCTCAGAAAGAAGTAGACAGTTTTACAGTTGCACTGTGTATTTGAAGGTTGTATTCAGGGTGTCAAACTGACTCAAAATGACATGAAAAAAAATGATAGAAGCTAAAGCCTACCGATCAAATCAGTTAGAGAAAATGTGCAGTTCAACTGTATTAAGTGGGTCTGTGTGAAGTTGGGACTTGGAACATGCTGTTGTATACGCTGGTCCAGAGCATCCCAAACATGCTCAATAGGTGACATGTCTGGTGAGCTGCTGGCCATGCAAGAACTGGGAGGTTTTCAGCTTGTGTGCAGATCCTTGCAACATGGAGCCCTGCATTATCATCCTGCAAGATGAGGTGATTTTCGTGGATGAATGGCACAACAATGGGCCTCAGGATCTCGTCACAGTATCTCTGTGCATTTAAAATGCTATCCATAAAATGCACATGTGTTCGCCCTACCATAACCCCACTTCCACCACTCAAGTTGGTTACGACAACGAACTGCAGTCAGGTTGAGACCCCGATTAGGACAACAAGCAGGCAGATGAGCTTCCCTGAGACAGTTCCTGACAGTTTGTGCAGAAATTCTTTGGTTATGCAAATCGATTGTTGCAGCAGCTGTCTAGGTGGCTGGTGTCAGACGATCTTGGAGGTGAAGATGCTGGATGTGGAGGTCCTGGGCTGATGTGGTTACACGTGGTCTGCGGTTGTGAGGCCTGTTGGATGTACTGCCAAACATCAGATTCTCTGAAACACCTTTGGAGAAATGAACATTCAATTCACGGGCAACATCTCTGGTGGACATTCCTGCAGTCAGCATGCAAATTGACCCTTCACTAGGCCATGCCCTGAATACACAGCTGGTCAATCACAGCGCAGCACAGGACTCACTCTAACTGAGGTCAGACACTTTCATTGATATGCCACACCTGTGAGGTGGATGGATTATCTTGGCAAAGGAGAAGCGCTCACTAACACAGATTTTGACAGATTTGTCAGCAATATTTGAGAGAAATAGTCCTTTTGTGTACATAGAGACATAGTGTACATATTTAAGTTCACCTCATGATGAATGTGGGCAAAAACATCAACACTTTCACATAATAGCAATTGGTCGGCGTTAGCCAGCAAGCCAACGTTATTTAACTTAAGCCAACTAAAACACAAATGACAATATATTTAAGAAAACCAACTCTGGGTTGTTTTTTTTAAAACAATAAGAAGGCTCTCTCCATGACTCACATGCCCTTCTGATGTAGACCCAATGATCTGATTCACATTTGGCTAGACAGGCTTCAGCCCTTTCAGCTTTTCAAAGTTGGTTACCTGCGGTGTTGCCGCTGTGTGAACAGTTCATAATCCGTATGCAAGAGGCTCTGGAACACACATGAACGTCACAGCCTCTGTAAACCAATGGATTTCAAAGAATATTTGACCAGATTTCTTCACAGAGGAAGCGGCATACAGGCTGACAGAGGTAATTGAGAAAGCCGGCAAATGGATAATTTTTATGTGAGGTTACAACCATTCACAAATAGGCAATAAAAAAGTGATTTATTTCACTGTAAAACTACATATAGCCCCTTTAAGGATGTATAAATGTATAAAGTGTGTGTGTGTGTGTGTGTGTGTGTGTGTGTGTGTGTGTGTGTGTGTGTGTGTGTGTGTGTGTGTGTGTGTGTGTGTGTGTGTGTGTGAGTGTGTGTGTGTGTGTGCTTTTTTGCATTCCCCGCCAGCAGGTCTGGCAATAGGCTCTGACACACTGCCAGCTGTTTAGAGGTTTAGGGGATAAAAACATCCTTACAGCAACTTAAGTCCAGGGGGATTTTTACTTGCAATTATCTGCAATGTTGTGACAGTTCCCTGCTTTGAAAAGTAGAAAAAGTTTACCACTCCAATTGAGATGCATGTTTGGAGTGCCTATTCTGTTCATATCCAAATAACCTATCTGTACTGGTTTACATCCCCGCAGGCTATCAGTGATGCGTAATCCACTCAGCAGCCTTAGGTATCATGAGTCTAATGGAGGCTTGAGCACTGGAATCAAAGTGCCAACACTGTGCACTGAGTGAATAGGGTTCACTGTCTACACTATGCACTATAAACGTTAATACATGGTTAATCGACATGGCAAGCTGCTAAAAGGGGCTGAGGCTTCACTGGAAGTCAAGATTGCAGAGGCAGTGATAACAGAGAGGCTAAGTGCTCTCAACCTTCCTGCTCGGGGACCGCAGGTACCAGAACAGCTGCACCGGTAAGTACAGGGAAAAGATCAAGATATCCTTTTCAAATGACACTAAAAACATCACATATGACTGCAGTTAATAAAATGTAAACCTTTCACAGATACTATTTATTAGCCTGGCTTTTTGTTCATACACTACCTTCATCAGTGGATAGAGTTGCTCAGTTTAATGACAATGGTTACCATTTCCTCTGCTGAGATGTGGCTGAAAGTTTCAGAAATACAAACCTTCTATCGAACATTATTTTTTACCCATACTAGTATTTTTAGGCTCAAGAATGGACCATCAATACCAGTTCATTGAATATCATTATACTTTATACCTCAAATGTTATGCATTAATGGTGCGTTTCATTGTCTTTCAGCGCATTTTTTTTGGTTTAAAAACTTGCAGCTTTACTGTTTTGATTCACTCTTACCACGCCTATTAGGCCCGTCCCAGCAGCAGTAGGCAGCTTTGATAAACCCGTTGTACGTTACCTGCCCAGCACCAAACCGCAAGGTTAGCAACCAGCTGGTGAACTGCTACAGAACCAGATATTTTGGATATTTCAGAAGTTGCTTAAAAAATAGCACTAAACGGAGACTGAATATTAGACTGAGATCGCCAGAAATACAACTCTAAATGAATGATAATATTTCTCCCTCTTTACAGCTGGTTGTTAACAAGTTTGCCATATCAACTTAAAATGTTGTAAAGTCACTGTTGTGTTTACAGTTTGTCTCAGGATGTTTAAGTTCATATGGATCAGAATAATGTTAAAATGTTATTTCAACATATTTTTAGGACACACTGTGAATTAACTAATTAAAGTGAACAGCTGATATGCATGCTTGCAGCAACACCAAAGGTACTTACAGTACATGTCTATACCCTGCTTACACTATAGACTCACAGGCTTTTGGATTCTCAATGCAATCTTATCTTTTGTCATTGTTGGTTTGTTGTAGTTTCTGTATTGTTCTCCGTAGAATGCTACTGTAGCCTACTACATAAGAATTGTTTTTGAGATTTGTCCTTAGTGTCACTCAGCTGTCAAAATATTATTTAAGACTACCAAGAGCCATGGACAGACACTGCATAGCCTCATGGCAGGCCTCTGGATGTATTGTATGCCTTAGTTCCCACGTCCTGATGTCCAGAATAGGTTAGAATAGGTTCATATGTGGATACATTCTGTCTATAATATCACACACTTTCTTTCCACAACTGTTTCCGACATGTTTTTCAGATAAACAGCATCTCTCGCTCTGCTGTATACTTTTCTTTCTAAAAAAATCCACTTTAAAAGACATCCTTCTTCCTGTGTAGTTGACGGCTGAGTGAAATTTTAAAGCCAATGCTTTTACATTCCATTTGATGATGAATCATTCCTTTTCTTTCTTTTTATTACCGTTTTTTTCCCCCCTCAGCACTCCGTAGTGGTTTAAAGAAGCCCGAGTCTGTTCTCTTCACAGGAGCTCTGTAAGGATTTGCACTGAGAGATTGACACAGTGGATGATGAGCGCTACGATATTGAGGTGAAGCTGGCCAAGAATGAGAAAGAGGCACTTGTCTTTGTAATGGAAATGAACACAAGTTTAACTCTGTGTCAGATTTTTTTATGGAACCTAACCGCACTTGTACTTTACCTGAGATAACCTCCAGCCCTTTGAAGATCAAATGCTGCACTCTCATCTTAATCCTCCTTCCAAGATTATATCTATTTACATCTCTAACCACGCCAAAGTGAAATTATGATATTGTATGCACTGCCTTAACTCACAGGGAATTGTAGACATTTATATGGAGAGCCATGCATCATGTCAGATTGTGTTCTGCAGATGTTGTGATCTGCTCTGATCCACAAAGGACACACAATAAAAGACATTCTGTATTTATGCTGCTGTATTTGCCTGCAACACATCTACACCAGACTTGAAGATTGCAGAAGGAAAAAATAAACCTCACTTATTTTCTGTTGCTGACCCTTATAGCCACTTCATGTCTTTAAAAGGTGTTGGAAAGAGGCTGAACCTAAAGCAAGTGAAGCAATCTGGAGACCTAATCGAAACACCATGAAAGACGGAGGAAGTAAGGCCAGAGGCAGTGGCTTACTCTACTTTTTTCCCTCATAGAAGCATATTTTTTAAATTTGAGGGGAAGGTTCATTGCTTGGCATTTTAGAGATGCCGTTAAGTACATTATCTGAAAGTTTTTCTCTCTAGAAAAAAACCTCTAAACAGCTGTTACGTCTTCCATCATCACATTCAGTAGAGCCAGGTCACTGGAAAATTTGAAGTGTCATGTGCAAAATAGATGTCCTTGTGAACTCCTACCTGCTCACTCAATCCATATTTTTGCATCTCATACAGGTATTTTATGCCAGTACCACCTTTAAGGCCTGTTAACAAATACAGTATGTTTTTAGAATGACATTTGCCTCTTCTGCAAACCAGCATACTCATAGGAGCTTACTGACAGGGATACAACTACCATGTCATTTAAAAATGGATAACCTAAATTATTAGAAGAGATCATACACTCCAGCGACACTTGTAGTATAAAGAACAAATTTATTGTTAAGTGTACAGTTAATAGCTAGTCAGTGTGACTAAAAACAAAGCTTTTACAACACCCAGCAAATCCATCTTTGCTGGAGTTTAATGATCCTTGACCTTGGAAATTACATTTCAAATGATGTGCATTAGAAGAGCCTTGCCCGAGATCGCAAGACTGTCTCACTGCAATTGAATGATAATGTGAAATAAGGTAAATTAGTTTTATTGTGTGTGGGTCATGTTGGCACATGTTTATACAATCAGTACTTCTTCCTCTCTCTGTCGAGGCATGAACGCCAGTAGACCTCTGAAGGTGTAATGTGGTGTCTGGCACCAAGATGTTAGCACAAGATCCTTTAAGTCCTGTAAATTGTGAGGTGTCGCCTCCATGAATCGGACTTGTTTGTCCAGCACATCCTGATCGGATTGAGATCTGGGGAATTTGAAGGCCAAGTCAACACCTTGCCTCGAACCATTCCTGAACCATTTTTCTGAACCACATTACCCTGCTGAAAGAGGCCACTGCCATCAGGGAATACCATTTCCATGAAATGGCGTGCATGGTCTGCATCATTGCTTAGGTAGGTGGTACGTGTCAAATAACATCCATATGAATGGCAGGACCCAAGGTTTCCCAGTAGAACATTGCCCAAAGCATCACGCTGCCCCTGCCAGCTTGCCTTCTTCCCATAGTGCATCCTGATGCCTTGTCTTCCTAAGTTAAGTGACACACATGCACTCATCCATCCATCCATCCATTGTCAACCTCTTATCCTGCATACAGGGTCGTGGGGGGCCAATCCCAGCTTACATTGGGCAAAAGGCGGGGTACACCCTGGACAGGTCGCCAGTCCATCGCAGGGCCCCAGCCATCCACGTGATGGCTGGGGCCATAAAATAAAACGTGATTCATCAGACCAGTTCACTTTTTCCATTGCTCCATGGTGAAGTTCTGATGCTTACATGCCCATTGTAGGAGCTTTCTGCAGTCGACAGGGGTCAGGATGATCACTCTAAGTGGCCTACAGCTACACAGTCCAATACGCAACATTCTGCGTTGCACTGTGTGTTCTGACGCCTAGAGTAGACCTACAGTAACTCGTCTATTGGTTTGGACCTCACGGGCCAGCCTTTGCTCTCCAGATGCAACAATGAGCCTTGGCTGCCCATGAGCCTGTCGCTGGTTCACTGCTTTTCCTCCCTTGGACCACTTTTGATAGGTACTGACCACTGCAGAGTGGTATCACCCCACAAGAGCTGCAGCTTTGGAGATGCTCTGACCCAGTCGTCTGGCCATCACAATTTGGCCCTTGTCACAATCACTCAAATCCTTACGCTTGCCCATTTTTCTTTTTCTAATGCATCAACTTTGAGGACAAAATGTTCACACAGCAGAAACAGTAACAGCCACCTTGAGCTGCAAAGCGCTGCAGGCGACAGACTCTTGCCGTGTTTTGTGACTAGCACACCTCTAACACATCAACAAGGTAAACAACTTTACCTTGCTGTGCAGTGCAGTGGAAAAACACTCAGCGTAGCTCGACTGCTCGGGGCTCTTCACGGCATGGCTCGGCTTGACTCCCTCCGCTACTATGGAAAGTCACAGTCTAGTTGTGCTGATGATTCTTTGTTCACTTTTTTGTCATATATATTATTTTTTCACATTTTGTCACCTTTTGCACATGGCATGAATTGATTGTTTGTACATCGGAGGAAAATTCTACTTTTTTTGGCATTTCATCCTATGAGATCATGGGATTTGTTTTGATACAGCCAAAGTATGCTCATTTATCTTTTACGCAATTGCCCTCAAAAGAGTTTTGTAGTTGAGTTCTTAATACACCGGACACACACAACTATCAGGTAATCTTTTCTCATTACAGAGTTGAAACCTACACAGTTTTTAAGTTCTTGACACAGAGTCATTTTTTTTCTTAATAATTAGGTATTGAAGTAAAATTGAAAGTGTTCAGATAATTCAGCCACATTAAGACCCTTGAGACCCGGCCTATTCAGGTATCAGCTGCAGTACTGTAGTGTAAGTACAGTGTGATACACACGAGTACTCTGGGGCTCTCTCTGCTGTTAAAGCCTTTTTTCCCCAGCTGATATTGTTTGTTTGTTTTTATAGTTATACCTTTTAGAAGAAAGAATATTCAGAATATAGTATATATTTATCATATTCAAAACCTATTTATTAAATTAGACTTATTCTTATATGGAAGTACTTGAAGTTTCTATATTACACCACTGCAAAATATGTAAGAATCATCTTCGTGATTCTTGGCATGTAAAGATGCAGATTATTATGACACAGTCTTTAATACAGGATCATCTCTACTTTGCATTCTGAACTGTTGGTGGCAGTATAGGTCAGGATGCTGACACCATAACAAATTAGGGCTCTGACTCATACTTACAGCATTCACTTTATCATAATCTCCACCAGGGGCTGTCCAAGGATCACCCTCCATTCATCCGTTCATTCTTTACTGATGAATGAAAATGGGTTGCAGGAATGACAGTACACTGGCAAGAAGATCCGACTTCAGCCCACTGGGTAATTAAAGTGAACTGGTCCAGAGATGCAATACAGCGTGTGTGTGTAGTAACTAAGCCAATATAAGCGGGATCAGTTTTCATATTCCAAGTAACCTACAATAAGTAAGCAGGTAGCGTTTCAGTGGATTGTTGAAAAATACACGTTGTGATTGCAGTTGGCAGAACTACATGCCCACATGTGCAGTTCATGTACAGTATATATGAAGAAAATTTCCTGATCTCCCATACTCTACTTCATGTCATTCAGCTATTTTTTTATGCTGAACAGATGGCCTTGTTGTGATTGGACACAGATGGGGTTTCCGTGGTAATATCAAACATCCCACACAATGTTATATTTGCCCCAGCTTTGACTCCAAAGCAGGAATTATTTCAAAGCTTTATTGTCTGCTGCTGTCTTATGTGTGTGTCACTGCATCTTAGACTGAAACAAGCAAGAAATAAGCCACTAAAACCCTCATGTTGCCACTCATTGCTAATATTACTGTACAATTAAATGGCTCAACATAAAGTGTCTTTGATGGTCTTTGAATTACCTCTCATGTATCAACCAATGGTCTTGGTAGTGAGATCCATCCAGATACAGATCTATCTTTTTATGTTTGTTGATGTGGCGGTGTTGGGATTCAGAGGAGCCTTGCGGAGGTGTCATGGGAGTGATTCAGTTAAACATCTGTGATGGGAGGTGCCCACTTCAGTGACATCCTCTCTCTTACTCACCGCTGTTTCTTAACTCTGTATTAAAGCCAAGTTTCAACATACGCACTTTTGCTTCTTCACATGGGACACTTGCGTTACACACTGTGTTTTAATAAATAAGAAAACTGATATTTTCCAGTAGAATGCCTGGCCTGAATATTCCTCATATAATGATAAACAGCCACTAGAATGATGACTAAAAATGGTATTGAAGGGAAATTAGGTGGATTGCTGTAGTGGATTTTTGGTCATGAAAGCTATTGGCAATGGTTGCTGCCTGGTGAGAGAAGTTACCGGTTGGACCAAAAGAGACAACCAGCTCTGTCAGCTCCTCTGTGGGCAAATGCGTTTCCTTTGTACACTTGTGCATGTTTGAAAAGCTCTTGCACCAGACATTGGGTTAAGGTTATGGGTGTTTAAGACAGCAGAAAGGCAGAAGAAGTCTGTTTTCCATTGATGTATCTTTTTTTTAAAAAGAGGTGAATTTGATCTTTTCTAGAGTAATGATGGAAGAATGTAAAATCATTTCTCTTCATAAAGTTTAATGTGTGCAGCTTTATGTTTTACACCACCTCATGGGAATTCACTTCAGAGATACTTTGATGTCATGAAATGCAACATGAAAGAGTTTTAGCTTTAAACCACTCCTCACATAAATGTATCAAGCCAAACTCTCACATTCTCTTGGCTGGATTTAACATTTTCTAAAAGTCAACAAACGAGGGATTCTGTTTGCTTTGGTAAGACTTATAGCTGGTGTGACTGAGTCCCCCAGGGACCTGTCCCTGGGCCCCTGAACATGTGAAAAAGTTACAACTTGAGCCAGGTGGGTCACAGCAAGGCTTTTAATCCTTGCCTGAGCCTCCTGCACGCTACGTGTAATTGATCATTATGAATCATTTCACATAATGGAAATTAGCCACGGAAGGGGGTTAAAGGGCTTAGTGCAGGGAAAGGGTTCAAAGATGTGTTCACCATGCACATTAACACTAGAGGTTTGAATTTCATATGCAACAGTTCTTGCAGTAATTGTGTGTGTAATGTATGTAATCCACATTGATCTAAAGTTATCATATATTAACAGTATGTACATGACACAATTATTTAAGGTGTTTAGGCAAGTTAATGGCATGGGTCTGTGGTTAGAAATTTCTGACTGTTGGTTTGTCCACCACTTTAGTCTAGACTGAAATAGCTCAACAACTATCAGATGGATTGCCATGGTGCACGGAGAATTCATCCTAAAGAAGTAGGACAGCCTCACAGAGCCACTGGCATAGCTGAAGAGTCTTGCTGATCTTCGTGCATATACTATATTTGACTTAATTTTGTTACTTTTGCTGCTTTTTTGAGACCTATATTAAAAACACTCTTATTTCAAGCTGTTTTGAGATTTAAAGGGGGGGCAATCGACTCTAATCCAATACACGTCTTTTTGTTCAATTCAGCACATATCACCTCACTGTCCGCTAGCTCTCCGTTCTGTGTGTGTGCTGAAAAGAAATGATTTATGTGTCAGGTAATGTGAAATTATTTGCTCCGCAGGAGCAGCTGTAGCAACAGTTTGCTAACCCACAACCTAGCTAGCTTAAGTTACATAACCGTCACATTTGTCATGAAATTGGTTTTCTCCAGAATCAGATACCCCACCTTTAAATGGCCTGGACCCTTAACTTTTCATCTAGCACCACAATCATCAGGTCAAACATTTTTAAATGCTTAAAACGTGTTTAATCATAACCTGCAAAACTGATGACATTACCATCAGCCTTAGCTGCACTTTGCCTCTAGTGCTATTTAGCAAATAACGGCTAATGACCTGCTAGCATTATCGTTGTGACCATGTTAGCATGCAGACATTAGCATTTAGCTCGAAGCTCAGTAAAGCCTCACGGAGCCTCTGGCATGACTTTTGACTCATTTTACATTTACTTTACTTTTAAAAGAATTTACATTTATCATTTATGTAACATTCATGTTGTAGACTAATGTATGTACACGGTATTGTCATCGAGACAATATACTTTTATCCTTTGTTGACATTTTTGTGTTTAACAGTTGGTAGTAGAGAAACACACGAAGGAAAAGGAGACAGATCATTATGATAAAGTCCTGGACTTTACCGAGGATCCTCCAGGTATTTGGTATGCACATGGACCAGCTGAGACACTAAGATATCCTAGATACCAATCATCCATCAACACAGAAGGGGGAAGGTTAATCCATTTTAAGTTGATGTCTGACATTTATGACATTACTTTACACTACTTCACTGGGATATTCTGATTATATCTCAAGATGTAGATTCCCCAAATGTCCTTGTTTTTCATTGTTGTAAAGGAAACCTTTGTTTTGTTAAGCTTTGTTAATGGTGTTGCAGAATCACATATGGGACTTTCATCATTAACTATGACACTTTTCTACAACTTTGAAGGCAAATCCCATCCTCACCTCTGATGTCAGTACCACGCGAGATGGCAACTTAGTCTTTCATCTGATTTAAAGCAATATGATGAAATGGGAAAATGTCAAAGGTTTGTTAAAAGCAATGTGTTGTTAAAACCTTAATAATTGGTTCTGAGGTGTTTCATCTGATGTAATGTTTTGAAGGTATATGTCAGGTAGATTTGACAGTACAAATCTCTTTTGTCTGGGGCTCCAAAGAAGTGTGCCATAAAGTTTTCTCCTTGGTTTGCTGGCCAGATAAACATGGACTATTATGCATATGTTCAGGGCTACTTCTAGTACTAATATGACTAATACTAATATCAAGACTTATGTGGTGTTGACTGTCCTTGGCTGTACTGGTTGTCTGTGCAAGCAGCTTATGACCCACATTTGTGTTTATTGTGAGGCAATGACCTCTAGTGGCTGTTGTAATTATGAGTTCTGAGGTAGTATGAAGAGTGTCAAAGTCCGTGTAGGGAGCAAGATGGGGAGGATGGCGGGGATTGATGGGTCAAACAAACACAGGATTTTTCACCCAAGAGACCGCTGTTTGTGTCCTGTGTGACCGAAAGTCATTGTTGACTTATATTCACGTTAGTAAGTTAATTCATGTGAGTTAAGTGAGGAAAGCGAGCCAGTCACATGACGTAATTTAACTTATGTAGCTAATGTACTTATTTTAACCCAAATCATGATATTTTTCTTAACCTCACCAAGCTGTGACTATTTTACAACATTAAAACGTTTTTCCAATCAAAAACCTCATGCAAGGCCACAGCCCATAGGAAGCTGAGCGTAAACTGTGTGTAAAAGTGTGTATGGCTGAGGTAAACACCTGAGCTCATGATGTAAATACAGTAAGTGAGAATCAGCCCTCAGTATAAGGGCACATTATGCTAACTATAAAGATGCCCCAGCCAGAGCATCATTTTTGGCAATCAAATTATGCCATGAAGTGATTTTGAATCATGATAATGTGGGTTTTATGGTTGCTGTGTGCAAACTGGAAAGCAAGTCTGAAAGAAACCTGCAAGATAAGGGACTGACAGGTTTATCTCGAAATGCATTATTTTTTAAAGGAATGAAGATAAACGCATTTTCAGATTTGTTGAGAAGCACGGCCCTCTAACCCCCCCCCTCCTGTCTTTGTCCTCATGCTCGTCTCTCATTCTGTTACACAAACACATATAGGAAGCACACACACCACACACTTACACAAAATTGCATTTGCACATGCACACAATCAACAGACCACATTTATTTCACTTTATCTTAAAAAAACACATGCAAAAGAGCTGCACCGCATATGGTGCTCATTTCTGCACCAGTGGCCTAATGCTCTTAAGTTCATTCTTTGTTCTGAGCATCATTGTTTTAAAGGGGGAAAACAAAGCGGGGCAGTGTTTCTGTTCTGCTGTTGCATAGTAAAAAGTAGAACACTGTTGCTATTGTGTTTGTCACCTCCTAACTGCATCCTTACTGGAATTGCTGACAGACAAAGGTCACAAATAGCAGGACTGCATTTGGTGGACAGAACAAAAATGACACTGCATTTTTTCAACATTCTAATGTAAAAGAAGTGATGCTGAAAGTAATACATTGGTTTATGACCAAATTTCTGCAAATCTAATCACATTCCCATCAGCCTCAGCTCTACTTTGTGCCTGTTATATGAGTAAGCCTCAAATCTTTATTTGTACAGCACCTTTTATACATAAAAGGTACCTCAAAGTGCTTTACATCATGAGCACTTAAGTAAAAAAAAGTACATAAATAAATAAATAAAACATACAATACAGCAGCATTTACATAATCCACAAACTGGCAATGTTTCTTAAATGAAAAAATGTGATCTTTATAACACTGTTAAAGTGTGATTGACACCCAGATTGTTGACAACACTCTTTTCCTGCGCAGCCAGATATAATAATAATAATAACTTTATTTGTATAGCACTTTTCAAAACCATGTTCCAAAGTGCTGTACAGCGAGACAAACATAATCCATACTTAAAATGTAAACAAAAGTAAAATTAAAAATCAACAATAAAATCAGAAAATACAATAACAGCAATATAATATATAAACAATATAATGTTTATAAAACATATTTCAGTCTATGAGAAATAATTTGTCTCTGTGTCTTAGAGCCAACAAGAATTTCTGTGTTGTCCTCATTTAGTTTAAGAAAATTTTGACTCATCCAATGTGTTGTCTGGTGCAACAGATAGATATAGCTGTATGTCATCTGCATAAGAGTGAAAAGTCACTCCATGATCACTGATATTTTTTCCAAGTGGTAACATGTACAGTAAAGGACCAAGAATGGAACCTTGTGTAATACCTGAGAGGATATCGAGATTATCTGAGACATGGTCAGCAAGACTGAAAAAATAACTCCCAGTCAGATAGATATGATAGGGCAATGCCAGAGATACCAACCAGTTCTCAAGACAATCTAAAAGAATATTGTGGTCTACTTTATCAAAGGCTATAGGCTTATAGGCTGGATATAAGGCCTGGATAGGCATGCATGAGTTCCCATACACAGGTCTATGCACATGTTGTAACCTTTCTAATTATTAAAGTAAATAACCAAATATGGAAATATGATTTAACAATGAAAACACATTTTATTGTATAATAAACCATCATTACACATGGAAAGGAATTTCAGTGTTTAGAAAATCATTCAACTAATAAAAAGACACAGACAGTACATTATTCATTTGTAGAACTTTTTTCCCCATTAAACACACTGTGGCCTCTCTCCTCACAGATCTATTTACAGTATTAGTTCACCCAGATTTAGACCTACTGCTAAATTTACTATTTTCTCAATAACCTCTAGTGGTGATCTATCCATCCACATACTTTATATTTTTTGTCCAGGTTTGTAGATGAATAAAATTTCACTTGTGATGTGCAGTATTTCACAACTCTTTTCAGAATCACTGCCCAATACAATGCAACTATAGAATAGATAATCCCAGAACTGTCTACAATTTCCATGGGAATATTTTCTACTGAGGAAACCCACCGCCGCTAAAGAATCCAGCAGAATCTCTCTCAAGCTGTTGTTTCAAAGTTGGCAGCACTGGTAAAACAGAAACAAAAAATATTAATACCTTATTTCGTATGAAATTAAATGTCACCGCCACATTAATGTGGACGTTTTTAGGCCTGTTGGCCTGCCTGAGAGCAGACAGACCTACTATTTTTCCAAGATTAGCATTTCATATGATCGTTTTTGACAGATGATTTTCTTTCAAAGCCCCCTCAAAGGATAACCAAAAGGGGCACTTTCTGCCTGAAGTCACTTTCGCTATTAGAAGTGTTGCGCAAATTGTTCGGAGAGTTGACACTTTTCATTTGGACTCGGGCAGGCTTTGTAAATGCTGTGTGGGTTAGTTGGGCGTTTTAAGAGCAGACCGGGGCAGACATCTCAGCCAAGAGTAGATGTGCGATTATCTTAAAGGGAGGGGCTTGAACGGTTTTCAGTTCGGTTTTATCATTGAGTGTAGTGGAGGACCGACTGCTGACTGGCTCCCTCTCCTCTCCTCGTACTCGATTCTACAGCTCTACTTTGTCCCGTTAAGATCCACAGGTAAGCGCAAAAACTTTGAGCTTCCTGCAGAATTAACTCTTACAATTTCATACTCGTCCGTAGGAAGAAAATTCATGACGCACTGGTGCTTTAGCGAATGAAAATTAAGATGCATTATTTGACGACGGGAGATGATCAGATTATATCAGTGCTGTGCGCATGGGCTGCTGATACTTTTCAGGATATCTTGGCTGTAAGCCGCTCCCTCTTTGTGCGCTTTTCATGCAGGCAGTTTACTAAAAGCAAATGTAAACTCATGATTGCGAACTTTATGAAACTTTTCTATGAGTCGAGAAGTGACACTGTCATGTAAATGTTTTGTTAACCGCGGGGCAAAACAAAGAAAAAGCATTTGTCCACTCCTGTAATGCGCGCTCAGTCCTTCAGGGGAAGGGGGGGGTCTCCAAACCCCCGCCAGCCAAGTTTCTCATCGCCCCAACAGCCGACATGACACGGGAAAAATGCTGCAAATAAGTTAACGTTGACATCACATATTTTTGACTGTTAATAATATCAATAGCATCCTCCAAACCCTAAAGGAAAGCTGTGTTCTTGACCCATAACTGTAGAATGTGGATAAATTTGACATGTGGAAGGTGTACAGAGTTGGCTATAGGCAAGGATGGGCCCCTTATGGCTACCAGCACACCACATACCCTTCTTAGGTCAAATCTGACCAATTGTCTTTTATGAACTTTAAACACATCCAGCATCTCCTGCAGACAAAGCCATAGGGCAATCTTGCAAAAGTCAGACCTGCTCACTTGCAGATGAATCCACTTCTCATAGTTTCAAGGTATCACATTCTTTGCAATCCCTCCACCCCGGAGGCAAAGGCTCACTTCAACTCTCATTGTACTCCAGCAAGTCTTTTGATCTCAGCTTTATTACATAGTAGTTTCTGTGAAATGGAAGCATGGAAATTGGGAGGGGGGTGCAGAAGAGGGTACATATGTATGCTTACGGGGCAGAGACAGCATAATAATGGTCCATGAAACTGTATCTGATAAGTTGTGCAGTGTTTGGAAAACACGTGGAGAATGCCCACCTTTCCTTATAAGGTGCAGGCCCGACCTGGTGACAGGTGATTGGAATGGAATGCAACGCAGAACAGCCCTGGAGCAGTGGTTCCCAACATCTTCTGATGTACCTCCACAGCCCAATCAGATGAACTAAAGTACCCCTTCATGGACAAGCCATGTTACAAATGTGTTCATTTCACTTGTTTGGTACAGACCCTATCATCATCATTTGTCATTTGTTTGAGTGAAAATGAAATGTAAATATTACTATTTCTGCTTAAATTACAACATTTTTTTTATCAAAGTAATCACAATATGATTCATTTGCATTTAGTCCTACTGTTTATCTGTTACTTTTAGCCAACTACTTCAACTGTTTATCCATCACTTTTAGCTAGGGATGTCCCAAAAACATCTTTTCTCCCCAGTATGATCTGAATCATTTAATACTGAGTATCTGCCGATTCCGAGTCCCAGTCCGATATTTTCCTAGATAATACAGTTGAACAGTGCACACTTAAATTAAATTTCTCCTCTTTTAGCTGTCTCAACTGTTTATCCATAAGTTTTGGTTAGCTGTTTATCCAGGAGCTATTTCAGTCAATTTCAACTACTGTTAGCTTTTTCACCATTTAACCCATACTTTTAGCTAACTGGTGAGACTTCTCTGTTCCCTTGCTAACTACTTTTCCCACATTCTCGATTGTACCATGTAATGTTAAGCTGTTACAGCTGACTCAGTATGTGGCTATATTTTTTAAATAAAATCATAATTTCCATTTAGTGAAATTAGTTAAGATAATATATCTTTTTAAGTACCATGTAGCAACAACTTTTTTCCTGGCTTACAAGCACCCCTGGTGGGAATCACTACACTAGCAGTTGATTTCAGTTTTTGCTTGCATGTTCACACACACATATGTACTCTCACACAACTATTTTTGGACTAAAACACTCCCAGAAAACTGCAGGCTTTACACTAAAATGCATGTAGTGCTTTGTAGTGTACTTAGAAGGGGATTTTATAATTGGCACGATATGATATGGGTACAGAAGAATCTGGAGGTAATTGCATAGAGTGATAACAGGGGTTTGGCATTGTGGGGCGAGAGCCAGGGTTAGGACTGGGCGGGCAGGATGTAGGGAACACTGCCATGCATTTCCGGAGTCTGGCTCTGGACTGCACAGTGCGGTGAAGGCTTCTAGTTACTGTACGCTGGCTCCCTCTCCTCCTCTCTCCCCTTCTCTCCCTTCTCTCATACACTTGATTAAAGTTATATGGTGGATCAGGTAATTATTACGCCTCATTCTCATTATAATCAACATCACGCTAAAGCATGAGGCATTCACATATTCCTTCTGTGTACAGTTATGTGTTAACGTGCATGCAGTATATGTGGGTGCTTTGTTATAGTTTGATCCTAGATACTCATAATCCACCACAGTATCAAGTTCCAAAGCAAGAATCCAGAGTTTCTTTGCAAGGCAATAGTTTCTTACCACTACTGAGCTAAGGAAGCCAACCAAGTGGCAAACTGAATTTGAACAGAATGGAAAACTAGCAGAGGCAATTTTCTAACTTAAATGATTGGACCCTTCTGTTCTTTTTTAATAGATGTTTACCTATACTGTGTCCAGTGTTAAGGTTTTCCAAATGTGGTTCAGTTTCCAGTGATCGTATGCTGACATGTCCGTCCAAACATACATTGTTTCTGCACAGCAGGTGCCAGAGCTATTTTCTGGTTTCTTCTCATAACGGACCAGTGAAACTATGTCAAGCATGTTTCCTGTGTTCTAGTCTTTTTGCCCCTTGGCTTAAGGTTATGCAGATTTGTTTATTCTAAGAATATGGTTTGAGATAGAGATTCTGCTCCACCATGCCTGCAGAACCGTAAGCAAAATTAGTTATTTCTGTTTCATCAATGGCGTCCTTGTCATCAGTGTCCACCAGTTGTCTCAAATAAAGTTAGTTTAGGTTTTAGGTTTGTGTCTTCTGGACAACAGTAGGAGTAGGGCTCATTTGAAGTGATTGTGATTGACATGCAGCTAGCGCTCATGGGACTCTGGTGCTGGACTGGAGCCCCTAAGCGTACTCGTTCTGTTCCCCCTCGCCTTTGAATTCGATAGCATGTAATTTGAATGCGCTGTATCCAGAACCGCACACTAAGTTGTATAATATGGTGAGCTTGGACAGACGGGCAGATCTCATGTTGGAAAAGAATTCTTAACTCTTTCACCGGGTAACGAAAGTCAACAAGTGTTGGCAAAAGTCACATGAGGGCATGAAGCCTCAGAAGATGTTTATTTAGGTCCTGGATATAATAATGCAGTAAGAGTTTTGCAGATGTTTGTGATATAAACTTAAAATTCCTGTTATTTGCCATTTTAAAGAAAAAACCTTGTTCATCATTATGCAGCCAAGCTGACATGGAAAAGTTCAGTAGGGGAATATCCACAGTGCTCTTCAATGTTCTGGCATTTGTTCACTGCACAATTAGACTCTGGTTGTCTCTTGGGTGCTGGAGAATGCATACTCTCATTTTTTTCCCCTCTTCTAGTCAACCCATACCCGCCCTATAATAGATTCACCAACAAATGATGTCCTATTTAATCAAACCAGATTTACATAGTTATTTTAAAGCCACAGATTCAGCACACTATACATGCATAAATCATTTCACAACGATCCTCCCTCCCTGGATTTGTGTCTTTACTTCCTTTCTTTTTAAATTATTGGCCAATCTTTGATTCTCCTGACTGAAGCAGTCATGTGGGCATGAAAGACCTGTGTTTGAATTCCTCTGGGCTTTAGTCACACTCTGATGAAAAGGGTTTGTTAGATCAGCCTCTCACTCGTGTCGTTTTCTGACTTTAAAGTGCTATCACTCAAGGCCAGATTGCCTAATAGGCAGCATGGCATGTCGGTGTTGGTAATTGGCATATTGGCCCGCCATCTGCTAGTTGCCAGATGCCGAGCTCCGCCAGAAGTTTCAGAGCTATAAAAAAAGACTATTGTATTATTTCCCCCCCCCCAACTAAATCTCTTGTTTTTCAGTGGGTGATGATTTAATTCATGAGGCAGCCTTGCTTTATATCTTAAAAGGTAAACCTCCTCTCATACTCACGTGATCTACATTTCATGGAGTTTTTGTAGATGATTGATGGTGCAAGAGTGAGGTCAATGCTCCTAAGCAGCGCTTCTGATGTCATCCTACAAAGATGCATGTTCTCCCCTTCGTTCCCCAAAGCGGGTTATTCAGAGAAGTGTACAACATTGTTAAGAGGGACGTTTAGCCTTTTGGGCTTCTTCTCATCTGATAAAACAAGCACAGGAAATGTCTCTGTTAGCTGATTGGCCTAGTGTTTTCCTTTCCCGTCCTCCCACTGGGACCACAGACGTGCACAGTGTGTCCTTGTGGTACACAAACCACCTTACTAGTCTCTCTTATAACAGCTACATTAACTTTTTCTTCGCCTTTCTCCTTTTCTTTAAAACCACTCTACTCTACCTCAGCCCGTTTCTCCCAAAAAGAAACGATTACTGTAACGTTTTTTCTCACTTCACCCTACTTCTTCTCTTTGCCAGTTTTCCATTCTTTCCTCCCTGTCCTCTCTTCACCCCCCTGTCCTCTCCCTCCTCCCTTCTCCTCTCACCCTCTGGTCTTCCTCCCATAGCGTCCCAAACCTAAACAAACATGGCTAATCAAGAGCCTGTCAAATCACTTTTTAAAAGTCCCATATTTTAGGGTAATGGGGAATTAAGGAAACGTGGCAGTAATAACCTGATGTAAATCCCAGCGGTGTGTGTGAAAAATACCATTGAGTGTAAACACATGACTGTGAGGTCATGTGTTTACACAGTTAGCGAGGTTAACCACTCTATGAATCGCATGGGGAAAAACAGATAGGGCAGTGTGTAGGTCAGTTATAGGCCTGTTGGATTTATGCTTGTGGCTATAGAGGTGCTGTGTGTGCTGAAGTGTGTATGGCGAATGTGAAGGACAGCTTGGTGAGTCCACATTGGATGCCTGCCATCATGGGAGTGAGAACTGGCGAGAGGGAGATCAGGCTTGTATGTGGTAATGATGGAAGTGAGGACTTACCTCATACACATAAAACAATCACTCTGTCCTTACATGGTTATTCACAAGTCAGACTTCTACCGTCAATGTGTTTCATTCTTTGGAAAAGCTTCAAAGTTCTGTTTTTTTTATTCCAACCAAGTTCTGAGTATTTGAACATTTATTTTAAGTATTGGCATAAAATCTAAGGAGAATACAATGTTTTCCAATGGTCTCACAAATTATTGATATATTTAGGGCTGTGATTAATGATTATTCCGACCATAGAATCTCTGATTATTTTTCTTGGTATTACCTTATTGTCAAAAGAGTCAAAGGTTATGTCTTCAAATTGGTTTGTGTTGTTTGACCAAAACTAAACCCAAATAAATTAGACTTATAATAGGAAAATAACAGCTTCAAAAGGTATAACCGGTAAATATTTAACAATTTTTTCTTTGTAAGTGACTTAAACCTTCATTAACTAGGTTTTTTTGGTCACTTGGGGGCAGTGGTAACAAGCTGCAAACACACTGATTTAGTTTGATTTGGGAAACATGTTAGCAAAAAAGTTGCCATCCTGAACAGACATTAGCATTAATTTGGAGTTTATGGTCACCTGATGACTATAAGGCCAATATTCACACTCCTTTTAGGTCGGTTTTGGTCTCCAGATACTTCCCCAACTCCTGAGGGAAGTATCTGGCTTTTAATTGCTAAACACTCTGTGTTACACATTAGCTAGTCACTAGCTTTGTCTGTCTGCTGCTTGGTGCTTTACTGGTAGTATACAGTAGGTTTACCAGAACTTCTTTAGTAATGCAACTGAAAACGACAACGATGAGTGCGGTGAGAGTGAACTAAAACAAGAAAGTTGCAGCAACCAAAACAAAAAGCTAAAAAATGCTAAAACGCTCCGTAGAGCAGAGGGGAACTGCAGAGTCCAGTTACAATGATCCGTGGGTTCGTCACTATGAGCAATACCTTTCACAAATCACATAGTTATAGATCTGTTGTTGATATTGCTGTTGATTATGCAACTTTACACCATTCATCAGTAATCAAAAGTGTGGGTGATTAATTTTCTCTTGGTCGGCTCATGACTTAATCGACTCGTTTCATCACTAAGTAGAATTTTATTGAGTCATAATGTTTTTCAAACCTTTCTCAGTCTAGTATCTAAAGTCAGACTCTGCACATGTGTCTCATTGCAAGGCACATTGTTTGAAATGGTCCGCATCCATCTTTCCCACCCGAATAAGCCAGTCAGGCAGCACCACAGTCTGAGGTCTGTGTCGGGGCTACAGTCGGGAGCAGCAGTAATTGTTTAAGAGTGCATTTATAGAGTGTAGTCTTTGTGCCTCCTAATCAGAAGCATACTCAGGCATTTACATATGTGCCTCCGAGGATTGCCGAGAATGTATTACAAGCAAGGCAAGAGGACAGGAGAGTAACAAAGCCGGCTGTAGTGGGCCACTCCGCTGTTGCCATTTCTTTCCACTTCACATGTCACTGCCCTGTTAGGAGGGGGTAAGATAAGTGGTGGCGGGGGGGGGTGAAAGTGATTAAGGCTGAAGATCAAAAAGCACAGAATGGCTGATGCAAAGTCAGTCCTCCCACAGCACCAGTAACAAATTTAGGGTATGCATCTACATTTGTCTTCCTGTGTCTTTGAAACACTGATACCAACGATTTCTCAAGAAAGTAGAAATCCAAAGCTCTCATCTGTCTCCTTATCTGCGACCTTATAGATTAGAAATGTTTTTGTGGATTCATTTCAGTATGCATCAGGTAATTTGTCAATTTTTCTCTCTGTACTCTCACTCGGCTCTGGCAAGGGGACAAGGAGAACAGAAATATGGCTTCAGAAAACCATTTTAATCAGACAGTGCTCCGCAGGGACAGAGGCTGGCATAGGAGAGCTCTTTACCTCATCAGAGCTCTGCCAGTGGTGATTGGGAGAAACACTCAGTCAGGTTTTTATTGAATAACCCCAGCTCTGTACTGGAGGGGCTTTACTGTAATAGAGCAGCTCTACAGCCACTGAGGTGACAGCCAAATGGTACTTATTAAACTAAGGGATGATTCATACTATATGCCCTACTGCAGTTTAACCTTGTTGGAGGCTTACGGTTTGGCTTTAATGGATAAGTCCAGTCACATTTCTTTGGACTGATACATATGCATACGATTATCCTCTGATCAGACAGCAGAGTTCACAAATTTCCTAACTTAAAAACTCCCACATGAATGCAGTTATTTAATATGGACAGTAATTTCCTTCTTCTTTCAATTTAAGCTGTAATATCCACTTGAACTACATTTGTGCTGAGTGGGTCAGATCAACTCTTTCTTCTTGGAGATGCACGTTAACACCTCCTCAGGAATAATAGCTATGGGTCCTGTCAACTCCTCATTTTCCCAGTACACACCTCTCTGCACAAATTGAGCATGACGTCTAATGGAGTGTGAGTGTCGATTAATTAACCATGTATTTAGCCTAATGGCTCCTTCTCTTCTGATTAATGACGACACATGTCACACGGAGGAGGGCACAGCTCCAACATACAGTTTCATGTTAAAATCTACCATTTGAATATAATGGTGTGACAAAGTCTGCTGATATGAAACCACTATTTGTTTTAAATATTGTGGCTTTCCATGAAGAGAGTGAAGCTCTAACCATCTTTGTTTTATACAAAAATAGCAATGAACACAAAGTTTGTATAAAGTTATCACTTGTTCAGTTATCTCTTAAATTCATTTTTTAAGAATAGTGACCAAAATATTTACTGAGCTGAACATTTTGATGGTAAAGTATTGAGCTTGTCAGTGCTCTCTGGTGTACGCACTATGGGCAGCTGTGGCTCAGGGGGGAGAGCGGGTTTCCAGTTAATCAGAAGATCGGCCGTTCAATCCCTGGCTCCTCCAAGATGCATGTCGAAGTGTCCTTGGGCAAGATACTGAACCCCACTGGTGGCTGTTCCACCAGTGTATGAATGTCAGTGAATGGTGAATGTGATGTAGTGTAAAAGCATTTTGAGTGGTCCCAAAGACTAGAAAGGCGCTATACAAATACAGAGCATTTACACTATATTATGCCAACACCACTATTATTTAAATTAGCTATTAAAAAAAAGTTCATTTCTGTACCGATATTAGGGCTGCATGATATTGTTTAAAAAAATCATACATATGATTGACATTAGGGGGAATGATAATTTTTTTGCACTACGATTTTCATTTTCCCTGAAAAAAGCCATTCAGTCCTGATGATGTGACATTTGTTCGGGTCTGTATCAAACATGTTTTCCTACATCTGTAGAACAAGATTTGTAGGCAGGGGTGTCTCTGCAGCTCTACAGTGCTTTATTTATAATGCTGTTTTGTTGCATATTTTACCTTCATCAAGAAACTGCATCTTCTGCGATTTGGATGTTGCACTTGGCCATATTTTAGATTTTTGATAATTTTGATAATATTTCAATTAATTGTGCAGCCCTAACCAATATATGTGCTATAAGCTAATAAGCTAATTTATTGGTCAAGCTTTACATAGTGCTAAGTTAGTTGTATTTATTTGTGTACTATCAAGTTTTTTGGCCTGACTTGGCCTTATTAATGTGGGTAATACATAAGAACTACAAATTCGGTAGAGTGCCTATGAGGCATGGGATGGGGTGCCCATTCTGGCTGACCTCATTAAAACCTGCCTTAATGAGAAACAAAACACCCAGATGCCCACCCTCCTCCCCAGAACAATGGGTTCTTGTTATCAAAGAGTCTGCATCCCATGTATGATGGAATCTGGCTTGCGTCCCGGCAGAGTTTTCATGAGACTCAGTGTGCCTGAGTCGAGCCCTGAGCCCCACAGTGCCACTCACTTCTGTGACAGCCACCTGGGAGACCACCTTGGAAAATGGGCCCCTATTAGTTCAGGTTAGACTTAATGACCAGTAATGGTACACCGGCCAAGCCAAACTGTGCAAAAGGGCTCCGGGCAGGCCGAAATGAAATACCAGTCACTCAAGCTCTGAACATAAACACAAGGTGGGTGGTGGGTTGGGGTGAATAGGTATGTCTCTAGGTGTGTGTCTGTGTGTATGAGTGGGTTCAGACATGCATCTATGTGTTTGAGAGCAGAGTTGACCCAGGTGGAGGAGACACTTTTTGAGCACGAGTTGATGGGTGAGCCCCATGGACAGATTAGTGCCGGGGGGTGGTGGTAGTGGGGCTGGGGGAGTGGTTGTGGTTTTGCATTTATTCTCATTTAGCTCTGCTTCTTTGTGAACCAAACCTCATTTCCAGTTTTGCCATCAGCTAAAAAAACCTTGGAGCAACTTCAACAGAGCAACCAGAGAAGCCTCCTAAGAGCACCGCTCAATTATTTACAATTTCATGGCTGTCTGAGATATGTGTTATTCTAATAAATTTAAGAATTAGGAGGCTTAAGTACTGCACATATATTAACCTCTAAAGCTGAATTTTATCCTCAATTTAGTGGTAAATGCCACATCATGCTAATGGCATTGAATGATGATTGCGTCTTCCATGGTCTAAATAGTCTGTGGTCTAGAATTAGCGCAGGCATTAAAAGTAAGAAACTCTACCATTTAAAAAGCTATGATATGAGTCAATCAGCCACCGAATAAAATTACTTTTAACTCCCAGGACGAATGAGCTGCAGAGTGCCCAGGACAGAAAACAGCAGACAGAGAAGCATAGTGTAATCTTCAATGAAAGCGACGAAGACAGAGGAAGAGAGAGAGAGCTTTGTTATGTCTCTTGAAGCTCTAGGGTTTCCTGGAATTTCTGGCAATGGATTCCAAAGTCACATAACCACAGAAAGAGAGAAGAAATAGAGACAGTCAGGGGGTAACTCTCCTGAAGTACACAGTTCAAGACGTTCTACTGACAATAGCTACTCTGCCACTGTATAGTGCAGATATCAAGATCTCTAGTGTTTTCACTAGGCACATTTGTCTCTTGACTAACAGAAACAATGAACATAGTACAAACTCACCCGCAAAGAGTGCAGAGTATAAGGTGACATACTTTACCTCCTGTATACCTACAGATTAAAGACCTTAGATTGGGCTTTTCACCTCGAGGGGGGACAGTAGACGCGCACCCGTCCAAGCTGGCTGGCTGCCACACTAATAATAACAGCCAGCACAGGCATGCACGAAAATGAGATCTGGTAAAGCTAGTGAACTTTAGCCCTGTAGAGCCCTGAAAGGATTTGAGGTATGAGAAGAGGGGAATGTATTTTTTGGAAGGAGAGGTGAGCTCTCTGTCACTCTGAGAATTGTGCATCCGCTGATTCAGAAGCAATGCTACAGCTTTAATATCTTGTTTGATAATATAAACCACTGAAACATAGAAAGAAATACCACTTTTTCCATAGGGGTATGATGTGCGTTGTGATTTTATCTTTGTCTCCATGAAAGCTCCACATTTCTAGTTCCTGGCAGTGCATCTCTAAGCCAGTGTAGGGGAACTGGCATTAGGACTTTTTTACCTCATTGAATTTTGTGTTGCCTTTGCCAAGAGCTTTTTCTATTACAATACTTAATAACTGCAGTATTGAACTTAATCTATTTTTGAAAGATCTGAAAGTAGTATTTGACTTTCTTTATTAAGGCAATGCAAAATCAATTCCTTCCCACCGGGGGTAGTTTAAAGTGTAAATGTGTGGTGAATGCAAGACCTAAAACACAAAAAAGACAAAACTGCAAAACAAGATGCTAAGGCTTCATGCTGTTCTGCAGATCCACACTTGGGGATGGTAACGTGCCAAAAAAAGCAGCAATGCACAAAAGGCAGCGTATAAGAAGCGATTAAAAAAAAAAAACTGATTTGAAAACATTTTATCAGAAGGAAATGCTTTCAACTTGTTTTTTAGGCCCCAAAGCTTCATTCAGTCCTATCACTCTCATCTGCTTTGGCTGTGATAAACACACTGTACATTACCTGCCTGCCACCAAATGGCGAAAAGACAGTTAGCGTGTAGCATTTAGAGCTAGATGTTTCCCTCATGAATTGGTGAAGACCAAAACAGAGCTAAAATGAGAGTGACTACTGGAATAACATTAGACGAGATGCCAGAAACGTTGACTTTTGTTGTAGCCGTACCAATGTTGGGACCAAACCAACGCCCCTTTCTTTAGGATGTCGAAGAGTGCAGTGTATCTTGAGCCCATTTAATGTCACTTAGGCAAATTATCTTCTCTTAGTCGCTGTCATGGCCACCGAAGCCCTTTTGTCAACTGTTGCCTGATTATACTGATTGGAGACATCTTTTAGTTTCCACACCTGGCACATTTATCATTAAATGGCTTGGCTCCGCATCAACTCACTGAGAGCATGTCAGGGCCACATGAGAGAGTGCGAGAGAGAGAGTCATAGGATTAAAACAAAACATCCCCGGCTGTCTGTGGTTCTATTATAATTCTGCTTTCTGACTTGTGTGTATGCAGCAAGTGTCTTGTTTGCGGGTTCCCTGAAGAAACCCTCAGATGTCCTGCTGTAAGACTGAATTGAAAGCACTGCCAGGGGATCACTCCACCTCTCCACATCCAACTTGAGTAATAGACCCTCTCGGTCAGGTCATCTTGCTTGCCTGCCACCCCACCCACAACCTACCTCCTTAATCTCCTCCTATCTCTCTCCAGGAATGCAGCCCCTTATTTTGAAAAATACCTTGTCATGTAATACCCTTGAAAAGCTTCGCAGCGCACAAATTGGCATTCTGCTGCATGATTTACTGACCTGTGTATTAAAACAAGGCAAGAAAGATAAAGATTTATGACGTTTTGGAGAGATTTAAATAAATATGTCCTCTGCGAAAGTGATTTTCTTTGTGTTTTCCAGATAGGATTGTGATACGTGCGCAAAAAAGGCAAACTTGTGTCAGAGTTTGCACTCAGCTGTCATGCTTTCAACGGGCTCTCAGTATGTGGGGGCATTGCATCATGCTTTTTAGCCTCACTCTGACCTCATGTATGTTTCCATGTAAGGTATGATGGGAAGACGTTCTCTCTTAGTGTGGTTTGAGCCAGCCACATAAATCACTCTGCCGTTTATATCCTTTTTTTTATCCTTCCGATTTTCTCTCGTTCTTTTACCAAAGTGTAATTTCTCTCCGGCCATGGAGAGTCACACGTCCACCACGACCAAAATGTGGATTTTATAGGAAGCATGTCACAAATGTTCAGCAGATCCATATTCTTTCCTTTTTTTTGCCTTAGAGAAACACATCAGGAACCTCTCAAGCTTTATGAGAAATACATTTTTATGTTCCACTTAATGTTTCCAGCATGTCATGTTATTGCTCATGTACCAGAGGCTGTGGGCTGCTGTGGATCATGCTAATCACGTATACTTTTACATTTTAGTCACTGAGCTTTGGTGCATATCCCGAGTGACTTACACTTATTTTTAAAAAAAGTACAAGTTCAGGATCTTGCCCGAGGGCCTTTCAGCCAGACACGCTGATGACTGAAACTGTGATCTTTCAGTTCCTGGTTATAAGTGCTGAACCTTTCCTCACAGATCTGCAAGAGAGTATGATCTTTAAGCATCGTAGAGGTAATTTCTGTTCTGTTCCGTCCCGTTTTTATTATTTTCCATTCGATTCTGCTTTATTGCCGTCAGCTGGATAAACTGTTCTCTAGCTGCGGTGTCAGCAGTAGCAGTGCTTAGTCTAAAATCCGCTATAAATCAGCACTCTGGATCTACTAGTCTCCCTGGTCAGCTCACTAGTACCAGAATAATGTCCTGTTGAGGAGACACAGACTCCTGCACGAGCCTCATTTACTCTGACAGAAGGCAGGTGTCAAGAGAGGGCCATCTGTCCTAAAGCAACAAGAAGGAGGGTGCTTTTCTTTTGGAAAATGACACAAGAGAAGGCTGAGTTAAGGGATTCATGACAAGTTCATGTTTGGGTATTCAAATGCTATTTGTTGCTTAAAAAGAGACAAAAACTCTGCCAGTGGTGCAAGAGGTTTTCAAGACCATTAAATTCCCTGTTAAGATGTTTTTTTTCTTCAGTGCATTGGGAATACTATTACCTCCTTTGTCTTTGGCTTCATCCAGCATCTGTCTGTCATTATTTATTTACGATCCTATTTAATAGACTTAAAAGTCACAGTGCGCCCTAAGGTACTGAAAGAGTTGATGATGTTGTCTTTGTATATTCATCATAACTCCGGTTTGTTACGACAGGAAAATTATGTGGGAAAATTGCATTTATTTATGCTCTAGTCCTGGTTTGTTTGAGTATTATACTGTAGTTTTGATAAAGTCTTGGCCCTTTATTGCGTATACAGTATGTTCTGACATCGCAGGCAAAGATGATGGCTTGACTGTAATGTTCCTAGTGGAATTACACAACAGACTGTTAATATCGCATGTCAAGTGCAGGGGTGCGTATTTATTGAGATTATTTGACATTCTGCATATTTGCAGATCTGATGGTTTTTTTTTTCAGGGAAGTGCTTACATAAGAAGGCTGCAGCACTGGAAGCTAAACCCGTCTGGATTCTGAGCAAGCAGGAGAAGAAAGATCTCTAATGGCATTTATCACTTTGTTCTTCCCTGTTCTTTTTGGGCATTGTTAATTTTAATATTTATATTCCAATAGTTTGTTAAATTCTACATGATTAATAGTATTATGATGCAAGTGGCAACTCTTGTACCAAACAATTATAATTTAATTTTGTTTTCTATACGAATTAAGCAAATAAGCTAAAATATTTTTACCTTTGTACAGAGCCAGGCTAGCTGTTTCCCCCTGTTTCCAGTATTTAAACTGCTTGCTGGCTTTAGCTTGATATCTAGCATAAAGATATGAGGGTGGTGGTGTCTTGTCATCTAATGCGAATTTATCAAAATTTCTAACCCATCCTTTAAGATTGTCTAAGGGTATTTTTAGTCTGTTCTCCATCACCAAGCATAATTTATGTAGCTTAAATGTATTTTACTCTGTGTATTGAATGTATGTGTGGGTGTGCAGGTTGTATCAGTTAAGAAATCGTCCAGCGTTAACTTACCTTCATAAAACCGCTTCAATGTCATTTTTACACTTGGGGTTTTGTACAGATTAGGCAAACAGACATAGTATAGGATATTTATGCTAGTTCAGCTTACTGCCTGCTAGTTGTAGCTTTGTATTCTATGTACAGGAAGGAGAATAGTATCTTTTAATCCAACTTTTGCCAAGAAAGGGAATAAGCAAAATGTGAAACTATCCCTTGAAGAGGGAATATAAAAGTTCGGCGACTTGTTAAAATTGGACAGTTTTGTAAAAACAGAAGCACAAGGTCATTTATTTATTGCTTTGTTCTGTGCTGAGTTCAGACTTTTGTTTTCATCTCCCAGCAGTTTTCCTTCATTGCTGGCAGTTCATACACGCTCCAAAAAAGTGTCCCAGATAATTTGATAAGTTTCTTGTGAAATGACATACCCACATAGACATTTTTCGCAGCTCGGCAGTGGCAGGAGAATGTCAGAGCCTCTCCATTTAGTGAGGGGAGAGGCACACAAACAAACCGTTTCTAACTTAAGCAGAAGACTGTGGCGTTTGAGACGGCTGCTTTTTCACCATGAGGAATGTTCCCTTCCAGGGGGCTCCATTTCGAAGTGTACTGCTGAGACTCCGGCATAGAGCTCATATGTGAAAGTGAAGAAAGCTTTTGTGTGTGTTTAAAAATGAAATGTCAGTGCAGTGAAAGGATCGGTGTGCCTCTCTTTCATGACTCCGGAGTCGTGCAGGTGTGCGTGTTTGTGTGTGTGTTCGCTGAGATGTCACGGCAGGTCCAACATCACCATCAGTCATGCTGGTTTGAGAGGGAGCCAACTCTGTGGCCACTGTGTAGTGAGTGTGAGAGCTCTATCTCGCTGTGCACACAGCATGCAAGTAAACCTTCCCCCCTTTTTTTTTCTTTTCCCAGTTTGGTTACGGGAAAGGCAGCATTTTTTCCTTCCATATTTGGTCATATGGAGCCCCGCCAGTAAGCAGTAGCCCTTTTGATGCCGTACAAACATCCCTATTTTCTGTGGGATTTGTACTTTTTGGAATGCTTTTTCTCCAATTCTGCCTGATTGTGGGTGTAGCATCTGAAAGTGCACTTTTAAAAGGGACACAAGCCTTTTAAAAGTAAAAGACTGGAGAGGAATTGTGTTGGCTCTTGTTGCTATTGCACAAAGAAGTTGCCTTTTGACAGTGTTATTTATGATTTGGGCAGAAAGAATCCAACTTCCAATGCAAATGCCTCTCTTAAAACCAACATTTAAAGTAAGACAATGTTTTATAATCCTTCTTTTTCAGCCAACTCCTACATCAACTCCTCTCGGGCAGTTATTTAATTTGGTAAATTGGATCAGCAGCTGACAAATAAGAATTTATCATCTCATTTCAGTGGTTAACTTTGAAGAGCTTCAAGTACAGTGCTAAAACCAGCTGAAGTTGCATTTACTTAGATCTCTTCAAAAATTAGAATAAAGATAATATATTTGTTTTTGAAATGGAGCATCTGTGTGCTAAAACCTGCTGTCGAAAGCTGTGAGATCCAGATGATGGAAATGGCATGTTGGTGTAATGTTTTTATTGCAATTTAAGTGTGACTTAGCTTCAAGCGTGAGGATTACACACACATAAACACACCCTCAGCCTGAAAGGGAACGCTGGCTGGTGAAGCGCAGGTGTTTTCGGTGGTCTCTCCAGAGAAGCAAAAGGCCATAATACCTAATGCGGCCTAACATATGATGAGCTGTATAACTCCCATCCTTGTGTGTGACCGGGAGAGGAGAAAATATTAAAAGAACAGTGAGTCATAGTCTAAATATACGACAGATGACAGTGTGCTCAAAGTTTAGCAAGGTTATCTCGCTGACAGTGGAAAATAAAACAGGATTCAAGAATGCAACATAGAGAGTAATTTGTTTTCATCAGGGGAACACAAGAGTTTAGAAAGTATCAAACTACAGCTTCCTTTCCAAAGGGTATTTGTCAGTTTGAAAGATAATTAAAAAAATACTACGATCGTCCGCATTTCATGACATGCTGTTTGGGAAATAAAGAGAGTGCCATGAGGGTTATAGCTGAGATACACAGTACTTTAAAGGATAATTCCAGGTTTTAGGTTCTTAGTTTTGTAGTTTCTGTGGTTTTATTAATAAGTAATAAGTAATAATAATTACCTGGGATCATGGAGACAACAAAATATTATTTCAGTAACATTACCGTGTTTCAATCATCCCTGCATGTAGTGTGCAGTATGCAAACAAAACTAAAATCTGCAGTATGACAAAAATAACCCGGATGTTGTAATGATTAGAAAAAAAAATCTAGCATGCATTGGACCAGTCTACCAGACGTACTGTGTCTTATAATGCAAAGCATTAGAACAGTCACAACAATCGGTCTTTAAAAAAATATAGTCTTTATTTAATCAGGCATTCTCAACAACCGGTCATTGTTGAAATGGTGAAAAGAACCGTCCTTGCATCAGTGGAGGACAAGTAGGAATTTATCACTGATAACAAAAATATAACTCAGTATTAGATTTGAATTATTTATGTCTAGTTGTCTTTTCACTGAGAGCTCGCTAAGGTTAACATTGCTGTCTTTGTGATATCAAATGCTAGATTAGCTTAATAAGCATTATGGCTTTGTTATTGGTAGTGGAACAAATGCAGCTAGTTGTTACGTGACGCGTGTTATACATCAGCTGCTGCTTTATATTCCTCCTATTCCGCTTTCCAAAAGCAGAAACCAGCTAAGCATGGCTATTTTTGGATAATTTTAGCATACTGCAGATTTAGCTTTTGTTTGCATACTGTGTACTCGATACTACATTTAGGCCAAGTGAGTACGTACCGATAGTATAGCAGGTTTGAATACAGCCCAAGTGCCTTTTGAAAGACTAAACAATACAACCTTACTCTTACAGATAGAAAGTTTACTTCACAAGCAATAAAACACACATTTTCTACACCAGTGCAAAGTCATTCCAATAACAATGATGGCCTAAAATGGCAAAACTAAGATCTGTGGCGATGTCACTTACGTCAGAGTTTTGCAGTATTAGAATCAAAATATTTATGTTGACAGCTGTGGGGCTGATTTAAAGCAGGTTACCTACATTTTTGAGTGTTAACAAAAACAGAGTAAACAAAAATATTAACTGAGAAAGAGAGGATTTTTTTTTCTCTACTTCTCTACTTTGATTGTTGCTTACTCTTGAATACTTAATGTTTAGGGTCACTGAGTGTGTTAAATTCAGTGGTTGGTTAATTCTAGCAGTGCTTAGTGTAACCTGCTAGCACCCACTGAAATATAATGCATCCAAGGTATTCCATTGAGATTTTCTTGGATGTGGATGTGTGTGTGAACAGATAACCTCAGCCAGTCTGTCTCAGTGTGTATGATTCACAGGGCACAGAGAGGTGTTATGGAATGTGAACCATTGTCTGGGAATGCAGGAGTCTCCTTTTTCTTCACCAAATGGAAACTTAACGTCTTTAACCTTCAGGTCTTTTCCCTACACCAATGTGAAATTTTCCCCCTCGCTGGTTGGTCTTCAATCTGAAAGCTAAAGTCAGCACAGAGGAGATAGTAGGGCGGTTTTAGGGATCTGAAGTCAGTAATGACAATGCATCTAAGGCATTCAGGGACTCTAGCCTGTTTCTTGCCCTAACCCTCAAAACCATCAGCATGTATTTCACCGCATTTCACTTGCCACAGTGACATTAGCTTCTCAGGTTTGCCCATGAATACCGTCTGCTCATGCTCATTGAAAATTTTCCTCATTCGAGCCGAAGCCGCACTTGCAAAAATTTGTTTTGGAGGAGAAAGAGTGTGAGTGGAAAGCAGATGGAATTGAGATTGAGCTGAGAGCTGATGCAGTTGGCCACCTCATATGTAGCCTACAATATATAGTCACAGCTGACGACCTCGGCTTTGACAACAGAAGCTATTGTGGTTGATATTCACTATAGAGTATATGATAGATACTGTGGCATGCAAATGCAGACACAGACAACCCCTATAATGTTAAACCAAGTACTAAACTTAATTTGCAGCCAACCAACCCCAAGATTCCTGATTCTGTAGCTAAACACATAGTCTGCAGCTGTTGGTTATACTGCATTTTGGTCCAAGAGGAGATTTAAACAGTGAGAAAAGGGTGAGAGTAAAAGAAATGAAAACTGCATGGACAAACACAGTACAGGCAACCAATACTGGACTTTTTAGCTTGGGATTAATATTAATATTAGACAGTTTAAAAAAAAAAAATGTTTGTCACATTAACAAAATAAAAAAGCAAACATCAAATTAACAGCTAATTTAACAGTACAGTACATTTGAAACAGTAAACTGAATAATATAATAGTATAGTATTAAATAATATAAGCAACTATAAACATAAAACATTTTTGGTAAAATAAAAAAAAGAGTTCTATTAATTAAATTGTCAAATTAGTACTAATGCATTGTAATTTGTAACGCTTTAAAATTTACATGTTTCCGTTCATTCACTGGCAGCTGCCTTTTGTAAAGTCTTATCAATTATTTTTCTGTCTGTGGTGTCACTTGCAAAGTAACGAAAGTCAAGTTTACTTTTGGAAGGACAGGCCCTTTGGTGGATTACAGGGAATAGACGGTTGCACTTATACATTGTAATTTAAAAGATCATTCCAGATTGAATATTTATTTGTTTCCCAAGTTTAAACAATAATTCAAATCCTAATTTGAATTCAAATAAAAGTGACAGCCCTATTATATACTGATATACAGAATGTATCGGTTAGGCTCTAAAAGCCAGGCAGAGAAAGAGACTCGAGATGACAAATGAAGCTGAGAGAAGGACGAGCGGAGATGGAAAGAGAGAGAAATTCTTGGCCTCGGTGCACCAAAAATCTCTAGTGAATTTATGAATGCTCATCCGCAGCCGCTCTGCATCCTGTGACTGTAGTGTTAATGCTGCTGAGGCCTGGATGTGTGAGAGGAGACACATAGCACAGGGAACTACAACCACAATGCCAGCTTTCCAAACAAAGCACTGTAGGTGGTGATGGATATCACACATGGACACACATTTACTGTATTATAAATACTCACACATATAGTGTATTTGCAGTGGCTTCGCATATTTGCAGTATTAGAGTTGTTGCATCGCACTCATTTAAAGTGCACACAAAAAAGCATTTGATCGCTCATATGTACGTCATGTGTACACAGACACTTTCCATATACACATTTACATAAATATACATCTTGTTTGTTAAATACTGTTTATCGTGGTGCACACACCCTTACACACAGGCTGAACATATTTTAACCGCCCTGTCAGCCTACTCTCAGGAGACTCCTTACCCCTGCAGAAAACGTTAAGTTTGCCCAACTCAAACTGTCCCCAGAGCCTCAACCAAAACAGCTGTTAGTGTGCATTACCTACAGGCATTCAGTATCTCTCTCTTTATTTCTGCATTCCTCCCTGTTTTACTGCTGAAGCTTTATCTGTGTGATAAAATAACCATAAAATGATCATTCTTTCCTTGCCAAAACACTTACCAGTTTCTTAGCTTAGACTGAACCGAGAGACCTCTGTCTCGTTTTCTCTTCTGATACAAATAAGTATATGTTCAGCTCCTGTCACCACTTGCATAAATGGACAGTTCACAGCATGTCACATTCAGAGGTAAACTCCTGCAGACTCCCAATATGGATTCTTTAATGATGTGCTCTAGTGCAATACTATACCTCTAAGTGGAAGGAAAATGTGCAACACGGCACATTTTTGACAACTAGTGGTGCTATGGAACAACATTTTGATGATTTTATTCCAATGAAAGTTGCTGATGTTGCCACTTCACAATTAGCATTAGCATCTCTCCACCTGGCCCTGGCCCATAGTTCCATAGATTTTACATTTAAAGGACAAACTACACATAAAAGTAGCATTGTTCATACAGAAAGTTTTAGAATAATAAAATCTTTGTGATTTAAAAAAAATCATATTACAAAGAATTGAGATGGGCCTAAAGCTGATGATACACGGGGTAACTATGTTTTCAATGGATAGCAGCGGGCCGGGGCAGGGTTGCGGGTCTGCGGGTGGGATTACAGTAACAATTTTTACTCATTACCATTGACAGCAACATTGCCCGACAACAGTGCTCTAACTCTGTGTATCATCTGCTTTAGTTGCAGTGTCCTGCCAACAGTTTTACATGTGTCTCTAATAATGGTCGTCTGTGGGCAAAATTCTTCTTGGGCTGCAGGTTGTTTTTTTGTAGTATTACCATTGTTAGCCACAGGGGCTAATTGGCAGCAAGGCTGACTGGTTAGCTCTTTTATCCAGCTTGTTTTAATACATTTATGGTGTGTACGCAAAAGGACGCAGGTGAAACAAAACGCATTCCTGGCTACAGTTTGACACAGTTTTATTCATTCTCAGTTGTTGGCGGTAACACACCAGGAAATGGAGCAATGAGCAAAAGCTGAGGAAGAAGACTGCTAGCTAGAAATCATGGATGCTAACAATGCAAAAAATAAGCTTTGCAAATATGAGGCAGGAAATGCATTCAGCACATTCTTAATTTTTAAGGAGACACAGAATGCAAGACACACTCATTGTGAACATACAAGAAAACTCAACAGAGTACCTTTTAAGCTAAGATGACTAGTAGCAGAGACAGACAGGAGGTAATTTCTATGGTGAAAGAGAGGTGATTCGCATGTGTCAAACTAGTCGGGCAGACCAATGACAGTATTAGAAGAGAGGCAATCCAGCTGTCACAATAAGAGCCTCAAGTTTGTCAGAATGTGGAGACCAGATCTAACTTTGACTAGAAGCCCTACATTTTTAGTCTGGCTGACTAAAATATTGATAGGTGAAGACAGTTGGTGTCAAAATACTGAAATCCTGCTGCTTGTGAAAACCTTGTTTTCACAGTTTAGGGAACATTTTCCACAATATCCCATGATAAATACAGTAACCTATGCATTTTTCATCATGTTATGATTTAAGTATGTTTTACTATAGCACTTGAAACTGTCTCTTGTGTCACCTAGTCTCCAAGGGATACTCATATTGCTTCTGAAAAAACCATATGGCATGTGGCTGGAGTTCTTCAACATACTGTAGCAGGTGGACAAAATACTTTCTTCCACTGATGCAAAGACGTGAAGGGTCAGGCTGTGTGCCAGTGGTGCTTTCACATTCCAGATGATTGGAATACCTTTCTTCACCTGGACACTTGCACAGCTGTGACTCTGTAGCTGCTAGACCTGTAACTCCCCTCCCCTCCCCCTCTCTCTTCTCCTCTCCTCTCCGTGTGACCGTGTGGTCCTCTGGAGGCCAAGAGGAAAGCAGTAGTATGTGTAGCGTGACGGCGTTTGCTTTTAAGTCATTACTAGCATGTGAGCATTGTCATTGTGACCATGTTATCACGATGACCCTAGCATTTAGCTTAAAGCACTGCAGTGGCTAACCTCTCGGAGCTGCTATAATGGTAGCATGTCAACAGCTGAAGGTAATTTACTTACACATGGAACCATGTTGTAAGCAAATAAAGGATTAATGGTAGGTTTTTGTTCATGTTTGATTAAAGAATGTAGCAGGTTATGTCAGCATGAAGACTGGATTTACATTTTTTTTACTGTCATAAATTATTTTTTATAAAGCTGAAGCTGTGTGTGACTGTTTCAGTCTTGTAACCACCGGCTGTAACAAGTCACCATTGTTCCTTTATTTGCAGCCTTCACAGCTGGCAAGCATATAACTTGCGCTAAGCTAGTTTTTACTTGTTTATCTTCACATTTATTCCCTTTATTCACCAACCAAATCAGTTACTGCATGGAGAAAAAAAGGAGGGTTTTTTACAGGCATGCGAATGAGTAATTTGCAGGCTCTATCAAGTCCTCTCTGCTAAAATCAGAGAGTAAATAGGGGCATTCCTCACATAGCTCCATAGCCATAATGTGGAGATTAATGTGTTTGTCTAAAAGTTGCGAGGGGATAGAATTTAGAGTAACAAATCTGGCCAAAAAGCTGCAGTCTTCTTGTCTCAGAGAATCCTAAGCCAGCGTTAGGAACATTTCACTAAATCCAAAAATAGATGTGGTATTGGCCCATACTTATTCTTCAGCCTTACTCCCACACTGCTGCTTGATCTACTTTGTGTCTCATTTGGCCAATTGGGGCCCATTGTTTTGATGCTTTTAACTCAGGACTTTGTGAGAAGATAGAGGCATTGTAAGGTGGTGTAATCCCAGTGGCTGTCAGGATAATATCAACTTGGCTTTTAAGGCTTTTTAAGAGACTGGCACTTAGACACTGGGTTCTGTGCCAGGGTCTGGCAGTCTCGACAGGTAGTAATTTGACTGGTAAATGTGTCATTATAGCCATTGTAGAAGTTTGGGCCAGACAGGGATAGGGAAAGAGGGGGAGGAGGAGAGTGACAGAATAAGAAGGGAGGGCGGGATGGTGAATGCTTCAGAGATAGGTTTCAGAGATAAAACGGTAGAATAAATGGACAGATGGAAGACGAGGCTTGACAGTGGACAGGCTAAGATGGCCTAAACATGTAAAAAGTCTGAAAATGTCACAAAGTTGTGACTCCAGGTTGCTCAACTTTATAGAATGCTGTCTTTCTCTCGTTCTGCCTCTGTTAGCTTTTGCAAAGTGTGGGTGGTCCCTTCAGTGATATACACACAGTTACATTTCTATGGCATACTGAGGGCTTTTTCTGCAAACCGCAGGCTTCCTCTTCTGTCCTACGCCTGATGTTCTCCCATGTGGAGACAAGACAATGTGGCTGTTGCTCTGTTCAGTCTTGCATTCATTGAACTGCCCTATTCATACATCAGATATCAGCATGAAAAATAGAATTATCTCAGGTGTATTATTCTTGTAGGATCTTGTATATATGATAATTTTGTTGACAAAGCTACTTTAATTTAATTTAAATGACATGTTTTTAAATGATCTATGACAAAATGAAAATGCAGTTCTCTCTGCTGCATAAATCATGCATTATTTGCGACAATAACTGTATATTCTTCCTTGCTTGCGTTACTAATAACTTTGTCTCCCTTGGCATCGCTGGTTCTAGGAAATATGTGATTAGACTGGTAATGTTTGGAGGCCTTGTCTGCTTTAGTTATTGCTCTCATTTTATCTTAATTAAGTTTGTATGAATGCCCCCCCCCCATTTCACAAATGACACTAAGCATGCATCTTAACATAGACAGAGAATTCTTGTGGTATTTAAAATATCTCTCCCTCCTCCAAGCCACCAAGGCTTTAACAGTGTAATAGTGGGGAGACAAGGCTATGTTTACTGTACAGACTCACGGGGGGGAGGAGACTGGGTGAAAAGATGCAGAGGGGCAGAAAAGTTTAGAGGATCCCTTGGAATTATGGTTTCTTTCAGCATTTCTCTCCCGTCTGTGTGTTTTTCTTGTACATGTGTACATCTGCAAGTGCTCGTTTGCATGCTTGAGTGTGAATGCATGCACACAAATACTGCACCTACATGCTTGTGTGCATGCATACTTATATACAGATGTCCATGTAGAAAAGAGGCCCTCTTTGACCCCTCTTGTATGGGACTGTAAGATGAAAGAAAAGGCAGGCAGAAAACAGGCTTATAACACACAGGAAGCCGGGCTCATGTGCCGAGTCATGTCCTGGAACAGAGCTCTGACATGTAGGTAAACAACACAGGAAAAGTTAGCAGTAGAGATAGGGAGAGAAGGAGAGACAGGATGGACGCTGGAGAAGGGAGGGAGGGGGTAAGGCTGAGGGAATGAAGGAAGGAGGTCACTGAGGGATGGAGGGAGGGACAACTTGCAGGGAGAGAAGGGAACAGGCATTTGCTTTTTCTGTCAGCTGAGGCCGGACTGTGGGAGACCATTACCAGACGTTGTTGCATTGTGTCTCTGCTTGGAGAAGACATTGTGAAAAGCTGGTATGGTGTGAGGGGAAATACATTGTTTGAAGGCTAATTCAAGGTATGACAGTCATAGTTCTTCCTTTTGTCCTACTGAACTTTGAAGCGTCTTTTTTTCTGCCACTGTTGCTTTCCTACCAATGAAGTATTTGAACATGACTTTATTCAGTGTCTTTTTATTATGTCATGCTTCTTTGTCTTGTTCCCTCAACGGCTCAGCTAGCATCTGTTTACTCTGCTCCGGAGTACATTAGATGTTGCTGGTGGTTTAAGCGGGGATCTTAGATGTATGATGGGAGGCTCAGCAGCTCCTGGGTGGTCTCAGTCCTCACTACACTGCCAGTCACATACCCTTGCGGGGTATTTTTAGTGAGAGTTGCTCTTAACTGATTGAGTTAACATCCTGTGGTGGCTTCTCCTTCCTCTTTCTGTCTCTGGTCTTCTTTCATTTTCTGCCTCATTCCTCTGCTTTTCTACCTAAGTTTGTGTGCAGAGATCTCATCCAAGCTGTTGTCACCTTGGGCTGAGGCTTGCATACAAAAAAATGTGACTACCCGCTGTGTGGATGGATGGAATGTACAAATTTCAGTCCTGGTTGATTTGGCAAACATCATGCTTACAGGTGGTTGTCACAAGTTTAATAGCAGTTAAATATAACACCAAATACTCACTGAGCAGCTACTTAACTATTCTTGTTCTTTGCAAAAATTGAAAATGATGAAATACTGAAAACATGCCTACATTGTTCTGTGGACGCAGTTTTTATGATTGATCACTGGTAGTGCAAACCACGGTGAGGAATGCACTGTTTCCCCTGTGGCTGCAATAAAAGCCACCCTGTGTTACGCCACATAAATGCTTTTAATGTGAAGCAACAGAATCAGGATGTTCTATTTGCATTAGCAGTGACATAGAGCTGATACGGGAGACTGATCAGTAAACAGTGAGGTTGACATCAGTGAGGTAACTCTTGAATTCAGTATCATTTCATGTAAATCATTGAAGGTTTTGACTCAGTTTGACTGAACCAGTATTTCTGCCCTCTCAGGACACTTACATAAATGTTCTTGTCTTTCTTTCCTCGCTTCCTTCCTGAAATTGAGTAAATTAACATGTTTGTGTTTGATGATGTCATCCCTCAGGGCACTATCATGGAGGAAATGGACTTTGAGCGGCGCCGGGAGCTGAGGAGGCAAAAGCGGGAGGAGATGCGCCTGGAGGCCGAACGGTTAGACCCATTTGGTTGTTTTTCATTCGTGTCTGCTTATTAGTACTCCAGAATGTTCCAACTCATTCTCTTGCAAAGCAGGAAGTGTTTAACTCCTCCAAAGTTGATTCATTTGTAGTTGCAGCCACAGAACACCTGCAGTCCAGAGGGGGCAACGTTGCCTTCCCCAAAGATCTTACTCCTTAGGCTGTGTGAAGCTGAGGGAGCTGGCTGTGTTGTGTAATGAAGCTCTGGTTTTCAAAGCACAACCTCGTTTGACGTCCATGCCAAGTTGGAACAGCCCTCCTATAGGTCTGCAAAAACATCGCTCAGCCGATATTGCCCCCCCACCCCCTCTCCAATTCAAGCTACAAGAAAAAAAGTTTGATAAGAAATCGGATAAGCAATGTGATGACCTTTAAGTGGGAATGTTCAATCGTGCCCACCCTCCCTCTTTTCAATTTTCTCTCCCAGATACCGTGGCCTTGTGAACTCTCTTTGATTCAGTGGAAGAAATTGATTAAACTAAAGTTCATTTCAACAAATTGATTGAGTGGTAACACGCCAAGTGCAGTAATCAAGAATAGTAAAAAGGGGGTTTTATTGTGAGAACTTAGAACATAGTGTGCCAAGGAGACATTTTATGGGCCCTTTTCACAAAAGTCTCTTAATCTGTGCTGCAGCCCTTCCAATTAAGGATGAGGGTTGATCTGGATGCAGATACTGGCCAAGGTCACTTGCCTGTTTGATGTATCTGTGAGAAGAGTTTTATTAGAGCCAGTTACTCCATCACTGAAGAAAAACAAGCTGACACAGGTCTGACCACTGCTGAATACATAGATGTTTCTCTCTGATAATTCTTTTTTATGACACAAAGTATACGTGAGTAGCATTTAGCTTAAGCGATGAACAAGCCTCTTTGCTCAAGGTAAAATAGCATTTCTTGTATAAAGGAAAATGCAGTCTCTAAAACTGTGCACATCATCCACAACAGTGAAGGACATATACTAGGTAATAAAATTCAAGGTTAGGTCATCCATCCAGACATTGAAAATAAAGTGCCTGCCAGCTTGTGTGTGTCAAATGGATGGTGCAAAGTTTATTTTGAATTTAATGTTTGTTTTGTAGTGAATAATATGGTAGTGAATAAAGCCTGACTGATACCTCTACATGACCAATAATATTGCTCAATAGCTTATCAGAGATATATGGTATCAGTATGTATGTCAGCCAATAAGTAACAAGAGTTTGCAACTCAGAAATGCTGAATGATTGTGATAGTTTAAAAACACTGTCACCATTACATATCTTGGTCACAATTCTACTGTGCATCTTTTGGCATTCGTTTTCAGATGCTTTGGGGGCAATGGAACAAGCTAAACATGGATATACTTGACAACATGTTAGCAAGCTACACTTTATATATAGATACAGAGCAGCATTATTAATTTGAAGTAATTTTCAAAGTCAACTATTCTCTCTCTTTTAGCTCTGTTTTGGTTTCCACCGACGCCTAAAGGAAATATCTGGCTCTTTAGCGGCTAAATGCTATTCTGTGGTTCACCAGCTAGTGTCTTTTGTCCACTTTGTCTTTTTATAACTTGCTCCTGGGCAGGTGGGTTTATCAGAGCTGTTTTGCTGGAAACTGCTGCCTACTCCAGCTAGAAACGAGGCTGATGAGATCGGAGGTAAGCTGAGGGGAAATTCAGAGTTGTGTGATAAGTCTCACATTAAGTTTCACATTACACGTAGTAATTTCATATGTTGGTAATAAAAATAAATTGATTAGTGCAGCTTTAATAACTAAATCCTTTTTATACTAACAAAAAATATCGGCTGATATGTCATACATATTTCTTTATCTCGAGAAGTGTGGTCGGAATGAAATATGACCTTACTCATTCAAATATGAATTTACTCGTTCAAATGCCGTTCCTGCTTATGTAGCTACTCTATCTACAGCCTTTGTATGTTGAGAATGATTTTTGGTATCATTATAGGGCATAGTCCCTATATATTCTGATGTTGTTTAATAGTTATGCAGTGTTCTCCTTCTTGGCATCTTTTCTGTTTTTTTTTAACCTCCTTTAGACTTTTATGCCTCATTTCCCTAGATGCACTCTAAATAGCTGATTGAAGTGAAGGTTAACGCCATTGTTATGTTTCATAGCTTAAAACTCCCATAAACCCCCTGCTGCTAGAATTATTTGTGCAGTTTTGGAGTGTTTATGTTACACGGAGAAGATGGAATTTGGCAGAAAATGTAGACTAAGAAGGGCCGACAGAGGGAGGATATGAGGGCTGACTGAGTGAGAGAGAAATGGGCCAAGAGCGAAAAAGAGTAAGAGTTGTAAGCCCCTTCGACATTGACATTTTCAGCTCGGCGGGAGTTTGTTCGTGGCTGTTTATTTGGTCTGGGCAGCAATAATTCAGCTGGCAGGCGACACACCGCTCCTGTTATTGATAAGAGATTACATCTCTACATTGTTTCCATTTCTGCCAATATATTGAAACAATCAATATTTACATGCCCCTCTTGGTTAAACTAGTCAAAACCATATGTTGTCTCATTGGCCTGCTTCCATTCAACCATCACTGAGCACGCTGTGAGAAGATGGAGAGTGCAGGGAGAGTGTGGGACCATATAATAACGGGTGTAGGAATGCCAAATTCCTGGCTATTATAAGTGTTTACTGGCCAGGTCTCCATGAGCTGTTTCCTACATGCTGGGACAGTGAGTTTGTCTGTGTGTGTATGATCCCACAGTCTGTGCAACTGTGCTTATGCTGGGGCATGCGTGCGCTATGCACGTGCTTGTTAGTGTGTGCATGTGTGCATACAAGGGGTTAGGATGAGTGCATGCAACCAGTTAACCATGCGGCTGTTATCTTTAGTGTGAGTTTGGATCAGCATCAGGTGATGAATGTTTGACAAGCTCCATTCACTTTTCTGAACTACAACTGAGTGTATGTGTGCAAGCTTGTGTGTGTGGAGGGAGTACAGCCAAGCCTTCCCTGTTCTGTCTCACATCAGCCTCAGTTATAGTCGTAAGAAAATGATTGTTGACATAGAGATGCTCAATAGGCTTCAATTCACTTCTTGTTCTGTTCAGTAAAGCCACACACATATTTTTCTGCTCTCCTGAGGTTTCCTCACACTCTCTCATGCACTGCAGTTCCCCTATCCATATTGTGCGTCAATGCTATAGTATGTTTCTGTTCAATGAAATTCAGTCACACAGGAATGTCTCAACTGCTTTCCCCCCTACCTATCGAAGAGAACACATGGATGTGGACTTTTCCCAGTCAATTCAGTGACCAAATCTGCTTCAGCTAAAAATAGTCTGAGCTGGTAGCACTGATAGGACGCATACTTCACAAAATAGCTGTTGTTACTGCCTGCTAAATCCAGCTAGAGCAGTTCATTGTCCCAGGTTTAGCGTTAACAGAATATTTACACCTTGCACATAGATAGATGGTCTTGCACGACCACAGTGGTGAGTCATCACTGCTGTATGTTAGACCGTTAAAGGAATAGTTTGACTTTAGAGATTTAGATAAGAGGAAAATTTGAGTCACTGCACCCGGCCAAGAAAAATAGTCCTGCACAGTACAACCACAACTTGTCGTGCTTTCAGTCTGCATGCTAAGCTAAGATAACTGTCTCTTGGCTGTAACTTCATATTTGTTGTACAGACATGAGAGTGGTATCGATCTTCTCCTCTAACTCCTGGCAAGAAAGCAAATAAGCACATTTCCTTAAATGTCAAACTATGTTGAATGTAAGTTATTTAAGCCTTTGCTGAATGTACAGTGTTGATGTTGGAAAAGACTTGAAATTTTTTCTTTGATGTCCTTTTTGGGAAGTGTTTATTTTTGCCATTTCACTCTGTCTCCTCCTCCTTGTCTTTCTTGTCACACTCCATCTCCTCCTCTTATTCATTCTTTGTCATCCCCTGGGTGTCACTGTCTTTCCTCGCCTTCTCCCTATCGTTCTGCTCTCCCGCTTTCTCCCCGGGCCCCATCCTTCTCCTCATCTTCTTCCTCTCTCTTCTCTTTTTCAGCCCTTTGTTCTATTTATTCTTCTCTTTATTCTCACTCTCTTCCTTCTCTTTTTTAATCCAAAACCACCTCCTCCTCTTACTTTCACATCTTCTGTCTGTTCTTACGCTTGCTTCTCACTTTTGATCTTGCTCTTCCACTTACATTTTCAAATCCACGTCCTTCTCCTCTGCCTTCTCCCGCTCCGCGTCTCTCTCCCCCTTTCTCCCTCCGCCATACTCCTCTTCCTACACTTCACTCTTGACATGTGTGCTGGCCCCTCCCCACTAAGAGACCAGGAAGGGCAGAGGAAATAAACACCCATCCTCCGTGAATGACCCATGCCAAACAATCCCTGCCCCGGGTGAATGGACCACTCCAAACATGGCCCGGTACTGCATCGTAAACCTTCGGTTCTGACAGGAAAGGAGAGGGAGACACAGATAAAGGGAGATAGGGAGGGAGAGGCTGAGCCACGTATGTCAGCTTCTAACACATCACCATCAGCTTGGATAGAAGTTAAGCTAAATTTGCGTATTTTTTTAAAGCCCAATTTTACTTTCACTCTCCACAAGTACAAGTGTACACTTAATTAATGTTTTATAAGCACGCTACTCTGTCTCATTCATCTCTGAATAAGAATAAATGTGGTCTAGGGGAATTCTGTCACAGCTAGCATTGGGTATTCTTGGATTAGACCCAGCAGAGCGCAGGGTGGGGAAGAGAGACAGACGGGGTACGTTGTGGTTCTTTGGGCCGGCAGTAGGAAGGGAAATAGTCCAGGGAGGCCAGCGTGGGAATGGGTCAGCATTTCTGACAGCATAAGCAGAGCCCCCACCCTCTCCATCCCGTCCTTCTCTCCCCTCCCCTCTGTTCACAGCAGCTTTTCTTTTCTATCTCCCTCTCTGCTCTCCTCCCTCCCTTCCCTCCGTCGCTCTTGAGGAGGGGTGAAGAAGTCTTTTCTCATGGGCTTTTCCCAAATTGTTTTCACTGACATCTCTGAGATATTTCGCTGTAAAGAAAATATTTGGACATATTTCTCCCTAATAGGCTCGCTGATGGCGACGCTTTGTGTGTCTGTGCGGTCCACGCTGAGAGTTGCTTAGTGAGTGCAGGAGCCTGCTTTACTGTACTATGCAGCATGTGAAGAAAAAAAGAGGACTGCACATGTCTAACTGGACTTGTAATTTCCTTTTTAGCTGCATCATAGGTGTCACATTTAAAACTAAATGTGTAGGGTCCATATTAGCTGTCAGTCAAAAGTGTGATTTCCTTACATTCTGTACTTGGCCACCCAAGAAAAGGGCATCTGTTGCATACTATGTTCTGACAGACACCCATACCTGAAGTTTATAACTGCAGCTGCACATCATTCTGTGCAGGATAAAATCAGCAGATTACTCGTTTTTCCATTATAGTGCACGCCCTTTCCTTTCCCGTTTTTCATTTCCCACTCTTTATCCTCACTCTCTATTTCACTTGCTGTTTTTTTTTACCCTCCTTTTTTTCTGTCCCTACCCCCCGGTCCACCCCTCCCCATATTTCTGTGGCAGTATGCTGATAGAGTTTGGGGCCTAAGTAAGGAAAGAGATATGAAATCAGGGCTTTGGTTGTGAACGCAGCTCTAGCCAAGGCCGTGATTGACAGGAATGCTAATTCAGCTTTTAGGAGTTTGTTCTTCTCTCCTACTGAGGAATCTTTAACCCTAAGATTGTAGTCGGTACCGCCACCAAGGACTCTTTTGTTCCATTTTTAGTTGTTGTCGTTTTCCTCTTTCTCATGACATTTGGTGCTGTTTCTGGGATGGTGCAGTCCTTCGGGAGTTAAGCCAGTTGTTTCGCTTTTTTTCCTTCTTCACAGAAACAACATAACACTCTGGCATTTTAAATAGGAGTTAATATAGTTTCTGCTGCAGGGGAGCTCAGTTGACGTTGACGGAATATATGAATGTGATTGAAAAATATTTGTGAAAAAAGTATTTATTTAAAGCAAGACTACTTAACTTTTAAAACACATTCTTCTTCTTACAAATAAATGTTCTCAAGTAATATGTTCACTTCTATACTCAGGGTCATTAGTTCATTTTGGCTAATGTTTGCAGACTTAAGATAGATTTTGTTCTTATTCAGTTTCCTGCCTTCATGGATTTTTTTCTTCTTGTGCTTTGTTATGCTACATTTTGGCAAACACCATTACATATTATCATTGTAACTTGTGGCCACAGTGGCTTGTCTTCAGCAAAAGCTGCTTAGGCTAGCTTTAAGGCTGAAAAGACTTATTTTCTACCCCTAAAGATGCACATATGTAAAGCATTGCCTGACGTCACTGATATCACTGGCCCATAGTTCCAGCTTGGGCGTTAACAGATTAATCTGTTCTGTTATGACAACATTCCTCATCTGAGAGAAAGAAATGGGAGGCATTGGGGAACGGGGAAAGGGAAGGAAAAGAAAGAAAGAAGGAAACTGTTGTTCACAAGCTGTAAAATTTAACATAAACCCAGGCAGCTTTAGCTCGGCTCACCACACATGTTGCAATTAACATGCAATAGCACGCTTCGCTGGCAGACCTCAAAGGCTGCGCTGTGATGTTAGGTAGCTAGGCATGTGGTAAGCAGTGGGAGTGTAAAGGTCAGTCGGGGCAACACAGATCAAGCATGGAGCTGAGTTCATAGATGTCAGGTGGCCAGAAACACAGCAGTTTGGGAGCTGATTTAGAAGAATTCTGTCTCTGGTACTCTTGCACTGTTAGATATCCTCAGTTTATGGTGCTTTAATGTGTAATACAGTATCAAATATACTTTACTTTTTGGGTGTAGCCTCTTTCCCTAAACCTGTCTACTGCTATTTCAGTCAGATATCCTGAATTTGCCAGATTGACTTTGGACCAGACCCAGAAGAAAGGCCTCAACTTGTTGCTTTCAATCAAATTTAAGCACATAAATATACAGTAGCTCATGAGATTGTGAACAATAGAGTTGTGTTGATGATCGCAGCCGCACCCTTTACTTAACCCACTGCATATAAAGACATGCTTAATATACTGCATGTCTACTTTGGATTTCGCTCTATTCAGGATGTGGGTGGTTTGTAGGTGTTGGCATTGTTTTGTTTTTATAATGGATTTATCTTTGTTAAAAGCAGTGCACGATAGAGAGACTAGAAGGAAGAAATTCTCAAAGTCTTTGTGTCTAATTTAAAAAAAAAAAAGACGTTTTTACATATGATATTTTAGACATTAACGTACATAATCTTGGTTCATCTACTTTATGCTTGACCAGTTGTGCATAGTAGTATGAAAGAAACACCCCCGAAAGGGGAACTGTTTTACTCTGTTGATATATTAAGGGGTGGAGGTTTTTTTCTAATTATATACACGCATGCATTCTTAGGTTGTAAAAAAAAAATAAAGTTAAAGTGATATTTGTGTTATCATAGATGTATTGTCAAATCTGAGCATGTAGCAAGAATTTTATTAAAACAAGGAGCAGGATCCAAGAGGCAATATCTTAAAGCCACCTCCACCTATTTTTAGCAGAAAAAGATTGAACCACAGTTTGCTTACTTCTCTTTAAGGAAAAATTTGACACTTTACAAAATACACTTTTTCTTTTCTTGTTGAGAGTTAGATGAGAAGATTCATACTACTGCCATACCTATCTATTACACAGGATACAGGTACAGCCAGCACCTGGTTAGCTTAGCTCAAAGATCAAACATACAAGCTGAATAAACCAAGATACGAAGTATTAATTAATGGGTTTTAGAGGTGCTGGTAGTCACTTTTGTTTTTTTGTTTTTTCAGAAGAATTTGCAAGGAAATGATGAAGTGTATTTCTTTTTAACTGGGACGGTGATATTCAAAACCTAAGCTTATGTCTCGAATTGTATTAAAACAAGAAACAGGATCTTTAAAACAAAGCTCGCTCTGCCTATGTCAGCACAAAATACGGCTTAAAGTAGTTTTGACACAAGAGATTTTTTAACTTCAGATTGTTAACTCAAGAAATATGGGATTTATAGGCTTAATGTGGTGTTAAATTCCTTGTACAAATATAAACTTTTAAGGCTAGTGGTTATTTTCAAGTGCACAAAGTCTCATACCCACACACCTCTCCAGTTTGCTCTGTTCCAACGCTTACCAGACTACCGTGCGCACTGTTTCTTTGGCTCTCTCTTATCCCCAGCCAAGCCATGTCTCCAGACTGAGTTTTTATCAGCTCGCGAAAGCTGCAGCCACGATAAGAAGTATTGGTTGTTGCACAGCTGACAGGTCAGCTTGATAGGAGTGGGGGGGGGGTGCTGGACAAATCTCCCAGGTTTGGTCACTATGATGATTACAGTCCAATTTTAAGAATCGTTCCCTTTGTAGTTTCTAACTGTGAAACTAAATTGAGCAAAAGGGGGAAAAGGTGACAGGTTGAAAGTCAAAAAAATGTCTCTCTTTGTTCCCTTACTCTTTATTTCTCTCTTCTGTTGTCTCCTACAGGTTGGCGAGGAATGATGATGATGATGAGGAGGCAGCCCGTGAGAGGAGGCGCAGGGCACGCCAGGAGAGGCTGATGAGCAGGGAGATTGAGGAGCCTAGCGGACAGTCAGACAGTCTGGTCATGACCAACAGCCACAGGTGACACACGTATTACAACACAGGCGCCATCTGTGACTAATATATAGTCTGCTGACTACTTCGCTCTCAGTTTTTGGTCCTGCTAAAGAGGCTAAAGAGCAACAGGAAAGAGGGAGAAAAAAAACTGTCAGTGTCATACCCTGTCATACCAAAATGAATGGTAATTTTTGAAACACTGTGTTGTTTTCAGACAGAAATAGACCAAAGCGGCTGTTGAATTTCTAGCTGGCAACTGTCAATTTTACTGGCTGGAATAACTATTTCTGTCTAATTCTATTAGCTGTAGCTAGCTACCAAACATTAGCTCCCTAACTTGTTTGAAAACTCTTGCTAATGTTTTAAAATTAGAAAGAGATTTTAAATGTCCACTTAATGGCTACACTTGTGATATTGTGCCAAAATACTTAATCATACTGTTATTGTGCTCTAACATGACCCTGTTTGGCTCCTTAGCTTAGGTACATGGTCGAGTTTTCACTTTTCACGTTATAATAGAAAAGGCTTTTGGGGTGAAGACTAACTAATCAACGTGTTTGGTAAATGAGACATCACAGGTTTCTAAAGTAACGTTGGCTGGGGTTGCTGGAGTGTACAGTAAACTTAAGCTAAAAAAGAGCAGGACAGATGTTAACATTCATACTCCTAAAATCCAGGACGAGCGTCCACACACTGAGGAAACGTAGTCTTTTTCTCAACCCCAGAAAATAATGTTAGTTAATGATTGGAAGGAACACTCGTTAACTACTGTAGGTAGTTAGCTGGACATGATTGCTAACATTTGCAGCTTACACTAGAGCAGACACACTGTTTAATCCATTTCTCACACTTTTGCTGTTGTGCTGTTGTTTTGCTCTTGTGTTTTTGGTTTTGTAAAAGTACGAAACAAAGATGCCAGTCTCCAAAATCTTTAGATGCAGAGTCTCTGCTCTTTTTACAGCCCTATGTACACCACTTCAACATGTGGAGAAATCCAGAGCTTAACGGGCCAGCTGTGTCTAGTTATGGCGGCTAAGATGACATAATATTGTAATACTGTCAGGTGTTGAATGATGAAATTCAGTAGAGTGGCATTTCTTTTTGCGTCCTTCAATTTAAGTCAACCAATGCAAGAATTAAACTCCACTTTCTACCAAGTACCAGCTGTCAATATGACAACCAACTCATGATCTCATACCTATCCATCAGAAAGACTGCCATAGGAACAAAGGGGCTGAATATCCATTTCTATGCAGTATAAGGCCATGAGATCAATCGTCTTGGCCGCAGTGGAAGTGGTGGGTTGCTCTGACATCTAGCAACACAGACTCTGCTTTGTGGTCATGAATGTTTCCTCGCTATGAGCTCAGAGGTACATCCTGGGCCAGTCAAACAACAAGGCGATTGTGCAGGAGGACGCTGAGACAGGACCTAGTGTTGGACCTAGACTGGCCATTGTTGATTGTGTAGATGCAAGGATAATGTTTGCCAGACTTTTAGGTCTGAATATTTTGAGCCATGCTATTTGGAGCAAGGTGGATCAATGTACAGTTGGTATTTGATGGACTGAAAGAGAAATTTATGATAAATACATGCACTCAGTCGGTCCACCACTTTGGTCCAGACTTAACTTTATCAACTATAGGACTGTTAGATGGATGGCCATTATACTTTTTAAAGATATTCATGGCCCATAGAGGATGAATGACTTTGGTAATTCATTGACTTTTTGTCTAGTGCCACCATCTGGTTCATATTCATGGTTTGTGGTAAAATGTCTCAGTAATAATTTGTCATATTGCCATGACATTTGGCGTCGATATACAAATTGAGGATGAACTGTAATAACTTTGGTGATCCCCTGACCTTTCATCTAGCACCATTGTCAGGTCAAAATTTCAGCTGTCCGATACTTTATGACCAGATACCTGCGAAACAATTCCTCTGTTTGCTGATTAGCAGACATTAACATGCTAACATTTGCATGATGCCGAACATGGTAAACATTTCAAGTTACACATCAGCATGTTAACATCGACTTTGTGAATATGTTAGCATGCTGACCTTTGCATTTAGCTGAAAGCATTGCTGTGCTTGAGGTGCTAGCATGGCTGTAGACTCTCAGTCTTGTTTACATAGTAGTACTTTGGTATAGCTGCTATCTGAGTGAGTGTAAGCAAAAGAACTATTGAATCAAGGCAAAAAATGAAGCCCAGACCTGAAATCCAAGAGACATTTACTGATTTTCTGTTTATTTTAAGACCTGACCAATAGTTTGTGGTGAAGATCTGTCAATACAGCCAATTTTCAGCATTCTCCACATGCTGGCTAAATCACTGACCATAATGTGGTAGCCACTCTCGATAAACTTTGATTTCCTTTAATAGGATTTTTGTCTTTTTTGAAACCCAGACAGAGTGTGCTTCAATATTCACACTCTTTTAGCACATTTCTTTGGTATCAGTCGCCAGTGTAAGTCATTCATTGTCCTTTTCAAAGCACCATACTCATGCTCATTCAGCATCACCCCTGCTGCACATTACACGTTACTCACAAACTGCGAACTGCTAAAAATTAAGAGTCTCTTGCCACTAAACCTGATGAATGAATGAAACTATTATAGGCCTTGATCAAGGTCATCTCATTGGTAACAGGAGATAATAAGATGCATTCACTTTCCCTGCCCACATTTCCCACATTTTTTTAACAGCTGACTTTTGTTGTTCTGACCTCAAGCTCCTTTTTCATTAGAGACCACACAGTGAAATGTTTGTCTCCTCTGTCTTCTCCTAGTGTGACAGAGACTGTGAGCAGCTCTTTCGGAGGTGGTGGCGGAGACGACGAGGAACAAGCCCTGCAGGAGCGCATGGCCAAACGCGAGGAGAGACGGCAGAAACGCATGAAGGAGGCACTGGAGAGACAGAGGCAGCTGGACCCAACTTTGACTGAGGACAACAACGGCAGAGCCATGGAGAAAGACAACGCAGAAGAGGAGAGGCCATCCTCCTGGCGTAGGGGCCGTTACCGTGACAATGAGGATGAAGAGGAGAAGACGGAGACATACAGCTCTAGGAGAGAGGAGAAGGAGCAAGAGGAGCCGGAAGAAGAGGCTGCTCCTGAGGGTGGAGAGGAAGCAGAGGAGGGTGGAGATGATGACGAGGAGCAGAAAGTGGAAATGGTGGAGGACAAACCAAGAAGGTCTTACTTGAGAGATCAGGTGGGTCACCAGTTCGTTCTTGTTCATTTGTTTTAGCCATTGATTGTATTTTTGTAGCTGACAGTCCGTGAAAATGTGGTACTTGTTTCTCTAGGAATCAACTGAAGAACCTAACATTCAAAATAAGGTATGGGAATTGATTTATTGACTTCTTAGCGCACACCCTTGAGTCACTCACTGACCTTTCTTTCAAAGAACTGCTACAAACCTTTTGTCATAGGTACTCGCTGAAGAAGAAACACATTCAGTAGTCAGTGAGAGTTCAAACCAGGCCAATTCAACATATTCAGAGGCTGAGGAGGATGCAGTAGCTTCAGAGGCTGGAGAGGTACCCGAGGATGATTATGTAGATTTTGCATCAGACAACAGGTCTATGACACTCAGACATGGCACAGAAGAGGACAATGAGGTATCTGAGATACTGCACTCAGAGGATAATGAGGTATCATACATGTGGTAAGATTTTCAGTAGAGGTGTGATGCACAGCACAGAAAATCTCTCCGGGTAACTTCAGTGTCTGGATGCATCTTTGAGGAGATGTGTAAACAGAATTCTCTCGAGAACAAGCCACAAATAACACTCTTAATAAGGCTATCTTGTTGACTATGAGATTTATGTCGGAGCCAGACGCTGAAATTGCCCAGACACCTCGTGTCGTCACAGCGTGGTTTGCACCATTTGCAAACGTGTCGGGAACTGAGCCTACATTTTGTGATGTGTGGTTGCAGTCCTGCAGTCAGATGTTTGATTAGGTTAATGCTATGCCTCACAGAGTGGTCACTGTGTTTTCTTGCATGTCTTCCACCTCAGCCATGAGAGCAGCAACACTTATTACACTGACTCCACTCCAAAAACTCACTGTAGCAGAGAAACATCATGTCATTTAAAATGATCAGTGCATTTACTGCAAGGGGACATTATAAGGAGATCATTGAGCCATCATGTCGTGTATACTTCCAGGCTGGTGTTTTACACAAGGCTTTTTGGGCTCGTTTTAGAAGCCCTAAAATTAGAAGCTTACAGAAATGTCCAAATAAAATAAAACTTTTGTAACTTTTCTAGTACATTAGAAATTACCAAAATATAAGGTCAATGGCCCAATGAACTACAAGTCACAAACTTGTCCAAAATAATCTGTTGCAGTTCAGTGTGTTTTAAAAAGTCTACGTAAGCCTGTAATCTCTATTAATGCATTAATAAAGTATTCCATTTATCACGCAACCCATTAGCCTTGCCTCCCAATCTCTTCTCTACCACAGTTGAAGTGAATAATTGCCGCCTTGATTTCTTGTGTATCCTTCTCTTATACAAACACAGCACCCTTATAAACTAAGCATTTCATTTTGTTGTCAGGTCTGTCTGACCTCTTTTGGCAAGAGCCCTTCTCAGTTTCTAAATGCCCTTGTGTAAACAGTGCTCAAAGACACTTAGCGTTCCTTGGAACTTTCCCTGTTAAGATAAAAACATTTCTTATTTCTTATTAGTAATAATAGTGTGATTTGTTTTCTTCGCTACTGACATGTGCCTGCTAAATCTCAAATTGTTGCAAAAGATCTAATTACAGTGAGTAGGTCCACCAGCTCAGCCTATATCATGTTCAAATGCACTCTCTGGCCAATAGCACCAATAGTAAGACAAATGCACTCTGTGCTCTTTGCTACAGCTTGATAATATATGGTGCTTTGACTGGCAGTGCACACAGTGGGCCTGTAATGGACACATAATGATTATAATTGACAAGACTTGAATCATGTTTTTGATGATGGTTAACAGTCAGAGGCAGAAAATATACAGCTGGAGACACTCCCATGGTGATCACATGTTGCGTAATCCTGTCTCAGTAGTAATTCTGGAGTGGACGCTGTGTTATATGATGTTCTGTGTTATTTTGTTTGGGGTGTGCTCTCACTCTCGTTCTCGTTTGGTGACGTCAGATGACAGACTCCACCCACACAGCACACCCAACAAAGCATTTTTGTTTACCGTCTCCGTGGTTGTTTCTTTGCAGGTGAACGAGCGAGGCGGGGTCAGGGAGGAGAGGGAGGAGCAGGGGAAGCACAACGGAGGGCTATATGAGGAAGCGGCTCCCAAACATCACAGGAAACCTGAGAGGACCCTCAGGTACACAGACAGAGCAACACACATCAACTGACCTGCTGGTTTCCACTGAGGCCAAACTAGGGATAGAAGAAACAATGTTTACAGCTAAATCTGGGCCTGAAAAATCTACAAAATTACCTGAATGCAATTAGTCTGTGCAGTTTTTCAATATTTTGCATTACGTAAAAGTCATAGTGCAAATGTAGAAAAAAAAACAAGTTACATTTTTCAGATGCTTAGAATAATTCAGTAGTAAAAGATGCATAGTTCTTTTATTCTGAAGCTAATTTGACAGTGATGGGTGACTAAGTTCCCCAGCTCCCCCAGTATTGGGAGGAAAACAATTTAATGTAGAAATAGCAATATGGTTTATAAAGCTGACATTCAGCAATTATGAACGAATGCTGATATATCAGTGCCTGTATACACTTGGTCAGTTGTGGAAAAGTACTGCAGTAACTTGATATTCTTGACTGTTCGGGTTGAGAAGAGCAAGCTACCTGACAACTAAAGCACACTGTTTACTTTTCAAAATAAGGTTTCCAGAAGTGAGAGGAAACACGCAAATCCCAATGAAAATTATAGGTAATAAAATTAAAACAAATTGTAGTGAACAATACTATTGCAGACTGGTTTTACTCTGAAAATTATTATATCATAACACTAACACAGTGTTTGCATATGCTGAATGTTGTATGTGATTCAAGCTGGTAGAAAAGCACGGAAGTGTTGCTTAAAGCATCTGCAGAGTAACTGAAAAACATGTCTAAATCAGATTTTCAAGCAAACAAGCAAGCTGTTTTTGTTCATCAGTCAGCTGTTGCAGAGCGTGCAGAGTGTGTTTTGGACACGGGTCACCTACAGTTAGTCCCCAGCTTTAAACACTGGATGAAATTTGAGATGTACTGTAACATTATCTTTGCAAAGGTGAGTGTTGGTATTTGGATTTGTGCACGTGTTTTTGTCCCGTCTGTGTGTTTGCTTGTCCATGAAAGAGGCAAATCCTTCCAGTGTATGTTAAAATATTCAGTTTGTATCAAATGTCAAGTGCTTACCTGTATGTCAACCAGCAGCGCGTCCTACTTACACAGTTTTTGTTCCTGTCGTGACCCGCATGTGTGCTCTGACCTGCTTTTGTGCGTCTGTCCCAGTCGCGGCAGTGTACGCTCCCCCGAGGTGTCCCCGGGTGACGACCAGGACGACGCTGCCCGCCTGGAGGCAGAGCGTAAGCTGGAGGAGCTGAAGCGACGCCGTGACGACGCGGAAAGCGAGGAGTTCGAGAGGATGAGGCAGAAGCAGCAGGAGGCTGAAGCCGAGCTCGAGGAGCTGAAGCGAAAGAGGGAGGAGAGGAGGAAGGTGCTGGAGGAGGAGGAGAGGCAGAAGAAGCAGGAGGAGGCGGAGAAAAAAGCCAGAGAGGAGGTAGGGAAGAGAGAGGGATGTTTTAATAATGCCTCCCCCTCCTCAAGCACACACAGCGCTGACCCATTACAACAATTCAACACTTGTTTGAAGTTTGTATTTCACTCTGAAAGTGGAGACTAGCAAACTTTTGGGAAGCTACTTAGTATAGCTTTCTAATTAGGACTGATTCCCACTAGATGATACTTTTCGTTCATGTTATTTCAACACCTGCTTAGCCATTTTCAAGCTCTGCAGCATTAACGCCACCTCTGCCACAAGACTTACCACTGTGGACATTATGCACATCACGTTCATGCACTATTCTACATCTCTAATACTATGCATATACTGTCCACTCAATATAAATTTCCATGCTGTTATGTCACTTCCACACTGTTTATATACTGTTAGTACTCCTGCTACCGTTAAGTACTTCTAATGCTGCTAATATTTAAGTATATATACATATAAACAGGACACTGGGCACATTAACGCATTATTATTGCATTAATTAACGCATTTATTAATTAACGCTGTGAATACACATACAGTCAAACCGTGGGTCACAGGAGGGGCGGGGTGTTGATCAGCCTTGCAAATCACCCACCTTCTTTTTTGTAATTATAGTTTCAACCAAGTAGGTACAGAAGTCAACACACACCAAGGATATATGTTCTTATTCCTCCCCTGAAAAGATTCAGTTTGACTTTAAGCTTATGTGCCTCATTTCCTCCAGTTATATCTTCAAAGTTCACAACCGACGTCCCTTTTTCCTTGTTTTTCACGCCACCGCTTTTACATTGATTTAGCCTTTACACCTGCGTGAGCTGAAACCCATGCATCACACTCATACTAGCACCGCGGTGACGTTATCTCACCATACTTCACTGTTATCATGACTAAACCTATTCAGGTCCCCACTCCTAACTCATGTATGTCATTCCATCTTCCTGCTCTTATAACGACCCCATCCTTATGTATCTCAAATGTGATAACCTCCTCCTTCCTATGTGTTCACATCTGTATTCAACCACGCTATGTTGTTCGTTTTCCCTTTCATCCGCTTGCTCTGAGGCCCCGCATTCTCGCTGTTAACCCGACTGGCCTGATCTTGGCTCCGAATGCGGCGGCCCGTCTCTCGCTATCTGCCCCTGTTCTTCTCCTCTTGTGTGATGTTAATGAGGCCTTTTGGTTTGTAATTAAAAGATGGCCCAGAGATACAGAGAGACTAATTAACTAAGACAAGGCTGCTGGAGAGGGCTGATATACTGCCAAGCAACAGCTCTCTTCTGAATACAGTACAAATGGTTCATACATTAATTGCTTCAAAAAAAAGTGTTGATAGTCTACATGTCTCCAGCTTTTCAAAATAGCTTTTTTTTTCCTGAGGCAGGCGATCACTGTAAATAAGAATTTGCTCTAACTAATTGAATTTGTTCCTGACCTGCTTCATAAGCAAATCAATTAGAGAGTGGCAGACATCTATTGTCTGGGTCAGCTGCATTCCTGATTGTTGGCTGCCTGTCATGTTGGTGACTTAAGCTATTCAATATAATACCCATGATAATAAAAATACATTTTGTTACATGAAAGTCATTCAACTTATCCCATTTCTTGAAAGATTTTGCATTTGCTGTAACAAACACTCTGGGCCTGTTACTTCGTTCCCAGGCAAAATCCACTGGTGCACAGGAAGCATGTTTTAGGTTTCCAGCAGCAACAGTGGTTTGTTTAGAGTAAATACAAGAGAAATGGGCAGTTAGCATGAGTAGCAGTATCCGGCAAGGCTGAGCTGGCAAAGAACAGAGCGCCACCTACATATGCTACAATTGACTTAACAGAAAGTTCCCTGTTGAAATAAAAAAATCTGCTGAACTGCCTGAACTCTAAACATTTCTGTCTTTCCCAGGAGGAGAAGAGGAAGATGAAGGAGGAGATTGAAAGGAGGAGAGCGGAGGCAGCTGAGAAGAGACAGAAGGTGGAAGACACTATGGACGGGGAGGACAGACCCTTCAAGTGTGTCAGCCCTCGAGGCTCCTCTCTGAAGGTCAGACCTCCACCATTTTTTTGTTGGGGTCTTTGATTTCTGACTGTTCTGTTTATTTTCCAGGCTGAAATGACAACTGTAGATTTTATCAGCAGGCACTAGCTCTGTTAGCTCCATGATGTGGTTGTGTCTGCTACTGGCTCATTTTAAGACGAATATCTTAAAATAGAAACTCAAAGAAACAAGAATGCTAAAAGACATGAGGCTAAAGCTACATGTCGCTTGCAAAAAAAGTCTGCATTCTCGCCAGCTGATGAACCGGCTTTAAATAAAGAATACGCAGTGTTGTTTTTTAGAGCTAGTTAGTCCTGGTATTATAAGTTTGACCAGATAAAAATTATAATAATAATAAAAAAGCTCAGACTGGTATTGTGTTTTTATGTAACCCTGTTTGGCTGCTGAACTTCCCCAAATCTAATGTAGATCAGGACAGAGTTTCTAACATCACCCTACGCTCTCATTATAATAACCACCAGGACCAGCTTTTATAAAGTGGGGAGACATTACATTACAGGTGTTGTGAACTAACATAGGCGTTGTTTTCTTATCATAACCTGCAGCCCCATAAACTAATGTAGTTCAATTAAATAATAATGAAATGCATCTTGACTTTGGAAGTAGCATTTTGTTACTACTGTAAGCTAGTTAGCCGGAATTGCTAATGATTGCAGCTTGAGTTAAAGCAGACAAACACACTGTTTATTCTTTACAGTTTTCTGTGGTGTTTTTGGTTTTGGAAAACAAAAAAAAAGCACATAACTTCTGAACTATTCAGGTGCTGAATATTGCTCTTCCTTGATTGGCTTGAGGGACTTTAGCAAATGGTCAATTAATCAACCAGTTCTTCACACAGATGATTCAATTCAATATTTAAACAAGTATGTAAAGCACTTTGCCTGATTTTTGTCCAGCACAGTCGTCAGCACAATGGAGTCAATATAATACTTCGCCAAAACCCTCAAATCCCACTCATCCGGCAGTGCAGCAAAACTCAAGCTAAACATTCAAAATATTTGGGGAGATTAAGTGCCAGATGACCCGCATCTGCCCCTCTCACCTCTTTTAGCTCTCTGCATGAAGTGTTATCTAACTGAGATGAAGGTGTTTATAAATGGAAAGAGCCTCGATGAACCAGGGGAGCAATGAGAAAAAGTCAGCTGCTGGCACATTTTTCTATATTTTTTAAAATCAACCTGCATCAGCCCAGCACATGCTCCTCCCCGCCTCATCCAAAGATAAATGGTCGTCACGGCGAAGGAACGTTTAATCAACTCAAATGTGAATAAATGTTTCCAGTGTTGCCAAAAGCCAACTCCCACACGCTCAAAATCGAGGGGGATTTTCAGCCAGTGGAGAAAATCTAATTAGTGACAGTTAGCAGTAATATCCATCTGGCCCGTCCCGTTGAGACTCCAGACTGGAGGCTTGGCTCTAATGGTGTGTGAGCTCTGATCGTACTGGAATCAAGTACTTGTTTGTGGTCAGTTTTTAAAAAAAAAAGTAATGCTCAACTGTAATTCTCGCCTCACAGACACAGCTTTACTTTGTGGTCATGTTCACTGTAGGTACAGCTGTGTTCGTGTTTGTATGTGAGTGCTTTTGTCTTGTATGTGTGTGCTTCTGTCTGTGGGCATCTGGCTGTTTTATATTTCATACACTACACATTGTGTTGTGTATGAATTGTTGCTTTGCAGTGTTGTACATTTTGTATTCATTTTGTTTTGTCAGTGTGACATTGTAGATCATATTACAGTTGCATCGTATGTTTTATCTTGCAACTTTGGATTTATTTTCTTCTCAAACATCTGAGATAAATTCAACTAAACTTGAATGCCCTATACGGAAACAGGAATTAATGAAAAGGGCAGGAATGAACCAAAACAGTAAATGTGTGGTTCTGTAAAACTAATACAATAAGCTGAAAGATGCTAAAAGAAAGTGCTGAGGAGAACTGCAGAGTTTGGTGATAATGCTCTGTGGGTTCAATTCTACAGGTGATACCCTTCATGCTGCACATAGTCATTTGACCCATTGTTGATAGAAAAGTATTGATTAGTGCAGCTTTTAAAAGTATTTATGCCATCACAGCACACAATATGGGATGTTGTAATAGTCACATAAGTGGAAAGGACACATGAAAGTGACATCTCAAGTTTCCAAATGAAAACTGAACAATAGCAGATAGATCGTTTTTTCCCATTTCTCACAAAAATACAACATTTTCTGGGTCCATTTATGTACTCTGAGTATTTCAAGCTCTTTCAGTTCTTTGAAACAGCCTATTTCAAAATTGCTTGCATTGTTTTCTTCGTTGCCTTTTGTTGTAATGCATTTGCCCGACATCTGCCATATTGTGGTTACACTTATGCCTCACTATCAGCGATCACTTCCCAGTGGAACACAAATTCCCTGGAGCTCGCTTACATGTTATCAGCAAACCAGCATAACCCTGCACCGCAATGTAGATAAAGTACAGTGTTCTCTGGGAGAGAAGGACAGGACAGAATGAAAGACAGGCTGCGGGGATGCAGGAAAGCGATTAGGGTTAACAGGATTACTGTAACCGGCGTTTGGATGGCTACAGCTCTTTAAAACGCATCTGAGAATGGGGAATTTCCTGTCGAGGAGTATTTTGGGAACTCCCACATTCGGTAGCAGCCGATCGCAAGGTCTATTCACAGGGACGGGAGGAGAGAGCTTTTTCTGCTGTTTCTACTTTTGTCCTTTTAAAGGTTTTTTCGTCTAAGGGACACATGCATTGCCCTCACTTTTAGCCTTTTTTTCTTGTATGTCATAAACAATCCTCTGAGATTCCCACAGTCCAAGTCCAGAGATAGGAAAAAAGCTTGCTGTGTTTTTTCTGTGTGTGTTTGCATTTGTGTGCATGTCGTTCAGAGCAGACAGATTTTGCACATGGAGGGAACAATCACTTACATTGTGTGTTGCGGGTCAGGAATCCAGCTTATTGAAATGAGACAAAAAGCGATATCCACCATAAAAATAAAAAAACAGTGTAGTCCAGTGATGATTGGCAAGAAAATTAAGTACATAATGCTATTTAGTTTGTTAAAATATGACTTAGAAAAGAATCATGTGTCAGTGTGTCTACGTGTTGACTTATGACCTCAGGTCAGGAAAGAGATTTACAGTGAAACTACTCATACAAACAATAAAGATTCTATAGAAGCATGGATATCAAGGGGAGGGTTGGGTTTAACATCTGTTTTAAGGCTACCAAAGAGTGAAGGAAAATGTTGTGTTGCAGTGATGTATGCATGTGTGTAGAACATCACTGCAATATTTATTAACCTAGAGCTCTTAATAATCCTTCTCCACAGATTGGAGAGAGGGCAGAGTTCCTGAACAAGTCAGCACAGAAAAGGTAAAAACATACTTGGGCAACATCTGCCAGGTTTTATTTTTACAGTAACAATGCGTTCAGTTGAGCGTGTAAGCATTGCAGTCCTGTTTTGCTGAACAGGAAAAATGTAACCCAGATTTGAAGATTGAAGTTCACTTGGGGTTAGAAGTGTTGTATCTCAAAGCACTAAAGATGAAATGCTCTACCATACCATGTATAATATATTTAAGAAAGTGTTCCCATGCTGTGTTCGCTAACTATTTGCTTCTGCCCAGCAGCACGGTGAAGATGTCTCATTCTCCAGTGGTCTCCAAGATAGACAACAGGCTGGAGCAGTACACCTCAGCTGCTCAGGTTAGCATTTTTCTCATGGTGTAGCAAAAAGGCAGCACTATGGCATCAATGAGTGCACATGAGGTTGACACTGTAGTTACTTTCTTAGTTTTTATGTCCATGTCATGCAAAGAATTTGGCCTATAGCAAGACACAGCTACAATACACATAAAGATCAAAAATATAACAAGACTAATAGTATTTTACCAATAGTAATAATCAGTTACAACATTATATACATTATATATCCATATACTTTAAAGTGACTTATATTTATTTGCAAACTTATTGTAAACCAATTGGCAGAAGATACGTATATAAAATAAGAATGCCTACAAGCCTAGGTTTAGGTTTATCCCCATAAAAGGCTGTGTGCACTTTCTTTTTTATCTTATCAAAAGTAATGCATGGTGTCCAGACAAAAAGACAATAGAAAACAAAATTAAGCTCAAAAAGATCCTGGATGTCTCATCATGTGTCACATTGCAAATAACATAAAGGACAATTTGAAACCAGATTTGAGCAACAAGACTTTTCGATAGAATCATGAATTAAATTACATATAGAACTCACAAAAAGAGTAATTTACTGATATAATTTCCAGTCTCGGTTTGCCAGAAATCTGTGTCCTGAACTGTAAACAAATAAACAGTTAGAATTAACCATGGTAATTATTTTTGCATGCATGCTCCTCTGTTGATTTGAATACCAAAAGCAACCCAGTAACATTTCTCAATGCACTTTGAAGACTCCGCAGGGATTTGTAACATTTATTATTAGCAAGCTCTAGTGTTTTTATAAAGATTTTTTATAAAGCTATCTGAGCTTTGATCAGAAAAGCCATCCCTGCTTTTCACCAGCTTAAACCCAACCACTTTGTCTTAGCAGAGAGAGAACAAGGAGTCTCGATCTCCTCGTTCTGGAGCAGTGGATCTGCCCATGGTCACCGACAGCATACGAAACATCAAGAGCATGTGGGAGAAAGGCAACGTGTTCACCCCGCCTGGAGGCGGCGGGGGCACGTTCAAGGTAAAGCACGAGGGTGTGACAAAGTTAATGAAACTTTGTGTGTGCCTGTGTGACTGTAGCCATGAGAGAGAGAGAGGGGAAAGAGCCCAATTCACTGGCACTTCCTGCTTGTTGCTGATGACGGCCAGGCTTAGCTGACCTTTGACCCTATCCAAACAGGAAGCAGCTGTGATGAAGACAGGCGTGGCGGGACGCATCAACGACTGGCTGAATAAAACCCCAGAGAGAGCCAAAACGTCAGGAGAAAGGCCAGCGGTAGGTCGTCATCATATCAACCTGTCACTGCTTCTAGGAAGTACAGTACATGTACTGTAAGAGCTTAGGGCACTAAAGCGAAATGCTTAAATAAACAGTATCATGCAGCTGTGTTAATTGACCTGCATTATGGTTAGTTATCCTTATACATGTATACTTAGCTTTTAACTTATGAAAGATGTACCTTAAATCTGAGGATGTACTTTAGAGGCCCTGATATAAAATTCTTAATCATCTTCTTACTATGAGAGATGGGGTCCTACAGGAACTCACAATGTCCTGCCTAAGTTAAAGAACGTTTTAGTTTTTTCACAGCAGTGTGTTCTGTATCTTTTTTTTCTGTACTTTTCTCACTGATTTGAAGTGGGCGGGGCCACAATGGTACAGTGTGATGTCACACACTTCATACACTTATCAGGATTTAGCAAAATTCGAATCCCAATCAGATAACAGTAGGTGGGTTGTTTGGTCGCGTCAATCAAACCTGGTGAAACCACATCCACACAGTCCTGAAGAAGCAGATTAGCCAAGTTTTAGAGTGTTGAACTCATCATAAATAATACCTACCTAAATAATACCTAGATGTTTTTAAATTTAATATTAGCTTATTGAGTCATCTGTGTTAAATGTTACAGAGAAAAAAGTTTTTTAGGGTTTTTAGGGCTTGTAGTAAAAACTAGAATCATTAATGCATTTACTTTGTTCAATACATTTTAAAAGATCACTTATATGGATGGTTGGCTTATATATCAGCTGTGTATGGGAACAGTGATCATGTATATCACATTTCAACAACAAGGCAATTCAAGGTGCTTTTCCATAAGACATAAAAGCAACACAGGGAAATTGAAAAAAAACATTAAAATATAATTTTTAAAAGGGTGAAATAGAAAATAAAACAGGATAAAATACATTGTAAAGAGTTAAATAGGAAATAAAAACAGGGTAAAACAGGACAGTAAAAGATATTAATCTACAGTCTTACATTTGGTTTAATTAAAGGCAGTGGTAAAGAGAAAAGTCTAAAGTCTTGATTTAGAAGAACTGACTGTTTCAGCAGACCTGCAGTTTTCAGGGAGTTTGTTCCAGATATATGAAGCATGAATGCTGCTTCTCCATGTTTAGTTTTGACTCTGGTGACAGAAAGCAGACCTGTCCCAGACGATCTGAGAGGTCTGGATGGTTCATAACGAAGCAGAAGATCAGAAATGTATTTTAGTCTTAAACCGTTCATTGCATTATAAACCAACAGCAGGATTTTGAAATCAGTTCTCTGACAGACAGGAAGCCAGTGTAAAGATGTCAGAAATGGAGTGATCCACTTTTTGGGTCTTTGTGAGAACTCAAGCAGCAGAGTTCTGAATCAGCTGCAGCTGATAATAAACTGCACTGTTATTATTGTTATCATTAAGTCACAATTACTGCTAGTTCTGTACTGTTCAAATGATGCAGTGCAGCAAGTCAGGCTGAGATCCCATACATCTGGCACCACCTGATGGTCATAAAGAAAAATAACTTATGAAGCATCTGAGCTTGTTGCAGTCCACTCTTACATCTGTCATAATATACGAATACAATAAATATGGAAATTGTAGACTTGGCATCGGTATGCTATACAATGTCACACATTTTATCTTAAGCTTATCATAAGCTTTGCTAGTAGACAGACAGCAAACTTTTCAGTGTTTTTTTTTTCAGTGCTGATCAAGCGTATCATACCTCTCATCACTCCTACCTATATTTCACCCCAAATATTTATGTTATATACTGTATTATACAACATATGTTATAATATTAAGTTTTCTATTTTGCGGATTATGACTTGTGCTCAAATAGGTAACACACAGCATGAGAGACTCCAGATGTAAAAGGGAACTTTGAATACAAGAAGTATTTCCAAAAGAGAGTATAGTATCTGACAAGTTCAAAAACTGGAACTCTTTTGCCATAGGTGTTTGCTATCCAGTGTTACAACATTAAAACATCTTCCCTGAATGTTACTGTTCGTTGTGATGGAGTGTCTTGAAAGAGGATTGACTCAGACTCAGAGTGCTATTTTCCGCTTCCTCTAGACAAGCACTTCTCTGCTTGATAGTGTCTGTCAAACTTTTCTCTCGCTCCTCCAGCTCTCTGTCCTCCACTGTCATTCCTCTCCTCTACATCCCAGGTACTCTGCCATTTGCCACAATATGACCACTATTTTCAAATCGACCTACAAATGCCGAGCACTCTGAGCACCGCTGATATGATGCTTTCCTTTGTCCTGTTTTCTGTCTCTGTCTCTCTGACAGGACCTGAAGCCTGTTGATGTCACCAACAAGAGGAGTCTATGGGAAAACAAAGGCGCCTCTCCAACCAAGGTAGCTGTTATTCATTGACAGTCTAGGATCACGAAGAAAGAGTACCAGTCTCACCAATTGGGGGAAATCCAAGAAAAAGTTTCACATCCTGAAATATGCCTGGATTGAATTGGTTTGTGGTCTTGGAAGGATTTTCTGTGGTTTTTCATAGTTGTTGTCAATAAAGAGAACGTTTTCTTAAAGAGACAAATTAGGAATATTAAAACAATCTCAGGATACTTTGACCTTGGTGTCACAGCAATGGGAGTAACAATCACTTCTGTTTGTTTTTGTTTTAAAGAACTCTCATAGCTAGTTGACCTCACCATTCAATCTGGAATAAGCCTGGAGAGGTAAAGGAGTAATTGTGAGAAATTTCTTCAAAGCACTTATCACAGAATGACTGTGAATGAATGATTTGCTCTGTGTTGTTGGCAATTCTGTGCTCTATTCTGCTGCGGTTGGACACTACTGAATCTTTTAATTTTAATGATAACAGTTGGAGGCCAAAATTAGATGTTTATGACTTGACAAATGTCTTAATTTCATGTGATTTGTGTGATTTCTGGCATAGTCTCTATCCAAGTCACTTTACACACAAAGTTGCAGTATTTTAGAGGATGCAATTATCTGCATTTTGTAAATGTTGAGCAATAAACATGAATTGCTTTCTAAAATGCACATAGGGCATTTAGGAAAAACTCTTGAAACTTGTAAAGCATGCCTGCCAGATGTTCTAAGTGCTGTAAAATAAAAGAAACAAAGGGAACATATCAACAGAGCCATAGTAAAGCAAATTTTAAAGGACTATGTTGTTGACTCCATTAACACCTATAACTTGTTAAAGGCAACTCAACAAAATCCAGAGGATTACAGTTTAGTGTAAACTCTGTCGTAAAAAACCTTCAACAGTACGCCTGTTGTCCAACTGCAGGCTGAATGCTTTTCACAAATGGCTGTATCACATCACTGCTCCTTCTTCTGACAGCCACAAATCACTGCTCTCAGTCCAACTTACTTGGCTTTATATTGCACTAATGGATAAGCTGTTTACAGCACTCTTTACAAGTAAGACACCTTGCTGAGTTGCGCAGTGGCAGTTTGACAGTATTTAATCTGTTATCACCTCACATTTTCAAACAACTTTGACTAAACCTGATGTGAATAGGTTGGGTTATCGTTATTTCTATACATAGATAAAACTGTGTTTGTAGAGCTGAGTAGAAGTGAAACAGCATATTTAAAAATGAGCACGAAAAGGATGTTACCTTAGCGTAAACCTTCCCTGCTCCCTTCCTTCCTACCCTGGTAGTAGCAGCCAACAGCTGCAGTGCAGGCCAGAGGCTGTGGCCCACCACAGTGAGTAGTGGGGTTAGAGGGCACCAGGCAGTGGTCTGCATTGACGTAAAAAGGGCCCTGGACAGGAAAGGTGGTGGTTAGCGTCTTTGTCATTAGCTAACCATGCTATGCTGTGATGTCAGGGAAGACAAGATGAGCCGGATAACGACTGGTGAGGAAGATGTAGATCAGTTGAAGAGTCTGTATAGGTAGAGGCGTAAGAGCAGAAGTGGTTGTAAGCACTTTACACTTTGACTGGAAGCTTTGCAGGTATGCTTTGCTAACTCTCTACATCTGTTTGCACCTTTGCTGCCTTATTACCTTCCTGTCTTTATGTCTTGCAGGTGGCAGGCAGAGGGGAGACCAAATCAGTCGCCAACGGTAAGTTCCAAGTGTTGACAGTGTAGTAGCAGAACTTGTTGTCGGGTGAACGTGTGGCTCCAAAATGTCAACTTTTCAAGAAACACCACCTTGTCCTTAGCATTTTTTTAATTTTTCAAATTGCTTTCAGAAACCAAAAGACAGGGGAGACCCCTGTCATTTAGTTGAAGCAAAGAAATGGAAATAAGACCAAAACACATGATCCCTCACTGGCTTCCAACCATCGAACCTTTTCAGTTATGTTTGTTAGGACAAATGTCCTAGCACTTATGCGGGGCAGTCATTTTTGCAGAGATTGGCAGTGCCGCCTTCTCGTTAAGTGTCATCTTGTCACTGTCTCTTTGATTTACACAACACCATGTGTCTCTAAACCAATAACTGACCCTATCATAGCTTGCACTGCAGCCTTTTTCAGTTTGCCTTTTGGCCTTTTGCTCCACAGCCTTTTAGGATGCCACTTAAACATTGCTTGCTATTTTAAAATCAGATCTGAGTGCAGACTCCTCCTCCTTTTGTTCCCCCCCAGCGGGCAGAAGAGGGGTTTTGACCTTGAGGGATTCCGTACATATATATGGGTTGCTTGTTCATCACACACACACACCAATTCACCTCTGTAAACCCCCTCAACAGCCATCTCGACGCCACTTCCAGCTTTTCCACTCATGTGCACGTCCACTTCTGCCGCTCTGACCACATTCTTGGCTCTATAAGACAGCTTCCAAAATAATGTTCACCAATTTGGAAAAATATCTCTGGCTATGCTGAATTTAGAATGATATATTTAAACTAATATTTTGTTTGGTCTCTAGACTCAAAATATAGCAGTCTGGAAAATCGTATTCATGAAAACTATTAAGTTATGATTATCAGAGTGTAATGGATATCTGTTGTATTACAATAGAGTAATTATTAGTATATTAGTAATTATTGTGCACATCAGTACATAATTTAGAGTGCACAAAGTTTCAATCTGCTCCAAATGTGCTTTACTAAAGTGCAAAAATGTCAATGAAGAACTCCTGTTACTTCACATGTTAGTAAATCAGACTCACATATCAAGTATCTCAAATAATTTGCAGTGATATGACCTGTTTTGATATGTGGGTTTCTACCATGATACTAATCTGCAACCACACTAGTGGCTCCATAAGGCTATAGATTGTGATGCACAGCAACTTTTTACCACTGCTTTTAATTAAATATTTAAGATTTTTCTTTTTATCTATCTTACACTGCACTGTTACTTTTACTGTCCTGTTTTCTTTTTCTTTGTTTTTAGCTTTTTACCATTGCTTTTAATTAAGTATTTAAACGGTGAAAAATGAGTAGCTAGCTGGGTTAAGACATTTTGGGAGTGAGATTGAACAGAGTGAGGGAAGTGTTCTTAAATCTCGCGGCCGAGTGATTTGCAGGAACCTCTGTCCACCTTTAATGTGCAGGTGGGTCCAGAGTATAACTGGATCAATGTGGCCTGCTGACTGACATGTCCTGGTTTCTCTGTAGTGTCCGAGGGTTTTTGGAGTTTCAGTGGACCCAAAGATTGCTGTGGACCCGAGTACAGACTAGCTAGAGAGAGTAGATTAAGTAGTCTTCTCTGTTTGTTCTCTCTTCGGAATGATTGTGACTCAATTATTTGCTCAACCCCTCAGTCTGTTTTTATTTTCCATTTAACTCTTTTAACCCTGATTGTAACACGTTTTTATTGTTTTTCCCTGTTGCTTTTATGTTTTGTGTAAAGCACTTTGAATTGCCTTGTTGTTGAAATGTGCTATACAAATAAACTTGCCTTGCCTTGCAATGCTAACATGCTGATGTAGCGGTTAGGCTATAACACTTACCATGCTCAACATCTTAGTTTAGATGCTAACATTTGCTAATTAGCACTAAACTAAGGAGGCTGATGGGAATCCCATTTGTTTTGTAGGTCTTTGGTCAAAAAACAGTTTTGAACAATTTGTCCTGATGATTTCATCACACATTGCTAGGCTGCTAGCATGGCTAAACACGTGTAGATGTACAGTAGTGGCTGGAAAGTCCCCTATATTTTCAGAAGGTATATTCACAAGTATGATTTTGGGTTTGCCGCCATTTTGTTAGTCTGTTGTAGCCAGCAAATCTAAATTTGAGCAAGTTTTGAGGAGAGTCAGGTTGAAGCTAAAGTGGGCCAAGCAAGCAGCACCTAACACAGTGTGTAGCAGACCTGTCAATCAAGCAAGAAACCCCTAAAACATCCCTCTCGAAGGCAGTCTTGTTAATAGAAATACAGTTCTAAGAATTTTGTCTTAAAAACGATTATTATTTTGAATTAAAAACAATTTGAATTGAAAAGAGCTGGCAGTCTTTTCAATTAAGTCCTATACAGCAAGCATAAAGTGGCCTTTTAACTATGTGTTAGGTGCATGATTTCAACACTTCACTGTGGTGTTTGTTGCTTGGCTTGGCCCTCTGCGTCAACGGGTCAGAGTCATGAACTCAACACTGTCTGCAGACTTATTATAGAGCCGCTGATGGACTAATTTTTGTCTTTTACTAGGTATGGGACACTAATGTCATGAAGGAGCCACTGAAGCTGGGGACCACGACAATCCAAGACTCTTCCTTTGACTTTGTCTTAAGAACCAAAAAAAATGATCACACTCCTAAGAGAGACCCCAAGAAAACGAAGGGACAGGAGAGACACTGTCCTAGCACTGTACCGAAACAGCATCATATTTTTGTACGGTTGCCACGTATAGTGCCTTTGCACAATGATTTTTGCTTTCTAAAGAAACAAAATGCTGTGAAATTTGGACATTTATAATTATTATTACTAATTACTTTATACAATCCTGCCAGGAAGAAAAAAACTAAAACAAATTAAATTTAGATTTATCTGATGTACTCGATGCTGACAGTTTCTATAGAGACAGAGTAGATGAGTTAAAGTTTCCACATTCCAAAGAGATGGGTGCAATCAGTTCTCTCCCTCATACAGTACATTTTCCATCTCTTTTTTTATTTATATTTAAAGTAAAAGCTTTACACATTGCTATTTTATTCAACGTTCACCAGTTCAGGATAGAAATATAAGCACTTCTAGAATTTAGCTAATTTCACTTTTATTATGTCTTACCAATAGTGCAGCAATGGTCTGAGTAATATATGTTAGCACATGTGATGTTTTGAATATGACCTATCATACTGTATCTTATATAACATCTTTATACTCATAACAAAAGGTATTTTTGCTTTTTTTTGTATCCAGAAACTATTTACCAACAAGGCAGTTAATTACGGTGGTGATAGGAGTGTTGAATATTCAGAAGGCCATTATGACTTTTATTATCCTATGTCATTTTATTTATGGTTTAATGTTTTGTCCTTCTCTATTTTTAGCTGTTTCTGTAGCTTGTGTACCTGTTTGATCACATTAAAATCTTCAGACATTCCTCTTGAAAAGCAGGTGCACAAGGTCCCTTCGCTGCTTAAAAGCTGTAGGTTTTATAGGAAAACAACAAACCAACATTCCTTTTTAAGTTTACTTTAACTTCTTTATAGCCTCTATGCACACTCTTATGCTCAGCAATCATTCTGTAATTGAGGGCATACAAAGTTCAATCAGGGTGCCTAAGCATATAGCAAGATAGTAGTACAATACAAGGATATTTACCACTATGTAATTTTTCTGGCCTAATGATTGCAATGAAAACATTTATGACAGCTGAGGCACAGTACAGCCTCAAAGCAACTCAGTATGATATTGAGAGTTTTTTCATTTTTTACTTAAGGTCTTAAGTAGCACATTCCCTTTCATAGTTTTTGCGTGACACAAGCTCTGATAATATTAATGGTTTGCCAGGGCATTAAATTGATAAATGTTACTGCTCATAGGTCTGACAATCACATTGCATGGCTCCTAAAAAGAGCAGGGGAGCTTGACCAAAATGCTTTTTCAGCGTGATTTAATGTGACATTTATGTTTTTTTAATACAGTGGTCTCATAATGACGAGTAGTTGTTTTTTTTTACAACCTTGTGTCCATTTTATGTTTTTTAAAGTTCTTACATTTCCATGTTTAACCAGACACTTGTTTGTGTAGCACTAAGCCTATGCAAAACACACTATCTGTAGTCTTTCTAACACTCCCAGTGTCACAAGTGGGCAGTTTCCAACTGGATGAATGTTTTAAACATTGTACCCTTGACTCAACAGCAGCAATAAAGACATTGAGGTATTCTATTCCACATTGTTACGTTTCCTTCCATAACTCCACCACTCTACTATGGAGCACATCAGAAAACTGCATATCCACTGTAGCACCAAGTGTTTTTAAATAAGCTGATCATGAAGACATGACTGTTAACTAAATGAAATTAAACTATAGGCAATATTATTACACATTTATTACATTTATTCACTTTCCCCAGAACATTTTAGTTTTTAATCATTTAATTTTTCTATTTTTGAGGGTCTTGGCCATAGTATAATGCTGCGTTCCAGGCAACTCGAAACTGGGAAATTTCTCCAACTAGAAAAACTATCCTGGAATGCCACTTGAAGTCGGATTTCCTACTTGTGAACTCGGAGGGAAAAAATTGTACCCCGACTTCACGAGGAGCAGCTGAATAACGTCACAAAACAATGTCAGCGCCCATGGAAGTACACTTTGTAAATGGCAAACCATCAACTAAAAGGCAATAAAACGTATAGGTTGATACCCGACAGCCATCTTGGATCACGAAGTCGGGGAAGTGCAGGTTGTCCCGACTTCTCCCGATTCCAGTTGAAATTTCCAACTGGGAACTCAGAAATTCCGACTTCCCATGTGCAATGGAACGCAGCAATAATCCTGCCCTGAAACAGTCTCTGCTTTGTGGTCTATCTTAAAATAAATGGGACCAAAATTTACTAAATGAACATCATTTTGTATTGAAGAAGACTTTAAACTAGCGACTGAGACCATAAACTCATCAGGATTACTGATGATAATTACTCAGCTCAGAAGTAGGGTCATTTTCCCATTATTTCTAATAGAGCCAGACTTCTTTTTGCAACCAGAAGAGTCGCCCCCTGCTGGGTTTTCAATAGAATGCAGGTTTCAGGGACTTCTGCACTGGCTTCATATTGCAGAGTGGGAGTTTCCCGCTTAGTCTTGGCACAATTAATTTAATCATCTGTTTTCCCATGCAACATTTCCTTTCCCTCATCGTATTTCCAATTTTCCTCCAGCTAAACTGGTTGTGAAACATACTGAGTGCGTGGCGCCTTGCAGCCTTTTCAGCTAGCTACATAGCTGAAGCTAACTTTTGTCATTAAAAGTAAAGTAGCCAGTGCACATAATCCTTCCTAAAATGCATACTGCTATAGCACCAATGCATACTCTACCAATTATTTTAGGTGGCAATTAAATGCTAACTAGCCAACTTAGCTAGCTAATGCTATTTAGAGGCATAGAAGTTAGAACCTAACTTGGTGGTTAAGGGAAAAAAACATGAACATCAAATTTATTGATGCATTCAGTTATATTTTTGAATGTTAAGATAACCTAATACATTTTTTTTAAATTTCAGGGCACCATATAATCAAGTGAAAGAAACTCCTGAATACCTTGAATACCTATGGGCTTCAGACTGTTGGTAAAATGTGTAATTTGATTACGTCGCATTAGACTTTGGGAAATTGTGATAGCCATGCTTAACTTTTTTCTGACATTTTAAAAAACTTGAATCAGTTAATCAGAAAAATACTCAACAGATTAATCAATAATAAGAAAAGCCAGTTGCTGCACTAGTAGCATATGTCATGTAATATCAAGCATGCTTTTAAAAGGGCAGACTAAGGACTACGTCCTCCACTGCCTTCAAATGCTGTTAGAAATATAACAATAGGTACAACCCTAGCAGCACATAACATGTCATGTTTGCTTCAAGCATACTGTAGGTATTACTGTTCAAAGTACAGACATAGATCCCAGTCCTTGTGAAGTCCTCTGCTGCCTTCAAGTGTTGTCAAAATATTGTAGTAATGAACAGTGTCAACTTAAGTGAAGGATTGTATCATAATCAATGACCAAGATGTGGTAAAGGATTGATTGTAAGAGTCAGGCATTAATAAATTATTTAAAAACTACAGTGCATGCCTTTTCTAATTTACATGCTCTGACCCTACTACAAAGCAGCTCTATGCTGTGTCAATTCTCAAAAGAAACGTTGACCAAAAAAAAACAAACGTACAAAGCCCTGCTTTTGATACAGTCAGTTATGACGCACTTGTTAACAGATTGCAGTGTGTTGGCCTCTCTGGCTCAGTTTTAGATTGGTTTAGGACTACTACCCTAGCTCAACATGTGAAGTCCCTCAAGGCTTTATTCTGGGACCTGTGTTGTTGATTCTCTTTGCTGGCAAATGTCAGAGAACACAGGATTAATTTTCATAGCTATGCTACATCTCTTGACAGCACCCAATCCCATCAGCCCTATTGATAAACTGGTTCACTGCATTGATCCTATCATCTTGTGGATGTCACATAATTTCTTGTAACTGAAGCCCAAGATTGTATTTATTATCTGAGGCTCAGATAGAGATTCTGTGCAACTTAAAAACCCTGGCACAAAGCGCCAAGCCCCCAGCAAAAAATCTTGGCATGCTTGTAGACCCTGATTTGAATTTTGAATCTCACAGTGCAACTTTTTCTCTCCCTGGCAGATACTGAGAGACTTATGCATGCTTTTATGCCTAGCAGGCTTAATTACAGCAATACTCTCTTTTTTGGTCTACCTAAGAAAGCTATTAAGTTACAAATCATCCAATATGCAGCAGCACCTGTACTGATTAATACCCTAAGGAGAGCACAAATCTCACCTGTCCTAAGTCCCATCACTGGTTGCCTATCAGTTTTGGAATATATTTCAAGATCCTTTTATTGTTGTACAAAACACTCAATGGACTAGGGCCTGAGTTCTTGTTAGACATGCTTTTAATATTATGCTCCCTCTGGCACTGGCCTTTTAGTTGTTACCTGGGTGAGCATTTAGTGTCTATGGTCCTCACCTCTGGAACAGCCTCTCAGAGGAGCTGAGGGTATCACAATCTGGTAACATGTTAAAAAAATATTAAGATATATATTATTCCCTTGTATTACCATTTATTTTCACTGTGTTATTGGATTTTTGTCATATTTCATGTATTATCTCCATCCAAATAATACTTTGATGTAGTACGAGTTGTATTTCCAATTTCTGGCCTAAAAAGTAGCAGATAGTGAGGATCACTTAAAGGAAGCATTCCTCTCCAGGTATAACTCATCTTTTGCCTCCAACAATAGAACTGACAACACTAACCAGTCATTGAAAAGATATGTGGTCACGTGATGGACAGGGCTGTATAAAGTGTGCTTATTTTGGTTGTGGAGGATGATGAACTTGTCTCTGTCTGGATGTGAAAGAGTGCGACCCAAACTTTCGGCTAATCCCAACTCTTCCTCTGGGATACATAAGGAGGTAAGATCTGAGCATGACCTCTGGGTGCATGGCAGCAAAATGATCAATAACATCTGCATGCATTGTGCCCGAATAGTCATTGAAGTCCAGTTTTATTCCGCTGTTTTTAAAGGCTGTTTTGTTAAATCTTGATTAATTTGACAAAAACTTCTTCTGAATTAAATATATAAACCTCCTCAGCTTGATCTAGCTACTAAAGTCATGAATGCTGAATTAAATTGGCTCAGACGTTGCCTAAGTAGCCTCTTAAAGATTTTATGATGTCTTTTCTTTGATGTATTCTGATCTGAGCAGTGCATATACTGGTGATGAAGGTGCTAAGCTTGCCCCCGAGACTGTCGGTGATGGTAGCATGCTTTGGGCTTTGACTTAATGCTGCCTAATGCCGAAACCAGCACCCACATTACGCAACATTCCTGCCACTGTTGGACTGTGTTATTCCACAGTATCAGCCAGACAGGCACTGACCGCATGCATTAAAGCAAATACACGTTTAATACCCCAGCCATGACAGCCTTCATGCACTGAATTCTTTCTGGGTTTCCAGCCAGTGCTTTTCTTCAACCAGATGGTATTTCTTCTATTTCTTTCTCAGCCTCACTCTCATTTCTCTTCCCTTGCCCTTGACGTCAGCTGCTCACTCTGATGACACAAGTAACAACAGCAAAGGCACCACAATGTTTTAATTTGAGCAGACATGTAACAGAATTTAAACAGAAGCATGACTGTGGACGGGGAAGGTGTAAATATGGCATGCAGAGATTGAATGTGCAGCTGGCCTCTTTTGAAATGACTTGGAAAGAAAGAATAAGCACCGGTAGCCAGCCAGGCAGAAGAAGGGAGGAAGGGGGAATCCGGCAATGTGGAGCTAATTTTCTTTATCCCAAACCGCCCATTCAAAGTGTATATCAAATAATTCACTTTTACTACCAAAAACCTGAAACAAACTTGGTTTTCTCATGATGGATATGCTTAAGGAGGAAGACAATGCCATGAGAGGCATTGTTATAAAAATGTTCCCCAAGCAGCAGCTGACCAAACTGCAACGACAAAAATAGCCTGTCTGAATGTGTGTCCCAGCTCACTGATTTACTGTGAGTACACTGAGGTGAGCCAAACCCATTGTCTGGAGGAGTAGTTCCACACCTGTTCAAAAGCACGCTCTGTTATTCTTAAAAATAGACCCTCGTTCTCCTCCCACAGTACTCTATACACCAGTTTTTATGATCTGGTGATTTATAAGCTGGTGGAAAAAAAAAACGTGATCCAATCATGTTCTCATATGTACCTGATATGATTGGTGTGTGTGTGTGTGTGTATAAAGGGACTCAATGATGATACCATAGCCTTGGGGTCAAGGTCAAGGGGGATGGATTAAATCCCTGTACCCTGGACCCTAAACACCCCAATGTTATGGTTTTTCAAATTAAGGAGGCTGGGTCCTGTGATGCAACAATGTGATTGATGCTTATACTAAAGGGGTACTCCAGCGATTTAACATTGCATTTTTATTCCGCTGGTGGGCTTGTGAGATATAGGGATAGTCCTAGGAAATACTCTTATTCTCTTTTTTTTTTGCTAAGAACTTGATACCACCCTCATGTGTGTCCATTAAATATTAAGGTATGGCCAGGAATTAGAGGTTATCTTAGCTCATAAAGACTGGACGCAGAGGGAAACAGCTAGCCTGCCTTTGTCCAATGTCAGTAATTAACAGGTTGTATTTTATTTGTTTAATCCATACAAAAATAGAAGTGTAGAAACTGTAGTGTAGAAAGTGGGGTTTATGTGCCGGATTATTTCATGGCTGTAAGCAGTGAGTTCCTGGAGTCTTCACTTATTTCTCAGCAAGACATAACAACGTGCAACAATGGGGAAACAGAGATGTGACCCAAAAGGCTGATTGCAGGTTTATTTGAATGCTAACAGTCACTTACAGGGATGATCGAACAAAAGGCAAGATAGTCCAAACTCAGGAGTAAAGTCCAAAGGCAGAGTACAGAATCCAAACACGGGTTAATCTGACAAAAGGCTAGGAAATCCAAATCCAAAGGAATAATCCAGGGAAACAGAACACTCAACAATCAAACCACAAGGACTGAACACACCTGAGGGTAATATACAGGGGCACACCACACACACACACAAGCAGGCAGGGCGATTAAACACGGGTGAGATGCATCGGGAATCAAGGTAAACAGGAAACAAAGCTAGACAAAAACACCAATCACCAAAATTACAAAATTAAACAGGAAGTAAAACTACAGACAATACACAAGGATATATAGAACTAAATACAACAGAAAACAACAAACACTGGTTCCTGCATTTCCCATAATGCAACTCTATAGGGTGCATTAAACTCTCACTACCTGGTAAACACCCTCATCTTTCAAACTCCACATCTGTGGTTTGTAACACAGGGATTCTGTTGAACATTTGAAATCTCAAGCTTCATCACAAGACTGCGCTCATGATCGTGACACCATCGGGGTTATTTGTGCAGATTTTAGAGAGCTCCTCCACAGCCACAGAAGACATAATACACCTGTTTTCACAGGTTGAGTGTTACTCCTCGTGGCAGGTAAACTTATCTTCAAAACTTGTGCTGAAATCAGATTGAATTGTTTCACTTTTGACAGAACAATAAGCCGTTACGCATGAATATCAGACTAAATCACACAATGATGGACACTTCTTGCAGAATACCACTTCAAAGCCTGTTGAGCACCTGGAAAATTGTTTTCCGAGTGTACATATCTGAGCCAATTTGATATGCCTAGCTTCAGATGCGTCAGTTCGTCCCTGAAGGACTGGCGCAGTCCTGATAGTTTCAGTGCTGTCCAGACTCCAGTCGGCTGCCTGCAGCCTTGATCACTGCCAAGAGGAAATGGCTGAGGATTAGGCCTGGAGCTGTTCAAAGCCCTGGGCCTCTACTTGCAGTGCCCATGGTGGAATCATTTCAAATTCTACAACTGCTCCAATCTCACAGCATGTAGCCAAGTTTTGTTTTTTTGTAGGTTTTGGATTAGTTGTTTGCACATCTGATAAAAGCACAGAGAGGAGAAAAGAAGACACAAACCATCTGCCCAAGTGGAAAGAAATCTCAAGGGCTTGTAAAAACATTACATTCGATGAGATAAAAAGGAAAATATCAGGAAGACAAACAACAACACAAATGACAGCAAGAAAAACATGACTGAAATAAAAAATTAATATAACGAGCCCTCATTATATTGAGACCAAGAGAATTAAGAGTCTGGGTATGTGTGTGTGTCAGTTTGACACATGCTTTAAAGCTCCTTTATCATCTCAAAAAAAAGGAAATTCATTAAAAATGCATCTTATATTCTGTGTGGTGAAATGAAGTTGTGATTCTTGATGTTTCGACACATTGTCTGTTTTCCTCTTTGATGCAGGTAATTGGAATCCAAGATGTCTGGAGAAGAAGTAGTGGAGGAGATGCTGTGAGTGCCTTCTTTACATTTTAGTGGCGTTTCACGGTGTTCTGAGTTAAATCGACAGAAGAACTGAGCTGATTTCGACTGATTGCTCTGAAAAAAAGTTCACATCTCCTCCTCTTTTCTTTTCAGGGAGGAAGGTAAGTAAGAATTTGAGAGCATTCACCGTGTTTTCGAAAGCAAAATGTCACTTTTAAGGTTCTGTTGCTAGACGTAGCTGACCTGATTATGTCTCCTCAGAGGTAGAAACCCAGGAAGAGGAAGGTAAAGGCTTCTGCATGGCTTCACATGTGTGCATCGCCTTGTTTCCGGTGTGTCTGCTGCTGTTACAGTGTCTGCTGTCAGTGATAAAAGCCAGAGCAAGATTTTCAGTTTGTCTTTGTTTTTTGTATCATTTGTGCAATATAACAAAACACAAGACAAGAGTTAAACAATGGTGACAAGGCAGCAAAACAGTTTATGACGGCAAACAGTGTAACTGCTGTGAAGACGTGGGAGGCAAAGTTCATCAAGTGCAAGATAAACTGTGGTGGTGTATGAGAGGTGTCGTGTGTGGGTGGGATATATATGTGTATGTAAATGCAAATGGGAACACTAATAAGTCAATGAGACAAATAGAAGAGAGAAAAAGAAAGAAAAAAATATGTTAAAAACACACTTCTTCCACTACCGATTAGCACTGGATAAAAATCATTTGAACTGCACAAAGTAAACCGAAATGACGATGACATTTTCCCCTGTTGTTTTGCTATGTGTCGAGATTTGGCTTTGATTTCTGACAGGTTACAAACAGCTCACGGGCTCGGTTTGTGATCCCGGATCATTCCCTGTTTCTAGCTTTGTTCAGAATGTCAGACACCAGCATTGGTTTCAGTGCATCCCACGGGATAATATCACAGTGCTCAGAGTTTGACCGAATCCCAGCCTCAAGCTGTTTGCCAGAACCTCATTGATCCACTAATCTTTATTTAGTTCACTCAGACATGAAGACACTGAAAGAAGAAGGTTTGTATGACTTGTTTTTGTCAATAAATAATGCTTTTTTTTTTGTGTGTGTGTGTGTGTGTGTGTGTGTGTGTGTGTGTGTGTGTGTGTGTGTGTGTGTGTGTGTGTGTGTGTGTGTGTGTGTGTGTGTGTGTGTGTGTGTGCTGGCACGTCGTCTTTTGTCATGTTTTTGGCCACCAATAATAATTTGACTTGTTATGTTTTTGTTTTATAGAAGAAGTAGCACCTGAAGTACTAGGTAAATCTCCTCCTTAAATATTTGTCTATGTGTCATTATAATTTCATTTGTGTTAATAGAATATATTAACATTTATATAGAAAAGGGTTAATTCAAGGTGTCACTTGATATTATAACATTTGGATGTATAGTGCTGTCCAGAGCATCGCCTGTGCCATCATAAATATTACATACATACTTTATATTAATAACACACAGGCTCACTTACGCATTAAAACATTTAATCTCTTATTTACTTCAGCACCATTCATTTACCTATATCAATAGCATTTAATGCTACTTTATTTACAAAACATTAAAACATTAATTTTTTTGTTACATCATATATACTGTATGTCTTGTTTACTTTATGATTACAAATTAAGTTATGTAAAAGACCCATGACTAAATGTCAATTGTAAACATATTGTTTCATTGCATTTTCTGATGACATGTGACATATTTAACCATATTTTCATTATTTCACACCACTTTAGAACCTCTTCCTACAGTGGAAGGTAATGACTTTTGTTATGTTTTATTCTAATATAATATATATAACAGTGTTGATGGTCCAGCTTTAACAACTATATTGTTTACAATCATTTTGCTTTGAAATATGACACCTAACATACTGTATGTCACATGCTTATTTTGTTTAACTTTAAGTACATACTGGTTAAACCATTCTCCAAGGAAAAATAACTTTTGTTCTTGCCATGAACATTTCTTGCATTGATTACGATCGCTATGATCACCTGCCGGTTAACATTACATTTACAGAGAGCCTGCAACAGAAGGTAATGCAAGGAGACTGTAGGACTGAGATATTTGTGGGAAATTGTAATAGTGACTTTCAATCTTTTCAATTCTTTGTTGCGGATGAATTCATATGTGGTATAAACATCTTCCTATTTTAATATTTATTCTGATAACACGCTTTTATAAAAGAAATGTCTTCACATTGTCTGAAAGTAAACTAAGCGTTCATGGAGCACTTTCACCAACCCTGTATGACAAGGCATACAGAAACTGTTTAGACTTTCTCTTTTCTCCTTCTGACAGGCAAGACAGTTTTTCCTATCAAAATGTATAAAGCAGATATATATAAAGAACAAAGTAGTATTTTTAAATAATAAAGTAAATGCATTTGGATTCTGCCATCTGATGCACTAACATGTCCTTATGTTCTCTGCCACAGAGTCTCCAGCTGCAGATGAAGGTACTATAATTTACTTTTATTACTGTAATGACACTGGTGGAAAGTAACTAAGTACAAGTATTCAAGTGTGGTAATTGAGTACAATTTTGATGTACTTGTAGGACTTTTTTAGAATATTTCCATTTTGGGTTACTTTATACTTCTACTCTATTACATCTCAGTCATCTCATTTGATCACTAGTTACATACCAACTACTAATGTTATGACCTTTCTTTTACCCGGCATAAAGTAAAATTAGATCCTGGAAACTCACAAACAGCGAGGATCAGTCTCTCTTCCAATGATTTGTGCTGCACGTTGTGTACAAAAAGTTCAAGACAATTCAACTTTGGGGGCAGGTGTGTGCATGAGACGACCACAACAGTTTCACGGGAATGTGCCTGCTTGTTGCTAAGCCTTGTACTCAACCCCTCACTCTAACAGGGACATTTGCTTGTGAACATAGACTGTTTCTGCTGCTCCCTGATAAAAGAAAAATGTTTCTGCTGATACCTGTTCAGAAACAAAATCAAGAAAACAGATTTATATACGTTAACCTGTTGCTCAGAAGGTACCTATTATCACGTTATGATCGTGGCTCTGGACTCTGATGGTAACTTGTTTTAACAGGCTGGACAAAAGGTAATGCCCTGGCAGTGGCAAATAGCTTTGGTTTTATATTTGATTTGATTACATTAATGTTTAACTTGAGATTTATAAGAAAAATTTATTGCTACTGTGTAAAGGGAATACTGCTGGTAAAAAAGCACATTATTTGTCTAAAGTGTTTGCAAACCCCACTTTTGTGTATATTGCAGTACATTTAAATAAAAAGTGTGCGATAAACTACTTTAGAATTTATTACTCAATTTTACGCATAACAATATGATTAATCGCAATTAAAATTTTTAATCGTTGCCCAGCACTAGTTAAAACATTCTTTTTTTATCATATATACTGTATTTCTTGTTTATTTTATGATTGCAAAGAAAAGTAATGTCAAAGTCAAATATAATGTAATCCCATGAGTAAATGTCAATTGTAAACATATTGTTTCATTGCATTTTCTGATGACATGTGACATATTTAACCATATTTTAATTATTTCACACCACTTTAGAACCTCTTCCTACAGTGGAAGGTAATGACTTTTGTTATGTTTTATTCTAATATAATATATATAACAGTGTTGATGGTGCAGCTTTAACAACTATATTGTTTACATTATGTGAATGATACATTTTGCTTTGAAATTTGACATCTTACATATGGCACATGCTTATTTTGTTTAACTTTAAGTACATACTGGTTAAACCATTCTCCTGAGAACAGCAACATATTGTGGCCAAGTCATGCCATAAACATTTACTGAGGAGCTGCTCCCCCATTTCTTGCATTGATTACGATCACATTACATTTACAGAGAACCTGCAACAGAATGTAATGCAAGGAGACTGTAGGACTGAGATATTTGTGGGAAATTGTAATATTGACTTTCAATGTTTTCAATTCTCTGTTGTGGTTAAAGTCATATGTGGTGAACATATCTTCCTATTTAAATATTTATTCTGATAACACACTTTTATAAAAGAAATGTCTTCATATTTCCTGAAAGTAAACTAAGCGTTCATGGCTTTGGCAACCCTAGAGCACTTTCACCAACCCTGTATGACAAGGCATACAGAAACTGTTTAGACTTTCTCTTTTCTCCTTCTGACAAACAAGACAGATTTTCATATCTAAATGTATAAAGCAGATACATATATAAAGAACAAAGTAGTATTTTTAAATAATAAAGTAAATACATTTGGATTCTGCCATCTGATGCACTAACATGTCCTTATGTTCTCTGCCACAGAGTCTCCAGCTGCAGATGAAGGTACTATAATTTACTTTCATTACTGTAATGACACTGGTGGGAAGTAACTAAGTACATGTATTCAATAACGGTAAATGAGTACAATTTTGATGTACTTGTAGGACTTTTTTAGAATATTTCCATTTTCTGCTACTTTATACTCCTACTCCATTACATCTCAGAGGCAAATGTGCTTTTTACTCCACTACATTCATTGGATAGATTTGATCACTAGTTACTTTGCAGATTGAGGAGAACTACAAAATATTACCAACTAATAACATTTTGACCTTTCATATATCCGGCAGTACATAAAGTAAAATATTAGCTCCACCTTCACCAGCTGCAACATTAAAGTGATGAACACATGGATGCACCAATAATTAGAATTTTCAGACATATTAGACATTATTCTGAAAGAGGCCATTATGTATAAAGAGTCCTTCTACTTTTTGTAGCCTACTTATTTTTGATACTACTTTATTTTGATACTAATACTTTTGAACTTTTAATGAAATAAAATATTGAATGCAGAACTCATAACAGAGTAGGTGTACGCTGTGGACGAAAAGAGAACCACACCTATGATTTGGTACAAGAGCTGACAGAGCGTGCCCGCTACCGTAGCTTCTCCTGTGCGCTTGCAAAGGGAGAGATCAGCGGTGACAGATGAAAGATCATTCATGTGGTGTTGGAATAATCAAACATATTTTTTTCGTCCTTAAATCTTTATTGCAGACAGAGGACTAACGTGTACACTGGACATAAAGAAGTATACAGAGCAGATTACAAATACATAATTTATATAACTTTGCCAGGGGTACTCTATATATGTAAAGAGGACCACATATTGACAGTTTTCACAGTCTTTTGGTTGTTGAATTTAGAAATTAAATAGAATTATTTCAACGACCTCATGGAGTTACCATTACGACCTGAATTTACAATTACCATTGAAATTAATACATTTATTATAAAGCACTTATTTCATCCGAGGAGCAAGTGAATGCAGTGAGCGATTTGTAGCAATTCCCAACACTCACCACTAGATGCCACTAAAACTTACTAAACTGGTGGGGTCTTGACCTGTACAACACATGCTCACAGCCTCACTGCCTGCCAAAATAAAGCATATGTTGTTTTTATAAATACTGTTTTTTTTGGGAGACTTCATATTGAGTGTATTTCAGAATGCTGGTAAGCTGTCTGTTACACATGCTCCTGTTTTTTAATGACAAACAACTGTACTGGACATCATGCTATAGTGCACTGCTACAGACCATGCATAAAAGTATTTTAGTAACAGAAAAACAAGATTTATAGTTCCAGTATTTATTCACTTACACAGTTCATTTATGTGTGTTGAGTGTTTGTTTGTCTTCTATTGTTCTATTAGTAAGGGTTATTTATTAATAAATTATATTTTACTTCTCTGTTCTCACCCACTAGGAGAGAACCAGGGTAAGTGTGCGCTGTCATTTTATGTAAAGATCAAATCGTTTTTATGGTATGGTTTTAAGATTCATATTTTAATCTTAATGAAAAACTAAAGAGATGAAATAAAGACAATCACTTGTATAGATTAAACAAATGTTAATCATTGCTACAGTAACTGTGATCACTTTTTTTTATTATAATAGATGACTCCAAACCCAAACCAAAGTAAGTCTTTTGTCATGTGAATTTTAATCTATAGACATCAACCAACTAGTGGTTAACTGATTGTTTAAAGTAAATTTTCTGACCTAGAAATGATTTTTTAGGTTATTTGCTCCAGCTATAGCTGTGCCAAAGATACCAGAGGGAGAAAAGGTGGACTTTGATGTAAGTGACTGATTCCTTTTTAAATGACATAGAGACACCAAACCTTATTTGTCTGTATACTGTATCTGCATGTGTGTCTGCATGCAGAAATGTGTGTCTACATTATGAGAACCAAATGTCTGTTGCAGTAGTTTAGGGTCAAGATTTTGTTTAGGACTTGATGAGGGTTTTGCTCACTGGATATGCAGTCACTGAAAGTGCGTCTGTAACTGCAGGACATCCACAGGAAGCGTCAGGAGAAGGATCTGACCGAGCTGCAGTCTCTGATCGAGGCCCACTTCATTCAGAGGAAGAAGGAAGAGGAGGAGCTCATCGCTCTCGTTAACAGGATCGTAAGTCTTCCAAGAAAGTGTGCCAGATCACTGGAGTGGTGCGCCGCCAAGCAAACAATTACATTGTGTGTTTGTGTGGGCATGGATGTGCAGGAGAAGCGTCGTGCTGAGCGGGCTGAACAGCAGAGGATCCGTGCTGAGAGGGAGAAGGAGAGGCAGACTCGTGTCGCTGTGAGTTCCTGACCCTAAATACAAATAAAGAGTGTCCTATAACAAGGAACTGTAACCAAAGTACAATTATGGTGTTGAGCATGTGTCTATCCTGGCAGGGAATCTTCCCAACAACAGAAAGTGAATCCTCCATCCCTGCTATTGATCAGGTTACAATTCAGAATATAAAAATATAACTTAATGCAGTAATCAGTAGCTTATTATTGTTTTTGACTTAAGTTACTGTTTTTGTACAACACAGTAAGAGTAAGAGATGTGATTGGGCCGGCCCAGTGTCAGCATAGAAAATTAACCAATGGGCCGCTGCCCATGCTTTAACAACAGTTACATCGGCAGTACATCGGTATGCCAGATTACCAGGCCAGCCCTGCTTGGTGCAGTTAAGTGACGTCACATTCAAAAAGATGCTTTGTGCAGACTTAATTTCAGCATTTCACATAAATTTGGATCAACATATGAAGTCTTTGCCTTTAGGTAACTCTTCTTTATGTTGTCTGCAGCAAATAATTCAGTATTTATATTTTTCTTTAAAGCAGCTCTAGCCAATATAGTTTATAATACCAATGGATTAAATGACATAAGAGTGTAGTGACGAACCTACAGAGAATTATTACCCTGCAACTCTGATTTGAATTTATTCGCAGCAGGCAGCTGCTATTTGCTATTACCTTGACTATATCAACCTAAAATGTAAAAATATGCCAGTGTTGTGTTTACAGCTTGTTTCCACTTCCCCAAAGTGAACAAAATTTCAGTTACTGCAGGTTTAACTTGAAATTCACATGAAACCCATTTTCATTTTCTAACATGGCAGATAATAATAATAATAATAATAATAATAATAATAATAATAATAATTTCCAGGAAAAGGATCTTCTTGCAGATACAGTCAATTTTATCTAAGTGATGACAGCAGGAAGACTTTCCTAGATTTTGCCCTCAGTATTGATTAAGCTGTTGGATAGGCAAGATGGTGTGTTTCTTTCTCTTGTGACCTTCTTGAGCAATCTGTACGGCAGGAAGAAAAGGAGAGGAAGGAGCAGGAGGAGGCCCGTAAGAAGCAGGATGAGGACGCCAAGAAGAAGAAGGCTCTGACAAACATGACTCAGCAGTATGGCGGTGTCCAACAGAGGGTCAGTCTTCACAAACTGTTCACCAAATTCTCACTGATTTACAAATCTGCTGTCATAGAAATGTAAAGCATTGACACAGTTGGTACCAGTCAGTACCCACCATAGCACACAACCATCGCTGAAATGAATGACAGAAGATGGAGACTGTTACTGTGATCATAAATACATGTGTTTGTACTTGAATTAATAGGAAATAGGATCAGCGTTTCAGATTTTTGTGGCCTCTTTGATATTTTCTTTCTTTTATCCTTTCTCTTCTTGTGTTCTGTCAACACATGCTCTTTGATTGATTCTCCTATCCAGCAAGATGGAAAAAGGGGAGCGAAAAAGCAGACAGAGAGAGAGAAGAAAAAGAAGATCCTGGCAGAGAGGAGGAAGCCTCTCAACATTGACCATCTCAGTGAGGACAAAGTGAGGTAAGGATACAATGTTTTCACTAGCAGCCCTTGTTCACAGTTCCATAGACAGGCTAATATACAGATTTATGGTATGATGCAGGCGATTTGTTTGTAAACAAACACCCATCTACTTTCCATTCCTTGAATCATAGAGGCCTACCATTTTGGAAAGGTCTTTTACTCAGTTTCTAAAATGCTCCTGGTTTTTGCTCAAAAGGGAAAAGGCCAATGAGCTGTGGCAGTGGCTGATGACACTGGAGTCTGAGAAGTTTGACCTCACAGAGAAGCTGAAGAGACAGAAATACGATGTAAGTACTTTGCCTCGGGGTGTTCATGTACCAATTGCTTTATGAAATGACAAAGTGAAAACCTTTCTTTTTCACTAAACCTCTATAATAACCTGTAGAAGAATTCAAATACATAAAATAAAAACAGTGCCAGTGTTCAATCAATCTGGAATACTTTTTGGGAAATATGCTTATTCGGTTTTTTTGTTGTTGCTTTGAGACTTGGAAGACTTGATGAGAAGATTGATTCAGCTTTCACGTTTGTACGGAAAAATTAAGCTAAAGGTAGCAGCTCGTTACATTAGCTCAGGAAAGACTGGAAACACGGAAACAGCTAGCCTGACTCTGTCTATCGAAATATAACATGTTAACTAGAGAGCTTTAAAGGTGCTGGATGGTGAATTTTCTTACCTTTGAACATAGCTGGACTAACGTTAGCTGTTTCCAGTCTTTATGCTAAGCTAAGCTAACAAGCTGCTGGCTCCAGCTACAAATTTACCGTAGGCTCTAGACAAGAGTGGTGTAAATCTTTTGTTCTTTATATTTCCCAAATGTTCTTACAATTCTTTCATGTCTTTGTTTACAAAATTAATACAATACAATTCAATACAATTAAATTAAAATGCTATGACATGAGTAAAAATCCTCACATTAGCTACTATATATATGCTACTTAACTTGATTTATGTCCTATATAAATTTAGATCATTGGATAAGATGATAATGCAGCCTACAGCCCTGAAAAAGCCACATAAAATGTGAAAGCTGAAACATAACATACTATAACGTTACCAGTGAAACTGACGCTTTCAGACAGCATGACAAAGCGTAAGTATTTTACGCCAAAGGTAACCTTCAACGTCCACCATTTGCTACGTCCCAGCAACACAAACTGTGTTTTGTCCCTGTGTTTACTGAAAGGGTTGGTATTGGGCGCCCTGAGATGAGAACGGTCTGACTATACTTTTAAGTGTAAGGCTGTCCTGAGGGCATCTACCTAAAATGAATGTGGCTTGACTTCCAGATCACTGTACTCCAGTTCCGAATCAATGAGCAGCAGAAGTTGTGAGTAACTGTTAATGAGGAGTGTGAGCCTCTTGGTTGTTTTGCTGTCCTGTGTGTTAAAGGGTCACAAACTGAACCTCAGACAGTGGAGCAGGAGCAAAGCCGGGTGACCACTGAACAACTGAGTCACAAACAGGTGGTTAAACTGGTAGTGTGGAGCCTGTAATGAGGCAAGCACAACTGACACATGATAAGCACTTAAGCTCTGTGGCCTTCACTTTAGGATTTAGTTAAATGATCAGCTCAGTCAGGAAGGCTAGAGGTGAGTCCCCATCCACAGATGAAATTCTTTGGACATCAGGTGAGCATATCTTGAGCTCTTCTTTGGGACCACGAGGTCCGCTCTTCAGCTCAGCTGGTGTCCGCCCGTGTCTGCCTGTTGCTCTTGTGCTTAGCCAGTCCTCCATGTTTGTCCCCCACAGATCAATCAGCTCCTGGCTCGCGTTCAGGACCACCAGAGGTAAGTGACATGGCTCATATTGGTGCTGAGAGTTTCTTTAATAGTAGTTAAAGAAATAGTTCATTTAAAGAGCCTCAGGAAATTTTTATTTTTATTGAACAAAACAAAATTTGGTATGATACATAGCTTTCAATGCAATAATCATGCATATAAATTGATAAATTGTAGTTGTGAACCCCAGTATGCAGATCTTTAATATGATAAATTACCCCAAGGCCTTTTAAACTCACATCATCCTACCTGATATAGAGTGAGAACATGTGACGCAGTCTTTACTGAATGAGTTGTGAGCACTGAAATAGTTCTAACTTTACGCAGCACGGATCTCACCTTCCTATGGCTCTGAACAAGTAAAGCATATAGATTTTACCTGTTTCAGACAACCATGGAAAAAGATCAGCACAGTAGCAAAAAACTCTGGCATTTTAAGGCATGCATGCAGTATTTGATTACTTTCTTACCATACTGTACCTGTTTCTCGCTCTGCTTAACATTCTTTATTCTCTTTTAACCAATGTAGTAAGGCTTCTCCGTTCATCTATTACCCATCGTCCCTCTTTACATCTTCATCCAGGCAGTCCGAAAACATTGTGTTTCTGATCCACAGCTATACTTGAGCTTTGAAGTTGGTAGAATAGAGAAGCAGTGTGGTGGTTGGAGTGAACATCCCAAATCCCCCACATATTTGCTACTCTTTGAAACTGCTTTTTGTAACACTATCGGTTACAAATTTTGAAATTCAAACCGATCTGAATCAACCCCTTGAAAAAGAAAAAAAGCTGTGTATGTCAACGTTATAAAAAAGGCAGAATGCGAGACGTCTTGTGTTGAATCAGCTGGTAAGTGTCTACACTCAAATATCTGTCCGATTGAACTGTGGATGTATCAGATCTTATGGGCGAAGGGGCAAAAAGAGAACAATGGCAGTGTATGAAAAGGTAAGGCTGCTGCTGAGAGGACACAATTATCATTTGCCAGCTGTGTGAAATCGTGTTTTGCTTTTCTAATAGCATGATGCTTTGATGTCTTCTTCAACTCTTCACTCCGCTACTGCCCTAATTTCATTTTCTTAATGAACACTACTGCACATGGGGACCTACAGAGCATCTGCACTGACAAAATGTCACGCTTAAAGAAAATTAGATCTACATAAAGACAAAAATATGTGCTGTGTGTCATACACACAGAGGCTTGAGTAATACTTCTTTGTCAGCAACTTTAATGAATCCGTAGCAAAATGAAGAATTGAAAACTGTGAAGTACCAAAAGCTTGCGTCGCTGTTATTCTTAGATCAACTGGTTGTAATTTAAATCACAATTTCCCAATCTTAAAGGCTACATTCTTATATAGCAGCCATTTAAGGTTTAACATCGGCCTCTTTTGTTAATGAAAAAAAAGATTTGTAGAAAAACAACCCAATATCAAAAAAAGTATCTCCAAAAGTGTTTTGCTACTAATAAGAAACAATACTTGATACTTTATTATGATTATTTCATACTGCTTCCTCTCCCAAAACGCAGGTCTCTTTATTTCAACATCGCCTTTTTCTGAAGTCTGTTTTTGTTTCCCAACACCACTTTCTCCAGTTTTAGTTTACAATACCACTTTTCATCATTATGTCACCATCTGGCAGTTTAAGCTGAACCTCAGCCAGGCCAGTTCTCTGATTGGCCCTTTTTTCTCTGAATGAGCGGCGAGCCAATCACATAAACAGTGGCTGGATGACATTACATTTCATATTAATGAGCAGAGTTTTAAAATTGTGTTGGATTATTACTTATTAATGTATCTGTATTTATTCATATGATTATTCACTTCATAATTGATTTAATTAATACCTTGGGCCTCCAAACTATAGAACTACTAGTGATAACCAGACCAATGTACACATGTTGTCTGTTAGGAATATACCGGAAAACAACCAAATGAAACTACAGTGATGGACTTAATAAATATTAATTCATACATGGATGCATAGTAAGCTGTTGATTGTGATGATTTGTGTTTGTGACCCCACAGCACCAAAGGAAGAGGCAAGGCCAAGGGCAGGCTGAGATAGATGCAAGCATCAGCAGGATTTCTCCAAGGAAGCGTCTGAAAATGAGCAGCCGTATTGACTTTGACGACATTAATGTAGGCATAAACAATAAAACAGCACTGCAACAGCTGGTCTTAGACATAAACAATAAAAGAACATGTGCTTTGACCCTGTTTCTGTGGTTTAAGGTTAAAATCAGTTGTTTTTTTTCCTCTGTCTCTTTGTCAGTTTAACAACTTAAAAGCAAATGAATCCATTCAACTGGCAATAAAATAGCTCTATTTATTCTTTTGGGAACCATACAGAGAACAACAGCGCACCATATATTTTACATGTAGGCAGCGATATGTAAACATAATTAAATGACCTACTGCAGCAAGCTGCAATAGTGCTCATTACATTATCCACACAATTAAATAACACAATAAATAAAGTTTTGGGTGACAATCGGTGACAATACAGTGTTGAGATGGACTTTCTATACAGAACAGTGTGGTGACAAGAGTGCAAAAAAGTCATGGAGTATATACACACAACACACACACACACACACACACAGGTGTAAGGACTAACATTTGCTATAAGTCAGGAGCAACTTATGTATTTTAATTCAGCAAACCAATCCCTGCTATGACTTCTGAGGTTCTGCGGTTTCTGACACAAGACAGCTATCCTCCTACTAAATGAAAAAAAGTTGCAGATGAGGAGATGAATATTTTTGTGGTTTGTTTTTTTTTATAACCTGGAGCAAAAACATTTGAATGTTTTGTGGAGCTGCCAAAACAGCTTCAAAACTTTAATTTCTACTTCACACAAAAGTCCATTTCCATTCTGGTTAACAGAGGCGGAGCATTTTCATATACTCTAGACAACACCAAGCATTTTAGATAAACAACTTAAATTAACTTACATTTCTTTCAGGTAGCTTGTGAGCCAATACGATACCTACTGTACATTTGAGCAGGGATCAGATCAGTGCATTTTCATGGATGCAAATCCAAAACTTCATGTTCAGACATGAGTGCATGGAGCGTCGCCCCATTAGGCGTGATGAGGCGATGACCGATCAGGTTCGGCTCCCTTTGTTGATCTTCTCACCAAAGATGTGTTTCCCTGATCTCAGCGATCACCTGGCTGGCTTTTTGCAATGCCTGCGCGCAAAACAAAATAAAAAACAATGAAATGACTGATAAAGGAACCTAAATTCATCTCGGACAACTACTACAAGGTGGGAGTCTGTTAACCTGTAGCATGTCAGCAGCCTCCTTACGCCGCTGGGCCATGTCCTCCGATTCAGTCAGCAGATCATTGAGGAGGCCAGATTTATACAGCTGGCCAACGAGCTCGCTCTGGAGGCTGTCCTTCACATGGTTGACCAAGAAGTGCATCACTGCCTTCGGTACACTGCGGTGGGGTGAGGAAACAGACCGAACAGATGGTTGAGAACAAGAAGGCAAGATGGCCTGGTGATTGTGTCGTCCCCCAGATGGAGGAGGCTCCACTCCAGGTGGGAGTGCCTGTCGAAGTATCGAGCTGTTAAAGTACGAGCTGCGAGTTAAATACAATCTGTTTCTGCCAACTGAGCTTTGGGGAGGGGGGGGCTGCACTCTGAGAATATTGCAAAACATCTACTTTGTTAGGACGGAAAAGAGGATCAAATCAAGTCAAATCACATAAAGCCAAATGTAACACCATCATATCACAGCAGGTAGCACTCAGATTCTTGCTGACCACTGTCCTGTAAACGTGTTTTTAATAGTTGAAGCTGCAGAGGAGCTCTATGGCACAGAGGAATAAGACATATCAAGCTGTGTCTACACACACAATTCTTGATAGTATGGTCAATTCCTCATTAGTTGTGTTCTTTTCATGGGATTTGTTGAGTGTACACAATGTTAGAATACAAAAACCACCACCTCTTGTCCTTTAAAGAAGAGCTGTCCGGCCTACCTGTCCTGGATATTCTTGCGAACGATGAGGAAGTAAGACTTGATGAGACGCTCGATGACCTCACAGTCACGCTGCTCGCGGGATGACAGCTTCCTGGCAACCGGCACAGGCTAGAGGGAAAAGGCAGACGATGTTTTAATTAACCCTTCGCTGAAAAATACTGTATTCCTCATCACGGGGGCATATGGATAGGCTTATGTTTAGTTACCACATCAAGCAGGTTGACAGCTCCTTTAAGGGGGCTCCCAGGTCCAGAGCCGGGGGCTTCCTCCCCTTTCCTCAACATCCCCCTCCAGTTCCCAGTGCCGTCCTGCTCGCCCTGGGGCCCTGCTGCTGGGGCCTGAAGAGCCAGGAAGACAAGACAAAAATGAAGACAGATAAACCTGTGATCACACCTCCCAAGCCACTAAATTATTAGAACAGCGCTCTTTGTTTGGCATTAGGGTTCACAAGGAAAGGATGGTTAGCGTATGCAGCACAATAACCTTGACCGGTTCATATGCAGTAGTCCAAACACAAGCCGTGCCAACAGGCATGTACACAAAAAGAGATTACAGGAGCTTGAAGCTAAACATTCATAAGTGAGCATAGTACAGACACTGACAGTCGAGCTGCTCGATTATGGCAAAAATCTTAAAGATTATTTTGGTCATAACTGAAATCATGATTATTAACACGATTACTGGTTGACTTAGGGAACATCATGCATTTATAGTACTTTTACAATTGAATGCTTCATTTTTTTAAATGGGCTACTATCCAAAATTTAAATATTTAATAAAACAGTGGTGTTCAGTCGGGAGATGCAGTTACCAAGATATAGATATATAGTATAAATCCATAATAAAGAAAAGGGACACAGTAAGGCTTAACACACCTGGTTTAGTATAACCATAAATAATATGTATATTGTAAAGCTATGTGTAGAGGAAACGTACGCTGGCTGCTAGGGTAATTTATGCAGCGTGACTAGCATGTTGTAGGGCGCTGCTGTGATGGACAGGGATGTGCTGGTTTTATAACACAAGACAAAACGAGTGTCACTGTGAAAAAGACCGCACACGAAAATCGTTTTAATTCGATTAACTTGTTTTTATGATCGTTGGAAACCAAAAACGTGCTTAATTGCACAGTTCTAACTGACTAGATTAAGGTAAATGCCTTTGCTTTGGAGATGAAATTAGGAGACAGCTCCTCTGCTCTCAAAGGAAGGAAGTGAGCCCAAATATTAATGCACCAGCTAAAGAAAAAACATGAGAGGCAATGCAGTAAGTCAAAAAACAAATAAAGACTATACAATCTATAGCAAAGCTAGCGGCTCTGTGAGATTTTACTTTCTTCTGCTGATGATAGCTAAATGCTATCATCAAACTCTAAAATGGTGATGTAAAGCAGGTATAATGTTTAACCTCTTTATCTTATCTTAGCATGTTACCAAGCTGGCATTTGCTAATTTGCATTAAACACAAAGAGGTTGATGGGAATGTCGTTAGTTTTACAGGTATTTAGTCATAAAGCAGAAGTATTTGATAATAGCTGTAGATGAAAAGTTATTACAGTAAATGCCAAAGGGAACATGAATGTCTTTCAAATGTCATGGCAATCCATCCAGTTGACATTTTATACAAAAAACTAAAACGTCAACCTCATGGTGGTGGCGCTAGAGGAAAAGTCAGGGGATCACCAAAGTAAATAGGGTTCATCCTCTGGGGACCTTGAAAGTGTGTACAAAATGCATGGCAATCCATCCATTAGTTGATACGATATTTCTGAACCAACTGACCAACATTGCCATACCTACAACAATGCCGTTAAAAAATTGTCATTTTCCTAAAATATGCACTTACAGACTAAACAGGCTTGAGTAGATGGTGAAGGGGTAGAATTTCCACTATCGCTCAATTCCTATAAACTACAAAGTACAAAAAAAAAATACACAGGGCAGTGTTACGACGTTGGACAAGGAAAGAAAGGGAGAGGAAGGCATTTTCTGTGAGATAGGGGAACCGGTTTGGGGACACAGAATGCAGAACACACAACGGTTGTTAGTGCAAGTCCACACAGGCTGAGGGACAGCGAAACAAGAGCATGGCATCAGCAGACAAAGATCAGAGTGCATGCCAGCAGCCCATGCCCACCCAACCATCCATCCATGCCCCACCAGAAGCCCCGCACAGAACCAGCGAGCTGTGTACGTGCCCACCTTGGCACTGTCCATGTCTGCTCCAGACGCAAGGGGCTCGCCAGAAACCACAGTTGGGCCAGCCGGGCCTTTGCCAACAGACTAGCAGGAATATGAGAGCAGGAATGGAGAGAGACAGAGAAAGACAGAAAAAAAGCACTGAGAAGAAATGTGAAAAGACAGAAGGAAAGAGGTTGGCAGTCGAAAGTCATTTGAGAGGAGGAGAGGAGATGTGGGATAAAATTCCTCAATGGAAACTATCCCGAGGCATTTGGTTCGCAGATCCTGTAATGCTACAAGTGATTAACACTGCACAAGTCCCCTTTATTCTCGGCACACTGCAGACTACAATCAAACATTAGAACAGACAGTATTAGAACTGGTATTATATTTCAAAATAAGGTTGTTTCTTTTACCTTATCTCTGGGCACTGCAGTGGGAAGCTCCCTCATCCTGTTTCTCCTTTGCTCCTACAAATGCACGAGAACACATGTTGCTACAAATAATTACAAAATAAATACAAAATTGAAAGTATGTATGATCATTTACTGAAAAACTCATGATGAAAGAAGTTCTCCTACTTCTTTTTTACTGACCCAATTAAAAGATTCATGTATTTTCTGTTTATGATTTTCTAAATAATAAAAATATTGATATTGATAATTGAGGATTTTAACATCCAATATTCTGATATATCTGCCTTTATTCTTTTTTTACTTTATTTCACAAACACATAACAAAGACCCCTAACATTTGTTACGTGTAGTTAAGAGACCTCACCAAAATAACACGACACAATGCAGTTTAAAAATAAACTTTTTTGTTTTAAATAGTACTTTGAACAAAAGTAAAACAAAACATATTATATTACATACAAGTCAAAATTCTAAAAAGAAGACAAACGCAACAACAACACTTATAACATGATAGAAGGATCTGTCTTTCGTCTCTCCGTTTCTTTTTGAACTGATTACTGATACCGATATATCAGCAATTAGCTTATATCTGATAATATTAGCACGCCCGTTAATCGGTTGGGCTCTTTTTTATATACGCTTGAAAAATATCAATATATAAGCCCAGGCTTACAATTAAGTAATATCAGGTGTACACATCTTTTCTCTTTATTCTGCCAGAAAAAAAATGTATGAACAGGAGAGTACAGACCTCTATATTGTTATTCAAGACCCCACAGGCATCTGCAAAGTCTGGGTGTTTGGTGTTGATGTAGGCCAGCTCTATTGCAACCAAGTTATGCACCTGTAACAAGAAGAGAAGACACCTTTAGTTATCAATCAAATGTTCTGATGCAGCCTGACAGATCATGACTGCAGGTGACGACAGCGCAAATGCAAAGAGAGATGAATTTGATGGTACCATCTCGTTGGTGATAGGCAATCTCTTCCTGAGGAGGGAGGTGACGACTTCCACAATGGCCTCGTGTAGCTTAGGGAATCTCTGCAGCTCCTGCCGGACAAAATATTCTCCATATTAATGTCTGTGTGTGTGAGGGACAAGATAAATGTGTTCCAGTTCTTTGACGGAGCTGATCACCTGCGTGCTGTAGTTGCTGCAGTGCTGGATGATCCTCTGCATCTCCTCGTGGACCAGCTCCACGCAACGCAAACTGGGCTCCTCCAGGCGTTTGACTTGCTTCTTCACCAACAGCTCGAAGGAAACCTCAGGCACAAACAGGGACGGGCGCGGGCCCTGATGTAGGGGGAAGAGGGAGCTGCAGGTTAGCAATTATTTGCCGGAGCAACTTGTGTTGAGGAAACAAACAACAAAAGTAACAGAATAGAGTGTATCTTACAAAAAAAGACGTTTCTAATGGTTTTCATACAAAGATAATAATAACAGGAGAAACTTCATTGCCCTTAATGATGTCACATTTATGGGATTATGCAGCAGCACTCACTGTTGCGTTCCTTATGGCTGTTAGGATGTCTATGGTGCTGAGTCCTCCCAGAGGATCCACAGACTCCAATGTTCTGCCGAAAGTCTCGTGGAATATGTAACAAATCCTGGCTCCACCGCACCTGAAAAATAGAAGCGGGGGGATATTAGCTGTGATGTGGAGCCCACGGCCTACTCTCCTGTCAGCTCTTCCTTCACAGAGGCTGTGCGTGCCTCAACTTACAAGTTGTATCATAATAAATGATGAAACCAATGCAGTTGTTTTGCTCATTTTCACTGCGCTGGAGCAACAGTGTCACCGTGTGGCAGAGGGGAGGAGAGGCACCGGTACTCACAGCTCTGCCGTCTCGATGTATTTGGCCGTGCCCTCTATGGTGTTGCAGTATTCTGTGGCGAACTTAGTGATGAGCTGGAGCAAGGTGGCACTTTGGTCTTCAACGGGTTCGCCGTAGCTGCTGAGCAGGGACTGGTACTGGGCTGCCAGGACATTGATCCGTGTCTTCAGCTCAGGGAGACAGTCTCGGATGTGATGCATCAGTAACCTGAACATAATGGCAGGAAAGGGCAGAGGGTTTAGTTTTTATGCAAATATGTAGAATGATCTGGGCTGGGATTTATCAAGCTAAACACCTACTGTTTAAAGTCAATAGCACTTTCTCTGATTAATAACACGGCTGATGATGCTGACATAACTTCAAATGTAACATGCTGTGGGTACGTGGTACACAGAGAGAACACTACCAAGCAAAGGAAAATGAACCTCGTCACAATAAAAGCATGGACACAAACATTGTTTTTTGCCTGAAAACACCAAACTCTAAAACTGTTCTCCAACCCTTCTAATTTGATTATGTTTTCTTCTGAAAGATAATTCTTTAGAGTTTACCATCAAAAAGTCTGAACTGGTCGATTTAATACTGAACCACAAAGATTTATTTTTCTGTTTCTGTCTGCAGCCCTGCTGCACAACAAACTGTTGTCACAATGACAATGGGATCTTAACACAGCTGAAACCAACAGAAGCACGAGGCTTTGCGCTTTTCAAAGTTTTTACACTGTATAATAATATTCATGATCACATTCACCTGTTCAGGGTTCTGGCCAGGTATTTGGTTCCGTTTCTGTTGGCCAGTGATGGGTATTTCTTCTGCAGGAAAGCATGTTCGTCCCGAATGGCATCAGCCACAGACTTTTTATTGTTGATGTCCAGTTGGCTCCTAAAAGTATAAATACAACAATACACCAACAGTTAGTCCTGGGCAACAAAAGGAAATTAAAAAATAAATGTCAGGACATATGGAAGACAATCTATAAATCAGGATGTCTTAATATTCTTATGGAATAAAGGCTTAGACTCATCATGCTGCCTTATGTACAGTAGATCATGGTGCTGTATTTGATGTCCATTAAACTGAACTGAGTGATAACAGACTGCAAGATGGCAATTTTTAAATCAATAGGTTTTAATATACCAGCATAAAAAATGTACTGTAGTACACTCCTCTCTGTTCTCTACACATCTATTGAGCCTCTTATCTCCATTATTACACACTCATCACTATTATGAGTAATGGATTCTTTCACATTATATTCAGTGCAGTGAATATGGTTTGTCCAAACCTATTGACTACTCCAATGAGGCCCAGTTTGACAGGAATGACTCTGCCCATCAGTACATCCATGGCATCAGTACCGGCGTCCATCAGATCCAGCTTGGTTACCACAGCCAGTGTCCTCCTGCCTGGTGAGTCACAGTCATTCACAAAAGGTAAATATCACAAAATTAGCTACCACATTTTCTATTAGCTGTCTGTTTGCCATTTTAAAAAAACAGATTAACGTAAAGGTTTTGGATCATTTCTTTTCTTCAGTTGTTCTTACCGTCAGGGTCGACCTCCCGGGCCACCTTGAGGGCCTCCGAGGTGGCCATGTCTGTGTTGGCCGCAGTGACAGCCAGGATGATGGAGTTTGGGTTAGAGATGTGCTTCAGGATTAGATCTTTAATCTGAAGCTCAATGTCTTTAGGCTGATCACCCACAGGCACCTTAAGGGGACAATACCAATCTTGAGAAAGGACACTGTGCGTCTCAATTTGATTTATTAGAAGCTACAGCGGTGGGATTTCTCATATTAACACATGTTCAACCGGAGGGGAGGAACTAATGAGGCTGGAATCAAAGCCTGCACACACTTGGGCTTTGACAGCAGGTTTCGAAGCATCAAGAATGAGTTCCTAATTCCTTGCCACCTACAAATATCAAGTACACAAAAGCATCGAGCACACAGGGCAGGGAAATTAACACCAGTGGCCAGGCCTATCTGGTAAATTATGTCTTTTTTGACTTTTATAACAGATTTCCTCTGAGGAATAAGATGAGGGGGAGCAGGAAGTGCAGTATGTGTTACCTTAGTGATTCCTGGCAGATCCACCAGTGTGAGGTTGACAACGTGAGGAGAAAATATCTTCAGATGAATGGGTTCATCGCTGATCCCCTGCAGAGGGACAAGGAAAGAATAGACGTGTACTATGTATCTAACAGCTTAGCACTGCTTCATAGATTTGTCCTCTTACTTACTGTAGATCCTGATGGTTATAATATTTTAGGTAACATTTCAACTTTCATGGTGTTGTCTCTGACACTGCTGGGTGAGCACTACAGTTTCTGTTTGTGACTCTATTAGCATAGAGTCTCCGGTTCTGTAAAAAGTAAATTAATACCAGGGGATGTTGAAAACCTCCCTCCTGAGGAAGGCGTTATATGCTACTTAGAGCTGTTCCTCAAAGATGAATGAAACATCTGGATGAACAAAATGTCTGCCCCCTGCTCAATAAAAAAAAGTAAATCTTTTTTTTTAAATCATGTAGTGGATATCATTTGTTTTCATCCAGATGTTTTAAAGATTCTTTAAGGATTCAGGAAATACCTTCAGAACAGCTGTTGTGCACAAAGCGCACAAACTAGAGCTAGGTGTCTGCTATGCCTAGCATGGCTAGAAGGGATCATGGGCCTTCTAGGAGTGCAATTTCCAGGCAGACAGCTAACACAGTGGAAGTATCACAACTCTGTATTGCTAGCCTGAAGCGGATAACATTAGCTTGTCCCTTCAGAAGGTATTGCTACTCAGTTTAGCTAACTGTAAAGGGTAGTTAGCAGCTCATTACAGAACAGTTCTCCTGAAGTACTATACAGACCAAGAACAGAGCGCCCGGTGACCAAGTTAAGTCACAAAGAGACTGTTGAGCTGAGAAATATGAGTTGCTGGTGGCAAGAATAGGTTTTTGAATTAAGTATAGTGTACGTCTAATTTATAGGGGGAGGGTCGCCGTCCTCACAGACACTGATGTGCTTAGGGCTTCTGGTGAGGTCAAGCAGAGGCCGTTCCCACAGAAACACTAACTCATGCTACTCAAGAGAATCGTGGTAATGTAAATAACCCAAAGTTTTACAAACATAAATGAGATTGTATTTGCCCTCCTTTCAGCTTCCTAGAAGTATCTCCAAATCCCCTGGGCCCCAGTAGCCCTAAGCTACATGCCAAAAAAATGCTGGTGAAATCCAGTTTACTCAGCTCATGGCTATATCCCAAAAAAATCAAGCAAATCATTAACTCATATTCTCAGGTTTGGGAATAAAAGTTATGTTTTCACCTCATTGCATCTGGATTATTTTAATTCTCTGTCTACATGTGTTAGTCACTTCTCCCTGGTTAGCCTGCAGCTAGCTCAGAATGTGCACCTAGTTTTCTAACTGGAAAAAGAGGGAATACATTTCTGGTTTTTTTTATGTACGTATCTTTGAATATATTCTTATTACCCAAACTGGTCCAAACCCCTCCACAACCCCCATCCCATCGCCAAGTTGTTGTCATTTAAATCTGCCTTTCCTGCGCTGTGGTTTTGGACAAAACATTTGGGGACGTCACATTTGGGAAACACTGATCAACATTTTTCACCATTTTCTGACAGTTTATGGACCAAAAAAAGAATTGATTAATCATGAAAATGATCAACAGCCTAACTGATGATAACAACTAACCATTAGTTGCAGCCCTAACCCGAAGATCGATATGGCATTTTTGTTGAAGATCAGGACCGCACCTTCTACTGAGATCTGAAATATAATCTCTTCTCTGCAGCCTCTGAATGTGCATAAGGTCCTAGAGGGTCACATGTATTTTTAACAGTGTTTCGTCTTAAGCAGTTTGTAGAATTCCAGAGTTTGAAAATGTACAGGACTTTACTTATTCTAAATCTGGGATGTCTGTTTGAGATAACAAACAAAAGTGACCTCTGCATCCTCCATCCATGTCTCACCTTATTATTACCCGATACTCGCTCTGTTTCATTTTCAATTTCTTGCCTGATTTCATCAAAATCTGTGTAGATCTGCAAAAAGAGAAATAGAAAAATATCAAATCAGGCAAGGATCAAGAGTAGCCAATTAATATTTTGAATGATAAAAGTCTTACCATATTTTTCGTGTGCAGAAACTTGCCCCACTCTTCACACTCTCTGCCTGTGACAGATAACAAACCGGTATGAGTTGTGTATGAGTGAGTAAACACAGATGTGTTAACTATTACCACATGAAAGACAACTATTCTGTGTGGGAGGCTAAGCAAGCACGGCTAACAGCTGGAACTAAAGATGTGGCTTTGAGGAGGAAAGGAGCACGACAAAGGAGCTAAACCAGGTTATTAAATGTGAAGACACCTGTACTGTGCACCTTTTCTCTCATTCTGCCAACTGCAAATGATTAGAAAGACAATGACATGGACAGGAACGTGCTGAGCACCAGAAAATATATGACTTTTTTCATGCTGGGCACAAAAATAATGTTGGGGAAGTCCCTACATGTGTGTTACCAGGCTAAAATTATTTGTACTGTAGGCAAGAATCCTGACATAAAAAGGACTGACGCAAAATCCAAACACTATAGTGGACTATTTAGTGGAGTCCTTGGTCTGAAAGACTGCTGAGACTAGAGGGATTTTGGTGCTTACCATTTTCGTCATTTTTCCTTGCATCTCCTGGATCTACATGGACCAGCTGGAGGATGAGAGGTCGCCTGGTTACGACACCAGTCCCACGGGGCAACAGGTCCCGGCCCACCAGGCTTTCCAGCACTGAGCTCTTACCACTGCTCTGGAGACATAAGACGCACACAGAGAGAAGAGTTAGAGGAGGGAAAAAACCAAGGGACCACACCTACTTTCTGATTTAACACACTAGATTCAGCCCTCATATGGAACCATGCTGGATCAGGGCTACAGCCTACACAGCTAAGTGCACCTGTCTTTTCCTCAAGCGGTGAACTGGTTTGGGCTAACACGTGTTAAAATAGCACTGATTGAAGATGATCAAAATAGATTTCACTGCCAGCACAGACTATGCAAATGAGATGTGCAGTGGGTTTTAGAAGACCAGCCTTGGTCCACAAAGGCCTATGTAGCCTGATCAGTTGTTTTTGGTAACGTTATCTGAATCTATCTATGTATTACTGCTCTAAATGTACGTATGTTTCTTCTAATAATGCGATCTCTATCTGTGCATGCATTACAGTAAAGTAATGTTAACGTTACCTAACTAGCATGACAGCCCCTAACGTTGTATCACAAAATACACACAGTCAGATCATTTTTACCTGAGTCCCCACTACTGCTATCTGCGGCAGCTGTATGATATCTGCACCGACTGTGTTGAAGACATCTTGGAGCTTGTTTATTACGGGGATAAGAGCCTCCATGCTCGCGGTTTATGAATCAAATAAACCTGCTATTTTCGCGATGGAGCCAAAGTCATTCAATGTCCCACCAACACCACCATTGCAACAACACCCACTGGACGGACGATATTTATTGTGCGATCTTGGGAGTTGTAGTTCTCCAATAAGGAACAAGTACAGCTCAGGCTGAGGAAAAGACTACACTACATGAGCTCCGATTAACGCGATGCTCTTATCTTCTCGCGCATGCGTAATTTTTGATGAGGGGCTAGCTTTGTTAGCCGAGTAGATTGGTTGATTTTCTCCCTCAAACTTTTTAACTTACCACCAGATTAAGTCAGTAAGTTCGCCTGCTGTTGCCAAGCCTTCGTTATTCCACTATGCTACAGTTCCTGGTGAGTTTAAATGAAGATATCATGCATGGCATCGACGTTTGCCAGGATGTTGAGTTGCGAAACTAGCCCAGCTAACGTTAACGTGTTAGCTCATTTGCTCTCAAAAGTGTTGATGCTTTCATTAAACGTATCCAGTTTAACGTTTGTTAACAAACCTGAAAAGTACGTGTCACCTAACAGTTAAACATCCCACCTCAGAAAAACCACTAAAATTAAGGTTAGCTTGAAATTTAGGAGATGTTACTTCATCAGTCAGATATTTCCGCCTTGAATGACATTTGTTGTTTGTCTTTCCAGGCTGGCTTTACCTTGGGAAATGTTGTGGGGATGTACCTGGCTCAAAACTATGATGTAAGTTTGTTGAAATTCAAGCTTTATTTATAAACGTCTATAATTTAAGTTTCACAACTTAGTAGAGTTATGTGCTTGTACCGCGCCCTCCACAGGGCAGGCCAAGGGGTGTCGGCCAGGTGCTGTTCAATCCCCCACCCCAATGACATACATTCAACGTTATGATAATAAGACCGTCTATACTGATAAATAGGTTGGAGAAAACACATCTCAGTATAATGCAGTACACTATAAAGTTGAACCTCTATTAAATAATGGCAACAAAAACTTATTTTAACCTTCATGAAGTTGTGACTGTTGTGTAACTGCAGTAGTTAGTTTTAGTTTGGTATACCTAAGAAACTGGCAATTGTGTATGTGTATCAGATTGGACTGACTATACTGCTCTTTCCTTTCAAGGTACCCAACATAGCCAAGAAAATCGAAGCCTTTAAGAAAGACGTGGAGGCCAAGAAGAAGCCCCCAGAATGAGCAGAGCAGGAGCATGTTGCAACAAAGGACAAATAGACTCTCGCCAGAAACTATTTATTTTACACTGTTATGGTATAAAGAGGGTACATTTGATGAAAGGACAGACAATGTAAAAATATGTATGAGAATATTAACAGTGCCTGGAACTACGTGTTTCTTCCCTTAGTTTTTTAGGCATGTTATTGTAGCCTATTTTTATAAGAGGAACTGTGCAAAGGCTGGATTTAAAGTATATTACAGATAACTAGTGGGATCACTTTAAGTCCAGTGTCATGGCACTGTAGGCTCGCATTTTCTTTAATTTACACATCAGGTGTAAATATTTATAAAGCTTGCAGTTGCTACTCAGTGTTGTATTCCACAAAGTTTAAACATTTTCCTTCACAAGCTTCCACCTTATAACTGCCGCCAAATGTTTTATGACAGTACAAACACAATTCTGAATCATTCAGTTTATTATAAAGTTGTTGATAATGAATGTTAAAGACTTTGCTTCATTGTGCACTCATTTGTGGGAGAAAAACAGAACTATCAATGCTGCATTGCACTGGTTCCAGCAGTCTACATTAGTTGGCATCACATGTGTCCACCAGATGGGGCCACTAGCAAGGCATTTCTGTTAACTATCACTTAAACCAAAAAGGCAAAGGATTTATTTAGGTGTTGGAAAAGTTATCGTCTACTTTTTCTTCTTCCGTTTTGTTCCTTTTGTCTTTTTCTTCTTTTTCTTTGATTTGTTTGAATTTGGCCAGCCAAAGCCCCTGAACTCCAGACAGTCCACTGCATTGTGGGAAATGTAGTAGACATTCTCCATGGCTGCCGGGCTGAGGATGTCCACCTCTGTCTTTGTGGATTTGGCACTAGAGGACGTCTTTTGGGGTGTTTTGGGACTCCCAGTCTTCTTGGTGGGCCTAGAACTGTGGGAGCTTGACTTCCGGGATTTGGTTGGCTTTGAAGAAAATACATGTGGTTTACTGCAAATTCCTCAACATTGAATGGTTTGGATAGTCCTGTAGTTTTTAAGGTTAAATATACTTTACCATAGTGAAGGATATCCAGGTCACTTCCAGTATGATGGATTATTCACCCATCTGTAAAATCAGACAGATAAACAGATAAAGAAGACTAATGAATAGGAAGTGCTTACATGAAGTGCTTTTTCAAAACAGCTTCAACACAGAAATTGTCACAAATATTTGTTTCTCTTACCGGTTCTGGACTTGGCACCTTTGTATGTGGTAACTGACTGGCTTGAACTAGGACAGTGATATCCCATTTGTTTATGTCCTGTTGTCGTAGAGACCGTGAATGACAGAGTTGGCCTCTTCCACAAGCCTGTAAATTCTTTTGTTGCATCTGAGATGCAGCTAGGCTACAAATAAAACACAAAGCTTAACAAGTGTGAAGGGCAGCTAAATGTAAGTTGTAATTCAAATAAAAGCCAACAGCCAGCTAAATCTTTGTTTTATTCTTAGTGCAGTTGAATTCATCACTTGTTAGCTTTCAAAGTATTTGGCAATTATCACCAATTTCCCCTGATTTAAAAAGCCCTTGCATTCACATTGTGAAAATGTAGTTTTGACATCACTGTGACATTTATAAACATTCTTAAAATGTTACCCAACCGAATATCATGCAGAAGCTCTTGGGCCTCTCAATCATGCAATATCAATAAATATCCACAGCCACAACAAGATTGCAGTCACTGAGAATGAGAAAATCCAATATGGACCCATGAAACCTCAGTTTTGTGCAACAGAACACCCAAAATAAAAATGCACTGCAACAAAATTATCTCTGACATCAAAATCAACAATCAAATGGTGTGCCATTTACTGCACATACAATAGTAGCATGACATATCAACACAAGTTGCATTCCACAAGTGTCAAAATAAGACTTAAAATAGTGAGAAGAGCTTTTTTTCCAGCAATAACAATGAAGGTGGTTTGCGGATCACCTGCATAGAGTCATGTTTTTTCCTTGAAGGCAAAATTTGCTTTAAGAAGCCTCTACAGTAACAACACAATAACAGCTTTGTCTTTTGTGTAAACTGATACTAAAGTGTCTGGTGGCAGCAGGGTGGTGGTGTGTCTGTATTTCAACCAGAGGACATCACTTCAAGCACAGTATCTGCCCTGCTGATCTGTCTGTCAGAGATACAATACAAATTCTAACCAGTTTTGGGGTTTTGATGCCGACGTTCCTAACTAATGAGAGAGAGTACCATGTTATTAAAATCACTTTGTGGCAGTGATGTGGAGCAGAAAGACATTTTTAATGCAGCACTCCATGCATTTAAGCCCTTGAGGGTCACAAAAAGGGTCAAAAGGGGGCGCTCTACTGTGTAGAGATGAGTTGGACTATCATGCGGATGATGCGGGAGCCACGGGGGCAGGTACACAGGTCCATGCTCGGGTTCCTGATTTTGTCCTCCAGCAGCTGGTCCAGCTCCCAGCGCAGCTCCTTCACCAGCTCAGCCACCTGGGAAACACATGCACACATTTATAGAGCCAAGGTCATTTGTGTACTTTCTTACATTTGCCTTATATAGTCATTTTGTGCATGTTAAGCTGTAACATTCAGTTATTGCTCATAAAAAGCTGATTTTACCAGCATAAATACCCATGTTTCATAATTTTTCTACTTCACCTTTCAATTTATTATTTATTTGTGGACTGACACTTTATTATAAGTGACAGTCCACAAAGAATGTATAATGCTTTTTTGACTATTATGATGCTCATTACTATGATTTTTATGTGACGGTATTTCTGAGTGTAGTGTATTGTTTTCTTTGGAGTCCTAAAAGCCTGTAAAATCTTTCAAACATTAAAACAACTTTGATAACAGCTTGTAAAGTTTAAGTAACAGCATCGGTCACAAAGGTTTAGGTTATACTTATTTATCATCAAACTATCACTGTGAACAAAATAAACAAAATTTACAAAGATACCTGTAGGGATATGTGCATAAGATAATTCCAAACAACGTGGTTCATGTGAGACTAAACTACTAAAATAACTGTCATGTCTTATCCCTGACCTGATGAGAAGCGGCAGCAAATCGGATCCAGCCATCGTCGAGGGAGATGACAAACTCTCCCTTGTGCAGCTCCATGTTGACCTGCCCGCCTCCAAACAGCACCAGCGCGTAGACAGACACCATGCTGCAGTCCCTGATGAAGACGCGGCTCGTTTTCACCTTCTCATGGTAGACCAGGTAGGGGCTGTTGTAGTGGCGAACCTGCAGCACAAAGAAGACGTCGTGGCTTGTCGCACCGACTAGCTGCTGAATACCACAGCCATATTCTTTTCTCTTTTTATCTCACCGTGTAGTTGACAGACGACGGGTGCACGTGGACGCAGCCGTCGCTCTTGGTCATGAAGCTGAGCTCGTTGGCTTTGGGCTGCATCTTCATCACGCCTTTGCTGGTCATCTTGTAACTCCCCTGAGGAGATCGCACCTGGAACAAAGCATCCAACACCTGATGATGAGCGTGAACCAAGTAGAGAAAACAGGCTTCAGATTCTTATTCCAATGAGATAATTAATATGCACCTGGACCACATTTGGATAGAGGGCCGCACAAAGCATGGCAGACATCAGCCGGATGTTTTCTGAGTTCAAGTTAGCCTGAAAAGGAATGACATTTACTGTTATTTATAATCATTATTATTATCAGATTCTCTTCAAGGTTAAGGTTACACTGTTTTTGACATACTTTAAAATAATTCTCTACATAATAAGCCAGACAGAGGTGGTAGACAAGCAATGTTTTACAAAAGGACATATTAACATGTTTTGGAACAACAAATAAATAAACCACTTCCACTACACTGTGCGTGAGCGTGCGTGTTACCTCTGGGCCGGTGGCCTCTACAACACCATCAGTGCCGTTAGAACACATGCGCTCTATAATCCTGGCCCTCAGTCCCTCCTTGATGAAGCCTATGTCAGACAGCAGCTCAGCAAACTGCCTCTTCAGACTGGCGATCTCCTACACAGGTCACAGACATATTTTAAGAAATGTATTTTAATTCGAAGATAAGATACAAAAAGAGCATTAAGAAGTGGTGGATTTAAAAAGAAAACAACAAACTAAACACTGCCACGCTCCCTAGCCCACTGCCAAGGAACTCTGTGCATTATATAGTAATACACAATTGTAGAAGATAATGGATGGAGGTGGATACCTGTAAGCCTCGCCAAGACAGAAAGTTCTCCCTGCAGTAAAGGAAGCCGGCCCGGTTGCCATTCTTTGCAGCACAGCACCATCCCTGCATTTAATTATTTGAAAGGTTATCTGGGCATTTATACATATAAATACTGTTTTTGCGTTATTTTTACACAAAGCAAGCTCAGTACCTTGTATGCCTGCAACAAAGCTAGATGGTCACTATTGGCCAAAGCAAAAGCCAGTTTCTTCTCATTGGCTTCTTCCCGCTTATCCCATGGAGACACCTGGAAAAAAAGACCAAAGATAGAAAGTATTTCTATAAAATAAGTCACTGATGAATAATAATCATTTTGGAAATAATAATGTTATAAAATAAACACAAAGCTCAAGTAGCTGGTTATGGATCCTAAAATCAGAGTGATGCCAAAAAGTGACACATATGGTCTCTCAACAGTGGCAAACGGTTTCTTACAAATGGTGATTTGAAGGCCAGACTGGCGGCGATGGTGAGTGCTGGGTCGAGGCAGCGAAAGATGGCACCGAACAGCATGAGTTTCCCAATGCGCACGTCAACGGGCAGGCAGGCCAGGTGGTAGCCCAGCGGGGTCAGCTTCTCATCTGCAGTTAGAGCGCCCAGGTCCTGCAGGCGCTGCTTGGCCGCATCCAAGCTTTCCATAGCTGGGGGTTCGATGAGCCGAGAGAACACCGACTCCAGCGTCCTCTCAGCAAACACATCCAGGATCTTGATTCTGTCAGAGAGTGGGGGGGGTAAATACTAGCATGGGGAAATATTGCTTTGCGTACTCAGGTAAGGCCCCATTTCCACGAATAAATTTGTCATACATAAGCCTCTATATTTGCATTTACAGAGACAACAAAGCAGGTTGGCATTGTGCAAAGCGCAAACAGATGGATCTACCGGAGGCAGAGCTGCTCTAGAGGCACTCTCTGGATCTCAGGCAGCTGTTGCTCAGCCAGCTGGTGTTGGAAGCAGTGGCTGGTGAAGAGGTGGAAGCAGAGCCCTGAGGCCACGCGACCCGCTCGACCCTTCCTCTGCAATGCGTTGGCTCGAGAAACCCAGGAGTCCTCCAGGCTCTCCATGCTTTTAGACGCATCGTACCTGAAGGTATAACATAATGTAAAATGTAGATTTTAAAACAATAATTAAATAACATTATCTGTTTACTTCAGCTAAACAAATGGCTACCTTTTCTCCTTCATCTTGCCAGAGTCAATGACATATACCACGTCGTCAATGGTTACCGAGGTCTCTGCGATGTTGGTGGAGATGATGATTTTTGTGACGCCCTCTGGGGGCCGGCTGAAAACTGCCTGCTGCTCCTCATTGGACAAACTTGAGTGGAGCGGGTACACCACACACCTAACGAGTGGAAAGCACATCCACAGTAGTTAGCATGTCACTATTAGCTAGACACTGTTTTGGAAATTTAAAGAAGGGATACATGGGACCTTTTTTTGGAACAAATTAGAAATCAATGGAGTGCCAATTAAAATTTCAAGCATAGCCAAAAATCTCCCATAACTGACATCCTACACCATGTCTTCTAGAAGTGTCTGCTTCTGTCTTCCTGTAATGATACAGTTTTCTTGTTGCCATGTACCAATTCTTAAAAAATAAAAATAAAAGAAGACAAGTGTAAAAAGTAGTATTCAATTATTAATTTGGGAAAACCTGTAAACTAATTCATACATTCTTTGATTTTAAAGGCATCAAGAAATTCATGTTTGCCACAAAAAAAGAGAAAAATTAAAGCACCATAGGGCATGAATTTTATACCCTCATGAACACTATAGCAGGAGCAGCTGACATTAGACACAGACCTGCTTGTGCCTCTGTTGTTGAACATCCTGTTGGACTTGAGCTGCTCATAGAGCATCTTGATCTCAGCCAGGCCTGGCAAAAACACGAGCACTGCCCCTGGACACAGAGACCAAAAGGTTACACCAACCTGTGAATCCATGCTGTATGACTCCTCAACTAGACTGAGAATACATGGGTGATTCTTACCTGGAGGGTAGTCGTGTTTTCCATCTACTATCCATTCCAGCAGGCTCTCCACCAGGTCCATGTTGATCTTGTCTAGGTCCATTGCAGAAATGGTTTTCAGCACAGACTTCTTAGTGTCTGCATCAACAGCAAAACAAAATGTAACACATATGCTTAAACAGGCAGCAACAGTTTATTAGGATAAGATCGAAGATGAGCACTTTAAGAAACCATAAAACAGATCAGTTTATGATACTTGTTCTAAACTCACCTTTGTATCTGATCGTGAGCTCCTGCAGGCTGAGCTGCTGGTCTGGAATCGAGTCTTTGACAACGTCCTTCTTAGAGAAAGACATGAAGTTCCACATGTCATCACCCAAGTCGTCCACCATGTACTTGGGCTCTCCTTTGCTTCTTCGTTCACTTGTGAAAGATGAATTCTGTTTCCCTGAGCGCATGTACGGACTGCCGTCCTCAATGACATAGCTGGGAAAAGAAATAAAATGGTTATGTCTTGGTCAGAGATTTGACTGTCTCCCTTGTGTGCATGTTGTCCTTGTCTCTCACTCCCTGTGTGCGTGTCTGTTCCCTTCCCCTATCTGTCTGAATGGTGTTCTTGTGTTCGTCCTGTCCTCCCTCCATCTGAGCCGATGCTCTAAGGATAGAAGAAACTGTCGTGTGCTCTACAGATTGTAAATTCCTTTGAGGGAAATTTGTGATTTGTGATATTGGGCTAAAACTAGCTTGACTATTAAGACAGTGTAAGAAACAAACAGGTATATCCTTCCTTTACAGATGATTTGCTTAAATATTTGTTGGAGTGGAGGAGGATGTACTTACTGGGATTTAGCGATGGCATCTTCAAGAAAAAACTGGTCGACTGGGAAAGTACGCCCTGAAATGAGAGAAATCCACAGAGGGTTCGAAAAAACAAAGACAGAATCTGGTGTCTCAAGTGAACATGTAATATGCATATCACGTGGCAAATTACCTGGTATATGGACAGCGGGACAGTCGTAAAAATACTCAGAGAAGAGGTTGGCATTAAGTGTGGCACTCATTAGAATGATCTTCAGGTCTGGCCTCTGCACAATCAGGTCTTTTAATACCAACAGCAGAAAGTCACTGACAAATGAAAATGGAGACGGACAGTGAGAAAAGAAAAAAGGCTAAAAGAAAAAGTTTGTAGGTTATTATTGCCCGTTAGAGAAGCTACAATCTGAGATGGACTACACTGCCAAAGCTGTTAGGTGACAGCTCAAAAAGCTTGAAGAACAGCATGAAAGCACACTTTCTGTACCATATGCGAGTGATCTGCATAATCTCACCTCTCCTCCGTTCGCTCATGCACCTCATCCACAATGACGTGTGTGACACCTTTGAGGTCTGCCTCACCCTCCAGCCTCCTCAGTAGCACGCCAGTGGTGCAGTACAGCAGTCTGGTGGCAGACGTCTGACAGAAGAGAGTAGTCAGTGATGAGAGGCAGAAGGGATTGTTTAATAATATAAAGCGTGGCTACATATGTTTCATCTGATTTCTTTGGGCACAGTGACTAAAAGCTGATGGCTTAAAATCCTGCATACTAGATGTGCATTTCAAATGTGTCCGTACCCTGACACTCTCCAGTCGGATCTGGTAGCCCACTGAGTTGCCCAGACACTCTGCGCGCTCCTGTGCCACTCTCTGGGCCACCGAGATAGCAGAGATGCGGCGGGGCTGAGTGCAGATGATGTTGGCCACCTGCTCCGCTCGACCACTTAATGAGGCGTCCAGAATGAACTGAGGGATCTGAGTGGTCTTACCACACCTGCAGGGAAGTAACAGTAAAAAGGATTTTATTTAAGAATCACACCAATAGGGTATAAAGAATGGATTCAGTCACTTAATAAATACAATAGAAGTACTGAGGGCCAGAATGTAACACCAAGCTCAGGTTACACACGTTCTTGCTAATAAAAAACACTGTGCTACTGAGCAGTTTATATAAATAGCCTTTCTCCTGTTTGTGTCCTTGTGAATGTCTACATGTTATGCTGCCCTGTGTGACCCACCCAGTCATCCCGCTGACCACCAGCACCTGGCACCGGTCCAACAGGTCTAGGATGTTTTCTCTTTCTTGCCAAGCCGGCAGCTTTCTCCTCTGCTCCAACATGGACCTAAAACGCCTGGATGACTGGGTGAACAGAAGCAAGGGAAAGGACAGCAATGCATTAAAAAAAGATAAAAATGTAAAGATGAAGATGTTTTTTCTGAGTCATTCCCAGCCTCCTTCTACCTGTTTCTTCTGAAACTCTCGGCACAGCTTGCCATTTTCTTGCAGTAGGTTGTCTATCTTCAGGTTGTGCTTATTCACCATCTTCTTCCTCAGATTGACATAACTCTCACTCTCGACTGGAACGGCCTCATCCTCTTCTTCCTCATCCCTCTCGTCCAGCTCCTCGGCCTCTCCTGTCTCTTTCACTTTAAAAACAGAGGCGATGGGATTTAAACTCATATTTTTAAACATAAATACAGGGCTGAGCTCCATTTGATCATTCAAACAAACAATCTTGTTGACTCACGATCAGTGGGTCTCTGGCTGTTAGGTGGAACAGTGCTTCTGCTGTTGGTATGATTACTGCTGTTGGTAACGTTACTATAACTACTACTCCTGCTTTCCCCAGAAGCATTGCTCCTCACACTCTTACTCTTTGCTATAGAAAGAGACGGTGGAGGAACCACAACAGGCAGCGGCATGCTGTATTTGTGATGACCAGCAGCCAGTAGTTCATTCATCGTAGTTTCATCCTCGCATATGGTGATCAGAGTGTAAACAACAGGCTCGCTGCTCTTTGCTGCAGCCAACGCTTCTCCAAACAACCTTTCAGTCACACTGAGCCTCCCTGCAGCACTGACAGACTCGTCTGTGGTGCTGAAGGCGACTATTGGTGCTTGAAATGGGTACCGGTTTCCTTTGGGGAAACGGACCTGTAGTTCATACTCAGGAGGAGAACAGCTGCTGAAGCCAGGCTGACTCGGGCCATCCAGGTTTGGGGAATCGGCCCCAGATCTCCCTTTAGCGGGGAGCTGGTGTTTATACTTGCATTTGTCCCCAAACCGGCAGCCCTGCCCTTTCATGTAGAATCGGCAGACATCTCGGATGTTAAGAGCTCCTCCACCACCTCGACTCCCAACTCTTCCACCATTCTTGGCAGCATTGTCCGAGAGGAATGAGAGGTCCAGGGTTATTGTCCAAACTGCATTGGCAATGCGCTCACTGAAGCGCTCACCGTAAATGGCAGTGAGAGCCAGAGCTTCTTCCTGCCTCTGGCTCAAACACTCATCCATAGGCACACCTTCAAGGCCATCAGGGGAAACTGCTTTCTGGCCGTAGCGCTCACTGAAAACCTGGTGGAGGAGCTGTTCCAAAGTAGCCCCGAATTCCCCTCCCAAAGATTCCAATGCTTGCTTGCTGCGCTCCCTGTCAAACCCATACCTACACAAAGAAAAGATGAGAAATAAAGGGGTAGAGGACAAGGCAAATAATTTTTTTTATTCCTGACAGCATGACAGCAAAAACCATGGCTTAATGTCAAAGGCTGTGTAACTGTCAACTCAAACTGTCAATATGTACATCACCTGCAGAGTTTTCCTATGGCAAATAAGGAGATGATAGGTTCAGGGGTGGGCCGTTCATCATCAGACTCTAGCTCATATGCTGGGCTCTCTGCTCTCTCCAGAGGCTCATCGTTAGTGGCCCAAAACTGGCCTTCCGCACGATGGTCCAACTCATCACAATCCTCCTCATTCTCTTCTACCCCCGAATAATCCGAACCAGATTCACTGAGGCAGAGGAAAAGACATGAATTCACGTGGAAAAACACCACTTTATTGAAACATGTCATTTTCTAGCATTCCAGTTATTATATTTTAACACATTAAGGAATCTAATTAGTAAATTTGATGTATATTTAGTAAAATCTGCTTACTCATATGGCTCATCAAAGTCATGGGTCTGCAGATCCCTCAGCAGCTCCTTGAGTTGTTCTTGGTTCTCATCAGTCATGAAGATCTTCTGCAAGGGCATAGTGCTCACTGCCGGCCTGATGCCGTCACCTGACTTTGGGCACGTACTGGTCCTCGCCAGGGACCTTGGGAGAGCCTTGCCAATGCTTTTCCCACTGCCTCTGCCGTCCCTGTCTCGATCTCTACCGCCCCTTCCTCGACCTCCATCCCTGCAACCTGCACTGCTGCCACCGCCAGCACAACCGCTTCGTCCTCTGCCAGGTCTGGAGGCAAAGCCAGGTCAACAAGGTGAACAAGAGAGATGAGGATTAACAGGGAAATCAGCAGGAAATGAGCACAAACTGATACATTTTCAATCTGATCATTTATTCCTTTGTTATAAATGTATACCTGTTGGAACGAGGGGGTCCAAAATCAAGGCTGAAATCATCGTCTTCGTCATCCCACTGATGAGCTCCTCCTTTCCTACCTCCACCTCCGCCTCTGCTTCCGCCTCCACCACCACCTCCACCTCTACCTCCTTTAGGCTTGTTAAATTTCCCCCCTCCTCTGTTTGGCCTCCCACCTCGTTTCCTTGCATTCATTTCTCTGTAAAAACAAACACGAGCAGTTTCATCACAGTATTTTTAAGCAGTCTATTTTCAAAGCATCACCACCAGCACGTCATACATTGCATACATCACTGTCAGACCAACGTACACTCACCTTCAATCACTGTCCTTTCATAGCAGCAAACCTGCGAAGAGAGATATAAAACCACCTCAGATCTGGGCGTAATAATAATCCTGGAGAGCGCTGCGATTTGCGGACCCGGGCAAAGCAGGCAGCTACTGTACAACAACTGCAGTGCACAGAGTCGCACATAGCTGTGGGGTGGCTCGTTGTGGCACTTCAGTTCAAGTGTGAGCAATGAGATGGTGGCTGACACACACAGCGCTGGTGGCTACAATTATGCAATCCAACTGGGCATGCAGACTAACAACCCAACCGGGGCGATGACCATTTACGTCCGTTGGCTGCTTGACAATGTGTTTTGTTAGCAAGTTCCAAAGAAACAGCGTAACAACAGCTTGTATCAGAAATAACCTGGTATTGTGTCGTGTACTCTCGCACGTCAGTCACCGAAGTATACAAAGCTTCAGCTAGCTAACAGCTAGCAAGCTCACGCCTCACTTCTGATTTAACAAGCTAGTTGGGGGAAGATTTATCACAAGTCAAGTCAAGGTGTTTAAACGCTTAAGAAAGCTATGAAAATATGGCAACACATTGTACACGATAAAGTACAAAAATATTTGAAAACCTAACTTTCATAACAAGCATGAACAAACCTGGGACAGTCGTTCCGACCACCGGTAGCCTGCATCTCCTTCATTGGTGGAAACCCAAAGTTCAAAGTTTCCTTTCCGGTGTCCTGTGCGTTTGAGCTACAAAATGCATAATAATGTCAATGTATTTTATAAGCAATATCTGTAGATAGTCGTAATACATTAAAGGCGACATAGGTTGAGTATACTACAGTTTATATGAAAAGAGGTTCGCTATTTCCAAAAAGCTTTCAAACCTGTAACCATGGTAACCACAGTTTGCGTCGAGCAGTAACAACACAGAAAGCTGGCTCCCTGTTTTATAGTGGTTATTTTTAGGTTGATTTGGTGAACAAATATAGCATGGTTTGCCAGTGTCGACTCCACAGCCTTTTTATCAGTTGTTTGACTTTTCCCATTACAAAAATTGGCCTGTGAACAGCGTCTCCTCTCGGCTCTGACAACCATCTGCCGGCTGGGGGAAGCTGTCACGGATGTCTGGTAGAGTGTGATTGTGAATATCTTATTTGTAACAGCCACCACTACTTCTCCTGTCTTTCCGATCTGTCTCTAAATGTGTGTCATTTTCACTTTCAGGCAAAAAGGAAAGTGCCTATTTAAAAATTCAAGGTAAATATCCAAGTTTTTCACACCCCCACATTTGCATATCTGACAGCTGAGGTGCTTGATGTGAATATGTCTGTCTGTTTACAGGGGAAGGATCTATAAAGGTGTCGTACATTTTTCCGAATGGGGACAGATATGGTGAGTGATAACTGATGATGACTGACGATATAGCTTTACACATTTACATTACAGTTACATAGGTTTGTGTCATCTTTTCTACTCCACAGATGGGGAGTGCAGCAGGTCTGCATCAGGGGTGCTGATGAGGAGCGGTACTGGTAAACACACCTCAGCAGGTGGTATCATATACACTGGAGAGTGGCATGAAGACAAAGTATGTATTTACTGTGTGTACTGCACTTCTTCTGATATATGGTACTACAGACTGTGGTTGTATTTTCCCCCTGGTCAGTCATACATGCTTGCTCTCTCTCTCACACACAGATGCATGGTAGAGGGACCATGCAGCATCCCTCTGGAGCACTATATGAAGGAGAATTCAAAGACAACATGTACCACGGCACAGGGACATACACTTTCCCAGATGGCTCTACTTACAAAGGCCACTTCCACAAGAACAGGTGAAAAGCAATCCCTTACTGTGTCATTCCTTTAATGTGTTCTGTGAAGAGTCTTGTCCTTTAGGAGTGTCTAAATGACTGTACTGTAGGGCTGTGGTCTAAATGATGCGCACTGGTATTACCAAAGTAAAGCGGTTAGGGGCTCCAGTTGTACATTTCCAGAATAACCAATGGTTTAGTGCTCCTTAATTTGCCATTTCCTACTTACATTTATTGTGGCATGGGTGAAAGACAAGACCACGTTTCAGATAATAGATGTGCTGCTCACCATTAAATTGTGTTGTGAAGCCACTTGCACCCTAACATTTTATTATTATTTTGTTGTACTTTTGGCCATACAGTTATATCAAGTACAGGAGTTTTGTTTTCACTGGTGTGTTATAGGTTGGAGGGAGACGGGGCGTTCACTGACACACAGGGACTGGTTTGGATTGGGGAGTTCCACGGCAAAGCAGCACTGGGCCTGAAAATGCAGCACAACATTTAGGCAAAACACGCATTATTGTACTGCACTGTATTAACACTGTACAATATATTCTACATTAAAAATGAACCGTATTAGAAAACATTTATCTTCTACAAAGTCACTGTACAAAATGCTGACAGATAGACCTGTGTTTCGGCCCACATCCAAACATCACACACCCATGTATTTCTGTGTACTGGTGGTTAAACATCCATGCTATCAGTAAGCCATGTCTCTTCACTGGTTTTTTATTTTTTTTATGACACTTTGTCACTCTGCTTTTATGTAGCTGCGAGAGGAGAAGTGAATTCAATTTGGCACTAAAATAAAACCAAGAATACTGGTAGTGTCTTGGCTGCAGTTGCTTACTTGCTTAGAGTTTGATTTTGACAAACCTGTGATTCCAACTCTAAAAAACAACCATTGTTTACCACTAAAATAGAAAAAAACTCAACAAAAGCCCCCAGCATTTTTCATTTCTCGCTGTTTGTACCATATCTTGACTCTCATCAGGGTGAAGGATGAGTGCAGGGCAGTTTTACATCATTACAACACCAGCCAATCACAGAGGGGCATGTGCTCACAGCCCTGTCCACAACAGCTGTACCCGAACTATTGGAACATTGGCCGGAGGAGCTGTGTGATGTGATGTGAGTGTGTGGTCAGTTTGACCTTCACTGTTGGTGTGTGTGTGTTTATACACAGTTTTGTGTTTGAAACAGCTTTACACACTCTGTAACACTGCAAGACTCCCTCAACTAATAATCACTACACAATCACACACGGTTCAGCATTGTTTAATAAGCAACTCTGATATTGTAGTATTTCATTCTATTGATTAATGCCTCTATGGATCTGTAATTGCACATACCCCTGAACAAATTCAGTATTAAGTATTTATCTTGACTTTTCAGATGTGGAAATGTGTAACAAAAACACATATATACTGTAGTAACATCAATACAATGCTAAACAACTTCTGGTAAAATATTTTACCAGATACAAGGAACAGCTATTTTCTTTGATTGTACAGTTTTCAGGTAGAAAATAAAATGTTTGTATTGCAAACTGTCAGTGGTGATTTGAATGAAAAACCTAAACATGATCATGAAGGCAACAACAATGAAATAAAAATGGAAAATGGCACTCAAATTTGGCACAAGATACAAAAACATACATCTGAACTTGAAATATAACTGACATAAATTCAAACTCACAATGAGTTCTTGTGTTAAGTGAAAAATGTACAGCCTATGCAGTAAATCTTTAGTGCTTTAGGTGGTGTTTTGATACAAGAATGTGACGATAAATGTGTGTTCATCACTATAGGTAGTGAGCTAGACGATGGCAAGGAAGCTTTTCAAAACTTTTGCAATATATTATCTCCATAAACCTGAGAATCCATAAAGTATGCAATATTATTTTTTAAAGATTTCACCTTCCTGAAAAAAATAAATCCCTTGCAATGCAGAACAATGTGACTGAGAGAAATAAAAAAGTACACTCATTATTGTGCAGGAAACATCATTAGACAAAAATAAAATACACTTCCAAATACCATATTTAAATGCGAACAGGTACTCAGAACAAAAAAATGGCCATGCACAGTTCCACAGAGATAACTGTCAAAATGTTTGTTCTATACAACAACAATGGATGTCTGCTCTTGACCCCTCAAGGCAAATAGATAACAATCTGAACCAAGCGAGAATGATATGAAAATATGTTGACCATGCTTTTCTGTTTCTGTGCTTGTTTGTGTGCTTCGGTTTTGGACATTTCCAGGAAAGAACTTAAGAGCTCTCAACTCTGGAGCCCCGCTTAGGTAGTTAGGACATGAAGGAACGAGAAAGTTCAGTAAAGACAAACTAGAAGAAAAAAAAGCACCATTTTGTGGCAGCTGTGTTCTTCCAAGCAAAGGTGGCAAAGTGTTCACCAAGGCCACAACAAAGGGGCTCAGTGGCTTACGTTTTGTGCTGTTGTCAGGCAAGGGGGAAAGCAGGGAGTAACAATTAAACTTTTAACTGAATTCCCGCTATTCTCAGCATTGCAGAGGGTCGACTAGCCCAGAATGGCTCAATAGAAAAGCTGGTGGGACGTACATTTGTCAAACAACATTAGTTTTGATTTGAAACATATTTTCTCTTGTAAAACCAGAAAAATACCATTTGACACTTCTGATAAAGCATATATGTCACCTTTAAGTCGCTTGTTTACATCTCTAAACCCCCCACCCCCATGTCTCCACATTTTATTTTGTATTTTTAATCTACAACGGCCATAATACGCCATCGTGCTGACATGCCGGCGTAGTATTTTAGGTTTCAAAAAATAAAACACTTCAAGGATGAAGACAAAACCGGTTGTTTCGGTAACTGTGCAGCTGGTACGTCTAGAAATAAATCTAAAAAAGATACCCAGAATAAAAAGGACTCTATACAAGGTAAATTTTCTATTAAAAAACAAAACAAATAGGGTACAGCTTCTTCTAAAAGACTCATATAGTTTTTTACTCCAAACCATCCTCTCCACATGTGCCCATTTACATGTTATTTTCTTTGTGCACCTACATACCTTTTATGTTCACAAATAAACCCATACACTTACAGCTGGTATTACACACACACATATATAATTTGTTTTGGTGACATATACGAGCTCACTATGCCATTTGTGGACTCACTTCTACATTTGGACTATCAAAAATGACCCTGTGGTTTGCTTCCAAAACACCTTTTTTCCTTCTTCTAGAAAATACATTAGAGAAACATTCAAATCCATCACCAACAAGCTACAACCCGATACCTACAGTAGGCTTTGTTGAAATAAAATCAAAGACATAAACTGATTAGAAATCATTTAAAATTTACATCCTCATTAAAAAAAATATTTATCATAAAGTGTTTAACCACACACGTTGATACAAATAAATAGGAAAACATCACCAAGGAGTCAAAAAAGCACCAACATTTTAAAAAGGGAGACATATAAATTGAGAAAGTGGTGAAGATATATTGTTGTGTAACACGGGGTGGGGTGGGGGGCAGTATAACTGGCCAACACTGTCTGCTGCTACAGTGGTTTCTTATTAACAGCTACTACTGTTCTTGCCTGTCATGTCCATGTGTGTTCACAGTAGTCATAGGCACGTTAGAGTCAATTATGTGTGTGTGTGTCTGTGTCATCTATCTGTACTGAGCTCACAGTAGGAAGCTCCATTTGTTGCTGCATTCATCTTCCATCTTCCATCTTCTTCCATTACTGGATAGCTTAGGGAGGCAGCTTCTTCGTCTCCAGCATCGTTTTCTTCACCCTCCCCCATCCTACCCCTCACCAATGCACTACATAAACCCCATCCCTCCTTCTTCCTCTGTTCAGACCCCATTTTTGCAGAAAGAACACCCCCTATGTTTGTATATGCAACTTCTCCATTGCCACCCCCCACCTCCCCAACTCTCTCCGACCCTCTCCCTCCCCCACCCTCCATCACGGATTCTGCAGCAGCCCCTCCCACTGGATCGGCTGGGAGAAGACCTCCCTCTCCAGCCACATCTCGTAGCTGTAGTGGAAGTCCTCGGGCAGCTCCACGCGCTGGCCCAGCACGCTCTGCAGGCAGTTGTCCACGGGTGCGAAGTCTCCGCTCTTGTTCTTGTCGTAGCGGCGGCTGTTGAACTTCTCGATGCTCTCCCGCAGGGCGCACTCCTCCGCCTGGAAGTCCCAGGGCCGTGCGTCGATATCTGGCACATAAGGAGAAAGGAGGGGACATTTAATCAACCTCAAGGGCTTCTTTTAAGACATGTTTGAATGTCCACACAAGGCATGTCACCTTTTTCATGGTGACAGATCACTTGCTCTCCAGTGAGGGACAGTGACTCTGAAAAGACCCCCTTTCTCTGTTGCTATGGCAACACAACCCAGACTGTCTGCCTATGGCTGTTGGAGCATTGTATTTCTCACACACACACACACACACACACACACACACACACACACACACACACACACACACACACACACACACACACACACACACACACACACACACACACACACACACACACACACACACACACACACACACACACACACACACACACACACACACACACACACACAGCAATCATACAGGCGAATACATTTAACCTTTTTATTGACCTAAAACGTCATGTTGGGTAAATGTATTCTTTATCCTGCAGTCTCAGGATAAAGAATACATTTATCCTGAGACTGCAGTACTCAGGGCATCTATTAATCAGCTGTGTGTGAGGGTAGCGGGTGACTGTTGGGACTCATTATCTTCACCACCACTTCATTTACGAAGATCAGAGAGGCCAAGCTGAGCGCGTTCTGAGCAACACAGATGATCCCCAAATCTAATCTGAGAGGCTTCTACACTATTTTTTTAAATAAGTGTTTGATGATGAGTACACTTGTTTTATCACCATAAATCATCATGAATTATGGGTATACTAACTGAGGTGATGGTTGAATAGAGGTAGTATCTGTTTGATGGAATATAAGAAAAGTTGCAAACCATAGACAAACCAGCTTTCCCTCTATATAAATAGTCAGAATTAATGCAATTTTCTTCCTGTTTGCTCTCTTCTGTTGATTGCATCATAGAAACATACTATAGATCTATTCAGGTTTGAACGATTTTGACTGATATCCAGTGTTGGGAACGTTACTTGAAAAAAGTAATTAGTTATAGTTACTCACTACTTGTTCCAAAAAGTAACTGAGTTAGTAACTGAATTACTCTGTAATAAAAGTAACTCGTTACCAGGGAAAGTAACTATTTGCGTTACTGTTAAAAAAAATCTCTGCTGCTTCATCGAGTCTCTGTTTAGCTGGTGTGTGTGTGTGTGTGTGTGTGTGTGTGTGTGGCGCGTGTGCTGGCATGTGTGTAAAAACACTGGCTCTGATTGGCTACGAAGAAACATGACTCTGCCTTAGCCAGCATAATCGCTGGTTGAAAGGCACCCGAGCTTCTCTTGTCCTTCGTCTCTCGCCGCCGACAGAGTTTAGCAGGCAGGCGAGAACGGGAACAGGTGAGCGCCACGTTGCTCCCAGAGAGCCTGATATGGAGAGCGCAGCGTACCGGTCCACTTCAAGCACTGCTTACCTCGTTATTAACCCACCTCCTGACTAGCTGTGTGAGCCAGCTGGTGTGTTCGGATTACACAGTTTATTACATAGTAACGCACCGCATTTAACGACCAGTAACGTTAACGGCGTTGTAACGACGGGAAAAGTAATTAGTTAGATTACCCCGTTGCTGAAAAAATAACGCCGTTACGTAACGCCGTTCTTTTAAACGCCGTTATTCCAAACACTGCTGATATCGCAACTGAGATATGATTTGCGATATTGAAGGGAATGATAATTTTCTCATCATTAGTCTCATTTTCATTGAAAAACATAAAAATGAATATGCTGTGATTTTTGAGGGGATGGATACCTAACAAAGATATTTTCTTAAGTCTATAGAATGTATAATGTGTAGGCCAAGACATCTCTGCACCACAAAAATATTTCATTGAAAATGTTTTTTGCACACTTTCCCCCTTTAACAACTATTCCACCTCCATATTAAGATTTCAATAAATCTTCAATTAATTGTTCCGCCCTTGATCTATTTATTTATTTCATTAATTTAATTTTATTATGTTCCTTTTTGCCTTTCTTGGTTATTTAATTAGTCATTCTTAAGATAGGAAACTCTCTCTACTATGAGTTAATGCCTGTTTGAAATGCTAAAAAAGCATTAAAAAGGCATTGAGACAAGTGAAAACTCTGTGTGGACTATGTGTAGTACAGTCCAGTTTACCTTTACATTATGCAGCCTGCACCTGAGCTAAAGCACACAGACCTGGTAAGTCAAGACTCCTGTCACCTAATCTGTGGCTTAATGTTTATTTTTTTCCCTTTCACACCTGACTCTCCAGTCATTGCATGGCTGTTGTGGACATTTATTGTCCTTAATGCACAAAAAACTAAACTGGCACTGATGCATGTCATTTGTAATAAACTGACCAGTATGGCACTAATTTATCCTAACCAAAAGTTATTTTTGTTAACCAGGTCAGCTCAGTTTAATGTGGTTCCACAGACTGCTATTTACCATTTCCGTAGGCCCAGTCGTCATTGAGCCTGTGGCGGACCTTCTGGTAGATGGCTGACATGGTCTTCATGTTGCTCTTCCTCCACTGGCGGCCCAGGTACTTGGTCTGAATCTTAAGCAGCTTGAGAACGTAGAGCTGCATCATGGCCTGCTTCACCTTCAGAGCTCTCTTCAAGATGGGGGCAGACTTGAACACCACCAGCATCTGAAATTGGGAGTGAAATTGACCAGTGAAGTATGTTTGAGCATGTAGTCGTCCACCAGAGGCATACTGCAAAACAAAATACCCCTCAGCGGCCCCTGGCTGTTTGATCTCCAAATGTGTTACAGCTCATGTATGGTTTGCAGCCCTGCTTCGCAACCTATAAAAAACATCCACCCTGACTGTAAGAGACAAAATACTGACCTTGTCCTGGATTTGTGAAAAATTGCTCACCATTGTCCTGGAGTGTTTCCACTTGGTCAGCTTGTTCAATATTCTCAGCAGATTGATGCAAGAAAACAAGTTTCTCCAGCAGAATTGGTTGTTGTCTCCTGCTTCCTAAAGCACACACAGTGCACACAGAGGTCATAACGACACATGGAAGGCTACTTTACTAACTGACCTTCATCCAGTGAGTACCCAACAGATGACTGTGACTCACCAGGCTCTCAGCTGTCAGTTCGGGCATCTCATGGACCACACAGTGGGGGAAGTCCAGCACACATATACTGCAATGAAACAAGTGAAAACTGTATGTGTACTCAGTTTATACAGTCCAGTTTACTTTTACATTATGCAGCCTGCACCTGAGCTAAAGCACACCGGCCTGGTGACTCCTGTCACCTAATTTGTGGCTTAATGTTTATTTTTTCCCTTTCACACCTGAATCTCCTGTCATTGCTTGGCTGCTGTGATGCCATCTGTGCCACCTCCTGAAAGCCTGCTGATGTGCAATCATGCCCGTAATGCCCTGTGTGTCCACCCGTGTAAATTTAAAAAGTACAGTAATACTAAATAGTAGCCATTTCTGATATGAGTCACTGGAAATGTTTATAGCTGTTATCAATGCTGAAACTGGAGGCACAATTACACAATTTCCCACTGTCTCCTGCCCCACGCCAAGCTTTTCTTTGTTAGAAAGTACAGCGTGTGGAGAAAAGGAACCTACCTGTTTTTGGCACTGATATAGGACATGATGTTCTGATTGAAGAACTTGAGGATGAGTGGGATACAGTTGGCGAACACCAAGTGCTGGGAGACGATCTCGAACTGCAGAGAAAGAGGAGGCGGCAGTGTGGAATAGTTAGACAGTCTGGAAAAGAGCAACGACTAAAAATGTAACTCTTCCTTATTTGAATTGTTACATTTGGCCCAATACAAAAATAACACCACAGATATTTTAGAACCACTTTTATAAGACATGTCTGATCATGGTGTTGATAGGACAAACCATGCAGGGAAAAATTCATATCTCAAGTGAGAATAGAAGAGAAATATAATAATACTGTAGCCGATAATCCTGTCTCATTGATGAGACTGATTTGTGGGGAAAAGGTCAAAAACCAGGGGATTTCTATTGTCATGCTGCAGCTATACAAATCCTTCACCTCGTCCACAAAGCTTTCCTCGGATTAAAAAACAGAAGCAGTTCTGCTGCTGAATCTACCATGAGCTCATGTTTCAGTATTTTTTTGACTGTGGTTGTTTAAAACGTACTACATTTTGCCCCTGTTTTCTATATGTAATGATTCTCTTTGATTACGTTTTTTTTTTTATATTTATATAACAAATGTGTCCTTATAATACAATGATGTCAAATAATGTACAGGAATAATAGAGTTTGTCTTTCCACTGCAACTGCATTTTGCTAATGTGTCTGCATGCAATCTGCTTTTGTGGCAGTAGAGGGCACTACCACTCTAAATCCACAAAGCAGCCAATTAAAGGAGAGTGATGGAATGAAAAACAAAATAACCATGGACAATTGACAGTGGAAATAAAACAAAATGTAAGAACATAAAAATTGGGTCAAACCCTTTTTAAAAAAGAGCTGTTTTTAGACCAGATGCTTTCTTTCAATTGGTTTTCTGTCCTCAACTGTAAGTCTATTTGATGCAGGAGGTGGTGCAAGTGGGGGTGCTGAGCAAAAGCAAGATGGAGAAAGAGAAGTATAATGTAAAAGGAGAGAATGACGGTAATGCGAGGTCTCTATAGGAAGAAGGACTGGAGGTGTGTGTGTGTGTGTAACCTGATAAATATGGTTGAGTTTGAAGTGTTTGAGAAGCAGCAGGAGCAGAGCAGAGATGGCCTTGACGATGATTTCCTTGTGACGGTTGACGTCTATTCCCAGCTTCATGCTCTGAAGGACTGTGATACTGGAGGGCACACAGACACACGCAGACACACACACACACACACACACACACACACACAAACTGGCCTTCAGGTCTCTAATAATCATAAAACAGCGTTGTCTCAATAAAAGAAACCATTAAAAGAGACAGACTGTTCACTCCCTTTTGAAAACAAGCAGATAATCTGATTAGTCTGTTGATGATGCATCTGAGTTTTTTTTCGCAAAATATCAGACAAGGTTGGATTTTTTTAGTTACATGCTTTTTATTCTGTTTTCAACAGGCCTTTCAGCTCTCTGGTCTAAACCTAGACCATACTACAGACTAAAACCAATCCAGAATTGTGAAAAGTTTATTTTCCAGTGGTTTTCCATCAGTCTAAAAGTGTAACAAAAAAGCAGACTTTCCTTGCTGATGAACAGAAAAAGACGAAATAGAAAATTTGCCTGGTTATTCTGTTATTGCAGGAGATATGTGAAAATCGTGTGAAGATAGTGCCTCTCAGATGGTTCACTTTCCATCCTACATATTAATGAATTGCAGCTCAACAAAAATAAGTTGTAAATGGAGGGGAAATCTAACATGCAATCTAACAAGTATATTTTATCTTCAACTGCCTGATCTAAATGTGGTTGTAGACAAAAACATACAAAGTGCAGCAGTGCTTCTACAGTACTTACGGCATCTCCTCAGGCAGCACATCAGCTAAGATGTTGATGGAGTCAGTTTTGGCTTTGGAGGTTGGAGCTGCAGCCAGCAGCAGCTTCAGGAGAGCAATCTGACACAGGTTGCAAAATATTAAACCACAGGCTCTGTTGGAGATCTATATTTAATTGTGTAACAGGTAAAATGTACTGTTTTCACATTGTCTACAAACTTTTAAGCCAAATGAAAAGACATTTGGTGGCAACATAATGCCAATCAGAGATACATTTAGAGCCACTCACCACGTACTGGGAGAGGTTAGGAAGCATACCCAGGTACAGCATCTCTGCTGGTGTCTCCTCTACCTCCTCCTCGCCCTTTACAACACAACACACATAAAACCATGTGCAGAACAGGTATGCTGGATAAATTCAACACTCACATTTCAGGAACCAAGGACAAACACAGCCATTAAAGACACTGAAACTAATTTTACAAGGCTGCCACATTTTTATATTGGGTACAAAAAGGTCATGCTGACATTACTGACCAGAGTCAGTGGACACTGTTGCAGCTCCTCCTCCCTTTTCATCTGAACTTCAGCAATGGACACATATTTGTGCTGGAGAAGAGAAGAAAGCAATATAATAAAAATCATTCTTTTAAAAATAAAAAATAAAAATTATTAACACACACACATACAATAAAATAAATAAATGTGTTAGATTGAGTGTTAATTAGCATTGTTAACTGACATCCACAGGGGTATTCCTCTGTGTAACTACACTTCTAAATAAGTAAGTATGGACAGATTTTTTAAGATGGGTATCAATATCAGGGAGTTCAGCAGCAAAGAAGTATTGATTAGGAAACATAATGAGCCAAAGCAAAAAGAGAAAAAGGAGAAGAAGGAAATTTGGAAATGTGAATCTGTCTATTAGAAACTGAAGCCTAAGAGTGAGTTATTTCCCCACTCACCTGTTTAAGAGTCTTGACGCTCTCGTGGATTGGCCTGGGCAAGCCCACCAGGGTCTCTATATCACTACAAAACAACAAACAGTTAACACCAGGCTGAAAGAGGAAAACATTTAAAAGTATATTTTACTGAATACCTACTTTCCCAGAGTAAAACCGATGAACTTGTTCCTACTGGTCTCAAGGAAGTGCTCGATGTCTTTCTCCCTGTACATACACAGACGGGCTGCAGTCAGATTTTGGATTCATTTGAGAACACCTGCTGTCACAGCTCTGCATATGAACAAGCAACTAAACAGCCATTTTTCAAGGGAGCAATCACACACGCGTGCGCACACCCACACAAACAAGCACCAGAACACAGCACACTGCATTAGCTTTGTCAAATCTGTCACACTGTGTGCTGCTCTCTGTGCCTCCTACTTAATCAGCCCTGTGTGTTGCAGCCCTCTGATCTAAAGACTAAAACACCCTTAATGATAAGGTTCACTAAAGGATAGACAGAATATAGGTTTTCTGATAACTAATGCACGATAAACACATTGCTGTAACGTTTGTTTGTGTCCTTTCTCAGATGCATTATTCATGTCCCCAAAGCAGAGGCGGGAACCCCGGGAGGACACACATGCTACTGTCTGGAATAGACAGATGGAGAGCGTATTGCTAGATGAGAGTGAGGAGAAAAAAACTGAGAGAGAGTTTTGCTTTAACTCCTCAAACGGTGGCACAGAATCAGGTGGGAAGCTGACACCAGCTGCCAGCCGAATGGTGTTAAGTCCTGGCTGTGGGTGGGAAGTTTCTCTACTCTAGAGGTTAAAATGGCAGGTCGCCAACGATCATTGTAAGGTTTTATTTGATGGAATAACAGCTAAGTGCTTTTAAACTAATATAAAACATCCGTCAGCGATCATTTTTAGAAGCTGAAGTAAAGAGTCTCAGTATTATTTTTCATAAAAAAGGTCTTATTTTCAGTGTAATTTATCCCAAAGCAAGGCAGAATCAAAACTGTGAGAGGGCACTTTAGAGAACAGGCATATAATTGCAGCTTTTAATTGTTAACACTGTAAAAAGTCCAAATACCTTTTACTTGTATTTTATAGTTAATGGGTGTTTATTTCAGACTCTTGAGTGCTGTTAAAAACTAAAGGAGAAACAAAAACTGTGTAATTAACCTGACTTTAGGGGCCCAGGGAAGGCCCTTGGGGAAGTTGACCCTTTCTGTAGGAGGTCTGAGGGGAGGCGGTGGAGGCGGCGGCTGGATGATGACATCACGGTCCAAGGGGTCCACCTCGCCCTCGATGCCGCTGTCTGTGTCCTCGGGGTCCTCTTCCTCGTCCCGGGCGTCATCGTTCTTGAAGGGGTCCCGCTCGTTGTATGTGTCCAGGCTGTCCTGCTTGACCAGGGGCTGGGAGAGAGACAACAGGAGGACTGCTTATGTTAAGTCACTTATAAAAACACACACTGAGGAGTACTAGGCACATCCCATTTTTAAAATGTTGTAAATTCCATAGGTGGAAATGCAATAATTCACCACATAAACTTTACCTTATAGCATATATTTGACCTTTAACCGCTTAACAAGCAAACTCATGCTGGCAGCCAAACACTGTACAAGCCCAATTTATTTTAAATTCTAGTGGATATCCCAAGCTTTCAGAAAAAATACCAAATATGTCACAAAGTTTTGGGAAAATGGGTAGACATCTAGATATCTCCATCTGAACGTGCAATCATAAAAAAGTCTTGAGTTTAAATATTCCACAACAATTAAGTGTTGGGGCAAGCTAATACAAAATATATACTGTGTGGAATAAAATTATGTCAGCAACATAAAAGGGGAAACAAAATAGGAAAACTCAGTGTTAGGGGTTAAACTCCACTTTCCTGATCATTAAGTACTAATAAATGTACAGATCGCATTTTGAGTTCTGGCCAATATTCTGATGTCTACATCTAGTTTGCATTATTGTCATTCTCATTTTGCAACGTGTTGCAGGATTTGATATCTCCCCATTGCACAGCATACAGACACAACAGGCTACATTCAGACTGCAGCTATAGTCTAAGGGGAACATATAGGTGAGTTTCTTGCAGACGAAGCACTGCAAAAAGCTACTGACAGAGTTATTTATGGAATATCAGATATTGGCTGCACTGAAAAGGTACTGTGAGCAGCCTAGCAAATTAAACATTATTACAAATAAATTCCCATTTAGGGAATAATTAAATCAAAATTAAGCATTAAAGTTGTTGTGTGAACGTATCCTAAAGGACTCCTACAACAATAATCTTGGTATCGATATTTAAATGCTTCATCTTGCTTCATTTTGTGAAATATGCTTATCCTCTTTTTGCCAAGAGAAAATCCAATACCACTCCATCTATTAAATATGAAGCTAGAGCCAGAGACCTCTTAGCTTAGCGTAAAAACTGGAAACAGGGAGAAACAGCTAGCCCGGCTCTGTCCATACATAAAACAATCCACCTACTACCTCTTCTAAAGCTTACTACACATTATATCTCATTTGTTTTTCCCTGTGTGTTTGTGGGTTTATGCTGACTGCTGGCCGCGTGCTGTGACTTCTTGTGTGCTTCTCTGCTGGTTGCCTGGTTGGCATTGCGCTAGCCAGATACACTTACACTTACTCTTTGGTGTTTGTACATTAAACAAACAAGATATAGCATGTGAATGAAAGAGATCTTTACAGGTGCTGGTGGGCAGATTTGTTTATCTTTGAACAGAGCTAGCAAACCGTTCTCTCTCCCGTTCCAGTTTATTATGCAAAGCTACAGGTAAGCTAATCGTCTGGCTCTAGCCTCATTGTTAGCACACAGATATGAGTGTGGTATCAATCTTCTCATCTAACTCTTGGCAAGAAAGCAAATAAGCATAGTTCCCCCTTCTTTTAACTTTTCTTGCATAAATGTGTGTGCCTTTATCTTGAAAACCCTGGAAGGGCAACTAAAGTCAATGTGACACTTTCTCAAAGTGGCAGGAAAAGGACAACTTTCCACAGCAACCACAAGCAACATTTCTGATTCAACTTACCACACATCTGCATTTCAAAAGATACAGGAAAATGCAAGCAAGGCCCAATAAGGCTAAGACTTTATTTTAAGCGCTTAACTACAAACAAACCCATTTCAGTTCAAGTGTGAAGCGCACATTCTCACACACACACACACACACACACACACACACACACACACACACACACACACACACACACACACACACACACACACACACACACACACACACACACAGTATCGCAGTTCAAACAATGTCTCCAATGAATGACTGTAGCAATAGTGCAAGCATCAGGCATGAGTCAGCGATCTGGACATTAGTTGAGCTAGTGCAGTCGATGTATGGTGCGCCAGTGGTAGTACTAACGCTGGACTAAGTGAGAAGTATAGTGAGTGTATGGTGGGGAGGAGGGGGGAGGAGGGGAGGGTGGGTGGAAGAGGTGAAACTGTGTTACGAGCCATTCTCTATGGAGAAGCCATTCAGTGCTGTGTGGGAGGTAAAGCTACTGTTTTTTTCTATCAGGGTTAGGGGACAACTGCTTTCAATGACATCCATTTAAGAGAGAGATCAACTAAAACCCAAATGCAACACCTACAGAAGAGAAAATACGTTTGTGACGATCTTAGTTCACCTCCTCAATGAATGCATTTTCAGGATATTGACCCCTAGTCCAGAGTCTACAGTGCAAGGTGATTTTTGAGGCCAAACCTGGTAGCAATGTGATGAAAACTACAGGGGGGATGCTACTACAGTAGATGTCTGAAGTGACTGTCTTTGTGGGACAGTGGATAGTGACCGCTCTAGCACCAATGATAACAGCCAGCAAGTCAGCCCTGTCTCTCAACCCCCCCACCCCCCATACTGTGCAGGCGACAGTGAAGGAGGAGGAGAGAGGAGAAAGAGGAGAAAGAATCAGAGTGAGAAGTCAGTATGGGGTGTGAGTGGATGGCAAGGAAGGAGAAGGAGATGAAAATAGTGGAAGCATGGGAAGGAAGGAAGAGTGGGAGGACAGGGAGGAAGATGAGCAGGAGATAAAAGCAAGAAAAATTTGAGAAATAGAAAAAAGGAGAACAAGAAAGCAAAAAGAACAAGCAGAAAACAGTAGGAAGGATTAAAGGCATTATGAGGATGGAAATAAGGTTTTTAAAAAGCATCACCGGGAGTGGAGGAAATAAACATGTTTGGGTGAGAGAAAAGCAAGAAAGGAAGATAAGCATAAGGGGAAAAAATAAAAAAGACAAAAGAAAAGGTAAAAAAAACTAAATGGAAGAAAACACGCAGGTCACAATGATAAAACTCAAGAAGCAGTTAGACATTTTGGGAAATTTGTTTTTGAGAGTGAGTTAGATGAGAAGATCGATTCCAATCTCATAAGATGCGTTGAGTTGCCTACGCAGAGCCAAAAGGATACTAAAGGACTGGTAAGCAGATGTTTGCAGATTTTCCCCATTTTCAGTCTTTATGCTAAGCTAAGCTAATAGCTGCAGAGGCTGTATCCCCATATTTAGCATTTAGACACAAAAGTGGTATCAATCTTCTCATCTAACTCTAAGTAAAAATGCAAATAAGTGTGTTTCCCAAATGTCAAACTATTCCTATAAGTGTTGGAAATTAGGCAGAGAGTAGGATTGCACCGAAACCACTTGGAGCATTAAACTTTGGGTTTCTGATTACTTTCTTCCATAAAACACTTTAGATGTATAGTGTCTAGATAACATGCTTTATATATACTGTAATTTAACCTCTTTTCCAGAATAATTTAATGTTTAATGTTTCAGTGTGTGAAAGGGTAACATTTCTGACATGTTACGTATTGCTTTCTCAGTTTTGGTGCATACCAATTTGATTGGATGAGGTTAAATGATAAGAGGAGAAGAGGGGGACGAGAATAAGAAAGAGAGAAAAGAAGGTAGGGGGAATGTGGGAGAGGAGTGCTAAAAGTCCAGCTCAATGCAGAGAAATAATGCAGTGGGAAGAGAGGGAATTCGTGGGTAAAGACCTGCTTCTTGGGAAAGGGACTGTCTCCTTCCAAGCTATCAACAAAGGCACTCTGTGGGAACACAAGGAAGAGGGGCAATGAGAAACACCAGGGCAATTAGAGAGAGATCCTGTCTAGTTGAAGCTCTACTAAAAAAAACGGGGTTGGAATTCTCAAAGCTGTCCCAGCACCAATATCATCTCTGGCATCGCTGACTTACAACAGAGAAGCAGTTATGTTGGCACTTTTGGAAAACCTGACCCAGCACAGAGCTAGAGGGTGGGTTACAGGAGGAATTGCATAGGATAAATTTACTGCTGAACAATAAAAATAGAAATAATGGATACATTAGTGTTAGGTAGCATTTGTCATATTAGTATAGTTCGGTTATACTGTAGGGTTAAAAGGTACCAAACACACTTTTCTCTTCTGTGTTGCTGAGATAGATTAAGACACTGAATCCCTGAGATTTGCAGTTCTATTTTTTGGTAATGTGTAGTTTTCAATGAATGCATATTCAAATGTTGCCTTTATGTCCCTTTGTCTAATTGTGTTAAAATTAAGGGTGTATTCGAATAGAAGCACTTGCATGTGGGCAATCAAATAGAGAGTCAAATATAATGTGAGTGTAAAGTAATACATATTTTTTTTGTGTTTCTGGGGGCGGGAGGGGTCTGTACCCTGCGGCTGCGGCGGCCTCTCTTCTGCTGCTGCTGCTGCTCAATAAGCTCCATGGCAGAGGCCGGCGGCGAGGCTGCTCTCATGGCCCTGACCACCTTAATGCTGTCCTCTGGGAGCGGGGGCAGGTTCAGACGCTCCCGGCCCCGCACCTTCATCTCCTGGAGCTCCTCAAAACCCCCCAAGGTGAACTACAAGAAAAGGAAAGGAGACAGAAACGCAGTGATTCACAGGCTTGTGTATTATTGTTGTGTTATTATTATTATTAAGGAGAGTCCTGAGGAGCAGGAGGATCTATTTTCATCAGCCAAAAATTCATTCTAGAAGCTTAAAAGACAGCCCATAAATGTTGTCTGTCCATTTTGCAGGTAATGAGGTTAAATAAACAACACTACACATTATTACCTATCACATGAAAGTTTTAAGTCTCTCGTTAGGGCCCAGAAAGTAAATAGCAAAAAGCTACTAACCCATACACACAAACGAAGATGGAATAAATGCATAGAAATAGATTTGTGTCAGCGTTTAAATGGTTACAATGTACTAACCAGTATTGTCTTCCAGAGCAGCAGTAGTACTTTCTTCATGGGGAAGTGCGGGGCATTCATGCTGCAGAACTTGGTCACCATGGTGAACAGGAGCAGAGCAAAGGGCTCTCCGTTGTACAGAGGTGAGCCTGAAGGATTAAAGATCAAACACAGTGTTTTTGGATTGGAAATATGGATATCTAAAAGCAGCTTATGAGACAATAAATGATGGCCAGAAACCAGCGATTTATTATGTTATTATAGAAAAAAACCTGATTGTGTACAAACATTAGATCAAAGGAAAATACATTTAAATAAGTATACTACCACTGCAACCATACAAAATTCAGCAAAGGTGCCTTGTATTTGTTCTACACACATACACACACATACACACACAAACAAACACACACCTAGCTCATTCTTGAAGGCCTCTCTGGCTGCTCTCCACTCAGGTCTATCGTCCTCTGTTTGAACTCTAATAGTCTCCACCATCAGGTACATGATACTCAGTAGCACTCTGGAGGGAACAGAAACACACAGGACTCAACTTGACTATATGTGAGGGTGTGCATGTGTGGCAGGCATTTAACTGCTGCCTTAAACAATAATAATGGGACTAAAAGGTCTCCAAGTACAAGAGACAATAATATGATGGAGGAAATTATATGCAACAATGAAAGGTAAGTGCAAGAAGCAGAGGAGGGTTTATTATGTGATCTGCTTGTATATAGAAGTATGATAGGACATGATTTTTGTGCTCTGCCAGGATAATGCACCATGCATTCACAATTACCTGATGTAAGCCAAGTGGTGTTTTGTGCATTAAATGCTTTGTTCACTCAACAAAAGCCTCTCACTGTTTAAAATAACAATAATGGCTTTCAATTTTGTGGCAGTAATTAGGTGCAAATCTACTCCTCTAGCCTGTAATTATTTGCAAGTGTTCAACTGGAGAATGCACAGACGGAGCTCTGTGTATGCGTGAACATGAGTGTGTAAGTGTGTGTTTGCCGAGCCTGTTTTTTTTAAAAAAAAAAAAAATCAATTCCATTAAGCAGAAGCAGAGAATGAAAATGAACGTGCAGGACATTTTACAGATTAGGTGTGTGTGGGTGTGTTTGCATAAATATATGTGCTTGTGCATGGAAACACTGAGGTGAATTGAACAATGTTGTGAAAAAGAGCAAGACAGAAACTTTATATAGAAGAATTGGAAAATATTTTCAGTCTTGACTTATTCCTTCTCATGTGAAGAGAGAAGAATGTGGAGCAGGCTGTGCTTACCTGAGCTCTGTGCTGTCTGCAAGAGAGATGGCAGGCTTCCTCACTGCACTGCTGCACGCCTGGTTGTTACTGCAGACAAAACCACAAGTAAATAAGCCCTTCATTTTAGTGGCTTATTTCAAAAAGAAACGACCGGCTGTGCATATGTACATACATTCACATATAACAGCTGAGAAAACATGAATATCCCAAGACCAAAATACAGATGGCAACATACACAACCAAACCCTCAATGTGATGTGTTTTTCAGGCTTTTTGTATAACCAGCCATGACCTGAAAAACACGATGTGTGCGTTTGCCTGATTGGCTTGCTAACACTGCTTTGCTGTGCAGCATGGTGATAAGCCAGACTGTGCCATTATGCCTCAGAGTAGCTTATGTAACAACAAAGACGAGCTGGATCCCAACCGAGGGTGACACCAGCAGCAACAGAGCTGACTTGAAGGCGCCGCTGCCGCACCATGTCCTCATCGGAGGGTTTGAAGTGCACATCACAGACAGTGTGTTTCCTGTATTCCTGCATTTCAGTCTCTCTATCCTACTCTCTCTCTCAATGTCTTTTTATCCCCACAAACCACCTCTCCTCTTACTCGAGTGAGCGCCTCTTACCGTGCAGAGGAGATGGGAGGGAAATAGTGGACATGCTAAGGAACCAGAGCTTCAAACATGGGAAAATTTGGAGATAATTTTGATCTTGTATGCAAGCAAGAAACATTGAGACTATCCGGGCTGGAACCTATGACATTTTAGTAACACGACAACCAACATTCCACTCTGCTGCCTATGAGAGACCTTCAAATATCAGGGTAAAAATTTCCTTTATCTGAGAAGCATAATAGCACTTTTACCTATATTACAGCCCCCTACCCTCTTTTGTTGCCGCAGGCCCTTGCCTGAGGCAAAAACATATTTGAAAAAAGAAAAAACACATGAAGAACTATTTTGCACCTCTTTGAGGGGTTGACTGCACTATTTGTCTGGCTTTGTATGCCCTTCGTCTCCCCTCCTTTAATGTTGTATTATAAATAAAAGTCTTATCAAACAAATTCAAGGTGAAAGGGACCTTGTAGCATTAATGATTGTATCAAAGAAGAGGTTGTTTTGATTTTCTCACAACCTAGATTTTTTTTTTCTTGGCAAATTTTTATCTGTTGTAAAGATTGTAATGGCTCATACATCCCCAGCATTATCGGTGTGTCCTACTCACTCTATCTCCATGCTAAGCAGCTCCAGCAGTGCTGTGAAGATGCCCATGTCGTAGAGCAGGAAGACGTTATGTCTGGACCAGTGGAGCACATCCACCTCCGTGTCACACTCATCAAACACTCCTGGGGGAAAAGGTGTGGGGAAAATGGGTACACATTTCATTGTGTGCTACTTTTAATGTTTTAATTTGTTTGGAATTGACTTGTCATTTCTCAGGGATAGAAAAAACGAAATGTTTTTAAATAATCTACTCCGTCACAGAATGTTTAGGTGTTTAACATACATTCCAGTATGTGTGTTATTACTTGCACTAGTAGACATTAGTTACTATCATTTTACCAGAAGTGCAGGTGAAAATAATATAATTAATGATGGCTGAATTCCATTTATTTCTGGTAATGTGCCTGCGGGCTTACTGTCACGGCATACTAGGACAATGCAATTAAACGGTGCCATTGTTTATTATATTAGAAAGACCTGTGCTTTTCCAAGTATGATAAGACAAAATGTCTGCTGTGAAGAAGGAATATTGCTGGTTGTAATGTACGGGGCTTACGCACCCTGAGCCAGGTAGAGGATGGCCCTGGCCACCTTCAGCCTCCTGTCTCTGTCAGTCACCTCCAGCGCATCCAACAGCCTCATCACATATGCCCTCTGCTCCTCCACCGTCAGCTCGATCCACCTCCTGCCTCGAGCTGCAGGAAGGACACGACAACACAGTGTGCAAGGTTATTTTCAGGACTTTCTTCAGTATCCTTCTCCTCTGCCTTAGACAGTTCAGTGTAGGCAACTAGAAAATGTGTCTATATTTGTTTGGCATTTTTTTGTTAAAATGTGATGAAAGACATGAAAATGAGGAGAAAGAGACAAGACTTAATTCCCCAGTCAGAGTGGTGATATGGTTTGTGTCTTAAGTGACTCAACAGCAGCAGTTATTGGGATAATGTTAAATACTAAACTTCTGTTTAGCTGTGGCTAATTTCTAAGCAGATGTTTACTATTTGGCAAAAATGCTAAGCCTCTTTAACAGTAGCACAAGTGGAGAATTATAAAGACTTTGGAGTCAACCAGACCAAGTAAGCCTATAGCAGCAAAAACCCTGAGTGCACTGAATTGAGCGATGAGGCATCTTGTTGCTTGTGAATTCAGCTTTTCATTTGGAAAAAAGGAAGAATGTGCTATTACTTACTCTCAAAGGTTTGCTACATAGTACATAGTTCTGTTTGACCTCTTGCCAACCACTACACGCTTTCATTATTGTCATCACTTTAAATTTTTAGTTGTGTATGATGAAGTTGATAGCAAGAAAATAGTTGTAGTTATAGAATTTTATCCTTTTTTTATCAATTATACTCGTTAGCTTACTGTACTTATCATACCATTAGCTTACTGTAGTTATCATACTGTTAGCTTAATGTAGTTCTATATCATACATGCTTCGCCTTCAACGGACTTTGCTATTGGTTTACTCTTCGAGGCTCTGCCTCGTTTCCCTTATTTTCCTTCTCACATACTCATAGAAATGGGGTTACATTAAGTAACTGCTCTTTATCATACTCATTACTGTACTGTAGTTATCATACTCATTAGATTAATGTAGTTATCATACCTTTAGCTTAATGTAGTTCTATATCATACATGCTTTGCCTCTAACAGGCTTTGCTATTGGTTTACTCTTGGAGGCTCTGCCTCGTTTCCCTTATTGCCCTTCGCACATACTCACAGAAATGGGGTTAAATTAAGTAACTATTATTTATCATACTCATTATTGTACTGTAGTTATCATACTCATTAGTTTAATGTACTTATCATACTCATTAGATTAATGTAGTTATCATACCGTTAGCTTAATGTAGTTATCATACTCATTAACTTAATGTAATTATACTCATTAGCTTAATGAAGTTATCATATCTTTAGCTTAATGGAGTTATCATACTAATTAGCTTAATGCTAATTATCATACTCATTAGCTTAATGTAATTATCATACTCATTAGCTTAATGAAGTTATCATATCGTTAGCTTAATGGAGTTATCATACCTTTATAATACCATTAGTTTACTGTAGTTATACTCATCTTTTCTATCAGACACTGTACTCATTATCATCTGGTTTTAATTATTTACGCCATACTGTAAAGAAAGTTCATACAGTGGATACACAAAAAAGATTTTTACCCTATCATGCATAAATTATTAAAAAACATTATCTAATTTTATTTTAAGATTCTTTTATTACTCAAAATTGGGTTTATATACAAATACATTTAAAGTTAATCTATCCCCATATGTGGACACCATGCAACAAAGGAGTAAAGTTCTACACCTGATAATATGGATTATTATGTTTTTTATGTCATGTTATGTATTTAAGCTGAAAACAAAAGATAAAAATAAACAATATTGTTATTAATCAACTGACACTGTCCTCAAATGACTTGGAGAACATAACCATGATATAGCAACCCAAAATGCAGTAAAATAACTGACCACAAAGGTGGACGCCACACTGTAAAGAAAGTTCATACAGTAGACAAAAAGCAAGATTATAAACACTCTGGCATAAAGTAAATTTTAAACTAGTACAAAAATATACAGTATAAAAAATAAATGCACACCTTCTCTAACAAGGATACAAGCCTATTTTTTTTTAAAAGTTTTATTCTTAAACTCTTCATTTGATTACGCAGACAGTAATAAGCATTAAGCAGCATACTGACTACTCAAGTCAAGAAAACAAAAATGCTTTCTAATTTCAGAACTGTCCCCCCAAAAAGAGCTTAAATTAGACAGGTCGTGATAATCACAGTGATTTAGGCGAGTGACTGAGTGGAAATTTATGGGTAGTGTTGAAAAGCATTGATGAGCACACACAAAGAACATAAGTCAAAAAGGAAAACCATCCACTGACAACTAACATACAGTACTCAATGAACACACACTAATGAAAAGACATTGATGCAAAGAGGCAGCTCTCTATCTCTGTAAAACAGAGAAGCTTTCATCTAATCCTGCTATTCATTACCACTCAGCTTGAAGAGGACGTGACAGATAAAGAGGACAAACGAGGACAAAGCTTGCCTCACTCTTTCTCTAGACCAAATGGCAAAAATGCTCTTTTGTCTACAATGTGCGCCACAGCGACTTGAGGCCTTTATGGCCTGTTGCTTATTCTCAGAGTGACCTTTGCGGTATGTTAGACAATATCATCACTCCAAACACCTGCCTCCATTGCACTAAATAGTGGAAGAATAAAATGTTCTCTTTTTTGGAATACTTTACTTAGAATCAGCAAATGAAAAGCATGAAAAAAATATAAATTTCTTCACAAGACAAGACTCTGCCTCTAAATACCAGGCAAAGAAACACTGTATTTAAATATAATGTCTTGTAGTACTGACAAAAACCCATGAAAAAGCTGCTTTGTTCTTAGTAACTAAACATTAATCACGTGGTTACGGTGGACTCTCCCATCTGCATCTGTGGGTACATCCATTCTTTGAACAGCATAAAGGAGCAGGGCTTTGATGTGGCCTGGTCACCCTCGCCTCACACAGGTCGTCTTAAGGTGAGTAAAGTGAGCTGGACTGACTTAATACATCCCTTTTATTGCTTTTGTTTGGTGGAAGAAATAAATGATAGAAATGTATGTTGAAGTCTAAATTCATTCTCACAGAATGACAGCTTTTGTGCATGTTTCTCCACTAACGTGTGTGTGGTGCATTGTGATGGCCTGGTGCACTGAAATCTGATGAACTTTGACTCGATTTGTGCTGACCTTTGTGGGCTCAGTCAGTCACTGTTGACCGAGGCTTTTGAAAAATCTAATTACAATTATATTGCAATATGATTTGCAATATTAGAAGGAATGATAATTTTTACATCATTATTCTCAAATTCATGAAGAAACATATTAAAATGTTTATGGTGTGATTTTTGAGGGGCTTGTTACCAAACAGAGATGTATATTTAACTTTTACACACTTTTCACCTTTAACAAATATTGTGCCACCTGCTACTTGAAAATTGCAGTTCAATGCAAATGTTGACTACTGTCTGAATAGAAATGGACAAAAACAATATTTCTTGTCTTCTAATTTTCCATTTCCACTGTACTATAACAAATTTGCCTCATATGGAGACCAGAGAAAACAGATATTTGCCTGGCAAAATATCCGCATTCAGCTGCAGCTAAATGGTTTGTTGTAAAGGTGGTGCCATTAAGTAACATTATGGGGTTACTATTTCTTTTTCATTTTACTTGCAGTTTTTGTTTAGTTAACCTTCATGATCTTACTTATGGTCACTGTTATCAAGCACTGAACAGAAGCCAACATGCAGGGCTAGACAGAAGGACTCAGTAAGTCAACAGCAGTCACACTGTTGGAGGAGCCATCAAGGTCTCTGTGATAAACGGCAACAAAAGGCTGCAGCTCCAGTGTACTGGCTGTAGATTTCTGTGTGTTTGATATGGCATTTTGTGTCTCAAACACACTACAGACAGCACAGTTCAGACAGTACTCTGTCCTTCTGTGAGCCACTGACAGGGAGTTAAACGCTACACTTACAGGTATCCTACAGGTAATCTAAACACATCAGGGAGGCGCAAAAAGCGTCTACAACCATTTAAAAGACATTAGAACATATACACATACACACATACACACACACACACACACACACAGACACACACACAGTACCATGGCTCCTGAAGTCCTCCTCAAAGTAGTCTCTGTTCATGGCAAACTCTGGCTCTTCTGTATAACTGTAGAGCTCTGTGAACAGAAATCAATACAATGGAATTAGCACTGAAACAATTAGTTAATTATTGACAAAATATTAATCAGGAATTATTTCGCTAATCTAAGTCATTTTTCAAGCAAAAACTTTAATTGCTTACTAGTAGCTGTTATTCTTAGTATTTTTCACAATGTTTTGACATTATTGAGAAAACGTGAAAAAAATTCAATAAAAAAAAAGAATGGTTAGTTGCAGCATTAGAATAGAATAAAAACAGGAGGCAGGTCAACTCTGCTACCCTACAAAAACCAAACAGACCAACTTAAAAAGTTCCTGTCTCCTCAGTGGTGATCTCATTTGTTCCATGCACAGTCTCATGATTCGTCACGTTGCCATGCATCTTGTCCTGTTCTGGGAGCAGTCGCCATTCCTTGACCCTGAGGTGCTGTCGCTAAAAAGCCTCTCTGACTATCTGTGTGTTTGTGCGTTTGCCAATGTGACAAACACTTTTGGCAGATCAGCTGCCGTTTGCCGTCTACCAGGACGACAGTCATTTTGACTATAAATCAATGCTTTTATTCAGTGTTTCTCTCTGCCCATCACCTGGCTTGGAGAAAAAAAGGAGAGGAGAGGATTCTAAATTACACGCTTGAAATAGACTATTGTACTAAAGTTCAATCAGAAACGTCTACCAGCATTGTCTATTCTGTTTTGTTGTCAATTATGCATCTTTTGCTAGCTATAAACCAAGCTCAAAGTCACACAGGAGCTCTTACAAGATACACAGATGCTGGAACAATAGTGCTTGTGAGTCATACACAGTGTCCTATGTCTGAAAAACATGTCAGAACAAGCAGATTTTGTTCTTTGCCTTCAGGAGCGTGTCAGCGTATTGTCTTGTTTTTATGAATATTACTGTAACATAAAACAGCTGAAGAAAACCTGAGGAATGCATATGCAGATTTTTTCCCCAATCAATAGCACATTGTAGTCTGTAAGTAGAAACAGAGGTATTGGAGTTCTGTGGGTGAAATCGTGTGTGACACATAAGAACAATTCTTAATTTTAGCTGCAAGTCTGACTCAGTTTGACAGGAAAGGCGAACTGGATAAAAGATACCGAAAGAGCAGACAGATTCACGCAAGTAACCAGACGAGTGCACAAAGTTGTTGTTGGGCCAAAGTAGTTGGCTGCTAGCATGGCTAAAAATGACATCCAATTATCATGGGAAATCCAAATTTTAGTAAACAATATGTAGCAGACATGGTAGCAGAATCACAAAAACATATCCACATACATGTATTTAACCAGATCAATTTAACCACTCTTTGGTGTATCAGTTGCATTTAGTAAAATAACATGTCATTCTAACAAAGAGTAAGTATAATGAATACAGCAACTACTGTATGACAGAAGCACACAGGGCGCAAGCTTTTGTTGCATTATCAGCAACGTAAAGGTTCATTTTCTAACCATTTTGAAGAAAGTTCCGGCGTTCTTGTGAGTTTAGAAGCTGGTCAGTCTTACCTGAAAGCTCAGCCGTTAGTGTGTCTGTGTCTCCATACTCAAACTCCAGGTTGGGAGACTCCATGGAGCTCTGTGAGGAGCAAAACACATGTACACACTATAGTTTGACACTGAACCCAGCTAATCACAGATGGCCTGACACCCACACTCAGACATACTGTAGGCTATTCACATTTTGCAATACACACACACACACAGACAGCAATGATGCAATGATTAGTGATTTACATTTATTTTCTCTGGGATCCTCTTACCAAGAGCCTTTCATAATTGCAGATGCTCTCTATGGTCAACCCACTGCCATTGCTTTAATCAGTCTGAATGAACAGTTAAAGGATGCTGTCCCTAACAAAGTAGCCAATGAAGATGCTGGGGTGGAGCCATAAACTGCGGTGAGGAAAGGGTCAACATGCTTCACAGCAGATTAGCAGCAGTATCCAGCTGAGGGTCTCTCTTTGCTCTGACTTTAGCCTCACCCTGTGATTAGCACGTGCCCACGACACAGACACATTAAGACACACTCACCGGCTACATGCAATCACACAAATTATTAGCTGCAACAGCGCTTTTAAAACTTCGACAACCCTCAGCTAAGGAGCATGCAATCCACATACACGTGTGCAAACACAGTTGGTACATAACCTAAGCAAGACATGCTCACACAGAGGCTCAGATTCCCAATGTTGTGAAACGACAACTTTAAACAAAAAGGAAAGCACTGCATAATGAAGAGGCCTTAAGGTGAGAAAAAGGTCTTGATGATGGAATATATTTCTTGAGAAATATTCAAGGGAACATGAACCAGCTTCTATTTACTGCTCAGCATAGTGGTAATAGGTTGATGTGCGAAAATAACATATACTATCATGATATCCAGACACCTGTTTATGATTAACACCTGGGACAGAAATAAGCTTAATAGTAGTAAGAGAATTAGCCTGGAACATTTTTGTTTTTTAATCTCTTTATCTTTTGGGTGGGGGATGTGAACTGATGAAATTTCCCTACAGGGATGATTAAAGATTCATTTAAAGTTAATTAGAATAAAAAAGCCTCCTGGCAACACTGGAGTCTCTAAGCTGCGAGTGTTAGATGTGTTTAACCCTGTGAAAAATGCCACAGGGCCAAAACTGTAAATAAGGATGTGCTCTGAGTCAGCTATCCTGGTTAAACAACTCTGCGTGCTGTCATGTCGTGTCCTATAAATACCTGCTGCAACCCAGCCAGCATGAACTGCAATACATGTCAGCCGGCAGACTGTTTATAACAGAGAGCCACGGCAATGAGATTCGATATCATTACTGCACTTGTAAATCAGGAAATGAGGACCACTTGGGAGAGCAAATGATTCAACAAACCCATAACCAACATTACATAACATTACCCGTAACTCTTGAGTGCGAGTGATGAACGCCTTTAGGACTTTGTGACCAGGGGCTGCCTCACCTTCACTTTTACAATCTGCAACAAGCTTTGAAAATCATTATATCCAACCGGAAATACATTGTTTGTTTTTATACCTCTAGAAAGCCAGCGCTTTGAGAACATGGAAGTATAGCGTGGCTTTGCGGTTAAAATGATGTCACTTAAAAATCAAATCATGATCACTGCAGCCAGCCAGCCCACATGATTTGCTGCTGAAAAGACCCATGATGAGGTTCCTCTCAGCATCAAGGTATATTTGATTGATTTTGTCTTTGATGGCATGTACATAACTGCACTATTGATCCAGCTGCAAAGAGGCAAATTAGGAACACCAGTTTCACTACCGGATGTCATATAATTATCTGTTGAAATCATTAGTCCATTTAGAAGGTTCATTATTTAAGTCATTCATGCGGTGAAAAGCTTGGTCACACCTTCATAAAAACAAAGGGTTACTTGCATTTTGATCAGCAGAAAATAAAATGTTTGGGATCTTGTGGTCAAACTGTAAACTATTTATAATCCTATGAAGTACACCATTTTTAGTGAACCATTTGTCCATGCCATCTGCTCCTCTGTACAGAACTAATCCATGCTCAATACAAATGAAATTTAACACTGTAAAATGTCAAATCAATGCCAATTAATGAGTTTTAACAACAAGCTCTATTAAATTGGTTCACTTTTAACAAGTGAACTCTGCCCCTGCGCCTTCCTACGAGGAACAACCTGAGATATAACACAGCTATTACAGACTTTTTGTGGGGTATCATCTGTGATGCAGGCGGCTATTTCAACACCAACATTCATCCACTGCTGTCACTGCACAATCTATTCCCATTCATCCTCCTGCTGTCTGATGATTCAGTCTATTAAACGCTCAAGAGCTGAGACTAGTGAATATTTTCATTGTTGACTCATGTGTTGATTTAAAAAAAAATGTATTATTTGATCAGTCTATAAAATGGCAGTTGACAATTGTAAAACATGCCCATCACAGTTTCTCAGAGCGGACATCTTCAAATTTCTTGCTTTGTCCAACCAACAGACCGTCAAACATAGACACATCGCATTTATTCATTATACCGTTCTTATGCTTTCATTTTCAACCACATTTTTCAAATCACAGTATATTTTCAGATAAGTTATCTCAAAACTTATGGCCCTAAAAGATTTTAATTAAAAAATTGACATGAACACATCCCAAATATGAAAAGACACAACTCATCTGACTTTACATAAAAATGCCTTAAGGAGACTTAAAATCTATGACAAAAAGTCATTACACTAAATTATGTCAGTACATTACAAATTGGTTGTGTATTTAAAACATTTACCATGCAGGGAGGGTCTTATGAAAGGACCATACTAGAGACTAAAAGATATGATGGAGCAGCTGAATTGCTGTAGAAAAAAAAATACTTATTCTCCTAAAAAAAATCCAGTTGGTTTGGAAAAGCAATGTCCAACCAACAGGTCCAAAAATCTAAAGATTTGGAATTTATAATGAAATGTGAAGCTAATTAGATTTTATATGGAACCAGCATATATTTATTACTTTTTTGCTAAAAAAAGTAATAAACACACACACAGTTTTGCCTTAGTGATTAATCGATCATCAAAATAGTTGCAAATCTTCACATTTGAGAAGCTGGAAAAAGAATGTTTGAACACTCTCCTTGATAAATGATTTAAACATGATCACACGGTTATCAACGTTGTTTTCAATTACTGGTTGACAGATCTCAAGTTGAGAACTATCGGCCAGTTTCACTTCTACCATTTCTATCCAAAGCTATCAAACGGTCAGTCTTTAAACAGGTCTCAGAATTCCGCTCACGGAATGACCTCCTAGATCCATATCAGCCTGGTTTAAGAAGCCCTAAGGTCAGCTAAAGCTGCAGCCCAATCCTCGGTTCTTAACCTGCTTGACTTATCAGCTGCCTTTGTCACAGTTAATCACAGGATCCTGCTATCCTCACTGTCAGCAACGGGCATCTCGGGCAAAGCACTTCTGTGGTTCGAATCCTACCTCTCGGGATGTTCCTACAATGTTTTATGGCAAGGACAATTATCCTCCTCCCACTGCCTCGCCACAAGGGTGGCCCAAGGCTCGGTGTTAGGGTCCCTTCTCATCTCAATTTACACCACCTCACAGACTGTCTCTCGGACATATCTGCATGGATGAAGGCTTGCCACCTTCAACTACCCCTCTCTAAGACTGAACTCTTGGTCATTCCAGCCAAGCAATTTATCCACCATAACATTAAACTACAAATTGAATCACTCCAACCAGGGTGGTGACGACCAGCTGTCCTTTTCAGACCATGTTGCTGCTGTCTCTCAGTCGTGCCTCTTTGCTCTATACAACATAAGAAAAATCAGGTCCTGCCTCACTCAGTACACCACCCAGCTTCTGGTTCAGGCCATGGTTATCTCTCGCCTCGACTACTGCGATACCCTTCTATTAGGACTTCCAGCTTGTGCAGTGAAACCCCTACAAATGGTTCAGAACGCAGCAGCAGATCTGGTTTTTCATCAGCCCATAAGGACTGATGTCACTCCATTACTCAGTGACCTCCACTGGCTACCGATGGCCTCCCAAATCAAATTCAAATCACTATAGCTGCATACAGAGTGACTATTTGGTCTGCAGCCATCTACCTAAACTCCATAATACAAGCTTACGTTCCTTCTCAGCCACTGCGCTCCTCCTACAAACGCCGCATAGCACTGCTATCCCTTCACACAAAGCAATCTCAGTCCCGGCTGTTCTCATCTGTGACGATGTGATGGTGGAACGAGCTACCACACGCCATCAACGGAGGGGCGTCCCTCTCTAATTTCAAGAAGCTCTTGAAAACTCATGTCTTCTGAGAACACTTTTGCTTATGACACCTCAAACTCCTAACCTATAACATGCACTTCCTCGGCTCTTCTTCTGCTATCCCCTTACAATATACAGTCTATGATATTGACTGCACTTTTTTGTTAACTCTTCCTTCTTTCCCTAGGTATTTGCCCCATTGATGTGATACGTGCTATTAGCTCTCACTAGTGTTTATTGCTGCTCTTACTAATATGTATTACCAGTTGTAGATCTTGTGCTGTATTTGATGCTTTGTTGATGCTTGTATGTTGTTCATCAAATGTATGTTGCTTTGAATAAAAGCGTCTTCCAAATTAGTAAATGTAATCACTTTTTACATGAATTGATTAATCAAACAAGCAGCCTCATGCGACACTAAACTGGCAAAGTCACACTGTCACACTGAGAAGCTTCTTTAATCCCCGTAACCATCAACACTACTCGTCTTTCTCTGTCTCTCTGCTTCTACTTATCCATCTCTCCCTCCCTCTCTCTCTCATATTTTCTCAACCAGTCCCTCCTCTCTGCCGCCAGCTGATACCGAAAGCCGCTCTCGCTCCAAAACTGGCACAATGTCTGTGCTCCCACAATCTGCAACACATCGGTGTGCAAACACTGGGCACAATGTCAAGGCAGACCACCCCCACTGCTACCAACATATGCCACATAGACAAGAGATGGTTGATCTACCCAGCACAAATAACGGACAATTCACATACATGAATGAATCAGATTTGAGGTTAACTTAACAGACAGACACTGGGGCACAGATCTAGTGCAGTGGTCAGGGAGTGTCAACATCAACACATGGCTCTGACGTTAAGTGCTTTCAACGTCCACGTCAATCCCCACCCACACACACACACACCCACCATCGGCAACCCCTCGTCCCAGAAGCCAACGGCTGTGAGATGAATATGCTCTAATTCCCTCAAAAGCATTCAATGTGCTCACATACACACACACACACACACACACACACCAGGGGTGTTATTAGCTGGATTTTGGCCTGGACGATGGCTTTGACTGCTTAACTTCTCTGGTATATCTTCTGATTTTTTCATTAGGGGATGAATTATAGCTGTGTGGCACTAAAAAAAGAATCATTTGTCATCAGACTGAACAAGAGCCTAGCTGCTTTTAATGTTTAGAAATGAAAGAGCAGACAAACTGGATCTGTGGATAAGTCTCAGCCTCTATGATTGGATAAAAGCAAAGCAATCAATCTAGCACTTTTTTTCTTCAATTTGACCGTTGAGTCCATAAAATGTCAGAAGGTAGTGAGAAATGGCCAAAATAATTGGAAGGTGACTAATTGTTTGTTTTGTCTGACACAGTCCAAAAACCAAACATATTGAGTTTGCAATGATACAGAAAAGAGTAAAGCCACAAATCTTTCCATTTGAGAAGCTGGAAACAGCGAGTGTTTGGCATTTTTGCTTGGAAAATGACTTAATAAAACAATAATACTAATAATCAAAGTTGTTTCAGTTCCAAAACATTGTCAGGTGAGCATTTTGCACAGGCCAAAAAAAAACCTGCCAGTAAAACTATGCCTAATACCTAAAACATTCAACAGAAAATTAATCGGCAACTATTTTGATAATCGATCGAACTGTTTCAAGCAAAAATGCCAAATAACTTATGGTTCCAGGTTCTTAAATTTGATTATTTGCAGCTTTTCTGTCAAACATGATGTTAAATTGGATCTTTTGGGTTTGGACTGCTAGTCTGATAAAATCCGCAATGTGAATCAGTAAGGTTGAGGCTCTAAATAAAATATGATGGCCATTTTTCACTATTTTCAGTTATGTTACATTTGGAAACGATGGACTGATTGAGAAAACAGTTTGCAGGTTAATCAATAATAAAAATAATTGATAGGTGCTGCCCTAAATTCCAGTTCAGATACTGCTTTTTTATTAACCAAATCATGCTCTTAAAAATTTAAGAGTAGGGCTGCAACATTACCACTCAACATTAACATTTTTTAAGGAATGAATGTAGGCCTACTATGAATGCTGTAAAATATTTAAAAGAATGACAAATGTCCATAACATGTTACCAGAGGCCAATGTAAAGTCCTAAATTGGTCACTTAAACTCATTTAATGATATGAGATGGTAACTCTTTTGCCTATGAAAAGCCTGAACCTGCAAATGACTACTGACAGGCAACATGATGAATTACTTTAAAGCCAGGCATAGACTATCAAAGTGATATAATGGAACTGGTATTATTTTAGCCAACAAATCAAGTACTGAAGGAGACAAGCCAAGTTCAACAATGAGGGATAAGCATATTGTATGGGTATGGAATAACTGCCATAGCAGGATAACTATTAAATCAACATGAGCCTATATTCTGATATATTTGGTAGTGGTGGTGCGGTCCTGACAGCAGCAGTCACATTTCACCACCTGCCTTCCCCACGTTGAGCACCGCTGTAGGATTACTGCTAGGTTATTTATAGGAGCCGGTTGCCAAAATAACACCTCGGTGTCTGCCTGCCTGTCTGTCTGTCTGCCTGTCTGCATGCATTCATGCTTTCGAGCCAAAGACAGACACTCACCGCATGGAAAAGGACATTCTGCTGATCTGAAAGCTCCCCAGCAACAACACACACGCACACACACCTCCAATACCATGCTGTAGTAGCCGACTGTACACAAACACCTCTCCCATTTACCTCCGACTCCTTCTGCTGATCCTTGAACACATCTTTCCCTTTCGCCCTTTGTCTGTCGCCGTTATCGTTAAGGTTATTAATGATAGGTACCTCCATGTCCTCCGCCTGCATCTTTCTCAGTCGGCTCACTTGCTCCTCCGGGGATAGTGCATACCGGTCCCGTGGTAGAGCTGAGACTGCACCGCACCAGGAGGAGCACCGGCTCCGGAGCACAAGTTGAAGATCTCCTCCTCCTGCTGCTGCTACTCCCCCCCCTCTCTCTAAGTCTGCTTGGTTCGCTGTCCCTGAGCGCCCCGAGAGGGCGGGGTTAGAGAGTGATCATGACAGCAGACAGGGGCATCAGCTGACCACATGAAAGTAAAACGCTGTGGCTACAGGGTCAGTGTAATATGCAGAGGATTGATTATTTAAGATGCCGAAGGACGAATAGCCTATTAAATAAGTACTCCAAACTCCAAAGATGTCACCTTGGAGATTTGGCCCGACAGTGTTCACCAAAGATGAAACGTAAAGATTTTACATAAGCAACACACAGACATTTTGAATTCCTGATATTTGTTTTAGGTGCAGTAAAGGACTGTAAATTGCTGTTAATGGATGGAAATGTAGCCAATTAACACTGTGTTGCATACATGCATTTTTTCCTGTGAATCTCTTCTATGTGAAGGCAATTTGAATTACAGACTCTAGCCACAAGCATTAAAAACTGCAGAATATTAATTACTTACTTGCCACTACTTGCTCCTCAGTCCAGTCAGTGTGTGAAAACCAAAATCCTCCCACCACCACATTCAAACATAAACCAGACAGAAATGATTTTAGTCTGTTGGCTGGTTGTGTTCTTGAGTAGGCCTACATTTGGGTTTAAACTTGTACATCACTGGCATAATTTTAGGTGGACTCAATATGGCTGCTGAGTGCAAATTTAAAGAACTGTCAGTGTTGCAACAAATTAACTTCCCTGCCTGGCACCAATAAAATTGATCAAATTGAAATGGAAATACAGAAATTACAATTAAAACCCATCAACTGTCTAGAAATGGTGTATGACGTTTGCTGGCAATACTGACAAATATAAGTTGTAGTTGATTATTAATAATTTTCACAGAACTTACATAAAAGCTAGTCCTAAAATGTGTTTCTACATCAGCTTTCTTGTCTGTTTAAATGTATGAGCTAATTTAATAGTTGTATCATATTATATAATATCATATATAAATTTGTTTTGTATTACAAATTTACATGTAGTTTTAAGCAGCAAAATTGGAAACAGGTAGGGAAAAGTGGGTAAATTAGCTTTAGCTTAGGCACTTCAGCTAGCCTTAACTAATTGAAGTGTAGTTTTTACCTCTGTTTTGTGGCTCTTGCAAATTGTAGGCTTACATGCTGTTTTCTCCCTGGAAATGGCTCTTTTGCATGGCACACTAGTTATGCTAAAACAGACACAAAAGTAATATTGACCAAACATGTGGTTACTGTGTATTGGCTTCGTAGAAAAACATTGTTGGGTACCTGCTGTAGATGCTGGTAGAAAAATACCAACCACCAACATGGATGATGCTTCCACTAGCTGTGTTAAACCAAATTAATTTAAAACAAGATTTTCTCTGTGGTAATAAAATGTCTGGTAACACAATCTGCTGTCAGGGGTCCAGATCAGTTCATGGGCCTGCATCTTAATTTGTGAGACTCTCCCAGTATGTTTGGTGGAGGTGGAGGTGGGGGTCCCGCCCTGCAGCCACTTCACCTCCTGTCACCCTCCCTTTAGAGGGGCAAGTGAATTATTGATATATGGAGTTGGGGGTTGGTGTTTATGCTGCCAAATACTTCTTCCTACCAACACACACACAGACTGAGAACACCACTTAAGATGACATGATTGAATCATACAGTTGAACGTAGGCATAAGCTTCTTGTGGAACATGACCGCATGGCAGGGCAACCACCAGTGACTAAATTATTAATTAGTGGTGGTTGAATCAATTTAGACTCATGTCTAAAAAAAATATACATCCAATAAAACTGATAATTTACAAAGGCATCATTGATATGCTGTGGATGAATTGCAGCAGTGAAGAGGTTTTAAATTGGACACTGGCAGCTATGACTGAAGAACCCTTCAGAAAAAGCGTTCATCCACCAATTACTACAGGAGTTGATTATGAGTCTCAAAGCGTAAAGCTAAATTAAGGAGTAAAATCATGCCTGCTGAGTAGATTCAAATTCTGGAACAGGTTTTGGCATAAAACAGGAAAAATCAAACAGCATTTTCAGAGCATCTTGCTTCCTTATTGTGATGTAATTCCTTTTGACATACAGTAGAGTGATGATGATGAAGTTGATGATTTTGAGGTGACTACAAGGTAACCAATAACAAGATGATGAATTGATTTTGCAAGAATACAATTTTCTACCTACTACTTTACTATTACTATTACTAAAGGAGTACTCAAGCAATTTAGCAGCACAGAAAGTTGGGGGAGTTCAAAATCAAAGCAGCAGGAACAAATCTATCATAATGTTTACTTCCAAGCTGAAATAATTATAGTTTGGATTGTGAATTAAATCTTATTCTGTGTCAAATTACACATTTAATCCTGTGATGCCAATTTGTCGAGAAAAAAAGACGGGCTCATAGGCAGCTGAGCCCTGTCAGAGATGTCCCTGTCTGATGGCTCAGATGAGATCACTGTTGTTCTGACAGACCACGGCAGCTGCACACATGGGTTCCACTTCCCCCCAAACACACATAAAGACAACTACTCAGAAATCAATCCACTATGACAAGACTGGAACGACACACAAACAACCAGATGAAAACAAAGTGGGTGATTATGTGTTGAAAAGGCAGGTTTGTAGAAATCAAGGCGATGCGCACAATAGGGTTACAATTTTTTACATCTTTATTCATTAAGGTTACATATTTTTTTTGAATTATTGCTCATCTACCAGTATCACTTGCAATATTGAAACAGGGTTTTTTTCTTCATTAGACATGTTTGAGAATTTTGTCAGTTTGCTCTGTTTGAGGAGATTTACAACAATAAATACAGGAGTCGATTCTTCTTTTATCTTCCTATACTTTTAAAAGGTTGTCATATCTGTATATAGTATGTATATACATCTACGATGCTGGTGTCGTCCCCTGCCCACCCATGTGTTGGTCAGCTTATGGCTGACAAAACAAACAAAAAAAAGGTTCCTTCCCCCTAACACACAGGCTAGGATCCTGAGGCAGCTGTTAACGAAGCAACCATGGCCTACAAAAAAAAAGGATGTACAGAACACAGAGAGACATTTAGACACACATCTATAAATCACCTCAGCGTTCTCTCAAGATGACACACACTCTTTAACACAAACTCTCTTACAAAAGGGAAGAAAATAAGACTAGACAACAGGTTTTAAGAACTACACGGACGACAGGTCACGCTAGCTTAAGAGGGGATTCTCAACAGCACAAGGAGACGGAAATGCACACACTTCGTCGGGGAAACAAGTACACATTTATGTGGCATGGACTGTGACACAGTGTAGGATCCTGTCATTACATGGTGGTGTATGGGCGTTCACTTGTTTAATCTAACAGGTTCCTACACACCTTTAATTTTTTTAGACTTCAATTAGTTTTTACAAAATTTATCAGGATTTGACAATATGGGGAATACCCTTACATTCGAGTTAGATGGAGAGTAAATACAGTATTTACTGTACAGTAAATATGTAGCTAGGGCCAACCACTGGTTAGCTTAGGTTAGCACTGGGACCAGGGGGAATGCCTCGTCCTCTCCAAAGGTAACAAAATCCACCTACAAGTACCTTTAAAGCCAACAAATTAACATGTTATGTCTATGTTCCAGTTGTACTAAACACTGCTTTAAAGAACTGGTTCAGTGATTTTGTTACCTTTTCACATTTACGCTAACCTTTACCAACTGGCTGCTGGCACCAGCAACATATTTATCGTGTAGACAGGATACTCCGTGTAGGAGTGGTACTCTTTGCAAGAACCCGAATAAGTGTATTTCCCAAAATGTCAAACTATTCCTTTAAAGACTTTCGTTGGCATTAAATATCATGTACAGTGGTAAAATCAGTCATAAAGTCACACAGAATTGCATGAAATGTGGAAGCATATTTGTATTTATTCAACTGGTAAACAAAACTTATTGTGCTATTTCTTCCTGTTCAAAAGCTGTAAAATGGTAATGTTTATTTTCCATATAATGTTCAGTAAATTTCACACCTGGATAATGAGCTGCATACTGTACATGTGTGTTTAAGCACCTCACCCCTCTCTGTGAGTAGAGCTGGCAGCATCACTCAGCATGTTAGTTATCTGATTGGATCAGGTGCAGAACCGGTATAGTGGCGGGGGTGCACAGGTGAAATGACTGTTAGGGTTTGCTAATTTCTACCATCGGGTCTGCTGGGGACCAGCTGCCGAGGATGAAAATTGTGCAGCTCATTATGCCAGTAGAATCTATGCCTTTTCAGGTTTCAAGAAGAAACTAAAATATATCAGGGATAACATGCCAAGTATGATATTTTTAAAAAGGGGGGGGGGGATCCATGAAATTGTAGAGATAGTAAATGTGTTTTTTGGATGAAAAAAATAAATCATGGTGGAATTCAGATTCCACATTGTATGTTTCTAAAAGATGAACCCTTTGATTCTATCAAAAGAGTTGTGGTGTGTATGGTAAGTACAGTAAATCTCAACAGCACCATGCTTTTTAGGACCTGTTTGAACATATCTGCTTAAGTACCGGCCTGGCAGGAATTGCTGCACATTTGGTATCCCTGTAAATATTTTTTGTCACAGTTTTCAAAATGAGGGTTTAAGTACATTTATTACATCTATCATCAGAACATTTAATTGCTTATCTTTTTGACATGTTGACTTTTCCCCCCAAGGGTGCACGGGAAAGCAAAAGATAGAAAAATCTTAATTTCAATATAAATATCTAAATATACAGTATACCCTTTGTAATGATCTGACAACCTGCCATGCAATACAGTATAGTCATTCTTGGTAAAGGAAAAGACAAAATTAAAAGGTTAGCTCTCACTAGCTTGAAATAATTTTCATCAACACTGGCATCTTGTGAGCAGCTGGAAGCCGAAAAAGAAGCAGCCAATGAGATGGTTTCACTGTGGCTTTGAGAGACAGGTGGGTAAAACCGCTCACCATCCAGTCATACTAAAAAAATGACTAAATTCAGGGCTGATTCAAAGAGACCGAATGCATAAAAAAATTATTAAAAACAGACAACGGTGAATGTCATTGAGAAGATCAAATAAAAGACATGATATGATTGGACCCTGAGATCCCGCCCCACCCCACTCCCACTAGGTCTAACCCTGCCCTCGCAAAATTACACAAAAGAAAAACAAAAACATGATCACAAGTAGAAAAGAAAAGACAACAAAAAAGGACAGGAAAAAAAACTGTCACTAAATCTTCAAAGGTCATCGTCATTCACACAGATTTTTTTAATCACGTTGTTTTTTATATAGTATATATCTTCTTAGCATCGATAATCTCATCTTTAATAGTTAAACAATAAAAGATCCGGCAATAGGAAGGGAGGATGGAGCGTGTACCTACGACTTGACACACAAATGAGCGCCTAAAGAGAAAGAGATAATGGTGTTGAAATGACGAGAGGAAGGGAAGCAAAACATCTTCCAGGAAGAAGACGCTGGGGAGCTAGCTAATGGCAGAGTTAGAGTTAATGCTATTATTACTGTTGTTGAGCGTGAATAAATAAAACGACTGCCATAAGCGCAGGGAAAGCCACGTCCCTCCGCCCCCCCCTCCCTCCCTCCCTCTCAGGCTCGGTCAGAGCCCCCCCAAATATAAAGCAGATGTTTTGACTATTCTGTCCATCCTTCCTTCTGTCCTCCTCATCCTCCTCTCCCTCTGAGTCTGTGCGATTCATGGAGTGTTTGTATTTCTTCAGTCCAACTCCAACACTTGTTTAATACCTTAAAGAGAAAGAATGTGACAGCACGCATGTTAGGATGACGACTGCTTTAAAGATAAATAAAGATAAATGGTGATGCAGCAACAAGACGCTCAACTCTTCACAACCTCATGGAATAAGAGTCTACAGCCATGCTAGTATCACTGTAAGGCTGTACTTGTAAGCTAAATGCTAACTCAGCATGCCAACATGCTCAAAATTACAACTCCATGATACAGTTGTTCTTTTTTAGCATGCTAACATGCTAAACTATCTCCTGGTTTCATTTATATAATAAAATTTTTTTTAAGTAACAAACTTAATAGTTTTGAGTCAGGAATTTCAAAATTTAGAGCAAGTAGTAAACAGTGAGCAGGCTAATATGGTGGGGTCCATTTGACATGGGAAGTCGTAATTTCCGAGTTCAAAGTCAGAAATTTCAAAGGGAATGCCCCCTTAAGTCGGATTTCCGATTTGGAAAGTCGGGAGAACCGCACTACCCCGAATTCATGATCCAAGATGGCTGCTGCGAGTCTCAATAGTTAGTTAAAGCTGTAGTTTACACTGTTTATTAGCACTTCTGTGTACTTGTGTTTCAGAAGTTTTCGTAAACAAAGTGCTGTCCAACTGCTGTCTGTGGACGTGTTGCTACACTGTTTAGTATGAGTAAATACTGCACAATGCATTTTCAGCCGGCGAAACAATGGCTAACCTGGCTAGTTGTAAACTACAACGGAGTATTAGGGCCACATTGAGGAGTAAAAAAGATCAGAGATTATGAGAATAAAGTCGTAATATTAGGAGAATAAAGTCATAATATTAGGAAAGAAAGTCATAATATTGCAAGAATAAAGTCATAAAATTATGAGGATAAAGTTGTATTTTTAAGCTACATGTTAGGGGAAATATCAGAAGAGCAGCCTGCCACTTCCATGTGTTAAAATGAGGAATGTGGAGAATCTCCTGAAGTTATACTTCACAAATAACGAGATACTAAATCTTTTGGCACATCATCACCTCATTATCATAAGTATCAGGACTTTGAAAAGACTATGCAAGAAACTGTCTCTTTTCTGAAGAAAGAATCACACGGACTTGGAGGAAATTGCCTCTTTTGTGGAAGAGGAAATGGCTGTTAGTGGTTGACTGCAAGGCTATCATTGGTTACATCTGAGAGCTATTAAAAGGGGTTTGGTGGTTTCTCAAGAAACCTATACTGAAGTATGACTTCTCAAGATGCTCCACGTTCCTCATTTTAACGCATGGAGGCGGAAGGCTGCTCTTCTGATATTTCCCCTAACATGTACCTAAAGATACTACTTTATTCTTGTAATATTATGACTTTATTCTCGTAATATTATGACTTTATTCTCGTAATATTACGACTTTATACTCATAATATCTATTTTTTTTCTCCTCAATGTGGCCCTAATACTCCGTCGTAGTAAACAATGGCTGGCCGAGCAAGGGTTTCTGACTTGGAACGCCATCAACTTGACTGTGACGTCATTCCCAGCTCTGAGTTAAATGGAACGGAGCATTAGCTTCTGTTTATTTAATGTGTCAGATTCATTCATTCTTATTTTCAGGTTGTTGAAACAAGTAGGAGTAGTATTAATTAATCACTCAAAGCTGGAGTGCTTCAGCCTCCTCAACTAACAAAGCCCTTTGAAGATCTCATGTGAATCTTAGATTTTTAGTTCTTCCCTTTGTTACTGTATATTAAAACCGAACCTTAACGGTTCTGTTCAATTAAGGATTTTAAAAACTAAACAAAACTGTTGCCTAAAACACAAAAATTAGGTCAACAGGTCAATTAACAAAATGCAAAGTGAATAACAAAGAAAAATCTAAAATCATATCAATATTTTGGTGTGACCTCACTTTGCCTTTACAACAGCATCAAATCTTCTAGATACACTTGCACATAGTTTTTGAAGGAACTCGGCAGGTAGTTTGGCCCAAACATCACAGTTATTCTGTGGATTTAAGCAGCCTTGGTTGCTTCTCTCTATTCATGTAATCCCAGACAGACTTGACGAAGTTGAGATCAGGGTTCTGTGGGAACCTACCACCACTTTGGGGTAGTTGTCATGCTGAAGAATAAATTTAGGCCCAGTGAGACGCCTCCCTCATGGTATTGCACGATGAACATGTATCTGCCTGTACTTTCATTTATTCTGATCAAATCCCCAACTCCGTTTGAATAAATGCAGCCACAAACTTGCAAGGAACCTCCACCATGCTTCACTGTTGCCTGCAGACGCTCAAAGTTTGACTCATCGGTCCAGAGCACCTGCTGTCATTTTTCTGCACCCAGTTCCTGTGTTTCTGTGCATAGTTGAGTCACCTGGCCTCGTTTCCATGTCGGTGGTATGGCTTTTTGGCCGCACGTCGCATGGGTGTACCACGGTCCCACTGTTTTTTGGCACTACTGTTTTGATGGCACAACTGGACATCGTCAGATTGTGAAGGGAAGTAAACATGATGTGTCTTTCATCTGCGTCTACGGCCCTCAACGTTGCTCGTTTCTTCGTGCTTCTTAAAAAGAGCTTGGACAGCAAATCTGTGAACATCTGCCTTGAAAAGTCTGCCTGGGAGAGAGCTTGCTGATGCAGTTTAACCACCTTGTGTCTTGCCATGGTATATGACTTTTGACAGTAACGTCTTCAGCAACCTCCCCTTGTTAGCTGAGTTTGGCTGTTCCTCACCCAATTGTATTCCTCCTACAGAGCTGTTTCTGTGTCAGTTAATGATTGTGTTTCAACCTACATATTGAATTCATGATCATTAGTACCGGTTTGGTAAAATTGTTTAATCATCTCTCACTTTGTGCAAGTAAACCTACAAGAATTAATGCCGTTAAGGCAAAGGTTGGTCACACCAAATATTTTTCTTCTGTTCACTCACTTTGCATTATGTTAATTTATAAATATAATCTACATATCTGTTCTTGAAAGCATCCTTACTTCACACTCTTTTATTCCTTGAACCACCTATATGCTAACCAAAGAACTGCGTGTTCAAGTCTTTTCATACCTATAGTAGTTTGGCTTGAAGGGCCCGTTCTTGTTTAAGCCCAAATACTTGGCCTGCTCATCAGTCAGCTCTGTAAGATGTGCGTCAAACGTTGGGAGATGTAGGCTCGCCACATATTCATCTGGAGGGCAAGGGAGAGGAAGAACATGTTAAAATTCACCAGGCGTCATGTTGATTAAACATTCATTCAAAAGAGAGAAGGAAGAGATGTAGCAGGGAATCTCTAGGAATTAACGTCTCTCCATCGCCCCCCTCCCGCGCTGTATTCTCTCTTCCTCCACATCTGTTTTCCTCTCCTTATCCTTCTTTGTGTCTCTACTTCCTTCTTTCCTCATCTCAGTTAATCTATTCATTTCTCTCCATCATCTTTCTGTCAGCGTGTGCTGTGGCAGCAGCGGCCGTCACCGATGGGGTGACCTACATTTGGCTCCCTGTTTTTCTCTACTACATATATGCTGTGGGCTGTATGCACGCACACATATGTGCACTGACACAGGACTCAATCTAGCGTGAATGATACGTCTCTATAGGGACATGACCCTGGGCTGAATAGATGAGGCCGGCTGTGTTGTCTATGGAGATAAATGCAAAAATGCCTGCAGGCTCTCTGCTGGGGCAAAAACAAACCCTGTAAATTGCTGCCCATCTCTTTACTTGGTGGCTACTTAAGTACCAAACGGGGTTATTTTTTCCACTCTCCACTGGCTTGATGTCTTACTGTGTTTGTGTTGTCCAATAGGCATTTATTCTTCTGTTTTGTATTCTTGCATTTTATTCCATGAACACATTCTGAACTAACAAAAACCTTACCCATCTTCTTGGGCAGCAGGTAAACATCCTGTTTGTAGCGTCCCTCTGGGGCATTGTACAACTCTATCAGAGCCAGAGCCTGGGCAGAGACACACCCAGGTTACTCACTCTCTCACGCACACACACACACACACACACACACACACACACACACACACACACACACACACACACACACACACACACACACACACACACACACACACACACACACACACACACACACACACACACACACACACACACACACACACACACACAACAACTTTGTGTTTCGACATCTGTATTAGTGATAAACAGAAATAGTGAGAGCAATGCACAAAATGTAAAAAACACTAAACAAGACCAATCATGCGCAACAATGGAGATGACACAGCTGCCGTTGTACCTGGGTGGTGGCGGTGATGGAGAGCACGAAAGTGGGCACAGTGGAACAGCTTAGGTTCAACAGGCGACCCTGTAGAGGAAGAAAAAGCAATCCAAGGTTAGACTACACGGGCAAGTTCTTAACTTTAGAGTTGAGAGAACAAAGTGTCAGGAGGTGCAGCATGGGCAAGATGAGGTAAGTGTTAGAAAAGAGAAATCTCAGGTCCCATATGATAAGAATTCAAATATTTAAAACTCGCTTGAAATCTCATCTGCAACTGTTTGTTTTCTTTCACCATCATTGAATGATGCTGCATTGCAGAGAGTGAAATTGTGAGAGCCCAGGAAAATTAGGTAGTTAGTATGTAAAAGGGAAACACTCTGCGGCTAGGAGGAGGTGGAACAGAGAAAATGCTGTGTTGTTGTTGCAAGAAAAAAAAGAAGAATTAAAACTGTTAAAAGGTTTTAATTTTAAATGCACATAAAATGAAAAGGTCAAATGACTCATTCAAACAAAAACCATTAAGCAGTGCCATCACTCCAATACTCTTAAGAAGATGTGTGTTTTCAATTGTGGAAGAAGCTTTAATTTGTTCATTGTCTTATTGTGCACAGCTCAGATTGTCTTGTCTTCATGGACCACCTCTCTCTCGCTCCACTTTAGCAATGGAGCCAATTACAGGTCGTGATTTTGTATAAATAAATAAATGCATGAAACAAAGTAACAAAACACCTAATGTAAAACTGTCTCCTCCTTTTTTAAACTTTAAAAAGAAAATCCTCTTGGTGAAACTGAAAGATGATGTTAAGATGATGCAGTCAGGCTTTAATAAATGCAATTTTCAGGACACAACTCAATTTTAGATCAGAGCTGTTGGAGAAGAGAGTGGAAGTGGAGGCGGGAGAGGTGAGGGTGGTGACTGAAACCTGCTAAAGATCAAACAGCAGCAGAGACGCAGGCATGGACGGGCTGGCAGGTTGTCTGTCGGGCCCTGTTACACTGCTCTCATTCTGTCACGGCAGACACACCCTCTCTCACGCACACACACACACGCACACACACACCTTGTCTTAACCTGCAAGGTGCACTGGGTGTTTGCACATTGCAGGTTAAATTTGTGTCTACACGATCCCTCATAGATTTTCCACAACTAAATTGTAGATTACAAAACTTGGGCTTTTCAACAGCGTTCAGATGGATGTTTATCAACAATGATTGGCTGTGACTCAGCTCCGTCACTACGAGTAATAGCTGAAAAATGTGCTTCACAAATACATCACTAAAGTGACTGTCAATCTACAAAAAAGTAGTGTCTCATCATAGCTTCATAACTAATCATAGTCTCAATATCCAACTTGAAATTTAAAGCTATGCTCTGGGCAAGAGTGTGAACCAGTGTGTACCTCAGCCAGCAGCACTATCCTCTTGCCATCAGGCCAGATGACATGGTCCACTTGAGAGCGCACTCTCTCCCAGGTCAGTTCAGGAGTCCGCAGGCTTGCCTACAGGATGAGCACAACGTCAACAACAATTGTTTGTTTTTGGTGGTATTTTTTCACACTTCTCATTTCTGCTGGTCTGAGCAGTCGCACATCTATCATCATGGGCTGAAGCACTTTACAGGACGAGGTGACTCACTTCTTAGTGTCTGAACTACTTCGTCCTTTGACCATTTTCTTCCATTCCTCTCATTTTTTTAATATGTATTTGCAGAATCGTTGTCTCACTGTTCAGGAAAATACGATCAGTGCACCATGAGCCTCATCATTGATTGCTAGTAATTTCTGTGATTCAATTGTATCTTAATGCTGCACTCTGCATGAGCACACAAGTTAATAGGGACTGCTTAGTTAAAGTGACCTTTAACGAAGCAGCCCCCGACGCACATTTGACCTACATGTACAAAATTTCTGTAGCACATGTATCATATTCACATGTACAAAAAAACCTCTTGGAGCAATGCCCTCAACGCTAGAGGAAGTCAGCCCTTTTGGATTTAATGGTCATTTTTGGATGATTAATACACTCCGCACTTTCAGAAACTCCTCCTAGAGAATTAGTCCGGACGACTTTAGATTTTTGCTGTCTAGTCTAATCCCACTGACGAATAAAACTTGTACAAATGGCTTTAATTATTTCTGTCACTTTACAAGATTGTGCAAAGCTGGTAACTGACCACGTCGATCTCAGTGTTGGAGTGTCCCATGTTGCAGACAATGCAGCCATTCTTCATGCGGTCGAGGTACTCTCTCACCACTACGTTCTTATTGCCTGTTGGAGAAGGGAGAAATTAGATAAGGGCAAATGCACAAAGAGCAAGAGGTTCAAACAGCGAGTAAGCAAAAATGTGAAATAGACAAAAAGAAAGACTAGAGTGTACTTGAGGTTTTATCAAATGACATGCTGAAAAGAGACTCAATATATGAAATCTGCAGTCTGTATCCATTTCTGTGAAACTAGGTTTTTACTGTACTCCATTTATTACTTCTTATCTCACCATTTAGCATAGTTCATTACGGCTGAAACTGGGATGTAGTCTGAGTGTTCCACCAGTGTATGTTTAACAATTTGCATGTCTCTAGTAGGACTTGCAGTAAAGGTTACTAGATCTTCCTAGCATCATCTGTTTATGTATAGGCAAAGTCACATTTTTGCAAACTGGAAGCATGCTGATAGATGACTTGAATTTAGCTTCAAAAGGACACAAATAATGTCCTGCACAATCTCTCAGTAGGGAAGTTTTTGGTGTTTTTATAATCAACTGATAACTTATTTGCCCGCAGGAGCATTATTAATTCACTAGGAATCTCACAAACTTTCTGAATGTTGCTGCAAGGCCTCTAATTTATTGACCTTAATGGAGCTACCAGTGCATGACCTTATTAGAGCTCCTGCTTGTCCTGTTTTATTTATTTTACAGCATTTTGTAACTTCATTAGGAAAGTCTTGCACAAATGCCAGGTGTCTTCCTCCACCTTATTATCATCTTTATTATTTTCTCTGTTCTGCAGTCACCATAGCAGAGCCCTCTGCTTTCGCCCTAGTGGCAACATCAGGTAATGAAGCAGAGAGACAAGTAATTCTCCGCTCCAATTAAGTGTTCAGGACAACTCCCTGGCTGCTGAGCTGAAACTGTCACACGCTGCTGATGACGATGACTGAATATCTGTCCAGTCATCCTGAAGGAACAGTGACAGACTAGTGTGAGTGACTGACTGTTTCGTGTCTTGCACCTTAGTTGTGGACTATGTCCCAGCACAAAAGCCAGCAGGACAAATCTCTGTGAAGTGATTAGTCAGGAATCCAATGAGCTGAAGCTCCTTCTCAGTGGAGAGAGAAAAATACAGCGAGACGGCAGCTGAACCGACCTGTGCAGGTGATGACGATGTCCACTTGTCTGATGACTTCGTTCAGTTTCACAAGCCTGAAGCCGTCCATGCTGTGATTGAGGAGAAAGACAATAAAAGAGCATGGTAAGACAGACGTAACGGCGACCGCAGCAGCGAGCGGTGAGAACCTCAACACGCCGAGTCTTACCACGCCTGCAAGGCACAGATGGGGTCGATCTCTGTGACGTAGACGATGGAGCCCATTGCTTTGAGGGCAGCACAGCAGCCTTTTCCCACCTGACAATAGACAGACAGGGGACATTATCCTACAATACAACAGACAAACCTGTGTCTATAGTGTTGTCAGGGTTCCTACTCTTTTCTAAAGATATTTTTCCAGGACATTTCTCTCTGCAGAAGTCTGATTTAAAGATGTGCAGTCTTTGGCAATAACATATATTACTTGCATAGTAATTATGATAAAGTGATGTTGCCTTGTTTAATGCTATGTTTTAATATTGTTACATTGTTTAGTACTGCCACTGTATTTTTAAAAAAATTACGCTTGGAAAGCCCTTCGTGTTCTAAGCTTGCCATGTACTTTCCCAAAGAATTATACTTTAACCACTGCTGCCTGAACACCAATAACTGAATAGCCTCAACACAAATAATAGCCTTTAATTTTGCCTACTTACAAATCCCAGCATTCTGTTGAACCTTAGCTTTCTAAAATCCCTGTGGTTCGTAGCACAAATGTTCATCTGTCGCACCACTGTCACGATGACGCACTCTATGTAAAATTCACAACGGACATTGTGTAATGATATATAAATGTAACACAGTAAAAAAAAAAAGCTTGGAATACTTCACAGGTGTGCACATATCAAAAGGTAATTGATGTTGTAAAGAGTGTGTCAGGAAATAGGAAATTAAACCAAGCCGTGGTATAATTTAGTTTACCAGCATATGTTATCCCCTTTACTAATGAAGCCAATCACAATCCACTGTGAGCTACGGCTAAAAAGTTTCATGTCATCTTACAGTCCATTTTAACGGAATATAGCATTGCGTTGGAAGAGACAAATAGCTAGCAGAGTTTGGAGGAGAATGCCATTTACATTATCCAGAGTTTCGGTCACTTGAATTAATGTCATCCAACCTGTGCTACCATCTGATGTGACTTCGGGGTGGTGGTGGTGGTGGTGGGGTGGGGTTACAACGCTGTCGCAATAGAACCGAGCAACCGCAACATAATGTTAAAAAAAATTCCAGGATACGTTACTTTTTCTCTCATTTTTCCAGGTGTTTTCCATGACTGGAAAATTGGTCAACTGTTTTCCAGGTTGCATGGGAATCCTGGCTGTGTGGGTCAGTGGGTTGAGACACTGCCACTGTTTGTTTTGGTTTGACTTAAAGTAGAACTCCCAAACCTAAGAAAGTACAATATATATTTATCATACTGTGAGGTGCCTCACCGCAGTATCTATTGTTATGCATGAACCTTCATCAACACCCATCCATGTTCCAAATGTGTTGATCTGTACCAATTTTAAAAACGGATGTTATTTCAATCTATTAATTCTATAAAAAGGGGACATTATGATTTTTTTCTCATGACATTTAAAGTGTTGTCAAGTTTGTAGTCCAGGGTTCTTGCACCATTTTTAAAGTCAAATTTAATGCTTTTTAAGACCTTTTAAAAACCTCAACAACATACATTTAAGACCCCAATATTATGGAACAATTTCTTTGGTAGAAAAGAGATGTGCGTTAGATCTCTTATATGCAATAATATGCAATACCATATTTGCTTTCACCACAGGTGAATTATTTCAAATCAGGGAACAAAGAGGCCGTTTACACCTGGCATTAAAATGCAATTTGGGTGAACACATTGTGATCGGGTAGCACTTGACCACATGAAAGTACATGTGTCAATGTACCGAGCATTGATGCATTGAGGACAGACTGCGGTCTGATCAGCAAAACAACCTCTGGAGGAGGTCATGGACACCATGACCACATGGATGCAGATGCGGTGTCTATCCACATTCAACAACTACTTTGCTGTCCCCTATCGTTCCCTCCTTCCATCCCCCTTTTCTTACAGGTGTTGTCCTTCCTCTGTGCTGTCTGTTTGTACCCCCCGTCCCCATGTTTGCCCTCCTGTCCGGCCCGGTGACAAATCAATACATAATTAAATAATAAAAAAAAGACAAAAGAGTATATTAATACTCTGTTGCTAAAGTAAAATCTGTCTGGCACAATACGGTATCCAGCTCACCATACTGTATACCAGGCTGCTGGGCAGGACAGGTTAAAAAAAACAAACAAAAAAACAACTACTTGGGTGGAAATATGTGTCAGTCAGTCTTCTGCAAATAAAATACAAAAGTCTGACAGCGCAGAGAGGAGCCTAGACAGTGTGTCCATTCAGTGTTGTGAATAAACGTGTACAAACAGTGTCAATTATTGATCATGCTCATGTTTTTGGTGAACTGATCGTGTCAGTTTGTGAACGTGAACTAGGGCTGGCTAATAAAAGAATAATGATTATTATCGTGATACAATCTTCCTCAATAACAAAATAACAAATCTCCAATGAATATTTTATTCAATTCATTTGAATCACAAACGAATTAGCACTTTGAACCTGTGCAAATGAGAGGAGGACGTGATGTACAGCTGTTTGAGCTAGACAGAACGATCGGATCTTCCTTCAATCACTTTAACTTGCGTCTCTCAATCTTGCAGCAACGACTGACGATAATGAAACATGACACGCAGCTACACGTCTGCAGCTAACTAACTGTTAACATATTAATTGCGGGGTCTCGCATTGTCAAATACTAAAAAAAAAATTTAAAAATCATAAATACACACTAAAAGGAGTTTCAGACGGCTGTGCTTGTCAATTTTCCCACCTGCCTTAAACGCACCATCAGCAAATTTAATATTTAATACCTACAGCAAATTTAGGTTAATTTAAGACCGTTTAAGACCTTAATTTCCCTGATTTCATTTTGAGACCTTTTTTAAGGAGCCGCGGGAACCCTGTACTCATGCTGGTAGTGAACATCTAATGAAAATATGGCAAACAAATCATTTCTAAACAGTAATCAGTCAACAGCAACCAGTACTGTACAAGAGCCTGTATGAAAATGAAAACAAACTTCCACCTTACCTCCCCATATCCACACACCACCACCTGTTTGCCTCCAAACATGACATCAGTGGTCCTCTTCAGGCTGTGGACAGGAACACAATTATTTTACCAGCAGCCTGATATTTATTCAGACCGTTTGAAGGGGTGAGGATGTGGGTGTGTTCTGTATTATAATAATTTCTAATAAGGTTAAACAGACGTTTCATACCCGTCTAAGATGGACTCCCTGCAGCAGTAGAGGTTGTCAAACTTCTGCTTGGTCACAGAGTCGTTGACGTTCATGGCTGGAACACACAGCTTCCCTGCCTTGGACAGCTGGTACAACCTACACACACACACACACACACAAAACAAAAACGTAAGCTATGCTTAGTGAAAGAATAAAATAAAAATATTATTTTAAGCTTAGTGTTTAAGCCAGACTTAGTCTTCTGTTCTGCTTTACAATCTACTCTTATATACACAGCAGTCCTGCAGTGGTGTAATCACAGCAAACTAACATTTTCACCACTAGATGGTGATGTTACCACGCCAGAAACTGTGTGAGAGTCTGCAATTGCATCTGTGTGTTATTGTGTAAGTTTGTGCAGAGAATGCGTTTCATCTGAACCAATGTCATATTTTCAACCATCACAAAAAACGTCAGAAGGAAAGGACGTGCGCATGCTGCGACTCCCACCTGTGAACTCCGGTGACACTCTCCTCCACAATGCCCTTGATCTTCTTGAACATGTTGGGGTACTTTTTGTAGATCCAGTGAGTCAAGTCTCCACCGTCATCCAAGATCTGACGGACAATGACAGACAATGATGAGCACAGTGGAAGAGAGAGACAAGGGAGGGGATTGAGAGAGTATTGGGGATGGAAAAATAAAAAAGGATGAAAAAGACAAAACATATTTCAATAAAGATATTCATTACCCTTCATGTACTTTTAATCACAATCACATTTTTTTTATCACCTTAAAAAAAAAAAGTAAGGATGAAAATAGCAGATGTACTCTACGTACCACCAACAGGGACTGTAGAATGGAAAAATAAAGAAACATATTTCCCAGTGCTTTAATAAGCTTTATTTAGAATGTAAGTGTGCTACCATGTTGGGTTGCCAGCCCTCCACGTTGACACAGCGATCGATGCACCACCAGAAGTCGTCCTCTGACTCACCCTTCCATGCAAATACACTGAAACCTAGAGAATGAGACAGGAAGCATTTTCTACTTAGCAGACAGAAGCAGAAAAATCACGAAAGTACTGGAGGAGGGCATGATATGAAAGAGAGCGCCTCTGTATATTTAAGACAGGAGAGAAGAAAAGGGCAGGTGTCACACACGGGAAACTCCCAGAACACACAGAGTCTCACCTCCCTCTGCCAGGGCAGCTGCCACTTCATTCTGGGTGGAGTAGATGTTGCAGGCTGCCCATCTGCACTGAGCTCCCAAAGCGGACAGAGTCTCCATCAGCACCTGCGGCGGGAAGAGAGGGTCACGTTTGACTTTTTGTTGCAGCTGCTGGAGTCAAACTGTGTTTATGTTTAAGGCTGCGAGTGTGCGCCTCTGTTTGGCAAATCCTACTCACAGCAGTCTGGGCAGTGATGTGGGTGCAGCCCACCACTTTGGCACCAGCGAGGGGTTTCTCCCCTTGGGCTCGCTTCCTCAGAGCCATCAGGGCCGGCATCTCTGAAAGAGGATACATGAGTGGATAAAAGGAATCAGCTAGATGGGAAAGGAATTCCCATCATTTAATCTAATGCTTCATCATTAAGACGTCGCCTCATCCAGCCGAAGGAGTTACTGATGTGAAGTGGCGTGTGTGTGTGTGTTCCATGGTTTTATATCGCAGTGGGGACTTTAACCTGAATGTGCACAAATCAATGGGGACTCCTATGACCGTAGGGACCTCAATTATTGTCTCCACAGGCAGAGACTTCTTTTTGAGGGTTAAGACTCGGTTTTAGGGTTCAGGTTACAATTGGATCAAGGTTAGGGTAAGGCATGTAGCTATGATGGTCAAGCTTAGGATAGGTGACTAGGGAATACATTATCATGTCAATGAGATGTCCCCACAGGGATTGAAGAACAAACGTGAGGCTCTCTGTATGTTCTGTGAAACAATTAGGGCCAATTTCCACCAAAATTTTTAAATTCATTGCAATGGGAGCACCGCATTTTTACAACATGGTAAAAATGCCAGCAGCGTGACGGTGGTACTGAGCGTTTTTTCCGGTCACCGAAAGCTGAAAAATGTTCAATTGTGGAAAAAACGCTGCGCTCGTCACTGTCACTGTCCTGCTGTCCAATCACAGTGCAGGAGGGGCAGGACAATCACCACACCGAGAACATCCGATCTTGAACAAAACCATGTGCCTACTTGGCGAGGTGTTTCCTCGCCCGCAAAATCTCATGAACCCATGTACGGAGAATGTCATATTTCCATCACTCTTCTAATTACATCATCTTGTCATGTCCTTTTCTTCTGCAATCGCACCCAATTGGAGAATCAGTGCACTATTTCTAATATTTACATAACAGTAGTGGATGGAAACATGCATGTCATTGTCTTTTGCTGACTTGCTGAAAATTCAGTAAAATTTGCACCACATTTGGATGGAAACTTGCCAACTTAAGACATGCATCTACCTGCTAAACCACTAACCCTTAAGGGCCCCCTTTTTTAAAGTGAGCAGTGACAGCCCTTTAGTTTACCTTGTTCGGCAATCTCGATCTCTCTGCGTCCAAAGTCGGCCTGTTTGATGTTTTTGATGCAGAAGTCTCCGTTGCCCTTGGAGTTCTTCTGCTGTTTGTCCCGAGGAGACGTCTCATCGTCAGAGCTGTCTGTGTATGACGCCGCTAGAAAAAGTAAACACAAATGTAGACAACAGTATTGTCAGTATGTCATGGGAAACCTGGACCGAACTATGCCTCATCAGAATTGGTCGAGTGCACAGATTGTTATAAATGGTTAAGAAGATGTTATTTGTCCTGGAAGTCTTCTGACCTCTCTGACACTTTACCAATGTCTTCTGTCTGTGATTTAGCTAGTAACTTGACAAGATTTAAATGGACAGCTAGCTCTAAGTGACACCATAATTATTAATAACCTGCAACAACTATATTGATAACTTGAGTCTGTTCTGGGGGACGTGCCACCCAAGCACATCTAGAGTTAAAGTACTGATGGACCGTTTGCGACACCCATCAGCCAGACCTGGGATGATGCACCCTGACACACAGCAGCCTCGGCGCCACAAAGACAAAACACCACCGCCTCAATGTCAGTGTTTTGACAACCAGGCTCATGGATCAGTCTTCCAAGCCCTCCTCCCTGCACTCTTCCCTCCCCCCGCCGCACCCCTTTTGGGACTCACTGATAAAACTGAAACTAAAATCACCCCCTGGTCACTGCCACAGCATCTGCTCACAGATTTATGACCTTAGCTGAGACTTACTTATACAAAGATAATAGTTTGTCAGTTCTTATCAAGTCAACTCCTCGCAACTTTAGCTTCATGAGTGAAGCTAGAGTGCATAAAAAAGGAAGGTGGAGATGTTATTTTGCTTAATAATGTCAAGCTGCATTCTTAAAACATCTACAGGCCTAAATACTGTGCAAACCTTTTTGTGACTTTGCTGAACTGCTGTCTATCATCTGCACTGACTTTGACTGTGTTCTTATTGTTGGTGATTTTAACGTTCATAGTGACAATCTCCATGACCGCAGCACAAAGGTTGCACTGCCCTGTAGCTGCACTACAATTTTAATCCTACTGTTTCATCTTTCTTGGCAAAATTTAACCTTTTATTTTACTTGATATTAATCATTTAAATGTTAATTTGTCTTTATTTCTGACTTTGTCTCAATACCTTTTATGTCTTATGTCAAGCACTTTGAATTACCTTTTTGTTGCAAGGTGCTATACAAACACAAAGCTTTAAGGTTTCAAAGTGCAGGACGAACACGTTGTGACTTTCTTCACTATGAATAAAGCCTGTACTTTTCCCAACCCCGCAATTTGACTTTGGTTGGCCGCGGATCTTGCACCAGCACTGAGTTCAATTGATTATAAAGCTGTTGGAGAAACCCTTTCCACTAACAGAGCTACTGCAGCCTCTTTCCAAGACTGCAGTAGAACGTAAACATAGAATAAATGTGTTTTCACACTTGGTATCAGTGCACCTCTAAGATACAAAGAGTAGCACCCACAGCGGCTTACTCAGTAAGGAGTTGCCTCCATTTTCTTGCACCAGCTCTGTGAAGTCCCACTGCTTCAGGTGACTCACTACACAGGTGCGGCCCTTCTTATGTAGAGCAGGTACACGATGCCAATTTCACTCCTACCACCCTTTCAAAATGACCAGGGACCAGATAAGACTGGGTACCCTGCCAGCACTGTAACTATACTGCTATTAAAGAACATAATGTTCTGTGCCAGGAGGGGAAAGGCTTAGAAAAGGAAAAAAATGAGGTGATAATCCACGAGTGTACCATTTTCTTTTGAAATCTCCCATCCGTACTGACAGGAGGAAAGGGTGGGAGAGAGCATGAGCTAAGGAGATCTTAGGGGTCATTCATGAGGGTGGATGTGCTGACACTTGCAAAGGATACTGGGACAAAGCCAAAGGCAGGGTAAAGGAAAAGTCTTCTACAGTCCTCTTGGGAATCATCCATAAATGAAAACTAAGACGCTTCAGTATCTTTATTTATTTTTTTTTAAACACAGAAGAATTTTAGCTGGCTAAAAAGGAGAGTAAGCTTAACCCATTCCATAACTCAGACCTCACTCTTAGGCAGTACTAAGACAAGACCAATACCTTTAAAGTAGCAGAACCAGAGATCCTTTTTTATTTCATTCATTTATTTCAACTTATGCCTACATTACCCACAATGCCCTTCAATCTACTGACAGTTTAATCGGAGATTCTATCATGTAATGCTAGTGTGGCCTTGAGCAGAGAAAAAACCTTTATCACATATGCAATAGTCCTCCCCTGACACCTGCAAGAGCTCCTCTTTAAGTGTGATGACTTCACAATGATTTAGATTCAACACGTATTCCTTATTATACACTAATAGTTTCTCTCATAACACTGAGATGTTGTTAAACCTATTACAAGATTAAGAAAGTTCCATACTAAGCTGTTACAGACTTGGACCACAACTAAAAGAGGAACCCTTATTAAACCAAATCTATACCAAAAGTGGTCTTGGGAAAAATACTTCTGGTGTGTTCAGTGTGTCTTCTGCACTGTGGGAACCATCAGAGAAATAAGAAGCACTCTGGTGAAGGAGTTATGGGAAAAGACAGGGGGGCAAAGGCTTCAAAAGGGGATAGATATTATCTGTGTGCACACATTTCAGAAAATAACCTGACACATTTCACTCAATTTGCAATTGCTGCTGGTAATAGTTCATTATTTGACAAGCTCATTTTTGTCTGCCCTGTTAGCATCTTATGTGAAATAATGAAAGCAGAGCACCACTATCTGAATATCTAGAAAAAAAAACAGATCATCATTGTTTTATGATCTGACAGCCTCAGGCTGGAGGGGAAGGTTCTTGGGTGGTAGAGCGATTTAATGAGCCCTAGTCTGGGTGCAGGAGAGAGGTGAATGAGGGCTGATGTGAGAGGGAGAGAAGAAAAGAAAAGTGAGGGGAAGGAAGGAAGAAAAGGAGAACACAAGACGTGTGTTATAGGGGAACTGGAACAAAACCACCTCGCACCTTAGAAAAGGACTCCACATCTAGTGTGCCCATTTTGATCTGAGAGTTGCACACTGAATACAGAGCTGAATTTAAGAATCAAAATATTAAATATAAAAGTTTCAAGCAGGTAAGCCTGTTGTCCGTTGGGTAAGTCTCTCGTAGACTAACTGCTATTTCCATCAAATGTAACTGCAACAGAATATTATTCTAAACCTGGGTGGCCACAGGCATATGACAGTGAACCCTAACAAATATCGTATTCTGTAATTTAGGGTTTTTTCCATGTGCCATGGTTCATCTGCTTTAGAATTTAATTTGACTGTTCACGGATCTCTTTCAGCCCTGTTGAAGCTGCGTTTAATTACTAATGCTTGTCATTAAAAAGCCATCTACTGGCAGACTAGCGAGATGCTTTTACTGTGAAGACGTTATGGGAAATGCACCTTGTTTTGTCTCCAAGTAAGCGAGCTTCATGAGCGGCGCTATGCTTCAGAACTGCACAAAATGTTAACAGCCACAATGAGCTGGAAAGGATGTGGGGTGTTGCTGTGGTCTGTGACTAGCACACATCCAGCAGGTCCAACTTTAGCTTGCTGTGCAATGGAAAAACACTCGGCTGCTTGTGGCCGTGGCATGGCATGACTCGCTGAGACTACATTCCCTGCTACGCAAAAATCTTACATGAGACATGTTTTGATTTGAAAACAAAAAATAACTGGGAGAAAGACACAAGGTCCTTTTCTCAGCCGACAGAATGGTGACGTTTGTGGACAAAAACATGCAAGAATTCATAGGCACAAAAATGTTTAGTGAATACTCACTAGACTTTTTTTTTTAAGCACCGCTGACCGACGGGATCCATTATGGTCATCCACTAAAACTGACTGAAAGTCTATTTGTCCATCTGTCATCCATCTGTTTGTCCATCATATTCTGTCACTAGAAGTGACGCTGTCTGAGCAGCATCACACACAGATTAATCAGGGTAATGGTCACTGTAAGATATCCGCCCTGTGAATGACCCTGACTCACAGCGGGAACAAAGAGCCTTCGTGGTAGAAGCAGCTTAAAACAGTGTATAAACATTTCCAAAACCACTGCTATCAGAGTGCTGATGACAAGCGGACAAGGGAAAGGCAGAAAAGGAGAATGAGATTATTCATAATCAGACTGGGCTCTCTCATCTCAATGCTGAAGCCAGAAGTTCTCTCTGTTCTTTGCTTTATGTTAATGGAACAGTTTGACATGTTGGGATATACAGTGCGCTTATTCGCTGTCCTGTCCTTGCCTGGCAACCTCACTGTGACAACAAGACTACGTGAAGGCATGGCTACTGGCCATTTAAGCAGGTTCTCTCACTCTCTCTCAAAAAAGAGATGTCTGTGAAAATGTCTGACAGGTTTTGCTGCCTTGTGAATTATTAATCAGCTACTATCTTGATAATTGATTAACACTTTTGGCAATTTTTGAAGCCAAAATGCCAAACAACTGATGGCTCAGCTTCTCACATTTGAGAATTTGATGCTTTTTTTTGTTACTCATGGTCAAACAATTCATTTGAACAATCAACTTGGTGTGGAGGAAATGCTAAGATGGAAAGTTGGGACTCTCATTTAATTTCCTATTTTAGTGTTGGAAATATAGTCACTGCTAATTTCCACATTTCTCTCGAACTTTGTCTCTAACCGTTTATGTCACAAATGGGACCGAGGATTCAAATCAGTTTCAACCCCACAGATTACTTCCCAGCTCTCTCCCTTCCTTTCTCCCCCTCTCCACTAGACCACCAGCAGCTAATCCCCAAACACAGACTACACAGTTTCACATGAACCACAGTGTCAAGAGTGTGAGAATGAGAGCCAGAGAGACGAGGACAGAGGTGAGGCTGGGGAGAAAGTACAATCAAGCAAAGTCAGCAGACTGTTCTTCCAGGTGAAATACTTTCTGTATCTTTCCAGTTGTAAAAAGCGTAACGGAAACATGTCACATCCACCGGCATGTCTGATAAGTAGTCGGCTATTGTTGGTTGCATATCCTCAGAAGAGTGTTTTCATGTGTGTTTACCTGAGCTGTAGCTGTCTGTGGAGGACTGGGAGATGGAGCGGGACAAAGAGCGCCGGCCGATCTTGGAGGGACGCTTGTTGAACTCCTGTTTCTGGTCTGCAAACTGGATCTGCTGGTGGAGAGGGAACAGAGAGCAGAACTCGAGTCAGATTTTACAACTGCATTGATGTAGGTCGCGTGACCATTTTTAACAACTTCTTTTTGTCATAATGAATATTAGTGGGCACGTCCACATACAGTTCCTCTAGAACTCACACAACACTGACGATTTTAGATTGAGTTTGTGTTAAATGTCCTGCTACTTCTGTTTCCAAACTTTACATGATTTCATTGTTAAAAATCAAGGGAAGAAGACGTCACATCTGAAAGGTTTTATTTTATGGTTCTGTTATCTTTTGGCTTTAAATTAAACACAATTTTCAAACCTGTGTAGTATGCAATAATTTGTTTTAATGGTGCAAATTAAAAACTTCATATGCAATTTCAAGTCTGGATAGTCTACAGCGTATTTCAAAATTGAGAAAAAAGTTTGCATTTCAGAACTCAGATAGTGATTGCGATTAAATAGACTGATATTTTTATAGCCAGATAGCACACCCCTACCACACACGCTGTCATAATACATTTACTAGGGTTATGCTGGCTCTTAACAGTCAACAGCAAACCATTAAAGAGTAAACTTGGACTGCATCTTTATTGACCCCCCAAATATGGCCATGTTAGGTTTATGTTAAAGACAGCTTTTTTTAACTACAAAATGTTTTTAGAGATAAGTAAGAACATAAAAAACAGATAAACAAGGCTGACAATAAACAAGAAGGACCAGCACTTTGAGTTCATTCTGACTTTAAGAGATAATAGAAACAATGGAGTGATTGTCAGCCGGTGACAAGGCCACACGGATGACACAAGGTACAACAGTTCATCCTGCTTCTGTGAAATGGGTGGGAGGTGTTTGGCTATTCACTGCAGTCAGGCAACAGACTGACCATGATTCAATCGCTTTGTTAATCTTTCCACTATTACATCCAATGCCTGGTGAATCATAATTCATGTAATATGACAAGGTATGAATAGCTGACTTATTCCTACCATAAAACCACTCAACAAGAACAAAACGTGCTAGCGGGGTCCAACTGAGAGAAGTTGTTGAATAAAACACCCACAGATCTGAGTGAATCTTTTTGTCACGACATGCATTGGGGAGCGAGAGATTTTGCCAATGCCACAGTCCTCTGACGGAGGCAGGGAGAAGCTTTAAAAATGTTATAAAAATTCCTCATTCATTTCCATTCTTTATCACCTGCCTTGTTGAAAAAAATATGATGTCCTTGAGCACAACACAACCAAACATTTTCAATTTTTTTCCTTTTTCCATCAGAGAAAAATGACAAAACAAAAATTCTGACATTCAGACACATCCTGTATGTGTGTGCGTGTGGGTGCGGGTCTTCATTCACTCATTCATTCTCACAATGCGGCAGGCGTTCATTGAATAACACAGGGCAGAGCTGCTGTCCAATCACAATGAGTCATTACATCGACACAAGGAATCATCAACGTTATAAACCCTTTTTTCTCATTTCTGTATCTTGTCTTTTCTCCAAGTTCAGTGACTTTCTTGCCGTTTCTTAGGTAGTGCCACATGGCTATAATCATCAGCACCTTTCCAAACAGGCATGGACAACATTACAGCTCTCAGAGAACTAGACAATCAGCCATATCATGTAGAGAGAAGAAAGGAAACGATTTCCTGATGCTGAAATTGTTCAAATCCAATGCAAACCAATGTTCTATTTGCTGACTTTCACCTCCATCATAAGCCAACTGTTCAGCTTCATTTTCAACCTCCAGAAATTAATGTCTGAAGGCATCACTTTCCCACAGCCCACTGTAAAGCCAGATTAATCCATCCTATCCTCCCGCTCTGTCCTCTTTGCTTACCTTTCTCACACGGGGCTCGCTGCTTTCCCCCATTCTTTTTCAGCATTGCCGCATATGTGTTGGGTTGTGTGATGAAGCTGCGAGTATGGCGAATGTCTGATTGAAGGCCTTGTGCATTGGATATCATTTCATTCTACCTCCTCTGCCTCTGCCTCCTTTTAGCCTCTGCTTCCCTACAATCCAGGCCAAACTGGCCCAAAAGTGTGCCAGCAAACACAATGCGATCAATTGTTTTCCCTTCCTTACGCTTCTTCCCTCCCTCTCTGCCACTCTCCTACCTCTGTATTCTTGTTTAATTGTTGATTGTTCAAGAGATCGGGGTTCATGAATTGCTGGTATCAAAACCGAAGCAGAGCTTTGCCCCCACTAACCCAGGACGGTTAGGATGTGTAGTATTAGGACTAGGTATTGAAAGAGTGATGGAAAACTACTGGAAACTCAATGTATTGCTTAAAATCTAGGGTGGGACTACTGTATATCCTAAATGGAAGCACAAAAGAACAACTTATCCAAACAAGTTTTATTGAAAAGCCTTAAAAACCTAACGCACAAAAACAATAATTAACCAAGCCAAAATATACAAAAACTGAACAGAAAACAACAACTCAACAAAACTAAGGGCCTATAGTAAATCTAAAATGGCAGCATCATCAGATTTTACTACATACAAGTTATACAATTATGAAGAATAAATTGATGCTACTTAGATTCCACACTACTGCAAGACAAAACTACTGCTGTACATCATTCAGGAGGGCAGCTGATGGTGCTATGCTAAATGAAAGAAAATTAAAAGTAAATCTTTTTAATAACCCTGAACCCTACAAACAAGCCAAAATAGGGCTATTGGTCTCTTCAGGTTTATCGGATGGAGGTTAGATGAGGAGCTTTAGGAGCTCAGAGTTGCAGTGAAGGATTGAGGGTCATTTTGAGAGCTCAGGAGGCGGGGATACAGGGGCTTATGACATGTTTTTGGGACAAGATTACCACAGGTTTCGCTCAGGGTTTTAGAACAGGGGGTTCTGCCAGAGAAAATTACACAGAGGTTTGTTTATTGAGGCTCAAAAAGAGCAAGAAAAAAACAGTATCTCCACAATTATTTTTATTATTGCATTTTTACAGATCAGGAGGGGCAGATTTCCAAAATGATCCATCTTTTCACTTATAACATCCCATATAATCTTGACTTTGTCAGTGTTTTTGGGAGCTGAAAAAAAAAAACTTAAATAAATCTCAGTTTTAACTTGCTGCAATGAGACTTCACAATTTATTTCAAGGCAACGAATGAGTTGATGCTTGTATCCACAGCCGCTTACAATAACCTACCAACCAAATGCTGGTCAGCTGTTCCTACAGCTCACTACCCCGCACTGAGTCTTCCTTTAATGAATGAAGTGTGTGGCATTATGAGCAATCACAAGCTGGTATCATAACAAAACGGTAATTATCAGACCATGCGTTAATCAAATCTGGATGACCTGAGCTAATATGACTTTATAGTAGTCTGACATGACAGAGCCTCATGGAGAGAATTATTATTATGGCTTATGTAAGAAAAGCACTGAGGACAATTAATGGGGAGGCAGCAACACTCTGCTCCTGTACTAGTACATTAGAATAGGTCTGCATGACTCAGCAGCACGTAAACACCAGCTGCTATTTTGGAAAAATCATTATGTGGAGTTCATTCAATCTGTCTAAAATTTAGAGAGCAGCTGGGGGCAGAAATGTCATTCAGTCAACCAAAAACCTCCTAATGTTTACAGCTGTAAAACTAGACCTTTTTTTCCCCCCTCTGCCAGTCTCTTTCCTACGTCTGTCTCTCCCTTTTCACTTCTGTGCCATTAACGATCTTCCACCTTCCCTCGGCCCCGCTAACCTTACGCTGCACTCTTTTACATTATGGATGGTGACTGATTGGGAGGCTAATTACATGTGAATTATGAATGCTAACTCAATATGGGGACACATGGGAGTTTACCCAAGACTGCCACCTTCCACACAGCTGTGTGTGTGTGTGTGTGTGTGTGTGTGTGTGTGTGTGTGTGTGTGTGTGTGTGTGTGTGTGTGTGTGTGTGTGTGTGTGTGTGTGTGTGTGTGTGTTCACCAATTAAATTTGGAGGGTGAGGAAGAGATAGAGTTGCTAAAACTTGGGTTTCTGCTGGTGACAAACACAGTAGTAATAGTGGGCAGGATCCACGTCAACGCAATGCAGAGGGAATGTGGGATACTGGGAGAGAAGCCAGGTGTAGGCAGTCCCACTGTGGCGGACTGTGTTGTTTAACAAGGATACATTAAAACAGCATGTTCACGCTTGTTTTTGACGCTAGTCCCATACATATGGATGTGCACAACGCCCATGATGGCTCCCAGTGTTGCTAAGCAAACAGCTTACAAAAAACCTGTTTCAAGCATGGCGAACTTTTGCGACACATTAGCAAGTGCTAAAATCAAAACTAAGAAAGTTCTGGATTTCCTTTTACCGTGTTGTCAGTAAAAATAAAACCACAAATGCAAAGACTTCGCTCTCTAGTACAATTAGGACGCTTCAAACAAGCTACTATTGGGTTAAAAAAAAAAAAAAGAGATTCCTCAGGAAAAACTTCTCACATGTTAAACAGCTGGTCAGGAAAGGAAGTGGCTTAATTCATTACAAACATGCATATATGCTATCTGGCAGAGAGTTAGATGGGGAGTTAGATAACAAGACTGATACCACTCTCATATCAGGTTGTTTAAAATAAAAATAAAAAAGCTAAATTCAATCAATGTGCTCAGTCATTTCAAAGGACAATAATGCTACCATGCTAGAGACAGCAGATAAAAATGACTTTGTTTGTTGGGTTAGAGGTGGAGGCCTAGGCTTATCCCTAATAACTTGCATTATTTTAACTGCATATCTGACCTCCGAGATTACACACAGGCTTTGTTATCCATGTGCTTATTTAACTCTGTGATACTACACAGCGATATCCTAAATACCACCAAAAACATTTGAAAAGCCATAACCAGCATGGGCTCCACCGCCCGGCCCCTCCGAGGAAGGGTCAGGTTTAACTCAGTGGTGAGCAGTAATGTTTCAGGACAGGTCAGGCCGGACTTCTAGATCAACACAGTCAACAAGCCACGGGATGGGAGAGCGTCCGGGCCGGCCTGGTGAAACAACAGAAACCCCCTCTGAGTTGGAGAAAAGGAAAAACAAACAGGCACACGTGTACCGTGCCATTTAGTGCAGAAGCAGCTCATCCAGCGGATCTGGCAACTCCCTCTACTAAAACAAGAGATGGAAATATATATAGAAAGAGACACAAAAATAGAGAGATATATAGATATAAAGCTAGAGAGAGATACAGAGATCTATCCATCCACCACCACGAACACTCAGCATTACCTCAGTGTGCTTGGATTCTCTACCCCTCTCCATCGTCTCGAGACCCACCAGGTTACGTACGCGCTCTCCTCATTTTCAGCCAAATTCAATCACAACCTCAGATTCCAAATTCACAGGGATGCAAGCGCTTCACAAGCACAAACAGTGTCATATCTGAAACGGAGAAAACTGTCCCTCTGCTCGCACAAGCTGCGCCCTCGCTAAGAGGCACACCGGACAAAATATTACCTACAGACGCTGCAGCAAAAACAATGCAAGGCGGGTGGATTTGGTTACAGGTAGGGTTGTGTTTGTGTTTGAAACTTGAATCTTGTTATGCGAAGAGGTGGCACGTAGCCTTTTGTAATAAGATTTCTTGAGATCTACCTGAGATACAGCAGGGTGCGGAATTAGATCAAAAACACACAAATATTTCAAGGTGAGAAATCAACAACAACAACAACAACAACAACATGAAGCTGCAAGCGAACTTAAGGTTAAAAGCTTGGCTGTGGTTGCAAAGGTCGTCTGCTCTGAACAGGTGGTAAATGTAAAATCACCTACCCCTTTCTATTCTACAAAGCAGCTTGGTAAAATAATTATTTATTTTTCCCCAAGCAAACAAACACTCAATACGTGCATTGTTCTTGTGTAGAAAACTAGTGTGACATGCCAAGCTCCCTCTGCATTTCAGCTGCACTCAGTAAGCCTTTGGCATGACTTGAAAGGGGGAAAAAGATTTCTCCCCCTAAAAAATAATGTATTGCTAAAACGTTTGCAAGTCTTTGCAAACAAGATGAAATCCAGAGGCTGTCTGAAACCTTCGGAGGATTAGTTTGGAGCCAAACATCAGCAGCAAAGGCAGCAGTTTGACATCCTCCGTGATGTCACTGATTGATGAGCCAACAAGAAAGCTAACTCTCACAAAAACATTTGTAAGTCCTTATGCCTCCTCATGAACATAAGGGCCTACTTTTCCTACTGGTCTATGGAACCCGGAGGGTATTAAGAGTAAAGTTGTTGGTAATTTCTGGTTAAAATTTAGTCATTAGTAATAGTAATTAGTAATAGTAATAATTTCATTGATTTTGGAGTGAGATACTCTGATATATTGGCTGCTAAACACGAGGTTGTGTTATCTTTATTTATTTTAGGATTACAGCTGAAACTATTTTGATCATCTATTAGTCGTTTAACTAATTTTTTCATCCAAAATGCCAAGGATGCTTTGGTTCTACCTTTTCAAATGTAATTATTTGCTGGTTGTCTTCATCTTATTTTCTGTGTCAGAAAACTTTTGGTTTTGGACTGATGGTCGGGAAAAACAAGCTATTTAAAAGTGTTACCTAGGATCTAAAGACAATGTTAGTAGCAGCCTTAGAAAGGATAAATCGAGGAAATGTACACTAATCCTAATTCCATCCAGTCCTTGTATAGTCCTCCAGTTAGCACATATTGCAAGGAACTTCCAGCAAGATGAGAGAATTATCAGCCAAATATTTTTATAATGAAGACGGCTTCTTCACAATGCATTTCTTGCGACACTACACAGTATGTGTGACGTGTGTGTACTTTAGCTGTAACTAGGGATACAAGCTGGTATGCAATGCTAAAAAACATACAGGAATGTCTTTACAGCTGTGTTGCCTGCAAGGTTTCGACACATGTCCCATTTGAAAAGGCCCTCCAAGTTTCTGCAGAGGACCTAAACTATTGGTACACCACTCCACAAATATATTCATTCATATCGCTGTACATGAGCTTTTCTCATGCTTTCGCAGCTTGCCTTTCTCAAGTCATTCCAGACCAGAAGAGATTCATCTTCTGTACGTTTCCACACCTGTGTTGGAAGGAACCCGATCCTAATCAAACACAGTGGGGTCGTGGGACGAGGCAGAGACCCCTGCAGCAACCCAACACTGGGCCTCTTGAGCTGTCAGCTGGGCCTGAGGTCCTCTCTCAAGCCCCACACATTGAAAGGCGCCACTATGGAAATTTGTCAACACAACAAGATAAATACCACATTTGGTTACCAAAGGGTCTTTCATCTGTGTGACTTCAGCCTAATTACAAACTATAGTGAATATATCAAACTTTGCAATAAACATTCACATATTGTTTTGGTTAGTGGCCAACCTCAAAAAACAATATGCACATTAGATAAAGCTTAATTTTGGACAGGCTGGGTAAGATATCACTAACCTATGTGAATATTCTACAGGCCATCAGCCTCGGGGTGGACAGTAACTGTGTAGCTCGTTCAGATGTTTACAGAGTTAAGAAACCTTGAGGGCGAGACAGAAAGCAGCGCACTTGAGGTTAGAGAATAACTCAGGAGGCTGCTGCTGACAAGCTCTTGTAAAGCGGTAATGTACTAAGAAGAAAATTGAAATTTTATAGCGTTCATTAATGCAAAATGAACAGCTTGCTTTGGCTCCATTTGCGGCGATGCACACAGACTAAAAATTTTTTACACAGCCTTGCCCTGCTCCCCATAATTCACCATCACCTTGAACCAGTCAACAAGGTCATGTGTGCTTGGCTCCGTTTTCCCGGCATGTTTGCTCTGGGTTACATGTTTCTGATTCATTTTGTTGTTCACTTCCCACTCTGTGCTCATTGCTCTTCATTTCCAAGCTTGCGGCTGACGTTGTGTGCTTGCGTGACTACACAAGCAGGGGCCGAAAGAAAAATGGTATTCCTCCTGTGTCACAGGAGACTCATTTGTCACTCTTCCATCTGGTGCCAAATGTCATTATATAATACACACCTCAAATTGCACAGATTTACAGATTTATGTATGCAGTGTCATGTTCTACAGCAGTTTGAATGTTTGAGCATTTAATCCCCAGCATAACAGGACTGAGGGAGGAATGTCTCAGATGAACTGAGGACAACATGACTGAGCCAGGATGAGGAGTGTCGATATAATGAAGACAAAAGAAGACTTCAGCCCTCTCTTTCTACATTAAATCATATTTTAAGACACTCCCACAAAACTATCAATCACCTCAGAGCTGCCAGAACAAAAATAATTAAATAATCTAAACAGACAAAAGGCCGAACAAGGAATCGCGCAGCCGTTTCCAGACCTCCACCTCAAAAAGCTGCTACACACCATTGAAGGCCAGGTCATTCATCTCCCCCTCTCCACACCAAACCAAAGAGCCATTGTCCACAGAGACAAGACTGAATGTGAGAAACTCTGTCTTTGTGTCAGAGATACTGAAACCCCATGTGCAGCGAAATGGTGCCTCGTCTGACTGACATCTGATTGTGCGTGTGTTTGCCCATTAGAGAAAAGTCTGCTGCGGTTTCTGAGGCATTCCATTGTGGCTCTGAAGCCTTATTTCTATTCTATTTTTTTTCCTCACTACTAAGGATTTATGGTTCTTGGCTTTGTGGTTCCCAAAATGAGCTTTAAATTATTTCCAGGACAGTGGGTCACTGAAAACATTTTGGATTTCATTTACTGCTTTTTAATTAAAGAATCTAGCCATAGATCTCTCTAACCGGTGATGACTTGCAACAGACTTTTTTTTTTTTAAAGGTTGGGAATGCGATTCTGGAAGAATCTTAAACCATGATATAGAGCAAGCAACAACACGGTAAGTAACATAATTAACGTTAGCTAAGTTATGGGTTAGCAACTGTTGCTGCTGCAAAGCTAACATGAAGCTAATGCAGAGAAGAAGAGATGTTCCAGAGCCAGCACGCCAGCTCCATACTCACAACTCTACTGCTACTTAGTTAACATCACAACAGCATGTCTTGGCCCACTAGAAAGTAAGCTCAATGTTCGTGGACTATTTGTTTAGAATAGTTTTGTGTGGCTTAGTCCGAGCCACTCTGTTTGTCAACAGCCGGGGCCGTGTGCAAACATTTATTTCAGCACCATTCAACTAAGCTGGGCCAGCAGACATCCTTTGTGCGGCAAACCTTTACGGGAAAAGAGGGAAGGAAGTACACTCCATCAGGGCCACTGCTTGTTTATACCTCCTCATTGCTTCTCCCCTTTGGGGAAAACCCAGCCTCCGACGCTGCAATGCACCCTGAGCTCCAGCCTACGAACAGAGGAGGTATATGTGTGCCCGCACTGGGCATTAAAAAAAACAACACATTCATCAGTGTGGTCTGTATATTTCTTGTATTGTCATTAATCTTGGCAGAAATCTCACTCTGGTGTTTCTGCAAGTTTATCTTCATGACCACATAGCAGACGGTAGCAGAGCATGGCCAATGCGTGTGGGAGCCTATTATAAATATTATAAGGTACCAAATGGTGTGAAAAACATTTTTCATTAAGTTTACTTAGACTATACTTTTTATTCAATTCACATAGGACAGTTAAGTTAAGCACCGTTTCTATATGGCTATATAAAAAATTTTAAAAAAACTTTATCTAGGGCTAAATTGTCTAAATTGGGACTGATCATTAATGGGAAATTTATTTTTTATTAAATCAGATACTGGAAAGAAAAGGTGCTGAAAAAGATACATGTATGTTTTATCAAGACCGAAACTGACCATTAAAAGTCATGTGCATCGAACCATAACCAAACACAACATCAGTGACCCATTTCAATGTCACCCATTTCAATGTTAACTGAAAACAGGACTTGCTACTACAGTATTTCAAGTATTGTATCAACACCTGCTCTGTTCTGGGAAGCCAGCACTGGTCCTGGAAATCTCATATTACCAGACACAAAGTATCTGTATCTGTATCAGTGATGGAAGGATGACTGTGTTGACACCAAGTAGCTCCTCATGTGCTTTTCATCCAGATATATAGGGAGGTGGAAGCAAAGCCTAATAGTTGGAGAGTGCAATTTGTGGAGAAGTCTTCAGGTCTGTAAGGTTTTATAGAAGACAACTTGACCACTATTACGCAGGTGTTCAAGGTTGCTGGTGGACAAACTTAGCAGCCATAGACAACTTTCACCAGCATATGGCCAGCAGGTAGTATCCAAGTTAAGAAGGCAGTATAAAAGACGATGACTATACAAAGTTAAAGGAGAACACATGGGCAAAGGAGATAAGACTGGCAAAGTGCACACTGGGTACTCTCAAATCAAAGTGCCAATGGGCTTTTAATAGCTTAATGTTTGGATGTCGTCTGTCAAAAGGCCCGGAAAAGTGAGTGATGGCATAAAAAAGACTGCAGGGAGAGGAAAGGAGGAACATGTCCTGTTAACGGCTTAACTCTATAAACAAATGTCTGGAAATAGCCTCAAAGCTAAATCCTAAAAGTGTTTCTGCCAAATCTGGGAGCAATTTAAAGTAAAAAAATACAGACCCAGAATCCTACAGAATCCTCTGAAAGACATGTAAAAAAGAGCGAATGTAAAACCAAAATGATCATTTACATAAAATACTATATTAACAATTCTCTAAGAAGAGGTGTGAGGCTTTCACATTCTTTATTATTAAATCCAAAACATACAGATGCAATTGATCAGAGACAAGGTCAATAGTCCTGCATTTAGCTTTTCCTGAAGTGTTGAAAGGGGTACTTCCTGCAATTTAGTATTGCACTTCCATAATGATTCATAAAGGGCAGATTAAAAAAAACAGCAGACAGGAAGTCTTCTGACTTTGAGTCACTAGACATTAAAGAGTTGGCAAGCCTTTTACAAAAGCATGGCATGTGTCCCCCCCGAGTGATCAATATATTGTGTTGGAATGAAACTCCTATTCACACGTACATGCACGCACTACCATACACACACACACACAGACACACACACACAGACACAGGTTTGTTGGCAGTCACAACAAAGTGTCTCGGTCCAAGTCAGTCCATCAAATTACTCCTGGGGCATGAATAAATATCTGCAATGTGTCATTCTATTATCAGAAGGGTAGTGGAAAGAGTATTTTAGGATTAAAAAGCTGTTAACACACCTTGATGGAATATATTGTTGTGACAGCTCTTGTTACCTGTAGATTTGTCCTTGGCTCCTAAAGCAATGGAAGTTGTCTTTTAGGCTTACTAGTCTTGTTTTTCCAGATCTCCCACGCACAGAGCTCTGTGGAGGACGTACACTTGTTCATGCTTACTTCTCCCCTCATTTTCGTCACCTCACTCTCTTTTCTCTCCTGCTGCCATAACGCTCTTCTCTATGCGACTCAGCAGACTGGAGAGTAGACCACAGTTTATTATGTGCGTGTTGTGAGGAAGGCCTTAGACGGCACATCAGAGAGTTGTGAAGTGTGGATATGTTTCTGCTTTCAACTGCTATTCCTGGATTACTATTGTGCTCGTGTAAAAGAAAAACAAAAATAGACAGTAGCAGACAGAGAGGGGCCTATGTTTTTCTCCTCTCCGACCACAAATTCCACACACAGTCCTCTTCCTTCTCACAGCTTCCCTGCCTCCCTAATTGAAGCTAGATCAAACACAAACCCAGCTAGCCTGGAATACAGTGCCCTCTGATTCAACTCACACTGCATCGATGTTTGAGAGCAAGAATAAAGCACAGCCTGTGCTGTATACTGCTTCAGACTGGTGGCAACAACAAAATAGTTTTCTGTTGACTTTATACCCTTCCAGCAGGGTCAAATTACAGGGTCAGCTTCCGAGCATTTACATTACACCTTCATAATCTATACATCGACATCACTTTATATCTGGTGCAGCTCACCATGAAGTAGGCTAACTGACAGGCCTCCTGGTCTTCAAAGAGCACACTGCTGCTGATTGGCACATTGGCTGACTGTCGAGTATAGGACAGCCTGTCACACCCCAGGCCATGCTGCCCCTGCACGACTGCTGGCTTTAGTTAGACACGAGAGCGGCTAATTTCTTGTTTGTGCGATTGTCTCTCAACTTATCAATTCTTACGACTTGTGGTTTCAGCCTCTATAATGTGTCACCAAAAGGACCAACAGTCCTGTTAGAGTGTCCTGTGAGAGTGTGTGCCTGTTTATGGCAGCTGAGTTCCATCAAAAATGTATGCTTTTTATTTTGCTTTAGATACTGCTTTATTTTCCATAAATTCCATAAATTTTCATTTCTATGTTAATGTTGAAAACTAAGCACTGCTTTGTAGTTGAATAAAATTTTTTAATAACCGCCATCACAATGACTATAAATATTTAGAGCCACATGAAAATGCATAATGTCTACTTTGTTATTTCAGTGAATTTATCCACATACAGGACAGGACAGCAAACCACGATGATAAGTCCAGTTTCAATATACCTCTACTGCTGAGCGGCAGGTTATCATTCAACCATTTACGACGGTTTTCAGCAAACATCCATTAAGTCACACTGCCAAGCAGGGGGGGGCAATGTCCATGTTTACCTTTTGTCTAAGCAATGCCTTGTTGCACATCACTGGCACTTTGGGTCACAAGTCAAGTTACTGTCTAACACATATTACAGAAAAGCAGTAGCGTTGCCTTTATTTTCATGATTAGAAGCTGCTCTCAGTTTAACATTAGAAGCAAGAAAAAAGAAAAAAATAATTTCTCCTGTACTGACAGAGCATTGAGAAAAGGTGCAACATTGTGTTAAAAGAATCAAAAGACTGGCCTGCATTATGAAAAAAACACAACAATACAAAATACATGTAACAGTATTCATTAAAAAAACAAAGCTGCTATATAGCAACAAATGCTTCTGGAAAAAGGCAGCAGCAGAGACCATGTAATCAAGTCAAACCACAGGAAAGACCAGACACGTTGCTGGACAGACAAAAACAGGCGTGCAAGTCCTGGCAGAGAGGCCTGGCTTTAAGTGGAAAGGCTGTGAAGTTGTTAAGCTCTGGCAGCCACACAGGCGCAGGGATGGACAGGCAAGCAAAAGCAGAGAGGTGCTCGGACTAGCACAGACAAGGCACACAGGCTAAATCATAAAACGCATGCGTATGTGCAAGTGCATGAGCAGATTACTAATGTATGAGCCAGCTGTTATGACCTTGACATGACATGTCAGTCCTAGGGTCAATATGGCGGCATGTACCACAACTGGACTACACTTATCTACAGGACAATGTGTTTTTATGCAACACTTAAGACACAACAGGCTGCTGGCAAATTTGTGTGCACAGTGAGACTGAAAGAGGGACAGGAAATGTAAGAAAAGGTAGAGCAGCAGAGCGTGAGAACAAGAAATCCTGCCATGTACATAAAAAATCCTGAAAATTTCATAGTAAATACTTTTCTGACTTCACTGACCAACAGAAGGAAGAAAATGAAGGAGGAAGCAGGTAGCGTGAGGTGGTGTGTGTGAGTATAAGAGCACAGCATGTTGCCCTGAGGGTGGCTGTGATGTAAGAATGGGCTCTGATGATTTATATACACAGACAAGTGCTCACACTGTAAATAATGGCACACATACACACGTACTCACAGTCATGAGTCAAATGTGCTCACACACCCCCATTACCGTGCATGCACTTGGCAGTTACTGAACCCACGTGCAAGCCCCTTCCCCCCCACATACACACATATATATCGCCAGAGGCTTCATGCCAACACAGGGCTTCTCTACAGTCAGTACAGCCACATCACCAGCAGTACCAGAGGAAGTCATCCCCTGCTCTTCCGCTCTGAACCCTATATCTAGCATCAGCATATACAATGTCAAAGCACACATACAGAAATACTCTACAGATGGAGTAGCTGCTGCTTCAGAAACAGGTGGTCTAACAACATTTCTGTTGGGGGGGGGAGAGCTGAGCTGCACTATTTGTAGGTTTACAATTACATATTCATTTCTCACATTTATTTGAATCATGAATCAAATCAATTCAGCAGACAACCCAGTGTTTCCGCTGCTGAATCACGACCGCCGCTCCTAAAATTTCCCACGATCATTAAACTATGCGCTGCAAATGTTTTCACTCGCACACTGTGCAAGCAGGGAAGCACTCAATAATAAAACAATGTGTGTCAAAACAGTGTGCACTCAATGCTCAGCATACATACATGACAGACGGTATTATAAAAGCAGCGTAACTCATGGCTTTTGGGGGAGCTCCCCTTTTTTTCTACTCTTTCACCAGGTGGGGGGGGATTATTACACACTAATTCTTACTGTTGGATCATTAATAGCTGCAAGCAAGTAGGCCTGGCTGTTTAAGTATAAGGCATGACACAACAGCTGTTTGCGACTGACCTTTATTTTTCTCCGTGAGAAGGAAGAATTTTGAAAAGTTGCGTGGTGCTACGGAGAGCCCCCAGCTGTAGTAATGCATGGATCTTGTGTAATATTTATCCAGCCAGACGGACTGATCACGAACCGTTCACAGCGCTTCGGCCAAACTAGTGACACAAAACCCGTACCGGAGACGGAGTGGGGCGGACCAGGGACAGGATATCGCGGAGCGACCTGCCCGCTGCGGACGGTCGGTGATCGTTCCCTCTGGCTGGATGAAGCCTGACGCTCCTGAATTTACTTAAGGATCCATGATGATAGAGAAATATAGAAACTAATGACAATAAAGCATGCTGTCAATATTTCAAGACCACCCAAAATATCACAAATCATGCTTTCAGGGTAGCTGATGTCTTATTGGCTTCCCCGTAGTTCGCACCCGGGGGGACGCGAGCGGATGAAAATATTCTAATCTAGTAAATGTACGGTGTCTGTTACAGCGTGTTAGCTTCTCAAGACCAAGAAAAGCCTGTTGTTTCCCACCTGCTGGAAAAGTGAAGCCGGTTAGCGTTAAGTTAGTTAACATCTCCCCTCCCATTCAGACTGCGCAGAGCAGGGAAGCAGCAGCTACACAGCTACTTAACATTAGCTCAATTTATAGAAAGTAACTGGAAGCTGTATTTTATTACTGCCTACTTGTCCAATGTTGAGAACATCAGGTACAAACTTAAACTAAATTGACGTAGCCTGCAGCTCTGTCCTGTACAGACTGATTCAATTATTTATCAGTTTTCAGCCTGAAAAAGTGGTTTTGGAAAAGAAAGGACGGAGGTGACTGGAGGAGCTGAGGTTAGTAAAGCTAATTAGTGATGCAAACTAGTCCTTTTAAGCTAATGAGGAGACGTTTCTTTTTGGATTTTAATGTGCAAATAAAATGCACCTCAGAAGGGAGGAGATTCCTCATGTTGCCTATTTTTTATATTAATGTCTATTTTTTATGTAATGTATGATTCTGAGTCAGTTTAGGGGTCCTTGACATGAAAAAGTTTGAGAACCACTGCCTTAAGCAACGCTGCTAACATGGCTAAAATGTTTAACTAAGTACCCTAAATGCTTTACCAAAGAGTTTTTTTAAGAATAACTGTGATTTCCAGTTAATCTTGTTGCACTTTGGATGGGTCTAACTCACTGCTGAATAATCCCAGGGCTGCTTTGAAACTATGGAAAGTATGCAGGGCTATCTACACCAAGCATGGTTGTCCTTGTCTCTTGGATATGGTCCGATAGTCACTGTAAAAGCCAGGGACACCGATACTAGAGGAGAAAAGGAAATGAATGATGGGGCTTAGTGACAGATTAAACCCTACCTGCTTCTTAACAGAGAGAACAGCCAGCACACTCAGGCCTCTGTCTAACTTTTTCCCCTTTCTCGTTCACATGCCTTTTCCTTCTCATATGCCACTGAATGGAGGAAGAATGCGAAGAGTGCAGGCCTCACATGTCATTCAAGGACAAGTTAGTTTCATCAGGCCTCTTTTCTCATAAACAAACAATTTCAAACCAGGAGGAAAGAGACAGACAGTAGCCTAGTGCAAGTTCCACATAGAGATACAGGTATATAGTTTTCCCAAGGCTAATCGCACGCACACATGCACGCACACACACTCACGCACACACATACATAGCTGTGTAATAGGGTCTTGTTGTCCCTGCAGACCAAAGAAAGGCACCCTTTGGAGCCAAAAGGCTTACTTATCACATCCAATAACTTTTGTCAAATGACCTCCAGATTAGCGCTTCTATTGATCAGACTGTTTAAAAATCCATTGTTTCCAACTGAGAGCAAACAAATCATGGCATACAAAAGTGTTGATCCAATGACACAAACACTACCTCTAACCCTATCATTGGGGTCAACAACACCACGGCTTTACCACAAGAGGCTTGCGGCACCAGCTACTGCACTATAAAACGTAAAAGAATATAGCGTACAATGTAAGAAGGAAGAAGCTAGCGTGTCAGTATGGATATCCTAGCAGAGGCTGCGAAGAGACCGAAGATGATGTTGTCAGAGAAAGTAAAAGACCAGACAAGAGTAAATATTAGAGTAAATATTAGACTGGCATTTACTTGCTGGCGTGAGCTAAAAGAGCTGAAAGGCTGCAAAACATATGCCATCATGCCAACCTGGGGTTCTCGTTGTTGGACTAGTAACATATTAGCTGGCTTGCCATGTCTTGTGTTGTTGCACTTGCTTGATGTTCGGCTGTTTTAGAAAAGTTGTTGGCTCAAGCTATGGACTCAAGAAAAAAAATCAGATGCTTCGCAGGTAGAGGTTTAGCCGCTAGCTATAAATCTCCAGTTTACTAGCAAACTTGTGTGTCACACATGCTTGATGTTTGGCAGCGTTAGTGAAGTTGTGAACTTGCTAGTTTCGAGCATAAGTAATTTAATCACAAATGCACATGTACAGCTGTCCCTATTGATGACAGCGGTGAATTACACTCTGACACGGTAGGGGCACCAAATCGCACCAAATTTTACAAAATGTTGCTTTAAAAACAGCAAGCCGCATCTACTGTAAGTATCCATATCCATCCACTCATCCATTTACCCATGAAATAACCCATCACCATCAGTACAGGATTTCTATCATATTGGTAGTCTTTGTTTTTTTTACCACTCCAGGTCTGGATGAGTCAATAAATCCCTCCACTTAACAACTGGGTTGTTAATATCAGTCATTAAACTTAATGAAACCATGAATCTTTCCATGAGCTCGAAAGCAAAACCAAAGAAATTGAGATTTAACAGCAACAGAAGTCTCAAAAAATTAAATGGTCCTGGCATTTTATGTTTGTGTTTTTTTCTCCCTTCCTGGTGAATTGCCAAAAATAGCCCTCTCTCCCTGTGGGGAAGGTATAATTACATCAAAGGCACACAGACGGGGGCGGGCTGGTCTATTTCTGAATAAACCCATAATGGGGTCAATGATCTACGTTTAATTAGGAGTGTGAAGAAATTCTTCATTAGTTATTAGGCTGGATTTGGATTTTTTTTATCCTATTGACAAAGCTCTAGATCTCTGGATGCTGGCAAAAAAACAAAACAATCTGCATTGTAAGAAAAGGCACTGTTAAACGCACAGTATGTAATTTCTGCCACTAGGAGTTTCTCAATCAAAACTATAACAAAAGACAGACTTTGATGATGTTGTGAAGTGGTGTGGGATAATGGGAGTTTCTGTCTTCTTTGTTAAACAACCCCCATAGCTGATGAAAATCTATCTGACGTGACTCACTCACCTTTCTCACTCTGACGTATCATCAGGTGTTTCCCATGTTTTCTGGGACGTTATAGCCACTAGAAGGGGTAAAGGGGAAATGAGCTACCAAATGACACGCACTGTTAACTTCAATAAAATACAGCTTTTCTGGTTTTGAACATTGATGGATACATTTGGGATAATAAAGGTACACAACTCAGCACAATGTTGTCATTTTTTGTCCTTGTGTTTTTATAAAAACAACAGATCAAATGACTATGTTTTGCCTGAAGTGATGAACACACAGATAATTACAACCCAACAACACAGTTTCCCTCAGCAATGTTTTAAATCTTTTTCCCTCAGCCACAACGTGTCACAGGCCTCAACACAATCGCCTCCATCTGCCAGGGGTTGTTGGGTGGGCCTGACTAATAGGAAGCAGGGCAGACAGATGGGTGTGTGGGGGGATAATTTCAGGCTTTTTGGAGGGCCCTTTTGTGAGGCAGCACTTTTTGAACACAATGTCGGGGCTTTGTTCGCATGCAGTGCTCGAGTATGGAGCTGCATTCCTCGTCATGCTGCACAGCTAGTTCAGTGTTAACGTTCACTACTGTCTACTGATCCTTATGTAAACTGACCACTGTGGGCTAGTGGATGTGCATCCACTGGCTTGGTGCTCAGTTACTTGTTCAACAGTAACTAAACCAAAAGGGGTTTAAAATTTCACACTATGCTGGCTTGTCCTGGGCGCACAGCTTCCAGGAAAAGTAACCGGGTTGCCTTTCCCTTCATTCTGTTTACTTCAACGTTCCAAGAACCTGAGATGTGTAAAAAGCCCTTTAATTCAAAGATGTGTAACTCAATGAGCTGTACACGCTCAGTGATGGCAAGCTGTGACGACGAGGCAGGAAATAAATTTCAACCGGGGAGTCACAGACGCACGTATGCGTGGGTGGTTATACTTGGGGAACAGGGAAGCACAGGCGCAGAGTTCATACACAAGAGCTAGCAGGTCAAGTACAGGTGTTTATTACCTAAAGCCGAACCACCTTAATGTCAAGGTAACCTTAATTAACTATTGTTTTAAAATGTCATAAAAGGTCTGCTATGATCACTACAAAAGCTACTGACCAAAAAAAACTAATTTCTCTGACATTTAGGAAATTGCATTAACATTTGAACGTGGGTTTATTTCAGTGAAATTAATTAAAGTTAATATAATAGTTTTTCTTCATACTAAGCTGACAACTCAGCAAGGGTACAGCTGAACACACTCAGTGGTACTCCAGTACTCAGTGGTGTGTGTTTATGCATCCATCAGCACTGACAACACAAAACCAAAATGGGACCTCTTCTGATTTCTTTACTCTTCTATAAGCTTAAACTGAATATCTTGAGGTTGTGGACAAAACAAGACATTTGAGGGACTCGTCTTTGGCTTTGGGAAACATAATTTTCTGACATTTTTAGACCAAACAACTAATTGACTGATTATAGTGATTAATTGAACAAATTGCTGACAATCAACAACAAAAATAGTCATTAGTTGCAGCCCTAGCATGTTTCTTTTAGTAAAGTTATGTTGATACTGTGTCACAGATGTGTTTTGAGGCTGACAAATGTGAAATAACTATTTTGAGAGTAAGAGACAATTGTAATCTCAAATCCTGTGCAACAAAAATTGTGATACTCGTTTTTACCCCAATCCAATCATGCAGACCTTCAACAGTATAGCTGCCACAACATCCCGTCTGGACAGTGATGAAGAAATCGCTATCTGGCAACCTGGGGGTGAGAAGAAACTCAAACTGGTGTAAAGTACCGACAGTTTGTTTCCTGAGTAAGCCCCCGGGCACGGATGAAGCTGGTTAGGGAGGTGTGAGCTCACACATGCCTTTGCCAAGTAGTGCTATGCTGCGAGAAGGCAGACAGAGAATGCACCATGCACGAACACAATAGGGACTATGAGAAAGCTAGACAGGGGCTCAAAAAACAAACCAACAAAAACAACAGAAGAAGTGGTGTCCTGGAGTGGGTGCATTTTTTCAACTCAAACAGCGGAGTACGTGCTGAGTTTTGATTTATTTTAAGAAGTCTGTCAATCCATTTTAGGAGGGTTGCCAAGTATTTTGACATGAGGCAAACAGGACCTGCAGAAATAGAGTGGGGATGAAGCAAAAATAAAAGTGTTGTGACATGGTAATTTGAGGAGGAGGAGAGGGAGAGCACCAGAGAAGCTTTCGATAAATCAGGGTTTCACTCTTAGGTCATTAAAACTGAGATAAACCTCGGCTAAGTGCACCGCGGGCAAAGCTGGCCAAATATACACGCTACTTCCATGAGTGGCAGAGGCAGCTAAGACACGCCAAATTACACAACAGCACCAGTGGCTTCCGATAAGGATTTATTTTGAGGCACATTTCTTGATCTACTGCCTGGTAGAGTTTCACTGTAGGTTCAGAAATACAGCTCTCCATTCCTTTTAAGTTTATGCATATAAATACTTAAAATAAAACTGTTTTTTCTGGAGTTCAGGATATCCCATATATTGAGAAACAGCCACTCTGATCACATGGGTTAAACCAGAAGCAGAATTTCCTTATTAGCATAAACAAAGGATGAATAAAATAAAATGAACTTTACTGATCCCAGGGAAATGTAAGTGTCACAGCAGCAAAAGAAACACATCCGTTGTATAGATAATAAAGGTGTCACAATTCTCCAAATCCATCAGGAGGCTACAACAGTAAAAGCCTTCAAAAAGCCACCAGCCCTCCTTTAAGGGAGGTGGCCTTGTGGGTAACCTGAATCCTAATATGTGACATAGGCTTAATGGTTTATTGTGGGGAGCCGTTCCCGGTGCCAGGCAGTATGGTTACTGAATGCCTGTATGTTGTGCTCACTGTCACAGAAGAGAAATAAGAAGCCCCTGTTCATGCAACCTTACTACAACGTCCTCCTGCATTCTTCACAGCAGAGAAATGTTACCACCGAACTAGCGAGATAACTCTAGCGACAGTGGACAGCGAGGGTCAATCAAAAAACTGAGACACATCTTCATCTCCAGCAGTGGGGCATGGTGTCAAGTGACGCTGCAGGCTACAGGTGGGACTGGGCAATAAAACAATAATAATTATCAGGATTTTTTTTTTTTTTGAGCAAAAAGATTTTACTTCCTTTTACTGTTGCATATTGGTTGAAGATTTTATGAGAGGTGTTTTAAATGTTCTAGCTCTGAAGTGTTTGTCTTTAAAACCACCACTAACCATCTGCTTTCTCCAAATTTAAACGCAGGAGTAAAAATCAGCCTTTAAAACTTGAAAGAAAGAATGGATTTGACATATATCGTGATAATTATTGATATCAAAAGATATGATTTTTTTTTATTGTGGTATCACTGTTGCCGGTGACACGGTGTCATCTTCAGTGTGTTGTTTTTTTTTTGTGTGTGTGTGTGGGGGGGGGTTGATTCATTGATTTTGAAGGTTGAAATAGATATAAATAGAAAGCTTAAAATCGAAATTGTGACACCTCTAACTGATTTCAAAAAAAGAGATAACTCTACACATTGTGAGCATTTACTATATATAGAATGGAGCATTAAAAAATAAGAACAAAATTGCCAAAACTACTACTACTACTTACTCCCTCCACATTATGCCACCTACCCAGTCAATAATCCAGTACCTACAGTATTAAATGTGTGTACTAGGAATACAATTATTCAGCAATTTCTTCATTAATCATTAACATCCAATGTATTAAAGCACCATCCATTCTCATCCCCCATTTCTCAATACAGCCCTAACCAAGCGTGCAAAACATCATCAGCAAGTGCATCATATCAGGCCTGGCTGGGGCTCTCCGCCGAGCATTTGTCTTTCTCACATAGTCCCCTCTGATCAGGCCAGGGACTCCACCACCTGCATCCCGTCTCTCCTCCATCTCTGCTGTATTTCCCCAAGGCAATGGTCTGTCCATTATACTCCCCGCTTCCCCGGCGACCCTGCCAGGGACTTCAAGCAATAATAAACTTACTTGCTGTCCGTAATGACTCAATAACTGTTGAAAGCGCAACAAGCAGCACAGCAAGGTTTAATCTAATACAGGGCTGCACAGAGATATCAAGGGGCTTTAAGGCAAACTCCTGTCACTCACTTTCCAAAACAATATGAATGTTTCTCTTAAAGAAGAGAGGCCCTCTTTAAGATGGCAATGACATCAATATGATAGAAATTCTGTTACTTATGTTGGGCCTGCTGTGAATGGTGAGAAATCTACTGGCAGGTTGCCCACAAACAACGTGGATATTAGATGTGGCAACTGCAATGCTTTCACCGAAACCCTCTGTGACCTCCACAAGTTAGGGGCCAGAGTTTGGGATTGGATTATAACAGTCTAACAGCCACACATAAACTGGGCCGTTTTTACTTTGAGCTCAACGTCCATGGAGAAATGGGTGGAAGACTGAGGGACAACTGGATATGGATCAAATGCTCCCTTTTTCTTCTTCTCTAGGCATTTCTCAGACTTTACACCATGGTTCCAAATTTCCCTTGTCAAGACACAGCTGAGGAACGTGGGGATGCATGTGTGTTGGTATGAATTAAAAAGACACTCTTTTGGTCTAATGTGGTAAAGTGTCTAAGGCTGGCAAATGAAAATCACATTAGGCGAGTTTTTAAATTGACAGCACAGCTGGCAAATGTTAGCATAGTCACTGTGACTCCAGATGTGTATTTTTAATGCTGTGTATATCTATTCTAATAATATTATCTAATGTGGCCTTTCAACAACATTAAGATGGCTTTTTGCAACACTAAAAACTTGTCTCTAAAATGTATACATATTTTTCAAAAAGACCCTTGCATTGTAGTGTGTTTTGATATAAACAAATACAGCCAGTCATACTGGTAATGACTATAAAAAGGCAGAGTTACACAAGTTTGTGTACAAGAGGCGATTGATTTTAGTCAGGTGATGTATGGACCTAACTGAAGTAGTTGTAATAGTGTAGTTATTACCGAAATCTATTTGTTAAAGACACAAGTGGGATTACATTACGACAACATTCTGACACCAATAAAAGATGACAGGATGCCCTGGGGGAGTGCATGTGATTACCACTGTGTGCACAGACACATGCAGAACAGCTCAGTATCGGAGCTGACTCACATATCAGAGTGCACAAGGGAAAGAAAGTTACACGTTCCCCTTTGTAGTGCAGGACAGTCAAGGGCAGATGACAATGCTCAGTGAGCTTGCATGAAGATGAAGATGACAAGGCTGACAATCCACAGAGCATCCTTCATTACATACATTTGTACAGTCGTGAGAATATGACTTAGACTTATGAGCTAACTGGCTACAGAACTAACTATACACTGAGGACTTCTGATAGCATAATTAATTTCTTCATTAACCATTTACATTCAGATTTAATAGGTTCAACAAGTTACATTTGCTTGCATAGCCACCTATCCCACCACACTGAAACCACTGTAGTGCAGCAACTTGGCAAAGAAAGCTTTAAAAAAAACATTAATAAAAAAAGCTTAAGGGTTACATTAAGGCAATGACAATTCAATACATATGGGTTCCCAAAAAGGCTTTCAATGGGTCAATAAAGCAGAGTAATGTGATTGATGAATCAGAATCACTGTAACTGTAAATGCAGTTTAATCACTTGCATTAAACCCCAGATGTCCTATTGAATGCATAACCTCTTCTTCCACACAGCTCTCTTCCCAAGTAGAGAAGCCACGGGTCACTATACGCCTGTTTGCCAGTGAGCACTACCAGGAACACCAGCTTAGTCGGTGATATAACCTTACATCAGAGAGGGATGAACTCCCTAACACGCTGTTCACTGGAGTCATTCAAAAATATCACTGTGCACGCTTTTCTTCTTAAAACCTGTTAGTAAGTTCTGTCACGTCAAAGGTCAGGGGGGAATTGTAAGGCCTCAGTACAGCCAATCAGGCAGGTTACCACCACACTGACCCAATGAGACTAAAGCTGGGCTTAGCCAATAGCCACGAACAGCGGCTATGCTAGCAATTAGTCCTGCTGCCAGCAGAGCTCATTGCCAGTTTTCTTGGTTGCGTTCCAATAACCATACTACTATATTATTTACAGAAAAACATTTAGTATGTCCCAATATGTCAAATGCAGTATGCCAAAAATACCATGTCCCGCTATACACTAGCATTTTGTCGTATATGCAAGTCAGCATGCTTTTCTGGCTATTGTGACCCACAAACCTCTGCGCAGCATGAGTACGAGTTAGTTCAAGGCACAATGTTATGACAAAGCAGAATTCTCTGTCCTCATTGTATAGACACTGCATGCACCGTTATGTATGTACAGCAGTAAATACTGAAAGTAAACAGAAAAAGTGTGTGATTTAGAATGCAGCACTTCTCCTCCCAGCTGGAGGTCTCACCCAGGACTTCCCAGAAGCTGGAAGATTTCATGCCAAGCAACTGTGGGTTACTATGAAACTCATCAGTGGCTCAGAAAGCTTACATCTGGGCCCACCTACAACAGAGAGCTGGCCTTTTAATCCCCCCCTCATGTGGCGACATGATAAAGGCATGGATTAAAAGATAGCCAGTCACTCTGTCAACACAGCTTCCTGCTTGTCTGTATACTTGTATTATCAATCCCACTGCTTCACTTATCCTTTACTGCATTGGGCAAGCAGAATTCAGCAGATGCACAAGGCCAGGCTGTGGTCGTATATCTATAATGCAGTGTGACATAAGACCAACTATGCCTCATGGTCTATAAATAGGTTGGAAGCAACCGTCTGGCCCAGTGGGTATACATTAAACTGGTTGATCAAACAAATGCCATGTATTTTACAGAGTATTGAAATAATGGACAGATTTCTGCCCTACTACTCAGGCTTACAGGTCTCTGCATTATATGAATTAAAAAAACAAAACAAACATTGACCCTAAAAATTCAGAGATGATCCCTTTTGTACAGTTTCTCTTTATATTAACATGATATCTTTAAATTAAACTGGATTGCACACACTCCTGTTATTTATATAAATGCACAGATGAAAGAGTACACGCATCATAAAATGATCACTGTTCTGATTCAATGTAAACAAGAGTGTAATAAAAAAAACATGATACAGAGCCTACAGCTTCTACCAACTATAGCCCAGTGTTGGGGTAGTAACTCAGAAAAGGTAATATATTACACATTACAAGTTACTTTTTTAAAGTAATGCCTTACTTTACTAGATTACCCACAGCTGAAGGTAACTAGATACACTACTAGTTACATTATTTTTCAATTACTGCTTATCACCTGCAATGCACAACTAACTGTCAAATAACACGTTACACCTCATATATGCCCAGATCAACACAAATCCTTATTATAATGAGAACATACACATGATCTCTCTTTTATGCTCTTCAATATTACAAAGCTGACAACAAAGTTGTGAACAGCAGCCCAACATTTGCCAAGAGAAGAACAAGGCTACAATACAGTACTATAATGCTTAAAACTCTAATTGGCATTTCCTTGGAAAAATTTATTTTTTAAATAATGAATTTCATTACAATACAACATAACTTAAAATAGGTTGTCCTTCCAACCAGGCCAAATATTAATTTGTTGAAAATAATTTCAAAACCAAAAAGCCACTGGCCCTCATCACAATATCAGATGATGGTGAGACTTCAAAGGAAAAACTTGTAATTATAATTTGAACTGTGCAGTTAACAGGCCAAACTCACACAACACACTTATTGTAGCTATGGCTTTAAAGTAGATTTTTCCCCCTTACTGGACATACCTATCAAAGAAGTGGTTATAACTGATGAGCAGGAGTCTCTCAAATCGTTTGTCAGACAACCTATTCCTCATTGGAGTCAGCACAAGACTGCCCAGGTTATGGAGCCTGGCCACAGGTGCACTAGAGGGTATCGCTGTCCTTTCGTGAAACTAATACAATACTTCCACCCCTCGAAAGACATCTTTAGCAGCTCTGCCATTTCTGCATCCTGGCTCTAAAGTCAAAAGTGAGGTCGGAAAAGTGTTACACAAACACGCACGAAAAGGGCCGTTTGATTTTTTTTTTCTCTCCTATCATTACGCGGATAGTTGTATGCAAGTAACGTGACGATTTTTTAAATTAGTAACTGTAATGTGATTACTCAACAGTAATGCGTTACATTACTGAGTTACAGACAAAAGTAATCTGATTACTGTAACGCACTACTTTGTAACGTGTTACCACCAACACTGCTATAAATTAAAATAAATCCGCTAGCCTTAGAGAATCAAAAAAGTACATATTTAAAAAAATACTGTGATGTTACTTTAAATAATATTTTACAACTAAATATTGCATGGATCCATGCCATGATATCAATTTCTAAATAAATTTATTTCAAGATAAACACCTGATCATTAAATTTCACTAAATAAAATGAACACATAGCATTTTTGAAATTAACTCTCTGTACCATGGTCCTGTATGCCAATTTGGACTCAATAATCCAGATGTGGCTATTGCTGTTTGGTACGTAAGGCATCGGGTTCCCCCCCAAATGTGGTTTAGCCTTTAGGCCCAGTGCGTCCATATGCTCGCTTGCTGTGACTGTCTGAGGTATGCAAATCCATCTAATCTCACCTGCTTTCTGTGCGCAGTCCATTCTAACACTGTACTATGCAGCTCTCTTCCTATGGTTCTTCTGTTGGAGCTTTCTTAGGGGTTGTGTAACGGGATAGGATCATTGTCTAAGCCTAGTAGAGGGTCTGAGTGCTAAGTGTGTCCCATCCAACCTGTTCTGTCCCTACATTTCATCAAGACAATCACCCAATCTTTTGGTTTTCCAATCCAATGGTTCATAGTGAAAACACACTAAGCAGGTATTTTGCATTTTTGTAACAGGGGGATCACAAACTGACCACCGCACAGAGTTAAACCCATTTCAAAACCAAACTTTTTAGCATTAGGCTTGTTAAGGCTATGTGCCTGCAGGAAGCCGATAATTCACAGTCTCGCCATACACATATCTAATATCAATTCCTGAATGTGAACACCACTGATAAAGTGCACTACGGCTCCCACAGGCTATTAATCACTGCCAACTGTTAATAACAGCTCTGATCAGAGGAATAAAACTGGAAGCTTCCTCAAAGGATTCCTTATCAAAAACTGTTATTTCTTCGAACTTTGCCCTTTGGATCCACTTGTGTCCTAATCAAGACTTTGTGAAGGACAGAAAGATAAGATGCATTTAGGGCACAAGCACAGCCAAGCTGTTTTTGGATCCTTGCTCACCAAGAAAAAAAAAGAATTGCTAAGTCAGTCCAACCTCTAAATTAAACCACAAGGGCAGAAACTCCCCTCACTGAAGTTGAGGTGCTCTAAAGGCTAAATCAGGCTGGAGGAAACCAAGTGACAGGAGTTCCCTGGGGTCCCGAATAACAGACTAATGTTATGTCAGAGTTAGATCACACACTTTGGGTGGCATTGCATCAGTCAAACTAAACTTATTGTGGCGTGTATTTAAGCAGTAAACTGTGAACATCTGTAATATACTAACTAACCTGAGGTCAGGCAAGGAGCTAAGATCTAAGTGTCTAAGATCTAAAGTCTAAGTGTCACTGTGAGTTGGGCACACACACCGGCATAAATACAGTTTCTTCTACTTCACTGTATCTAAAAATCATCTGGCTACTGCAAAAATGTTTGCCAAATAAGAAAGCTCTTGGTGTTGACCAAGCAAAATGGCAACTATTGGTGCAAATGTGCTAAGACAGCAAACTTAACCTTTCATTGAAGTGACTGGCCGTGCTTATTTTAACAGCATCGTGTGCTGTATTTTGTTGTGCAGTCAAGCATGCACAAACCAGTATAAATAAGCTTGAGCTTTGCTTTTAAAAAGGGGGCTAACAAAGTATTTTCTTTCTTCAACGTCCAATCTCAACAACACTTATGTGAAAAGTTGGATACTGTTATCTATCTAAGTTACTAAGTCCTAAATATTCAGCTATGTCAGCCTAAATAAAACGGTTACACCTATATTTAAATAGTGTGTGGCCTTTATTACACCCTCCACAGTGTTATTAGCTCCGAAGACCATTATTAAACATGAAGTAACTGACATAACTGAAACAGATTTGGGACCAGCTAGCCTGTTAGCATCGAGACACAATGCCAGCTTTCCCGGAGAGCTTTCATTGCGGCGAGGTCCTCACTGGTGGTCCAATAACATCGATGATATAGCAGCTATAGAGGAAAAAATGTGTCTCACTCGCCTTTTTCATCCGCGGCGCTTCGGCAACGGTTCCGTCACGGTTGACAAAAGCCTCTCCGCCGTTCTGCTGCGGGTCCGACCGCTTCATAGCCGACGCCTGCGGCATCTTCGCGGGGTTCGGGGTGAGCAAACCCAGGCTGCCTTCCCCGGCTTTCGCGGAGGGCTCCGCTGTAGGGGAAGCAGCGGCAGATGAACCGGCCTCGTGCGGGTCGTTTCTGACGAGGATCTTGCCCTCCGAGGTCGGTGTCATCGGGGAACCGGCTGGCAAGTCTTTGACGGTGGGGACATCTTTGAGTTCGACCTCTGCCATTTTCGCTGCCACAACCTGGACTGACATCGCTGCAGTTTCACTAAGACCTTTTCCAACACAAATAGCGAGTCGAGCGGATGTGAGCAGAGGAGCAACGCTGGCCAAATGCGCTGCGGTCCTTGTAGTTCCTTTAACTAGCTCAAAAAAATCCTCCACAGGCCACCTCCAATACCAATTATGGGCACACGATTGACATTTTATAAAACGTTACCCAACACGGGGGGAAACAATAAAACCATTCATATGTTCATTTCAATTAGCTGAAAACCAGGTCTAATGGGCAAAGAGACTACATTTCCCAGCAGGAAAAGCGAGACTGCGAAATTCATTATGGGACATGAAGTTTGTAGTAAAAGAGGACGACTCTAAACTACAAAACAAATGCGATTTATGCAACGCCGTTTGTTCACAAGGCAATCACTTATAAATATTTTTGCGTGGTTTTCTAAAATTAGGCAGTACTATTCCATTTAACATGTCAAAATAAATAACTCGAGGATACACTTAATCACTTTTTAGATTACATTATGATGCTCATGATGCTACATCAGGAACTTCCCAGCAAAACAGTTTTTCCTCAGCCAATGTTGACTCAAAAAACAAGTCGGTCAACCACAAGTCATTCACCGGACGTTGCTGCACAAGATATGTGAATATGCAGTCATGTCAGGAGATAATGGGACCAGGAGTAAAGTCACATTGTAAAGAATGAACTACATTGCCATCAAGTGGATGCCTACAATAGTCCAAAAATACCAAGTGCCACTGGGTGGAGGGAAATCAACAAGCTTATCTTTTTTTAATAACTCAGTTTTATTCTCAACTCTCATGTGACATTTGTAAAATGGCATTATTGAAAACAAACAAACATGTAGAAAGTCTGAAAAAGAATGAATGACACAAGAAGTTTGAACAAGTGGCATATAGATCTATTTTGTAAAAGACACTATTCAGAAAAAAAGACTTTGGTGATTCAAATGCTTTTCAATTGTTCTCCATCACATATCAAATGAATTAACACTGTACATACTTATGTGTTGCACTGCAGCCAAGTACTTTGGGAAGCTTCACGACCACAGAATACTTAAATATTTTGTGTACTGCTTCCGCTCTCACAAGTCAAATTTCTGTAGGTGACTTCATGTATGTCAAGAACATCCCTACTGCAGCAGACATTCATCAACTACAGAACAAAAAAAAAACAGCACACCAGCTGCAAAAAATTACTAAAGCTGAAGAAACAAAAGCCAAGTCCACACACACACACACACACACACACTTTTTACATTCACGCTAAATGGGTTTGAGCCCTTTACCATCCAACAGAAAAATCTGAGGTATATTATTTACAAGGCTGCCATGCTGGTACATTCTGAAAATACAATATCAGAAAACCTAACTGTTAAAAAAATACAGCTCTGCAGTGTATCATAAGCACACTGTGGTGTAACATAAATGTGTTCTTAAAATGACAAAATGCTGCCAATTTGTACACCAAAATTGAGAAAATGTCAAAAAATAAGCATTTATTGTCTTTCAAAGTCAAGTGCTGCTTTTTCAATGTGCCCCTGGAAGGGCAGTCCTTAAATTGAGGTGGTATTCCAACCGGTGTAGCCACACAGCATTGTGGGGGGAAAACAATCCACTATGACGCATTAGTCTTCGAATATCCACAAGATGTTCACACCAGAGAGGCCAAGATTTACTCTCCTGAAATATGAAGAGCAATTTAATTATCAGAAGACAAGCAAAGGATGACCTTTTTTATCAAAAATGTTGCATTTCATTACAACCTAAAACGGCATATACTTATGTCAAAGATTATTTGAGCTAGTCAGCCTTTTATAGGGTTTTATAAGCAGAGGTAGAAATACTCACCCCAGCATCCCTGACTCCTTCGTCTTAATGACATAGAGGAACATGAGGATTGTGTGGAACAGGTTGTTCCTGCCCTGCAACAGAAATTGAGATGGGTTCATGTTATTGCAATCACAGTGTTACAGTAGAGGAAGAAACCCAGAACTGAATGAGATGTCTGTTCTGGTGCCCTGAGTCTGCTGGTTTTTCTCTGGGATATTCATTACATATATGGGGATTACCGGTATGAAACAAGGTCCCTAGAAACAAAACTCTCTACGCTCTGTCAGTATATAACAAGGCCAAGTCCAGTGCACCTGTTAAAAAGGTAAGATTCATTCATTTTAAATGAATTTCTAGTAGAGGGGAACAAGCCACAAGTGAGGTGGGATCCAGGCTTACAAGCAAACCATTAAATTGACAAAAAGAGGTTCTAATTATTTCAGTAAAGGACAGAGAAACAGCAAGAACTGCAAGATTTTTTTCTTCGACCAAAAGTCATTAAATTCTGGCTGTGGATCTCAACTACAAGACCCTGTTAGAACACAAATATTAAAATATTATAGAAATCTGAAAACCAGATTTCTTAAATGTTTTGTGTGTTCTGTTGAAAAATGTTCAACCAACACACTGATTTAGAATATCATGTTTTATTGTTATAACCATTTTTATTGATTATTATCCATTATATAAACATTTGTTAAATTCAATCCTTGAGGGAGTCAATAAAGATGGTTTGATCTTTTCTTAGATTTGCATTGCCACCGTAGGGAGACCTAGATATAGCACACCTTTGAGTGTACAAAATAAGAAACCTGAGACAGACTTCTCTCGGGATTTGACTGAGTCAGCGAGGGCAAAATAAGAGCACATGCTGTTTTTTTAAGAGCCTATAAAAAGGAGAAATTATTTTTTTGAAAAGAACGAGTGAGAACACAGGCTGCTTTTGCTGTCACCTTGGGTAGACTGTAGATATGTCCCTGGTAGATGAGCTGGTAGTGAGGTGGAGTGGTACTGCTTTGGTGGACACAGAAGACGTTCTCCTTGGTAACATCTTTGAGAGTTAATAGAGAAAGGGACATAAGAACTGAAACACCAGGAGGAAGTGTAACGAAGGATAAAGTAAGAATGAGAATGATAAGCATACAGTGGAAATCCTGAGCCTTTCATTATTCTTCCTTCTTATATGGCCACTGTGTGTGCACACACTTACCAGGTTTGTCTGGGGTGTGGCTGAAGTGCTGCGAAGTGAAAGTCTTCCCGTCTGGGTACTTTGGGTGCGGGGGCAGACGAGAGTCCAAGTACGTACAAAACACATGCATGAGGATCTAGAGGGACAGACATGGTAATAAGCAGGAGAACTTATTACACTCAAGTTTGGTTTTCTGATTGGGTCTTACCAGTCATGCAAAGCAAAAACACAGTGTTTTAGTTTTGGTATTTTTATTGAAATATTTTTACTGTGCACAAAACATTTATACATTTGTCCTGTGCATGTCGCTGTATTTGCTTTGCGCGACTCCCCGTCTGTTTTATGCAGCCGCAGTCTCTTTGTACTCTCGCGCTAATTTCAGTACCAGTTCCACCTCGTGGTCAGTCCTTGCAAAGAAATCTTTGGTGTCGTTATTCATCATCACTATTGTCTGTTTGTCTGTAGTAGTACTTTGTTCTTTTGCAGAATCTTCTGCAACTGCGGAGTAGACAATCTACTTCCTGCTTATACTGGCATGCATGTGTACGTGAATGGCCACCAGATGTGCGTTTTCAGTAGTTTAATATAGACGGGGATCCATCCTGATAGGCAGCTAAAACCCTGGTGTGGACGAGGATCAAAAATGCGTTAGTGTGCATGTAGCCTAAGAATATGTATTGTTAAGCAGCCTATAAATTGACACATTTACATGTATTTGAAAAGTGAAACAATTTGTCATACTTATTTTCCACAGCCCCAACCTGTGGAGGCTGATTTCTTACTGAAATCATTTGTGAGTGCCCTAACAAATTCCAGGATCTGACTTGGACTTGAACCTGTTCGGTGACTGGTTGTATCACTAGCTGAGGGTGTGTGTGTGGACTCACAGCACAGTCAGTGGGGAGGTCTGTGTCCCACTTCCTGTTCTTCAGATCACCGCCACCATTCCAGCGAAAGGAGCTCATGCAGCCGCTGTGGGCCAGCTCTGAGAGGACAGAAAACATAACATACATGAAACACACACATATAAGAAATTAAAAACATGTTTCGCTATAATTCACACTACCATTAAATTATCAGATATCAGACGGACGCACACACACATACTGTATTGTTGAACTTACCCTTCATGCGGTCCACTAGATACTCCTGGTTGGGAGTGATGTCCAGATACTGAACAATAGAGTTCATAGTGGGGATGGATGAGGCTTTCATCACTGCTGCCTGTTTCAAGCTGCTTATGCTGGCCTCTGGTGGAGAAAAACAAGGAGAAAACTATTAAGACTCCAATTGTTAGAATTACTAGAAGAATATATTGATATCACAGTAATTTCCATATTTATATTGTCAAATATATCTTCCTATTTGTTTTGTGTCTATGTGACTAATTGGGACAACATTTTTCTGAAATTGGTGCAGTACTGTATTCTTTTTATTAACCAGAGACAATCACTATATCACTCTCATCAAAGCTACTAGACTCCCTTCATAAAAATAGTAATTAAGTTAAATAATAATAAAAAGGTCCACGCTGAAAAATGCTGTAACCCTTTAACAGATGGCTATTGTGCTTTGCACTGTACTTGTCTGGCATATTAAATGAAATTTCTGAGAATGATTCATGTTCTTTACCTCCTATCTGGAGCTCAGGGCAGCCCATCCTCCTGAGCTGGCTGTTGACAGAGTCTATTTCCTTGACCAGGGGGACCAAGATAGTGTCACTGATCCACTGCAAAAGACACAAATAGATTGATTTCATCCTTTTTTTTTGGTACTCTAATTTGCGATGGAAGTTTGGTGACAGAAAACAGAAATCTTTTTCATAAACAAAGTTTATGATGTTTGTCGTTCTGTATATAGGTTTCAATGCTCACATTTCTAAGCTTGGCTGTCCAGCTATCAATGCGGTCCACAACAGGACGACTGGTTGTGATTCTGGCCCACACCTACATAACAGCAAATGAAAAAGGTATCATTTCACAGCGAACATACACAACATTCTACGCTGATACATACAGACTCAGAAGGCACCACCTCATTTTGAAAAACAATATTATTTTTTCTTTTAGGGCACAACAACAAATCATAGGATGCTATTCACAGACCTCCTCCGCAGCCTGTTTGGAGCCCAGGTCTGTCTCATCCTTGTTGGCAGATGGGGCCTGAGAGCGACAGGCCGGCTGGTACAGGAACTTCCTCAGGCTCTGGGCGTAATCTCCCACCGAGCGGTTGTAGTTCCAGAATGTTGGGCTGTGATTCGGCGACACAGCCTCTGGACTCCCTTTAGAAAGCATCAGTTCATCATGACGTGTAAAGGGTTACATTCTATGATCATGTATATCTATATGAATGTTTTTCCACATTAACTCAGATTGACATATAAATGACTAAACCCTCTAAAGGATTGATTTTCAAAAGCTTCTAAAAACAAACTAATGGTCTACATCTACTTGTTTCAAATATACCTCATTTTGTCAGTTCATCACCAGTGAATATACCTGGGGCGGATAATAATAATGTCCTGTTCTGATTATATTAGCAATGGAGTTCCTTCAGCAGTGGCATACTGTACCGAGCTGGCTGCGGTGACTCCTCTCCTCCTCGGTGCGGAGGAACCTCTCCAGGCTTTTCAGATCCTCCATGTAGTCCTCCTTGCTTCCAGGAGAGTTAAACACTGAGGGGGACGTGCGATATCGAGCTCTCAAACTGGAGCCTTCTGCGGGTCCAATGCTGCTGGGGTAGGGAGAGGAACCAGGGGAGGGGCTGTAGTTCAACACCTGAGAAAGTAAGAACACAATGAACTCAGTGGGAAGTCATGAACATGTATGACATCAATTTTGAGGAAATCCATCCATTACATTAATCCACCACACATCTCTAGGCTAACTGTACATTTTTCTACCACCCAGATAACAGTAATGTGATGGACGTACTTTTCCAAAAGCCACTGAGGGGGAAAAGGGCCCCCCTGCACTGCTTGGGGTGGATGGGTTGCTGAGAGGAGGGCTATACCCAGGTACACAGCTGGGGGAGAACTTGGGGCTGGTGGTGGCCGGCCGTGAGGGGCTGAAACTGAGCACACTTTGGCCCTGCAGCGGAGATGACTGGGCTGGAGCTGGGGTCTCCTTTTTTTCTGGCTTTTGGGGTGGAGAGGCCTGAATACCTGCAGGGGGGCAGACAATTACTAGCATACAAACTGAACTAAGTAATATTGAGTGAAAAAATATAAATTCTTCAGGAAAGAATTTCTGCAAGCAAAACAAAGAAAGCCTCACCTGTATTTGTCAGACCGAGGAGATGATGCTGCCTTGGAGATACAGCAATGGTGGAGGGAGCCATTGTGTATTTGAAATATTTCCAGAAGTCAAAAAGAGCATTGAGGCTAAATAGAGAGGCAAGCACCAGTTCTGTAAATGAGAGACACAAGAGAAAGAAACATTTAGCTTACATGGTCTTCCAATATAAACAAATGGGTGTCTGTTAGTGTCAAATAAAATGTCAAACTTTCATTCGTGATATTTTGATTAATTCTGCTGTTTAACTGAAGACTAATCTGAAAACCATTTTAAGGCTAACTGTATAAAAATGTACTATATAGTTTCCCTTAACAGACTGACTGAAAATGCCACTCAATCATTGAATGTAACATTTGAGCTTTTGTACTGTCATTTTAAAACGTTTTACCACCAGCAGACATCTTTGAAACAAATGAAAGAACAGCGGGACCTCACCTATGTACCAGATGGGCCAGTAGGTGATGTTGTAGTATCGACTCAGCAGTTTCCCTGACCTAATATAAAAGCAAAAAGGACACACATGTCATCGCACTGTACACTGGAGGCACAGGAAATCAGTGCTACATTGCAGCGAGAGAACCCATTTCTGAACTTACATTTCAGTGTAAATCATGCCTGCTAGAGACACATTGAGCACGGCCCAGGCTAGGACCACCTGACGAGCCTGTTCCTCCCGCCTCATCCTCAGCGCCCTGTCTATCATACTGGGCATCCCCTCCTTCGGTGGTGTCAACATGACTTTATCAGACTGCTCAGGCTGAGAGAAACAAACATGTGAGACAAAACGGGCATGCAGTGTGCAAAATACATTCAAGTGATCAAAACACTGTAAAACTGCTAACACGTAACGTGCGTTACATAACGTCGCAATCCTTTTAAGCTAGACATCAACTAAAACTGTGAGGCATGATAAGTGTGCATGCTTTAGTAAAGCACAGTTAGCCGACCGGCTAACGTTAGCTAAACGGTTAGCTGAAGTTATCTAGCTAACATATAAAGTCTGCAGAATTAGAAGGCAACGCATTGTTTCAGTGGAAATTTACTTTCATCATATACAACCGATAATACAGCATTTGATACCAAAAGTGAAACAACACGCAAGAAATATAGATAATTCATACCACGCTAAAGTGAATGACAACCGCGGCGCTGCATATTTTGTATTTTCACCGGAAGCTAGAGTGTGTACTTCCGGTCGCAGTTAAAGCAAAGTTGCTAAGTCTAATTTTAATTTTAAAATAAATGAATAAAAACAAAAAAGGAAACTGAGCAGCAGAGTAGAAATCTAACAGACATTACTTTGTGGAGAATATTCCCATATCAATACCAACAGTTATACAATCGGTCATGTATGCATAAAAAGCATAAAATCTTTATAATTTTTCCCGAATTTTTCTGCAGTAATAAAAAAACTAATCATTTTTCATTAATTTATAGAGCCCTTTTGAAAACCATGTTACAAAGCGCTTTCACAAGCGTAAAGACAATAAAACACATACAAAACAGATAACAAGAGACAAGGTAAAAGCGGGAAGAAACTTAAGAAATTAAAATACAGCTAAAAGAACAATAAAATCAAGTAAAATCAGAAAAGGCTCTCCTATAAAAGCATGTTTTAAGAAGGGAATTAAAAGAGTTCACTTACTTAGACTGAGTTCCTTGGGCAGGCTTTAGTTTTCAGGCGAGACTATGGAACAGACCAATGACCTCTGCCCAAGGATCTCAGGAGTTGTGAGACCACATGATTTAATATATATTAATCTCTTTGATCATAATCATCATAACGGGCTTATCATCACAAATTCCATGGAGGATGCAAGATATCCACACTGCCAGGTGGGGACGCTGTTTCTATTTTATCCACATGGTTGTCTACTGGGTGGCCATCACGTGATGGATGAACAGCTGATCATCATGGTAAAAAAAAACTACATAGACAAAAGAAAACCATATAGTTAATGAAGTAGTAATTCATGATTTCCACCATTTAATGTAAATAAGTCAACAACATAAAACAACCGTAAATGTTTATTTATTTAAACATTATACAACAGCTAGGATGGAGCTCAAGCATTTTAACATTAAGTCACATTAGTTAGTCCTGCTTACAAAAGGCATACTTCCATTCACAGAGAAATTTTAAATTAATAGAAAAAAAAAGAATACAAAATCCTGCTTTTAATAAATAAAGAATAAAAGCACAGGCCTTTTAGCAATTACGCATTGCATCAGGACTAAAGATGCAAGAATATGACAATAAAAATTTAGAATGACATCATTATGCAACTACAATGAATACTGCCCCATGTCAGTGAGTCGAAGTAATTAAAAAAACAGAATATGGAATAACAATGAATGAAAGATAGCTTATATGAATCCCATCAACCAAGATTACAGGGGCCTGAGTTAAATGAAAAAAGAAAGCAGCTTCATAGAAATACAGTCAGATCTTTATCAGTTGACTTTTAATACGACAAAGATTATTTTAGCAGCACAGATATTCTTGTATGAGACTAAACAATGTATATTCATTGTAAAATTCATATATATATATATATTTAAGATGCTGCAGTTTAAATTTGACAAAGTAACTGATATTTGGCAAAAAATAGAGGTAAACATCAGTATTGTAGAAAAGTAAATAAATAAACAAGACATCTCAATAGGCACAGTGTCAATGAGGGGGTGACAGGGACTTTTCAGAGTTATATCCTCCAACATCTAAACCACAGTCTTCATTGCTGGCTGAGTCAACAAGTCTTTCTCCTCCTCCTCCTCTTCCCCACCATCATCCTCCCCTTCTTCTTCCTCCTCCTCTTCCTCGTCCACATCCCGCTCCTTACGGGATGCTCTTTCCGTCTTGGGCCCTTTGCATATCTTGAGGTGACGGGTGAGGTGGTATTTGGTGAGGAAAGCTTTGTTGCATTTCTCGCAGACAAAGTCTCTTCGGCCCTCGTGAGAGTTCATGTGCTTCTTCAGGTGGTTGGTTTTGAGGAAATGTTTGTTGCACTTTGGGCACTGTATCCGGCGCTCGCTGTGGTGGAAAAGGGAGAAAATGTGAAGACAACACATACATTATATAACTTTTATTTGAGGTAATCGCGGTTGATCACTTTTGCAATACAAACTACAGTCCATTAGCCTATTTACATACTGTGTGTGAGAGAACATGTGTTGTTTCAGGTCATGTTTCCTGATGAATGCCCGGTCACAGAGGTCACACTTGAGCTTCTCTGCACCAGTGTGTATGAGCATATGTGAATCCACATGGGATTTCTGGGTAAACAACTTCCCGCAAACAGTGCATCTGTAGTTCTTCTGACCTGTTAATGGGTAAAAAATAAATACATATTAAGAGTTCCATAAACTAAAAATTATTTAAAGCAAAAGTTTGACATTTTACACTTCAATGATCCCTGTACACACCTGTGTGAATCTTGAGGTGCATCCTGAGGTTGCTGGGATCGCTGAAGGCCTTACTGCAGTATTCACACTTGTGAGGTTTCATCCCTACGTGCCCCATGAAGTGCACGTTGAGCTTGGTGGATGTAATAAAAGCCCGGGAACACATGCTGCACTTAAATTTCTTCTCTCGCACATGACCCTGACCTTTTGCTCTGGACATAACATTATTAGAGTTTCTATTACTGCTGTCCCTGCTGCTGCTGCTGTTGTTATCACCACCATTTGTCTGTCCTGCAGCGTGGGTGTGGCAGGGCCATGGCGAAGAAGAGGAGCTTGAGGTCCCATTGGTCAGCTTCTCTTCCTGGTGAGTATGTTGCTGTTGTGGTGCCGGTTGCTCTTGTTGCTGTTGCTGTGGTTGCTGCTGTTGAGAGTGGTCTTGCTGCGATGGGCTGTGGCTGTGTGGAGGTTGGTTATGGCTGTTAAGATGAGACTTGAGCTCAGAGAAGGAGGAGCACTCTTTACCACACTGGCAGATCTGACCATCAGGCCCCTGGGGAACACCTGTGGAGACATTATATTTATTTATTTATCCATATATACACACATATGTGCAATGGATCTTCTTTAAAGAGATGTCACCTCACCCATCAGCCTGCAGTAGTCCCTGCTGTAGTAGAAGAACAGCTCCTGGTCTGGGTGGATTTCTGTGGTTGTACAGAAGAACAGTTTACCGTTGGCAGTGTACGCCACCAGGTTCTGCTCCTCACGGCTCCTAAACAGACACACATACACACAGAAAATAAGAATTGTTTATCAATACATTAGCTAGACTGAACCAACATGGCAAACACCTCAGAAATGAAAATTTTATACCAGTGTCATACCTTGCTTTGCGGACAAACATCATCCAGTTGCACTCGTTCTCATCTGTTGTCACGATGTAGAATTCCAGCACATTGTTGTGATACATCTAAAATAAAGAAATGGGTACATCCACTTCATGGTTTTGCATTGACTGCTACAACCAAGTTCCAACCAAAGCCACTGCTCTCACCTTCCATATTTGTGGCGTGTCCTTTTCTGGCCAATCAGAGAGATCCACATTGCTACAGTGCTGGCCGACCATTGGTCCAAAACAGGTCCTTGGAGGAATCATATCACGTGCAAAAACTCCTAAGAGGGGCATAAGCACATTTAGTCAGTAATGTAACTGATGATATACCAACTGTTTTTTTGTCTACCCCTGTGTGGTTTGTGCTACTTTTTTCTTTTTTTTTTTACATGAGGCATCGTGATAAATCCTAACGCAGCTTTGTTATGGCTCATGTTTGTGTCCATAACATCTTGTGTGATCCTTAAAATTTCTCTTAATCAGGTACACAAATAACACATGAATGAAACTACCAGATAAAACAATTTGCACAATGTGGAGGTGTCTTTTGGTTCTACGTTAAGTGCATGAATATACTGTATGTCTCTGATCCCAGAACAGTGCATCAGGTCTGTGCACCCACAGATCACCATGTTCAAGGTGGTTCATTCTCTTACCAAGCGGTTCGTCGGCCACTGAGATGCGCAGGCACAGTGGACGCGGCAGAGAGAGGCGAGCCCGGCTTTGAATGGGTGTGTCAGAGATGAAGGTGACTGGGCCGTGCTCTGGGCAGTTTGAGGTATATAAGCGCTCACACAGTGTGCACCCTGGAAAACAATAACAGCACAAAAGCTGGTATCGGTGATAGTCACTTCTACTTACTTACAACAAATTGTTATTTAAATCATATTTTTACAGAATAATTTCCAAAGCTTTATGGATGTATATGATTTCCAATGCTTTTGTCAGATTTTTAAAAAAAACTATAGTTTTCAAATCCATTGATATATCCAGTTGTTTAAGGTCTGAGGAAACTGTTACAAACAAACACTCACAGATGGTGTAGGCAGTGACCATGTTCTCCTTGTTGGAGGAAGAATCCTCTAGCTGCAAGGTGGAGTTGACCAGCACCAGGTTGTTTTCTGGCCCCAGCGACACTTCTGCAGTGATGGGGGACACATTTACTGCCTCCAGCCCCATCCCAGAGTGTCCATGGAGTGACACCGGCTCCAGCTGGCCCTGGGCGGCCATGGAGCCAGCGAGCACCACACTGACAACGCCCGAGTTCATCTCCCCATTTGAGTGGAGCTGCTCCCCGAGTCCTCCTGCACCTCCTCCCCCAGCGTTCCCCACTCTGCCTCCCATATGATCCGGCTCCATCACCACAGGTAGTTCGAGCACAGGGGGCCCGTGGAGGGGCATAACCCCACCCGATGAGTCCACCCCGGTCAGGCCCTCATGTGTCTGAGGCTGCCTTCCCCCTCCGAGCTGCTGCTGGGTGTCAGACACCACCACCACACCTACTCCATCCATGGTAGCCAGCTCCTCTCCCATCCGGTCAGGGGACATGGGGCTGCTTACTCGTGACTCCATGGCCAACCCTGTAGAGTCCAGCTCATGAGCACCAGTCTGGTGGAGGTCTCCCTGGCCACTGACCTGTCTGGAGTCCATAGGCACCAGGCCCTGCTCCAGTGGGCCCCCAGGGCCACTGTATGGGTCTATGCCAGAGGGATTGTTGCTGGCCACAGAGAGGGTCCCATCCATGTTAAGGCTGCTGGGATGAATGTATTGAGGTGGTGGACGGTCTGCCAGATAGGACAAAATACCTAAAGCAGGAAAATAAGGAGTTAATTTTAGTTTACCTTTCAAATAAGAATGTCTGGGATAGAGCCCGATTAAATAAGCTTCGACACTTCAATCTGCCCGACTGCTTTGAGAACATCTACACAAATGAGTTAAATGCAAACAGTACTCCACCTGGCAATATGTGTCGGAAGTAGCTGCTCTCCAGGTGGGGGTATGGAGGTGGCGGCAAGGAGTAGTTCCTCTCCGGCAGGCCGCACATCACTCCTCTGTCACTGAGCGGACCCATGGGGAGCATCAGCGAGAGAGCTGAAGGAAGGGAGCCCAGAGAAGGACCCAGGCTGGGGATGGCCACTGGCATGCCTGAATCAAGAACACATAATAAACCAAGATTAAATACAGCAAAGAGAGAAGGTGTGGAGCTTAACACTGCTGCCCAGAATTAAAGGTGACACAGACCCATATAACAACTGGAATGTGGGCAAATCTAAACATGATCAGATAGTTTGAGAAGGCCTCTTCCCAGCTCAAGCAAACAGGTCTGCCTGGTAGTATCTTTCCTACCTGGGGTGGGAATGGGGTTGTGTGTAGGAGAAGTGGGCAGACCCAGGTGGCTGGCGCTCACAGAGGGCACACTGAGCTGGTCCATGCCCACAGGACTCAGATTCATGTCATTCATCCTAAAGAAACAACATCAGATTTAAACTGGGACTGAGCAATGCGCCAGCAAGACAAATAACATAAACCAAATAATCATTAGCTGATTGTTTACTAATATTAAGACATGGATTTATGCCCTTCTATGATTGACGTTAAGACACACAGCGAATACAGTGTGAGCTATGTTAGCTTACCTGAACTCAACAACTGCTGTCCATCAGTAACCGTGTCCTGTGCTAGTGGGGGCTTTTATACTTCTCTCCCTGTGGAATAAAAGACCTGTTAAGAAAACAGCTTACAGCATAATCATGGCACAACAACACAACTATCATACAACTCTAAATTAAACAGCTAAAACAAACAACAATTCACGTGTAATTTAAAATGACATGCTTGCAGCTACTTAGTTGGCGAAACCTGAACCAGTTTTGCCACACTGCTAACGTTAGCCATGCTAACTTACAGCTACATAAACGCTAAAATCGGAGCCTTATCAGGTGTTTCTGGCCAGCTCAAAGTACAGATATACGGCGTCACGTCCGCGTTGCTTCGTATCAAAAATATTGATTATGTGAAAAGGAAGATGAGTTAAGAACAACAACATACCAACACAATGCCTCCCTGAACGGGGCCATGACAGCAGACTGCCCCTAGTGCGCATGCGTAAGTTTGGAGGCATACTTGGCTGATCACAGGTCAGTTGTTCTGCCCTGCATGCTCCAGTTTCGACCGACCCGTTCAGCGGCGACTCTTTAATACAAGGGGAAACAAAAAATATTAATGTTACTGTCTTTTTAGTAATATCATCTTGTGCTGTTTGTATCGTTTTTCCTCCACTTTCCCCGAGAAGGAAGATGATTTGAGCATAAAGGTGAATTTATTGTCATAGGGAACCAACTTCAGATCCACTTCTGTCCCCCACAGGTCCCTGGCGGTACGAACTGGCCTTGACTGTATCTATTAAATGTCAGACAGAAAAAAATATTAACATAAAATTCTTCTGTGTAGAAGACTGACTCTTACATTTTCAAGTATGCTACATTTTAAAAATGTGATGACAATCTGCTTGCAACATTAACGTTTTATTAAATTTCACATTTTTTATGTATCACACAAATCATTTCAATGCCAAAATCCCATTATGTGAATGGTAAAACATTGTGATGCAAATGCCTCTGACTCAAATGACAAGTGTCTAAATAATAATATCAGAAGCAAATTGAAAGTGGAAAACCTTTTATCGGAATTGATCATTTCCATTCATTTCTGTTCACTATCCTCTGCATTTCATAGGTTTGTGAAGGTGTATGAATGTTAGGCTGTATATAGGCCTAAAATATATTTAATGATGTGCCACCACGCTATTTTTAATCCAACGACCTTTACCTTTATTAAATGGCTTCTCCAAGAGTAAACGCGGGTTATAAACTGATCTACTGGGGTTTTGATCTTTCATCCCCAGATTTGCCTAAAACCTGTCCTTATGCCTTTTTATTGATAAATAAATGCATTAAATTGTTTATTATAATCAATAAAGTATGATTTTGTAAGCCCTTAAAGTTTGGCTAATGTTCAAGTTTGGTATTATTCATGCATGAAACTGCTTCACAATGTCAACGGAAGGAAGAAAACGTTATGTAAACAGTTTTATCTTGATGAGAAAGCTATGGCTGCATCTCCGCCCCGGATCACACCCACCATGCCTATACCCTCAAAACCCTAACAAACAAGTTGTCACACAGACTCCCGAACCAGAACTGCCTAACTGTAAAAGCAGGCCTATTTAATCACAAACTGGCGAGATTTAAAAGGAAACTCTTGCTCAAATCGCGAGATGAAACTCTAATTGGGTAAGTTGAATCTATTAGGCTATAGGTCATGTGGTACAACATTAATTGCATGTATTTTGCGACTGCTTATTTAAGATTTCCTCCTTTTTGGGTTATAGTATGGAGCACATCCCATATGTCCCTCCACTGGCTCTCCACGGCTTCTCTAAGGATAACGGTGGTGCGCACTACAGGGACGCGCTTCAACTTGGACTGCCCTTCCGCCTAGACGCTGCATATCTCGACCCTGTGCACGGCCAGATGTCACCCTACACACGATTCTCCTATTTCCCCTTTGACGGCCCCCTCGGTGTGTGTGATTACTCCTTTGAGCCCGCGTTCATCCGGAAAAGGAACGAAAGAGAGCGGCATCGAGTGCGCTGCGTGAACGAAGGTTACGCGCGGCTCAGAGAGCATCTGCCGCAGGAGTTTGAGGACAAACGGCTCAGCAAGGTGGAGACACTGCGGGCCGCTATCGACTATATCAAACACCTGCAGAGGCTGCTGGACTTGAACGTGTCCGGGATGGAGGTGTCGTTTGGAGACGCGCAGCTCCCGCAGAGGACAGTGCAACCGTGATCAACCAAAACTGGCCTCAGCGACTGTGAGGAAATAGTTTACTAGTACTGTGCGTGTGTGTGTGTGTGTGTGTGTGTGTGTGTGTGTGTGTGTGTGTGTGTGTGTGTGTGAGAGAGAGAATTTGCTGTTCATTAACTAAACTGTATAGACAGTTAAAAAAAGTCTAATTGACACAATTTCCACTGTCTGATTTTATTCCACATCTGTACATTGAGCAAAAACGTACGGAGGACAGACAGCCACAGTTGACTCTTGACCTTTGGAAACACTGTAACAAAATAGTAAAAGCATTTGACTGAAGATTGAATGGAGTTTGAAGCTTAGCTTATTGTGTTGTATGGACTAGTTGTGTTGATATAGTGGTTGTGTGCCACATGATCAACAAGTTCATTGGTAGTTTTTATGAGTGTGACACTGCAAACACATTGGTGAAAATGAGTAAAAAATGAGTAAAAATGAGTAAAAATGAGTAAATTCAGTGAATTCATAAATTTACCCTACATTATAAACTTCTGACTGCTGTAAATGATGCGGATATTCATAAATATGGGTTAACAAGGAAATCTTGGTGTGGGGCTGAATATAGACTTTTTTTGTGGGACAACTGACAAGTTGAGCACTTCATCTCTTTACATGCAAAGGTGAATTTAGTGAAGGTCCATCCATCACTTGGGAGATTTCTAAACAAATCATTTTTAGTGGCATTTTAAATTATTGTGAGCTTAAAAAGAACCACCTAATCATAATCCTTTACAATTTAATTGATTAATTCCCAATGGTATAAAAGATGAGCCCAGGAGTAGTAAAGCTGTACAGCAATATGTTATGAAATATCTCAAATTTATATATCCTTATTCTTTATTTATCTTATACATTACTTTTTGTTCAGAGTGGTGTTTGCATCCGTAGTCTACTCTCAAAACCATAAATAAAATAGTGAAAGATGACTGACTAAATTCACCCCTTTAAGTGGACTAAATCACGTGCATGTGCTCCATTGACACAAAATTAAGAGTCATTTGTCTGAACTTTTCTAATTTACGGACACATGCACGCTAGGGCTGAACAATTTTGAGAAAATATCTAAAAAATATTTAATTATTTCAACTTACATTGCAATTAATTATGATTTGCAACATTAAGAGGAATGACAATTTTTACACCATTATTCTCATTTTCATTGAAAAAACATATGAAAATAATTATTATGAGATTTTTGAGGCTATTGCTACCAAACAACAATGTTTGTATATTATCACCAAGACATCTCTGCAGCACAACAATATTTATTTAAAAATTGTATATTTACAAACTTTTCACCTTTAACAAATATTGCGCCTACTGTGATTCGAAAACTGCAGTAGGCCCTATTGCAATTTACAGAAAGTTTCTTGTTGATTAATTGTTCTGCCCTAACGCACACACATTATGACATTGTGCTAAGGCTGCTTTGACAGCACTTTTTGTCTTTGACTTATCACAGCAGGAGAAGTACAGATGGTAAAAACATTCATTAAACCTAAATGTAATGTGGTCATTACATCACATTGTTAATCACAGCTGTTGTCTCTGAATAAGGTTTATCCTGTCTGAAACTGATATATCTTTTAAGTTATGACCAGTAGAAGTGAACATTTTAGTACAGTAATACAGGCTTAACTGTTCCTGAAAGCACAGAAATGACATCTCAAACTAAAAGTATCTATTCTGAAGAAAGTCTTCAAGTTTCAAGTTGTTTTCAGTCACCTGAGTGCTCTTCAAAGACCTCCTATACTTACTGTGCTATCTCAGGGTTCTCAGGAAGTTTTTCTCTCCTAATAGCTTAAGGAATGCATTTATCAGGGGAGCCCTCAGCTCCGCAAGAGGATCCTCCAAAGCCACCTCCTCCTTCACACCCTAATTTTGTGTTTATACTTCCCACCTCCGCTGACCTGCACGGAAACGGCACACAATGTCTGATTTTCAGTAATAGCATAACCACAAATTGGAGGTAAAGAAAGCAAACATGATATTGTATACAAGTAATAGGGAGACCAGCAGAGTAGAAGTCAAGTGAACCGTGTTGATATGGAAGAATGGCACTGACAGCCACAAAGGCACAACATACTCATAACATAAAGGTGTTTGGCTGTGCAGTATGTGAATTAGAACCAATAATTAGCCAAGTCCTGGTACCCCGGGCTTGATGGTTCAGTGGCACTCTGAAGATAGCGAAGATGAAGCCACTTAAATGAAGCTTCTGCCCATGATGGATGTTTTCTTTGCCCAATGCACACAGGCTGATAGTAATCAGATTCCAGCACAGATTCCTTGCAGGCTCTGTTTTACTGGAAAGGTTTATGCTGATGCATGAATGTGATTTAATACAGAAGACAGAAGAAAAGGTTTATAACTTCAACTTCATCATCTGAACCAGTCCAATCAATTTCTGGAAATTTCTAGAAACACCACATGAAGTGACCTCCTACATGATGGATTTTGACTCTGGACTTTTGTAAGTCGATATGGAACTACAGAACATTAAAGCCTTTGTGAAATGAAGATAGAAAAGCTAAAGTAATGTGCTCAGAGAACACCAGCATGGGTGTCAGACACACATTTCCTCTGTGCAAGAGATTTGAGTTCTGTATTAATCCTGCTAGTGTTGTCTTCTTTGCGTACGGCTGCAGATTTGTGTAGCGCAGGCGAAAAAATTCCTGCACGATGACTTGGCCAGATAAAGTTTATCAGCTGAAGTAAGATCAGTGAAGAGACCACCGGGAGAGGCTGCTGCGACGTGCCGAGACAGAGAGCCCACATTTGGAGACGGAAATGGAACAACTGCGAGCAACAGGACACACAATGATGCAGGAACAGCAGATAGCAAACGATAGTGATTTAACCTGTGGCATGTTGATTAAAGTGTTGCATTGTACTGTTTAAGAATCCAAAATTGTGAGCTACACCAGATGAAGGTTCTATTGCATTGTACAGGTGTCGAAGGAGTATTTACTTACTGTCTTACTGTCAAAAAACTCCAATAAAGCCTGCACTCATTTTTTTTTACTTAAGTAAAAGTGTAAAAGTAATGGAAACAAAATGTAAATGTAAGTATCACAAGGAAAAACTAATCATTATGCAGAATTGTCCCATTTAGTGTTATATACTCTGTTATTGGATCATTATTTTTGATGCACTTACATGCAAGTAGTACTGTAGTTAGTCAGGATAGAACCATTTTAACCATAAATTTTGGTATTTAAGCAGTTAAGAGTTTAATTTGCAGAAATACATCGTATTTTGTAAACTGATCACATGTTTTGGTTGTAAAATTTTAAAAAGTTATTTGTAACCATAGCTGGGGAAAAATGTAGTGGAGTGAAAAAGTACAATATTTCCCTCTGAGATAGAGTATAGTGGAATAGAATTATAAAGTAGCATAAAAAGGAAATGCTCGAATAAAATACAAACACATGAAACTTGAGTAAATGTACTTTCAACCTTTTCCACAATGAATGTTGTATTGTAAAGTGCTTGTTATTTTGTCCTCTTCCTGCAGGTATATCACATATTTAACTAAAGGAGTATAAACTGTACTTAAAAGCTGACAATCGTAGTCTTTTGCTAGTTTAATAAATTCCAGGATTGATAGAATTGTTACATCCTCAGGAAAAAAAAAACATTGTTATTATTATTATTATCACATTTATGGGAAACTTATGGGCCTATTATGAGATTAACTGCAAATTCCTATTATGGGATCAGCTTTTGTAGTTGGGAAGGTGCACAATGACAGCAGGGCTTGGCTATGATAGAGGCAGTTACAGAGTCATTGTAGCAGTAACAGTAACATGTCAGTCAAGTTTTTCAACCGTTCAAAATCAGGTTGTATTGAAAAGAACACACAGAAGCAAGTGCTGCATTCTTTAAATGTCATTTATTAATTTAAATACATATTTACAATTGGCTGAAAGTTAGCAACTATGTGTGCACATATGTGCTAATGCAATGAATGGGCCTGCAGTTCATTAAGCTGTTCGAGGAGAGCGTCTTTTTCCAGCTCCAACATGGAGATCTGAAGATTCTTGTTGCTCACCTCCTGTCAGAAGTAGAAAAATAAGAATTACCATGGCCATCTCATAAAGACACAGACCAATCAATCAAAAATAATGGAACATTTAAGAGATTGGTTAAAGGATTAAAAACACTCAATTCACTTCATTTCATTGTGTCTATATTGGCATGTGAAATGTTTTCACAAGTGTGAAATAAAAATGATTTACATAAACAGAAGAATTGTCCTAACATATACAATATATATTAAAGATAGGTAAAATATGTATATATATGGCAATTTAACAGTATGCCAAAACAAATTTCCACAAAATAGGACTTTTAAAAAATGTGTTTGAAGATTTTTGAATATACTACATAACCTGGAAACATGTTAACCTTTTACCTGGGTCAGTACTGTGTTTTGCCACCGGAGGTCACTGTCTGCCACTGCGTCAGGCAAAGAAGGGTTGCTGCTGCTTGTGGCATTGGGCTCACTCATCACAGTGCCCAGAGAGCCATTCACCCGTTGGATATGACACCTGAGGAGGCAAGACCTAGCCTGTAGAAAAACAGACCAGCGACTGTTAAGACACACCATAAGTGACAGACAGTCCTTCATCTTGTGCCATTCATGAGCAGATGATCGTTGACGAGTACTGTTGTCACTGTCTCACCTACGTCCATTCAGAAGTTATGGATTTTCTAAGAGATTCTCAGGGACACTTAAAAGGAGCCTATGCTCTTAAAATTGTGTGTGGATGCAGCCTATAAACGGCACAGCTCCCTGGACAATCAGTTTGTGTTCAATGCAACAAAAAACCCAAACCCAGCCCTGCCTTGTACCTCTGCTGCACCTTCCTTGCAGCAGCCGACCACACTTTTGGTCTCGATGTTGCCCTGCCTGGCTCTGTTATCCTCCAGCTGCTGGAGGTACCAGAGACGAGTCTTCTCCAGGATCTCCAGACCGGAGCACAGAGCGTCCTTCTCCTTCTCTAGATCCTTCAGACGCTTAATCTGAGATGGGAAGGAAAAAGCTTGATCAGGTTGCCTTAAAGGACAAAAAACACTGAATTTCAACTTGTATCTTTTACCAACAAACTGAGCAGATGTTGGAGCATCCTAGTGGCAGAGGGGTGTTAAATGCTGACCACAGGATCCCACCCCAGGTCGAGTTTAGCCAGTGACCTTTGCTAAATGTCATGTCCTGTCACATTTCCACTTTCTACTATACAAAATAATCCTAAATGTTGAGTTTGACGATATAGCTGTTCTAATAGCTTGTATAGCTTCTTTTGGTTATGTGTGTGTTTACCAGGGGAGCTGACCAGCAAGGTTTACCACCAAAAGCGTGGCCTGCAGCCTGATGTAAAGCAGCATGCTTGGTACAGCGCTGCCTGTTGTCTTCCAGAGGCCCCAAGGCTTTGTTTATACCTAAAGAGCAGCGGGGGGACTTTAGTTCTTTTGTCTACACTGGATAGGTTACATGCACTTTAAATGTGCTCAAACGTGCTACAACAACCAGGGAACCATACTATATGGTGGTGCTGATCCACCTTTGGTATCATGAGGTCAGGAAATAAGTCACACGACCAACAACGACACGGATTAGGGGGACGTTAGAAACTCATGATATTGTTGTATCAATAGTGAATGGTTTATTTTAGATTTGATCACTCAAATTTTCAACAAATGTAAAAAAGTTTTTTTTATCAACTGTGCTTTTTGTAACATCACAGCTGTATGTCTACCACGACAATGTAAAATCTATTGCTGTTTCCTTTTGGTCAGTTGCCACTCGACAACTCCATTTATAACCATGGATCCACAGTTGGTGGAAAACTGATATATTGAGCCTTTAACAGGAAGCTGTGAGGGGCAGACTTGACATGTGGGAATGTGTCACTGGGATGACTGCATCCATGGTGCCTTCAAGACAACACCCAGACGTGGAGCAAAGATGGAAAAACAGAGTGAAAACAGAGGGCACTGAAGTTAAATGTCCAGTATGAAAAGCAAACTCCTGTTGGATTTGCACGAATCATTCAGTTGTGTCAAAAATACACAATAAGTGTTGTAATTTAGGCAGTAAAGCTAAGTAAATGAAGAATACAGAATTTCCCTACCAGAATTTTATTCCACATGAATAAAACAGAATTTAGACCTTAATGTTGGGAGGCAAAATTTATAGAAAATGTTATTTAACAGATTGACTGGATGAAATATAATAACTCCAAATGAATGACTATAACTCTTTTGGTGTTGGTTAAATATCTTTTAAGTGGTGCAATACAGGCACTTGATCTTAGTATTTTACAATATCCAAGGGCTACAAATATTCTGTTGTTATTGAACTTAAAGATTAATAAGGCACTTTAATAAATTAAATAATAATACATTTTATTTACAGAGCACTTTTCAAATACTCAAAGACGCTTGTACTTGCTGGTAGTTTCAAGGTGATCCCAAACACATGCACACTTGTAAACATGTCTAAAGACGCTGTAAAGTCCTTCAAGAATACAAATAATGCTAATAAATAATATAGCATAACTCCATTATAAAACTATATGTCTAAATACAGTCAGTGCCCCCACCCTCACGCCCCCATGTAAAGGGGAAGGACAGAAAATAAGAAACACCTATCAATGTACATGTTTTTAAATACATGTTGTACATGTATTTAATGTATTTATGTACATATTGTAAATTAAGCCTCTTTTGGTATCTTAAAATTTTAAAATTTAAATATAAACTTTATTGAAAAATTGTGCTCCTTCTTATACAAAATGACTCAAAAGACACATTGAACCATTCATTCTACTTTGCAGAAGAGTAGAAACGGTCATGTAAATACACCTTGGCCAAATGCACAAAATCAGTGACAAATACTTGAGAAGCAGTAAATGCCTGACTTTGAGTAAAGTCACACTTTGGATGTGTGGTCTATAGCAAAAAATGGCCTGTACAGTACAGCTATGTTGTGCTGAAAACTGGGAAGCAAAACAGATGTGGGTACACTGGGTGGCTGATAAGAATCACCAGCTCAGGAGGAACATGCAACAAAGACACAATGAGATGTAACTGATTAGGATCATTTTTCAAAACAGACATGCACACTCATATCACCCTCTGCAACCCCCTTATACACACACACACATACACCACCTCCCTCCTCACCCATAGGTAGAAGCGGAGTGCGTCCAGGCTATAGAGACTGGTCCTGAGGGGGATGATAACCACAGTGTAGGAGCCAGAGCCGGAGGGACGGCAGGCCATGGAGAGGAGATCAGTCGCTGACAGCTATTACTGCCCCATACAGCTGGCTGGACAACAAACAACTAACCACAGCTTCCCATCGGCTCACTCAGAATAATACCAGAGGGAGAGAGAGAGAGAGAGAGAGAGAGAGAGAATGAGAAGGCAGGAGTGGGGCATAATACACAGGCACAGACAGCATGGTGCCCCTGGGGCGCGGTAATGAAAAATTCCACATGTCACTGCCATGACTGGTTGATCAACATACAGTGACAGAGAGAGAGAGAGAGTGGATAGAAGGAGAAACTGGCAGCACAGGATCAAGTAAAAGAGAAAAGATAACAGTGAAAGGCATGTGACAGGAACTATAAAAGTGGAGCTGTTGATGGGATATTTGAGAAGAGGATACAGGTGTGATCAGACAGTGGCCAGCTCCTGGGTGTTCAACAACAGCAACAACACTGATAAAAACCTTGTTCACCGTGCAGCTGAGCTTTATGAGAAGGACAGGAGGAAACTCTGAAAGGGTTTCTCTGCTCAAAGGATTGGCAGAATGTTCCAGAGATCAAGTCGCCCTGCAGCTGAAATGGAAACATGACATTCCTGTGCTGGCGCTGCAGAATGAAAAGAGAGTGCATGTGATTATGTTCTTCTTGGTTTCAGGTGAGCATTCGTGTTTCAACATGTTCCCTGGAATGTGACACAACCTGGGGATGATGTGTGTGAGCACAGAGGTGTGGACTTTGTGCCGGTGGCCATTATAGCTGAGTACCTGAGTAAAGCAGTTAAGACAAACAAACAGAAGAGTCAAGTGTATGTTTGGACAGAAGGACCAGGGACAGAGGGTGGGGTCCATGTGGATTTCAGCCATAGTGCATTGACAATAACATCGTTACTATCAGCACTCAGCTGTTCAGCTGGTCAATGCCAGCGCAGAAAATCAGCGGCACATGTTGTTTTATGACTGCCTCAGGCCAAACTGGCTGTTGGTGGATGAATGGAAATCCATAGTAACACTGTTGGAAGGGTTTTTAGTGTACTGTGATTTATGAGGGAAGAACATAAATATTCAACCCAATGATGAAAATTATTGATGAGATTATGATTTTCTTTAACTTAATATGCAGCTTTATTAGCAAAACAAGTAAAATAATAAGTTAACAGTGGTAAATACTGCCACAGTTACACACTGGTACATAAGTGAAAGAAATAGCCTACTCATCCTTGACTTAAATTAAAGTACCACAATTTTAAAATACAAGCAAAAGTCCCTTATTTAAAAATCTACTTATAATAATAATAATAATAATAATAATAATAATAATAATAATAATAATAATAATAATAATTTCTTGATAGTGATGCATCAGTGTGTTAGCAACACTTTATGTCATGCTGTGGGCGTGTCTGATCTGTTGTGTTCTGTTAGTTCTGTGTCTCAGTTCATGTCTATGTGTTTTCTCCTGGTCTGTGTACTTCTGTGGGTTTCCCATGTCTGCTCTAAGTTTTGTGTTATCTTTGCTTCAGTCTGTGTTCCTTGTTGGTGGTTATTTGTGATCCGTTTGCTTGTGTCTGTTTCCCCAGTATTTCTCTGCTCGCTTGTCCACTAAATACTTTGTGTTCCAGTTAATATATGGTCTTGTGTTTTGCATCTGTGAGTGTCTCTCTCTTTCCCCTGCTGTCTCTCTGCCTGCCTGCTTGTCTCTGTTTTCCATGCTGTCTCTCTGCCTGCCTCCTTAGCCCTGATCCCAGTCACCTGTGTTGCTCCTGCCCTGATCGTTAGTCCCTGTGTATAAATGTTTGGTGTTTCATTCCGTGTCCGGTCATTGTTGCGTGTTGACGCTCTGTCATGTGCTTTGTACTCTGTGCCTGCCTTGTCTCTGCCCTGTCTCGTCTCTGTCTCGTCCCTGCTCTGGATCTGCCCCTGTTTGGATTTTCTGTTTTATTTGGAATGTTTAATCTCTGGAAGATTCTCAGCCACTTGGTGAGTAAGTGTGCTTGCCTTTTGTTTTGCCTCAATAAACTGCTTGGACTGCACCTCCTCTGCCTTTTGTCCTGCATTTGGGTCCACCAACCTACCTCACCACCACAAACCCTGACACTTTATTATTGCTGGTTGAAGCGGAGCAAGTTTAATTACTTTATATACATTGATGTAGCAAAGACCAGAGAACCCTAAGATAAATCTGAGGGGTCGTGAGATCATTAATGAGGTAGGAAAGAAGAAAAATGTTTATTTTAATTTTTGTACTTCTATCTTCCTATATCTGTACTTATATCTCTTTGGTGCTGACAACTCACAGACATCTGAAATGTGAAAGGGGCCCCCAACATCGCTTTTCGTAAGGGGTCTGAACTAATAGGGTTGGAAAACGCTGGTTTGAAAGTGTGTTTTGTAAGCTCATGATATGTTTTTCTGTGTAAAATGCTGATCTGAAATAGTAACTGCAGCTTTCCAAATGGACAAGTTTGTGTCCAGTCTTTTAACTAATATTGGTGTATACATTTTGTTGTCAAATTTAGTAATGAAAATGGTATTGACCATTGTCTAGTTAGTCTTTTCCTTCTTTTGGGTATGACTGTAATTGTAGCTTTCTTCCACAAGGGGGAATTCCTTCTTCCTTTAGTGTCCAAGTACTTGCTGCTTGAAATCTTTGAGTAATCTTTTTTCTGAACTTTTTGTATGCGTTGATTTAGACTGTATATAAAAAGGTCCCACGACACAGATGGTGATACGTCACATGGTATTGTCATTCTCTCTAAAAAAACTAAGTTTCATTTTCAAGTTTCAGTTCTATTGTGAAGATCTTTTAACACTTGAATTTAACCTCCAGAGAGAGGATTTGGGGTTAATATTAATGTGTATTATCACTTGTATGAGTGAATGACCAGACTTTATTTAATACTCAAGTTTCACATTTTTCTGTAAGTACTTAAGAGGCATCTTTTAAGAATTTACAGTAAAAAAACAATTAAATGGAGAGAATTTGTTGGGATTTGGAATTAAAGGCACTCTACTGATTTTAAATGTCAAAGTCAATTTACTTGTCATGGGGAGAAGTGCCCAGCCTGAAAAACATTTGGATGCCGTGCCTGTGCGGGGACTTTGGCAGGTGTGCTAAATGATGCCAGAGTGATGTCACCAAGGTTATCTCGCCATGGGGTTGACACTAGAAATTTTTAACAGAGAAGTTCAATTAAAAAGTGAGGGTGTAAAGTTTTAAAGGTGTGTGTTTAACAGGCAGGAAGATTCTAAGGGAGAGCTAATGTTGAACTGCATTATGGGAAGTGTGGTGTAATCCAGAGTTTTTTGACTCGACCCATACCAAGAACTAATATCAACAATAAAAAAGGCCTCAGCTTCTGCTGCATCGATTTTGTCCAATCCTCCATTTCTTTAAAGCTCTGCTGCTGAGAGGGCCATACATAAGGTACATATTGTGTTTTGATTATTCAGAGTGGGTGGCTGAGTCTGTTACTTCTGACAACAGACATCTTCCTGTTTGATGCTGTCAACATAGGGCCTTCTATCCCACCCACTAAATCAACACAGTGCTGCTACAGTAAAACCTAAGAAACACTAAATAATTTATGGAATTTTTTTTTCATTATTTGACTTGAAACTTTTGTCTGTAATGTATTCAGATTTCTTGAACAAGCCCTTGAAACCTCACTGTATGTAGCAGTCCTGCTTGATCACCAGCAGAGATCGCCAAAAGTGCACCACACATGCTGGAGTTTTGAAGCCTTTTCAGAGCCTTCTGACATTTTGTGAGCTTTCACAATGTCCTCATTAAAGTTGTAGCTTTCACAAAACACCAGATGGCGCGCAATGAAGCTCCAGAGCAGTGAGACTTTCTCAAAAGTGTGTCAACTATTTTCAACCTCTCTGCACCCCATATGCTGTGATGTGCGTTTGTCATGTTTGCTTGCAAATGGAATTAAAATGTGGAAAAATAATACAAGCAAAACAATAATACATTCATCCCAATCACAGAAGATAACAAGTATAAAAAAGACCATATTTCTGTAGTATTTTCATGTTGGTCACAAACTGTTGTCAAAACATGGGATTAAGCTGCTACAGAGGAATGACTCTCTCACATGGAGCCTGCAGGGAACCCATGACCCATGTTACATCATGAGACACACTGCTTTAAGATTTTCCCCAGAAACCTAAAAGCGCTACATGAGCTCATGAAATCATAAACCCTAACAAATGATGTTTTTTCTACAGTGATTCCTATTTTTATCGGATCGTAGCCACTCTCAGGCTGTTTTCTTAGAGTAAAAGCAGAGGTAAAGACAGAAGGGGAGATAAAATTGAAGCGGGAAAATAATCTCCTTTTAAAGAGGCCACTTAAAAGTGGAAACTCTAACTCACGTCAGCAGCTCTTTGTTGTTGTTAAAGAGATGCAACAAGCAAGATAACATCTTCACAGCAATAGTAATAATATATTCATACAAGCTACATTTCACACATTTATTTATATTGGTGGGCTGTTAAGTTTAAAATACACAGGGACACACATTCTGCAGTAAGCTCCTTTCCCCATATACTGAATCTTTTTAGTTACTACTACCACTTTGCGGCTAAGAGTGGGCCCCTTGTTGCTTCCTGTCTCCCTTGTACGCACACACATTTTCACACACACATATTTGCTCTCTCTCTGTCACTATTACTTTCATACAGAGTTTTAAAACCACTTAGAATACAAATGACACGTAGACCCACATACACAGGCAACTAGCATCACGTATGTATATATATTTTCAAAAAACAAAGTAAGCAAGGAATGAGGAGGCTTAGCCAAGCAGAATTGAGACATTATCCTGGGCCATAGAAGCCGGGCACTCCCTTTCGCCTGTCCAGCCCACGCCGGCACATGTCCACTACAAGGGTCACTGTTCCAGATCATAACTCCAAGGAATCTAATCCACATATGTAACCTCCCCCCATAAATGCTCACGTCAATCATGAATGAAAGAACTGCATCTCTCCGTGGCCTCATTTCAGACTGACACTAACCTCCTAGTCCTGAGAACCAAAACTAAGAAATCTTACTGCACACATAATATAACTGAAACTGAAAATCACAAGCTACAGCAAGCAATATTGTAAGATGAATTACAGAGGCTAAAATGTCAGACCTAGCAAAAAAATCTGAAAGTTTTTCTTAAGAAATGCTGGACAATTTTAGATATTTTAGAGATGAATTCCTTGAGATTCGAAGTGAAAATTCCTCGAAATGCTCAAAACTCACAGGTGTACACTACTTGGGTGAAGGTGTTATAAGTGCCTTAATTTTAAGGAAACAAGCCAAAAATTTGGGAGCCTCTGGTCTGTAGTATGGACACTTTTCTGCCAATATAAAATGATAAACTTCAACCCCACTGGCCAGTGGGTGAATCATGAAAAGATTGTTAGAACCAAACATCATTAAAAGTCACTGAACTTTATTTTAAATTCTAGACTCTGAGTCTGGGATTTGAATATTTCACAGAGTAAACATCATATACAGTAGCTTCAATGAACAATTTACAGAATATAGATGATGCTGTCATACAGTGTGAAATAGCATGTTTTTCCCCCAACCTTAAAGGGATTTTCCAGTGCTTTGGCATTGCGCTTCAATAAAATCTGTCGACTCATGAAGCAGTGGCTTTATTTACACCGCTTGCCTCCTAAATGTCCATTTCTTTCAAACCCCATACCTCTAGTTTGTAATGCTTCATTTAAAAATGGTAAGCCAAATCTGAGTCTACCCCGATAACATCATCATGACATGAGCAGGATCGTTTTGTCAAACTCTGGAAATTACCCTCCAGAGTCACAGTTGTTTAGTAACAACTTTTTCTTACACTCCCTGTGGAAACTGAACTTGTCTCCTTGAACTGCGAAATAAAAGGGGAAAATGTGACGTCAAGGCTTCAAGAGACAAACACACACTGCTTCCCAGACAGGAACAAGTGAGGACTCCATCTAGAGAAAGCTGAACTCACCAGTGTTCAATTTGGAAACTCAGTCATCCCTGTGGCATCCTTCATATTACATACTGGCCGGGGCGGGAAAACATGCACGTTCCGTGTGCAGCTTACTGGTGTCACGTGACTTCTGGGCACTGCACCTCATATTTTCCAGTTTAGTGCTTAGTGAAAGCTACCAGTATGTCCAGTTTAAGTATTTTCTTTTCCTTTACTTAAAATCATATTTTGATCAATAAGAATCATAAGGTTTTATCATTTCATCTCTTTTTCTACCATTCGTTATACCTTTTTACCTTGGCTTCCCTTGACAGTTTCATGCAGTCAAACAAACCACACAGTTGCATTTCTTTTGAAAATTGTACCTAAACCCAGCTGTTTCCATTAATACCACGGGCCCCCAATACGGGTACTCCAAATATTGACTCCCTCCAAAAAACATACAAGCCTCCCCTTCCCTCCTCTACTGTTCCAGCTCCTCGCCCTTTATCCCTCATCTTAAGGTCTCTGCTCAACCCAGTCAGGCGTCACTGCTCACTATCAGAAATTTGGCAAACATATATCGTTGAGGAAACCTGGTGTCACACTGTAGTGTAGCTTTTAAAGTTGGATTCTACACTTTATTTAATTACTTTTGAACAGGGTATCAGCCACAGTGTAATCTTTCCAATATACATTTAATCATAAAAGCAGCAAAACTCTACTAAGGATAAGGCTGTCTGTTAAGTCTTGCGAGCAGATTTCCTATCTGATAGTTGCAGGTGTTAGCAGATAGGATGAAATATCTGATTTTCCCAGTAAAAAAACAGTTTAATCATATCTATGACACTTTCTGCTGAATATTCCAACAACTCAAGACAGTAACAGTAAGATTATTGCTTGCAGGCCAGGCAGCACAATCACACAAACACATTTTCCTCTCTTTTCAGCATTGGCTCGCTCACTCACTCCCCCCATTCATTTATCTCCACATCCAGCCTGTCACGCACTCGCAAATAAATTCCGTGCCCTCTCCTTCTCTTTCCTAAAAACACGCACATCTTGTCACGCTCATGCACAGCCAAATACTACAAGGTCTGGGCCAGATGCAAACCAGATGTTCCCCAGATGAAGATAAGGGGCGAAAACACATCAGCTGAAGCACACCACCTTTTCACCTCAGCTGCATGGAGCAGAAGAAGCAGATGCGGGACACGACTCTCCTGGAGTTTTGAATGGCAGATACAGTCTATTTTTCAGAGGGTCCCTGCACTTGCTGACATCATGTTGCAATGAAAATAAGCATGTATAATATTAGGGGAGAAAGGGTATCATTTGAAATCAGTATTTTATGAATTTGTTAAGACATTTCTGTGTCTCGCGGTGACTTTCTTTCTAGTTTTGACATTCAGCTATTCTCAAATTCACCTCTGTGGGACCAAAACAAGGCCCTCTCAGGGACGAAAACAAAGGATTGATTTACACCCGCCTGGCCCCACCCTTCGACCCCTCCCCCTCCTCCCCACGCCCACAAACGCGCAAAACAATTTCCCAAAGAGCATGATGTTTTCACCTCAAAGCACAGGCTGCTTTTAAAAGAACAAGCCATGCTTTACATATACAGATAAATGCACAAGGTCCACATACACAGACTCAGAACACTTAGCCACCACGGCTCAAAGAAAATAAATCTGAGACTCCAATCTGTATCCCCCCCAGGCTAGCCCTCGAGGACGCCCCAAAACAAACACTGTCTCCTTGGGCACATTTCATCTTAAACCTGTTCACCCTGACATGCAAGCTCCCCTGGTGAACCCCTGACAATATCCAGCTGCCAGCGAGCAACCTTGCTATCTCTGCACCCCAAATTTCTGAAAAAGAAAGCACACATACACACACTCTTTCATACTAAAACACATGAAATCAGAATACGGCTCACTCCTTCTCCCTCCCCCACAACCCCACCTGTGGCCCCCACAGCTGGCCGAATACTCCCATGGAAACTCCTCCCACTTATGTATGAAGTACTTGTACTGTGCGTGTATGTGTGTGTGTGTGACTTTTTGGTTCACTGCCTTTTTAATTCCTCTGTGTGTCTCAATACTCACAAAGTACAAAGCTCCAAATTTAGCTTACACCCCCACTGATCACTTGCATTTGGAGATAAAAAATGGTAGTGTGTGTCCCCAGCCAGGACTACAAGTTACTCTCTGTTGAGATTTTATATCCCAGTAAGAATTTGGTGATTTGCAGGTCAAAAAATAACTGGTTAAGACAACCATTTTATGATTAGTAAATAGCGTATCTGTATTTCAGTGAGTAGGTTCTGCTACACAAATGTGCTTGAGACAATAGTTTTGTGTCACATGTTCCTCTGAACAATAAGACTCTTCAGCCATGCGAACCATGAGGTTGTTTGAAAAAAATGCACCAAGCTAACGTACTCACAATGACAGTGCTAACATGCTAATGTTTAGCAGGTATAATTTTTACTAGGTTTATCATTGTAGTTTAGTGTGTTAGCATGCTAACATGTTCTAATTATAACGAAGTACATCTGAGAATGTCCTGATGGTGCCCCTGGATGAAAATTAAAAGTTATTACAGTTCATCCTCTGGGGGACATGAATGTGTGTACCACATTTCGTGCCAATCGATCCAATAGATCAAGAGACATTTAGCTCACAACCACATGGGTCAACCTCATGATGGCACTAAAGGAAAGATCAGGTGATCATTAACATTATTAGGGTTCACCCTCTGGGGACTATGAATGTCTGCCCAGAATTTCCTGACAATCCATCCAATAGTTGTGTATATTTCAGGCTATATAATATAGATATCTGCTGTATGAATGTTTGCATGTATACATGTGGATATGTGTGTGTCTGTGTGTATGGATGAGGCTTGGACGTGTTAGTTCATGTTGGCAGCATGTAAAGGTAAATCTGCAAATGTGATGCCATCTATCTCTTAAATCCCGATTTAGCAGACAGCTAAAAGCTTACATAAAAGATGTAAACACACTGTTTCCTTTCTTTCTCTTTGACTTTGCTTTAATTTTGGTGCAATCTTGTTGTACTTTCTCTGCCATTTTGCCACACCATGTCTCTACTTGAAGCCTCTCTATTTCTCCTTGTTTGTAATTTGTCGTAGGACTTTAAATTATCATTGACGTAAACAATCTACTGTCTGTGGTAAGCGTCTTCTCAGTATTCGCTTCCGCAACTTAAGGGCAGAAGGATGTGGAAACCCCCATACAGCACCTGTGAACCAGCAACTTCCTCTCCTCTGGTTTTTGCCCTGTTCTCTCCATCAAAACTTCCCCTTCATCAGACAGACTTCCTGGTGATGTATGTAAATGATGTACCATGTGGTACATCCTCTTGATATTTCACTGAAGAACACTGTCAGCACCAAACTCTTAGTTTCAAGGTTTTGGAGTAGCCATACCCTGACTGACAGCTTTCTGAAACCTCTCTCTCATCCACAGTGAAAACAAAGTAATTTTAATATCAAAACAACAACAAACAACTTACAGTGATGCAGTAAGTAGTATTACTAATGGTGGTTATGGTTGTCTTGTCAAAGATGACACTTTCATCTGCTGTTGTACTCCATAACATTAATTAAAGCCACATTTCACTCATAGTAAAACTTTATTTTGTTTCATGCTTTTGTCTCTTTATTGATCAAAAGAAGGAAAAATATATTGTGTACATGACAAGTGTCATTTGCAAGACTGTTGAATAATTTACTTTTAAACAAATAATGACCTTTAAGGAATAGTTTCACATTTTAGGAAATACATAAAGCCTCGAATATATTCGGGAGCGGACACAGACATGGAGAGATGGGGACCCCACGGACACAGACCACTTCTGTTCTGCAGTCAGCTTGCCTACACGTTCCATGTGTGTTAGTATGAGTTGTTGCCCTGGTAGCCACCACAGGCACCTTTTTCTGAGAGGCATCCTGTGATAAAGCTTTGTCAAGCTGTATTATTCTCTCTCTCACCTAATGAGTGTCCTTCAAAAAGCATTACGTTACAGATTTCCAACTGCTTACCATACAAAAACACTGCCTGCAGTTGTAGGATATAGTGTGTGGTCAGCTTCCTAATGGCTTGTCTGTTGTGTCTTTTGTTTGTTTTACACCCCAGTGAATCAGTAACATTTGAATGAAAAGAGGTGAATTGATTTTTTTTTTGCAAGCAAAAGACCCATCGTGACAGTTCCCCAGCACATCGTCTTCTGACCCGAGTCACATTGTACTATGTGACTGTTGTTTCACAAGCATGCTAATGTAAGCAAAGGGCACTGACCGTGGAGGGAAGACAATGGGCTTAATGACTGCATAGCCAGCTACACTAAAGGATTAAAGATGGGGAGGGGGACACACCAAAACATACACAACACTGTAAACAACAAGAAGGGGATTAAGAATTTAATGTTGAACAATAAGCTGACTGTAAATACAGGTTAGGGAGCTGACTAAACACTTAGGGATCATGCTGCTGAGGCCTCATTGTCTGCTGGTAAACCCTCAAATATGACAGTGTATAAAGGCCACTTGACACGCAGATTAGCAGGGCATTTGGGAACTGGGCCACAACCCTAATTGACTATTATGCATCCCGATGGGAGAGACCAAAAATTTGCTCAGCATGCAAAAAACAATAAGAGTTGTCATTGGAGGAGCAGATCATGCAGCAAATATTATCAAATCTTTTTTTTTTAATTTAGGGACTGTATGAAAACTATTAGGTGGGCTAGAAAAAGGAAAGGTTACTTCTCTTAGTTGAACATCTAAATAGTTATTTTCAGAAAAATGACGGTAGTGCGTGCTATATGCAGAGAACAACAATCATGTCTCCACTTCATAATTACAGAAACAATAGCTAATAAAACCACAATATCTGTTTTGCGAAACAGTAGATGAGGATCTTTCTAGTTATTAGGGAGTGAACATTGTCTCTCAAAACAGTGCACAGTTTTTACTAGCCAATAGTTGACTTCACTTTTAGGTTAAAACCTTTTGGCTCCTATGTTTTTGGAAATTGCTAATTTGACCCATAATGTGCAATTTGCACAATGTAAAACATATTATTCCATTATTGAGATGAGATTGACAAATAATATTGTCCTGCTGAAATAGTATATTTTTGTCCTGCTGACTAAAAAGTAAAATACAGCCACCTCCTAACCAAAATAATTTTCATGCAGTCCCCTACCATTCAGAAACTAAGTAAATTAAGTCCAAGATCGGATTTTATGGATTCTTGTGAAACTCATAAATACACTTCGGTGCGTTAGGGGAACTTGTTTTGTTTGCTTTGAGCCTTCTACCGAGCTGCCTTGAAATTTTGCTACCCCCCACCCCACGTGACAATAGCTTTTTCTAACCAAAAAACAATCAATATTGCTTAATCTTCCAATTGCATTTTATATATCATTGATTTTCCAATAACAAATCCTTGGAAAATGCCCATCACAACTCAAGGGAGTCCAAACTGTCATACTTAAATGCTGTAGGCTATTTTGTACAATTAAGAGTCCAAACCCCAAATATATTTTGTTTATTATAAAAAAGGGAGAAACCAAAAACTATTGCTGATTAATTTTCTGTCAATCGATTAATTGTTTCAGCTCTATTAGAGCTCCATTACAGCTCTATTTGGTTAAACATCAGACAGGATTTTATTGGTGGATAATCACTTTCAGAAGCCCAAGTTACATTAAACAAGAACCAGCAAATATTTCAAACGTGTGCTGATACATGTGTTTCATTACATGGCTATAGTATCGGAATAAGAAAACAATCCCATCTGTCCGTGGTTTAGGATTAAATCAGATTAGACTTTTGAACCAGTTAAAACATATTTCATTTTCCTTCTAGCTTCATTTAAATTCTGAGTTATCATTAGAAGACACATGTCAATTAAGAGGTCAAAAAGTTATGAACTGTGAGAGAAATAGTAGCAGTTACTCTTCACTTCTATTAGCAATCAAATGTACAAGATCATGGCATTCAGGTGCGTTTCAGTGCCTTTTCCCACTTCATAGCTGTACGTATAATGTATACTGTAAGTCCAAATGGGGATGTGGTAAATCTGCAGGAGAAGAAGTCAAAATGGAGTTGACCCAGTTGGGAGTCACGTTGCAGTTCAACGTGACTTCGAGGGTGTGGGCTCGTGGCCAAAACAAAACGTGATGCAAGCACAACACGAGAATGTGTGTCACATTTAAGGGAGAAGAGGAAATGGCCGCCATTGCCAAGATATTTGACCTACTTCTGCTCGCGCTGAAGGAGAAGCAGAGCAAAAAAGGAGCAACAGAGAGCGGCAGCAACAGGTTTGGTGCAGGAGCGCACGCACAGACGGAATCAGGGGATTTTAGCATCACGATAACAGGGTAAGAAACTAATTTACAGTCATGATTAACACTTGCATTAATACACAATAAAACAGCATAAAATAAAATTATATAACTTTTTTCCTTTCATGCATTTTTTATATTTTTCTGCCCAGCTGTGCAGATGTAGCCCGTGTAGCGTTTAATTGTCGTAAGAATTATAAAGATAGCGGCGTTGACCTCCTGGCTGCGCTCCAACAATGACTGTTTTGATGGGAACCACGTGACTCCTATAGTAGGACGTCTCCTCCCAGTCTCCTGAGTCCTTTACAAACAAGTCGCAGATAAGGGGACAGGGACGGCCCTCTTGTGGGTAGTGTCTCTAAAACAGTACAGCGTGACACTGTTTTTGTCTTCGGTGCTGTCAGGAACACCGTTCACTCCTCTGACATTACGGGTGAAAAGTGCGTATACTTTGTGGACGAGACGCTGGAGACGTGAAACTTTTGAAAACTTTTGAGATATTGACGCTTATGGTAAGATTTATTTTTTCTGACGTTATATTTCTTAATTGTTTCATATATTGTTATTAAGTCGCTTGTTTGGGTGTATTTTGCATTTGGTCCGGATAGCCTACGTGTAACTTCGAGTTAATTCTGTCATGAAATATTTTCACAGCGATGTCAACCGTTAATACTATTTAAAATAGTAAATCATCTGTTGAAAATGTTACAATTTTGAAAATGTTATTCATAATATTCAGACGAGTAGCCTGCTAAATGGTCGTCGTGTGTGTACCGTTAATAGGCTATGAGTTTGTAAGTACCTTGACAAGAGGGCTGCTTGTGTGTCGCATCTCATTGACCCACATCCGCACTGAATCTGACTGCGTCACCAAGTTTTTCCTCAACACTTTAGTGTTTTTGCAGCGCCTATAAGTAACCTTTCTGGTGTTGATTTATTCAAGATGCACGACGATTTGCTATGGCTGAAGAGATAGGTGTTGCATTTAGAACTTTGGTCATTTTTTGGTGAGTTGGGGGCAAGATATGTTGGGTTCTCTCGGTGTTTTTCTGCAAGTGGCCACACCGAGAAAGTGGAAACCCGATCTGCATACCGCGCCCACTTCATTTTCGACACAAACAACTTTCACTCGGAGAGTGTAGCCCTGTTGCTGCAACAAAGCAATCAGCCTATTGTTTTTTGTTGACGGTTCATGATATGTATCCAGCTCTGAAGGACACATAAAAGCGAAGAAACTGAATTTGTGCGGGTTTAATTTATAATTTAATAGTGATTTGGTCGAAGTGCGCACTTAATAAAATGTATAAATTGGTCGGTTGATGTGGTTTAGCAGGTGTGTATTAGCAGTTTATATGAGGAGAGTAAAATTATAGGCAATTTGACTAGTGAAAGTGCTCCAACTAGCTATTTATTCTGTATGTGTCAAAAAGTTGCGCAACGATCTGCCCCCGAAGACAGAGGGGGCAGACGGGGGTCCCTTCAGCCCCGTCTAGCTGTTTTTCGAAGCCGGCCTCTTGTTTATGTTTTCAGGCTGATTTTGGGCTTACATGATCACATGTTGGTATTTCAAGAAGTCACTGCACATTTGTCCTGTGGCAAATTTAAAATTTGTAAGTAACCTATAGTAAACATCACTTATACAAGTGAACACTGTGCCAACATATCTTATTTTTGGAATATTTAAAATTCCTGGGAAGAAGTGTTTCTGTGCAATGTTGCTTGCTAGAGGTTGGGGCAGGGCCGGCTCACCCACACCCCCAAGTTACTTTATGATATGATTACATGTAAATGTATTTAGGTATATTCACGATGCAAGCGTACTTAGCTGAAATATTAAAGGTAAAATAACAATTTATTGACAGATATATGCAAGAAAATAAAAATAAAAATGCAGTAGCCACCTTAAGAGCCTTATTAATTTAGTTTATATTGACTGTTAGTGATGCATATTACCACACACATTGTAATTAATCCTGTTACAGAAATGTAGACCAGTTTGCAGCCTTTAAGCTCAGGGAAATACAATGTGTCAGACCCTAGATATCAGTAGCAGAACCATATATCTCTCAACTCTATAGGAGTTACAGTTAAATATCATCTTTTACTGCCTGCACCCAGCTGATACAGCACTGAGCAGGCAGTTTAGTGGGAGATTACAGTCAGCAGGGGAATGTGGTTATTATCCACCTACATGGAAAACGATATCTGACTATACAGTGGTAGCGCAGGTTGTGATATGATAATAATTCAACAAACCTGCTTTAGACAGCAGCTGGGATGTTGGAAACAGTCCTCACAATTAGCCCAAACAATTTTTTTCTCTGTGTGACCTGCTGACCTCCACTGTCGACCTTCGACCGGCAGACACCAGAGCAGGTGGAGAGTCAGGTTCCCTTTGGCACGGCAGTGAAATCAATTACGTTGGAGATTTATTTAGTGTTGGTTCAGTTACCTGTCGCTGCAGTAATTACTGAGCGGGTTATGGGCACACGTGTATTTGATCAAATAAAAATCAAAGGCGCTCAAGAGGGCAAATACTGCTGCTTTGTGGGTAGTGCAATCGATGGCCGTTAAAACCCACATCACACTTCATTGAAACTCTGCACAACCAACATTCAACCTCTGCCCTTCCTCTAACACTTTCTGTGTTTGCTCTCTGACAGGGAAATAGCGATGGTCTCTCCATCAACATCAACAACAGAAGAACCAGATATGGCATCTGACTCAGAGCTCTTACGCCTGGGAGGCATTGAGGCATTGAAACTGAAGGTGGGGCCGGTGCGGAGGAACCTCTTTGGGCCCGTGGACCACCAGCAGCTGCAGCAGGACTTCAAGCGGCTGCTCTGCATGAACGTGGAGGTGGCCAACAAGCGCTGGAACTTCGATTTCCAGAGAGAAACGCCGGGAGAGGGCTCCAACATCCAGTGGGAGGAGCTGAGGTGCCAGGATGTGCCGGCGTTTTACCACAGCTGCACAGTTAGGCCAGTGGCGCTGCCAGTGGCCAAAAGGCGGACATCGTCTTCGTCAGGCGAGGGTTCCCCAGAGTCCTGCAGCTCGTCTGGGGATGAGTACCTGGAGGTGACTGCCCGGGGGTGCTACCGGCTCAAACGGCAAGGAAAACGCAGACAGTCTGCCATCACAGGTCAGTCCACCAAATATCTTGAATAAAGCTGTAGTTTAACAAATACGCTTAATCATATTCTTGCCAAGAATTGTTTTCAAAATTTTGTACAGATTAAACAAACAGGATAAAACGTGTAATCAGTGAACTTTAGAGGTGCTGGTAGGCAAATGTTGTTACCTTTGGACAGAACCAGGTTACAGGTTTCCAGTCTTTGTGCTAAGCTAAGCTAACCAGCTGCGGGTGGTAGCTTCATATTTATCATACAGACATGAGAGTGGTATCTTCTCATACTTCATACTCTTCTCTTCTCATTGAACTCTCAGCAAAAAGGCGAATAAGCACAATTCCCAAAATGTCAAACTTTTCCTTTCACACTGCAAGTTTTCAACTTGTCCGGACGTGTTTTTGCTGACTTTATATTATCTTCTTTCACTCCAGATTTCTTCAAGGTGAAGAAGAGGAAGCTTCTGCATTACAAAGCGTCTTCTCGGCAGTAGAAAAGCACAGCTACTTCCCGTGAACAATCACCTAGTGGTCGATATCCCTCTACACGTCACCTCACATAGATATGTGTCATATCATATGTATAAATGTAGCAATTTGTAACAGACTGTCAAGCTCACACAGCAGGGCTTAAAAACTTTTTTGACACCATACCTTTAACTTTCAGCACAAGGAAGCTACCATTTTAAGTAATAAGAAACAAGTTAATCAAGCACAGACTTTAGAAACGGTTTTTGTTGATAATTAGAAATTTTCTATATACTGTTTTCCTCAGCTTTTCCTCAGAGTATACTGTGAAATTATTTTGAATGCACTCTTGATAACAGGCTCTAGTTTTAAGAGGTTAGTTTTCTTCTGAATGGGCCTTGGATAGTATTTGACCTCAGTGCTCGACCTTTTTTCTCCCTCTTGCTAAAAGTCATAAGAGGTTTTGATTAGACGAGTTACTATTCCTGGCCTCGCACCACACTTAGCCTATAGTCTCACCCCTCGGCTCCCAAAGCTCGGGCCTATCCAGGGGTCAAAACCTCACCCAGGGCTCAAAATCTGGCAGCACGACTATGATTAGTTTCAGGTTAAAGGTCAACGGTGGAGGTTTAGCATTGAGGTAATTCGGCTGTAGCTAAACAAATTCCTATGTGATTATTTATTTATTATTGACAATGCTAGATCATCGACAAAATGAAAGAAAAAAATACTATTTTGTAAAACAAAGTAGTATAAGGTGTTTGTGGAAACCTTTGCCACTATACCCAAATCATGTGGAAGACTATAGGTCATTGTCGCTCATATACACTCCACCGTTGCCACTTTGGCCATATACATTCTACACCACCAAAACACAGCAAGAAATATACAATTTTCAAACTATATTTCTTTATTGCTTTGTATTATTAGCATAACAGGGTTGTAAAGACCGAATTTATTTTGGCAACAGACCAGGACTTACCTTATTTAGTTTTTATCAGCTGTATGCTTGTAAAAATGTAGCATTTTACACTCTTCTTCATGTCATGTCTACCTTGTAAGTTTTAAGTACGCGTCTTTTCTCCATGAAGGGAATGTAGTATTTTATCACTGTGTTGTAGCTCAGAGGAATCCAGTTTTTTAATATGAAGCGTCGAGCTGCTTCACATTTTCGGCAGCCTTGCAGTCCTATAAGTGTTTGCATTGTGTATATATGCATATAAGTGCCTGTGTATAAATGCGTTGGTTTGATGTTTATCTTGAAGTTTTCCGCAAGTTGTAAAAGTCGTGGCAGCTGAGGCAGTTGAACCAAAGAGGAACTGCTGTGCCATTAAATTGGTAACACATCATTTATACAGGTCGCTCACTGTTTGAGTGATCAGTCATAGGCCAGATCTCAAACAATGTCAGCATCCTCAAATATATAAAGTGTAAACACACCACAACTAAAAGTTTTGGTGACTCAAATAGGACGTGCTTGCTTCTTTTTTTCCCTACCTACAGTCATTCTAATTTGTATATGGATAAAAAGCCATAACCTGGATAAATCCACTCTTACTACCTCATCAGTAAAATAAACAAGTTAAATACAAGTAAAATACAGGCGATAGAGACAGAGAGGGGGGTGGGGGGTGTATTATTTTATTGTGGTAAAATATATTTAGGTTCAGCACTGCCGTGTAGAGTTTCACATCAGGTAAAAGAGTCAGTGTGTCAGAGTGGGGCCCAGCTCCACACAGAGGAAACTCCGGTCCCTCAGGCGGTTGTCTTTCCCTCTGCCTCGCTTTTTTTTTAACAGCTTTCCCAGAAGTAGAGCAGAGGGATAGTGGTAGTGGTGGTGGGGAGTTAGGAAAAGGAACAGACTTTTATTAGGGAATCTTCAGGAGAAAATGTCATAGACCACTTCAGGATCAAACGATTTCTCCGGCGAGACAAGTGAACTGCGATTCAGACGTGCTTTTGTCTGCCCCTCAGAAGTCTCTCAGTCTCTTTCATGGACCAACCGCCTCAGTCTGCGAAAAATCGCCATGAAATTCACGTTGATGCAACATTGGTTTCTTGAACGGCTTAACAAGGCGATATTTCACAGATCTAAAAATAGCAAAGGCTATTTAAGTGTTTTCAATGTGTCAGGATTACTTGTGTTGTGTGTCTACTTATCTATGTGTGTGTGTGAGACAGTGTTTGTGTGCACCTATCTTCTAAGCGCGTTTAAGTGGAAACTTTCAAAGTCTATATTAAGTTATTTTGAGTTTGTATCATTTGTTATGTAGGGAAATAAATAGACATACCCTACTTTTTTACAATTACTAACTAATTGTGTCATTTCCGAAACTATATCTTTGCACTACTTTAAAACATTGTTGACAAGAGAACTATTTTTTTATGGTAATCTTAAAAAAGACCAATACAAATATTCACTGAGAAAATGAGGCACTAATTAGAAAATTCTTGACATTTAGAATTAATCAAATATTTTTTCCCCTCCAGTCAGACTTCATCACACTGTTAGACACAGTTTCTAACAATGATGCATTCAATCCAAAGGATTTAATTTTACCTTTGTTAGTCTTAAATCTGTCAGGAGAAAATAAAATAAAAGGAAAATTAAAATGATAAATGTCCAGACTGATCTGTTAGTGTCTCGCTGTTCCCAAGCAAATTTAGCTTTCCTAACTCAGTTGTCTTTTTAAAACTTTGTATATGCATGAATGTATAAGAATCTTTGTTCACCATTTTTAATAATTGTATTGTAATTTAATACTGGTTTATGGATCCTTGCAACATGTAAGAAGTGTATATGTATGGGATCAGTCATAGCCTTTTTAATGTGTATAGAAAATATATTGTTGGGTTGTTGGTGCACTGTTGCCTTTCATATTGTTGATTTCATATAGACTGATCAAAAAAATAAAATGAATGAGACTGATATAAACCACAAAATACTGGTCTGAAGTTTTTGTTTCCACTCCGTTTTTAAGTGTTATGAACATAGATTAGGAAGAGAGAAAGGTTAAGGTTTCTTCGTGCCTTAATAGCGGCCCCTGGTGGTTTCTAACTAAAATTGCAGAGTCCATCATCAAAATAGACTTAATTTACTACATTTGGCAATAATGTAGTTTATTGCAACTTAGAAGCTATAATAACAAAGTTCAGAAAGGATGCAGCAGTTAAATAGTTTAAATAAATGCCCACCTATACCATTATTATCTTATCTGAATTAGTTTGTGTGTGCTTTTGAAGATAACACAATTTGCAAAATGTCATTTGCATTTATTTAAAATTAAAATTGGAATTGACATTAGTTTAAACTTGAGAAGTACATACAAATAGAAAGAAAAAACCCATCACAGATAGTGTTACACATTCCCCATATATTTTAATTTACATTACATTTGGTACAAGTCTTGTTTTTAAGCTCCACTGCTCGAAGTTTAGCATAAGGAACTTCTCAAAAGCACTTAACATGGTGATTTATGAATCCACATGCAACACAGCAAACCTGTTGTATCTACTGGCCACAGTGGCTGGAAAATAAAAAAATTGAGTCGATTTTTACTTATTTTAACCAAAACTATCTTCCCCAAAATGTTGGCCAGGTACTGACCAAAGTGTGTAAGAAACTTGCTGTAACATATGGTTGGTGTTTTATCCCACAATGATCAAGAGTAATTATAGTGTAAAAAAGACTAGTATTTTACCTTCAGTGGCCAAACATAATAAGTTATTAATACATAATAACAGACAATGTTCAGACAACCAGGCAAAATGTTTCGTATCTATATTGTCAGTGTCAGTTTACACATCAATGTGTTTTAGGCATGCTACACTGTAAACTAAACATGTGAGAAGACAATGCAGTGACTGAAGACACTAAGCTTGTGGCGTAAATATTCCAGTAAACAGGAAGTGTGAAAAAAAAGATCAGCATACATTAAATCAGCGACTGAAACACATACAGAATCGAGAGGACCAGACCCAAATGAACAGGCGTTACTGTATACTTCGTAACCCTGTTTAAATAAAACTGTACACAAGAGAAACAAGTGGCTGCGACGTCAGTTTCCCAAAACCAAGCTGAGATATATGTTGTTCACTTAAATCTTCAAGTCTTTGCCTAATTACTGTAAGAATACTATAGTGCAATATTCAGTATCTCAACCAAAAATGACAAAAATATCATAAATATACATATCTACAAAAGCTGACAATAATTTTCTACATTACTATTACTATTCACATTCTTTAGGCTATACTAAAAATGGAATTGTCTCAGAGGGCCTGCTCTTTAATTTAAGAACTCCTGATTTAAGAGACCATCATTCATTCTACTACAAGAGCATTTACACTTTACCATCCATTTATCCTAATTTATACAGTAGTTCATTCTGTGATGGGCCTGCAAGGCCTGGATTCACAGACTGGTTGTGCCTGACAGCCAGGTCTCTTTTAAAGCCCTTTTCCAATTCAATTCTTCAGGTCAACCTCAAAATCCTTGTATTCACACAAAAAGAAGTGTATGTTTACAATTCAGGTTTTTAGTGAGTGGTTAAGATTTCAGTGCTGTCCTCAAAGCGGACACACACTAGTCATTGTGGGAGTTTAACTGGTGGCTCTCGGACTCCAGGTCACCTTCCATCCACCACATCTTTCCTCTTCCCACAACTCACCTAAAAGAAGCTATTTCTGAGCAGCCCTGCTGCGTTGTCACTGATGTCACACTGTGTCGACGCTTTCACAGCTGGCGGTGCAGCGCTCGTCTGTCTCTCCACATGCCTTGCACTTCTTTGAGAAGCAAAGGCGTGATGAACACAATGCTGCCCGCCGTCTGTAACATTAAAACACAAGAATCAAAGTAGCACAACGGTTTTTGATTTTTGCTTTGTTCATTTCAAGGTTCAGTGTGTAAGTTTTAGTGGCATCTAGTGCTGAGGGTTGTGAATTGCAACCAGCGGCTCAGACGGTCACATTTCCCAAGTTGTGAGTCGTTCTTCTGACTTCAGTGCGTGTTCATGTGCTCTTAAGTCAGAATGTGGAATCAACATGGACAAACTACAAAGTTGTGTAGGATGAGCATTATCATAGCATATAAACAACACACAGACATCTAGTTCACTCTACATGGACAGAAAACTTACTGTTATAACAATGTTACAAATTACATGTTTGCAAAAATATGTATATGCAATACGCCAGTTTGCACGAAAGTTCTGTATACTTCTTTATGTCCCAAGTACACTTTATTTCTCTTTTTGCAATAAAGATTTAAGGAGGAAAAAAAAGATTCTGATTATTCCAACACCCCACGAATGCACCACCAGTCACCGCTCATCCCTCCCTTTCCAAGCGCACAGGAAAAGCTACAATGGCCGCCAAGCTCTGTTGGCTCTTGTGCGGTCCTCCATTTGTATAATTTGAAACGCGCTCGGTAGAGCCATTTTTCCGTGTGGGCTACTGTAGAAACGTGGCGACTTCCATGTAAGAGGACCTGCGGTGTATGTAGATAGAAATGGCTCATTCAAGGTAATAAAAACATAATGGTTACATATATTATATTGCATTTCTGTCAACAGATCGTCCTAGATATTACACCCTTAACCTTGTTTTGTTGGAAATCCAAAATGTGCTTTAAAACCATGCTAAACATCCTACATACATGAATACCCTTTGTCAGAATTTAAAAATAATGTGTTATATCCAGGTAGACATTTTGACTTGACATATGAGAGTGTGACGGCGAGCCAGCTTGACCACTACTTCTACTACAAGTACTACATCATATACACCTGTGCTTTTCCCACTGTGACATGTCAAAAAGTCTGTTGTGAATCCAGGATGTCATCTTACCATGACGATGAAGAAGTAGAACACACTCATCCAGCCCAGCTTGCTCTGAATCAGGGACACCAGGTACTAGAGGATGATGGAGATATAAACGAACAAAGTCAAACGTCAGTCGGTGGGTGTGACTGCCTGCATCACCACAGGCGTGTTTTACGACGGTGTCAGAGCAAAGGAAACACCATTGCTGCTGGAAAATAATGGATTGGCTTGTCATGGACAAAATGATTTTAGCTAGCACAATCAGATTTACATTGACGCAAAGATACAGAATATTTGTTATAAGTTCTTTCCCTCTACTTTGTAGTGCTGCCGTACTCTCATAGGTCATGTTAATTCAGAGAATACAACCATTTGATAATGCCAGTTGCACCTAAAAACTTTAGTCGATGACTGTCTACTTATATTTGCTTCTCATAACCGAATGAGAAGCAAATATAAGTAGATTTAAAACTCTTAGCTTTCAGGTTTACAATTAACTACGATGTTTGGTGTACTGGAAAATCTGCAAGAGCAAGCTAGCGATTCCAGTACATAAAAATACAAACATTGTGTCAAATGTATTACTTTCAGCATACTGCCACTATTCTGAACAAGGTATGACAAGTCAAAACAAACGTATATGTCCTTTAGTCTTTAATTTAAGCTTGTGTTTTCCCGCTGTTGAGTTTTTACTGCATTCTCCATAGTATAGTGAAATGTCCTGTATTTCTGCTCACCTGTCCCCCAGCAGCTCCTATACTTCCAGTTCCATCCACTATGCCAGTGACAGTAGCCAGAGCCTCCTGGCTACCCCTCAGAGCGTCCTGCCTGCCCAGGTCAGCAGAAATGGCGGAGCTGATCATATTAGATGGACCGCCAATGAAGAAGCCGGTGGTAGCCAACAGCACAGCGTTTATCACCTGGTCGTTAGGTGAGCCTGAGAAAGGTGGTAACACCATCAACCGCATATAATAAGGGTTTAGTCGATTTCTTTACTCCAAGTCAGAACGCAAAACAGCTCATAGATATTTGTGATCTCAAAGAGTGACTTTAAGCAGTGGTGAGTTTTATGTGTCAAAGTGCAGAGATGAACATTGAATGATTTTTGAAGGTCACTGTTGGATCTACACAATGATGTTTGGTATGCACTCAAATAAGGCTGCAACTAATGATTATTTCCATAGTCTTCTTGATTAATCAATGACTCATTTAGTCTATAAAGTCTGGGAAATTGTAGAAAAATGGCCACCCCCAATATCCAACAGCCCAAGCTGATGTTTCATAGAGTTTTATTATCCCGAGGGGTGAAAAAAAAGGCAGCAAATCTTTACCTTTGAGAAATGGAACTAGCTTGAAACTTAATTATCAGCTTTGTCTTTTGATTGATTGTCTGTTCATTAAACAACTATGTCAACTCTATACTCACGGCTGTATCCAAACAGGGCTCCCATCGCCAGCGCCAGACTTAAGCCCAACACCGGGGCTCTCTTTCCCATGAAGTCAGAAATCAAACCCTGAACTGTCCCTCCTAAAACAAAGAAACAACATGACAGAGAAAAAGACAGTTTACGTCCAAACTCTAAGGATGTTTATTTATAAAAGAGACAGAACAGAAGAGGTGTCTTACTTACGCTAAAATGCAGTCAAGCTATACAATTCTGAATAACACTAGCAAACACTACAATATACGAGCCTCTGTAGCTGCTGGACCAATAGGTCAGCTTCCTGGATCAGAGAAAATTACTTAAATAATGAACGCAAAATGCGCATATTACTTATTAACTAGTTTATATTAATGTATATTTCTTTTTTAATCCAATATATGAACCTTGGCACACACATACTCTGGTCTCTTATCCAAAGAAATATAATGTGTTTATTTTGTCTTATTGTTTTTCCTTTACCTGTCCCTTTAAAAACAGAGACCATTTTTTACAATGATTTAAAAAAAGGATAGAAGAAAATGCAGAAATTTGCCTGCCACTCACCAATGATTCCTCCCACATCATACCACACAGACAGCCGGTCGGCCTCGGCCTCCTTCCAGCCGTAGTTGTTGCTCAGGTAGAAAGGAAGCCAGAAGAAGAAGGAGTAGTTTACCAGCTTCAGACACGCATAAGCCAGAGAATACTGCAGTACAGACAGGGACAGAGTCAACATGGTGTGAAAACTGTGTAATATATTTGTATTATTTAATCTCTGACTTGTTGCAGCTGTGGACTCACAGGCAGCACTCCGGGCAGACAGAAAGCCTGGCAGAAGCCAACAGCTGGAGGAGACTCGGCCAGAGGTTCGTCCGGCGATGGAACTGACTGGTATGGTCTGTCATACACCTCCTCCTCATCCTCCTCGTCACTCATCAACGGTCTGTGGCTGTCCGTGTCCGTCTCCACGGGGCTGAGTCCAGTCTCTGACTCCAAGCTCAAACCTGACGCACACACACAAAACACACGTTCAAGCTGTGGAGTTTGCCTAAATTCAGATAGAGTTGGGTATGCCTGTTGAAAAAACATCAATAAGACCCATGAAAGTGCACAATCATAAATTAAGATTTCGTCTCACAAAGTTATTTGGAATACTGGCATTTGGGTAGCATTTCAGGTAACGTTGGGTTGCGCCTGAATATATTTCAAGTACACAAAAAGCACATGTTTTTCTAACGTGTTCCTTGCCTTCCTTACCGACTTCTTTTGGGGAAGTAAGCAGGCCGAAGAACACCACCACCCCTCCAGCAAACTGCACCACTGAGGTCACCAGGAAGGCATACTGCACACAGCAACATATGGTACATCATGTTAGCATTTAGTTGCTGAGAAGATTATGGTAAAAGGTAACACAGTAAAGTCTGAGTGTGTGTGTGTGTGTGTGCGCGTGTCTCACCTCATATCCGTACTTGAGGACACTAGATGCCAGGAAAGCCCCCAGGATGTTACCTACAGAGGCACAAGCACTCCACAGGCCAAACACAAAGCCACGGCTGGAAAACAACATCATGAAGCTGAATTATAAAAGGTGCAAATTACAGTTTATTTTTTAAATGCCTTCTGGTCCGTTTTCATGTTATGTGTCTCTTAAAAACACTTATGCTTTACTATTACTTTCCTAATGTAACAAAACTAACTACATTTTTTTCTACGCAACTTCACAGTCGGCACAGTGATTTGCTATTTTTATATTCAGCAAATTACATTTACAAGTCCAGCCACTGAGGAAAGCTAAGTCTAAATGGTGTCTCTGTTTTGGCAGAATCACCAGTGAATGGATGTCATTGTGTGAAAGTGAGCGCGAGTATGTGTTTTTTGTCAGTGGGTGTGTATCATGAAGCTTGACAGAGGGGAACTTGACTTAGAATATTTCTAGGCTGGATTAGATGTTGCAGTTGTGATCCAAACATATCCACTGGTGACATGTGAAGCAACTGGAACAGAGAGATGCCACACACCCCGTCTTGCCGAACCAGTTGCCCATGACGGCCACCACGCAGGGCCACACGGCTGACTGCAGCAAGCCGTTCAGCACCCACAGGCCACAGTATAGATAGATGTTGTAGATTTGGAGCCATTCAGTGAGAGTGCCAAACACAAACTCCTGCGAACACACAGACAGCGACAGCTGTAGTCCACAATATGATATAAATCCAGTATACTGGGAACTAATGTTACCTGATCTTGCTTAGTGTTTGAAAACACACACAGAGGATTAAATCTTAGAGGTAATAATGCCATCAATGACTGCGTCCTAGGAGATGTGAAACAAGAAGCGCTACTGCACGCTAGTCAAAATATCTGTCCATCGGTGCTAGGCTAGCCATGTGTAGAGTTATGCTGAGTGATTCAAATGCTTGCTTTAACCCTATATTCATTCCATCTTGTACAGATGACAGATATACGTAGGAGTGATGATGGATCGCTGTCAAACACAGAATCAAAAAAAGTGATCACAAATATTATAATCCCTTCCTCTGTCAAAAAGACAGATTGCTGTTTTGATTTTTGTCTCTATGGTGAAAAGAAACAGCCAAGCAGGCACAAAAAAAGTCTAAAAATAGCGATTTACATGAGCAATTACAATTCACCATTACAGTTAAGATGAACTGTTTCAAAATGAACAACCTGGTGCAACCAAAAACACCCTATCAAGGATTGCACAGCCAAACACAAGGGCCGTGTACTCACCACTGCAGCAGAGCCACACAGGCCGAAGCAGAGCACATAGCGCAGGTTCACTCTGTCCCCAATCACACCGCTTAAATACAGACCCTGTGTGGACAGCACCGAACACATAATTACACAAACGACAAAGAAAACAACTACTGGTCTGAGTTTGTTTAAGACTGAAAGGATCGTAATTAACTGTTTAGAAAACTTGCTCTGTATTGTAAATGTTGCTGCTGTCAGATGCCGCCGTTATTGAATGAACACAAGCAACAGGAAACAGGTTCTCGCCAGTCCTGCTTGGCACACTGGTTAAAGCATGCCACCACCAGCTACTGCCAGTTCTGCCTCCTTCTGTGACTCAGATGTCGCTACTCTGAGAAGCTTGTTAAACACGGAAAATCATGCTCGCTGCTTACCGCCGCATATGAGAAGAGGAAGATGGAATCCAGAGCTCCCAGGAACAGAGTGGCCTGCTTTTCATCTGCAAACAGACGATTGTCCTCCCATGTCTGCGTCAGACAGAGAAAACAGAGTTATATGCAGTTTACTTACAGCAAGGGGTTTAAATGTCATGGTCAAATTACATTGGATCACCCAAATTATAATGTTTTTTAAGGGACTTGGTTAAGAAAACTTTGGTTGTTTGTCAATTTGACAGTGATTGCTCTCATAGTGGCAAAGCTGAACATTTCACTGGATAACCCTTCTCCAGCTGCAAAGCCAACTTTTTACTGTCTACAGCATCTCTGTGTGTGTGTGAGAGAAATAGTACTGGACTACATGCTGTTCTGTTCTGCTGGTGCTCAGTACCTCGCCAGGGGAGAAAGCGGACCCGCTGTCATTCTGGGGAGATGGCGTCCACTGGGCTGAGATGCTCACTTTCACATTGCTGAATGTTTTCCTGGAAGCGTGCAGCAACACATAGCTGGAGAGACAGAAAGCAGTTTTACTCGGCAAGTAAAGGCAACAGGGATATGATGGAGATTTATTTAAACAGTCCATGTGGAATGAACTGGTTCATACTTCAGCTGAAGGGGATACACAATTACTGAACACTTGCTTATTATACTGCAACAAAAAACTGTGGTTCTGTTCAATGTAAAAAAATGGAATTACTTACATCATAATAGCATAATATACATAGCATACTACCTACTTGGACAATTATTAGTCCTTTAAAAGTTCCTGTTACTTGTCTTGGACGACAAAAGGTCACAAAAGACATGTAGAAGGTTAAATTCCACAGTAGCAACTCAATTCTGCTGAAACACTGGGACGCAACATCGTTGTCTAACAAACTGGAAATGGCCTAAATCCAATGCAAGCCCAAATGTCGTGATGAACAGCAGTCTTCCCTGTGTGCTGCTGCCTGCTGCAGAAGGCACTTTGCTTCGCTCCTGATAGGAGTGTCGTGACTTGCCCGCAGATGTGTGATAACACATCTACTGTAATTAAAGATTAACAGCACTGACTGAAATAAACATATAGCATGATTTAAATCATCTTTATGTCCAGGTGGACATAAAGATGATTTAAATCCATTGCTGTACATTCTGCATTTCAAAGTCTCAAAAATGACCTAAAAATATGGCCATTCAAAAAATTCAAAGTGCATGAGCCCCACTACAAAGTGCCCTCTGTTGTGAATTTAGTCAGTCTGCCCTGTAGAAACGAGCGCAAGTGAACAGGAATTATCAACAGGTCAGAGTCTTGTGATGGAGCATTACTGATTTTTTTTACTGATAATATTCCCGTATTTTAGTGCCTTAACTCTTGTGATAAGAAATATGGCCAAAGAGCACCGCTGAATGTTTGCATAAAATAAACACCCATAATGCAAGTTGTCTACCTAAACTAAAAGATGATGGAAGTAAACTCGTCCGTTTATTTTAATTATACATTGTTACAAATACACTATGTTTTCAAAGCAGCAAACATTTCAGTCATTTTGATACATCGATCATTGTTTAATCATTGCAGTGTAGTCCTCAGAATCTAAATGAGTCGAATCATGAGGTGACCAGAGATTCCCACCCCTTGTAGCAACCTTGTATTTTGGAAGTCGGTAGTTATAGTCCATGTTATTTTGACTCCAACTGACCTAGGTTAACCATGCCCTATAGACCTTTCACCTAAATTAACAGCTCACATCCTTTCACAATGTGATTTTCATGGTATGATAATCTCAGAAGACATTGCAGTTTTACAGTATACAGCATTACACAATTATTGTTATGATTATCAGCTACAATGACACTTAATGGAATGAAAAAGGAAGGGTGTTCTTGGGCAAACAAACACTTCATTATAATTTCACATAATATTTTCTTATGGTTTGTTCCTGGGGCTCAGTGAGCTCTGAATGGCTAGTGAGGAGCTTTTTCTTTCAAAACTGCTGCGAAAAGTGCTTGGAAATCGATTCTTTCCAATGAATATGCAAATAATCTTCAAAACCCCCCACAAACGCCTTGAAAAAAACCCCAACCACACAAAAGGTCATACTAGACAGGTCAAAGGAAGGAACACAGGTTTGGCTGAGGGAGACTTTTAAGGCGGGTTGAGGTTCCGCTTTACCTAAAGAAGGTGAGAAGGAAGGCAACCAGATGATGATGGGTGTACTGTGACAGGCAGCCACAGCACGAGGAAGGCATCACAGGGGCGGCCGGAGGGAGGAGGAGGAGGTGGAGGATGAGGAAAGAGGTGGTGGTGGTGGAAGTCTTCCGGGGGAAACAGCAACAGGACAGGGAGGGGGTTCAGTTATAGTCTCCCACTATGCCAGATGGGACAAGCTCATTGCTAGGGGAACAGAACAAGCCTGAAAACAAGGAATTGGAAACCCACGTTAAAATTCTTGACTGTGCTAATGCTTATTACTGATTATAACAGCTCATACAAAGTACTAATAGCTGAAATATATTATTAGTCCTTGGCTGACTAAGCGAGCACATAAAACTATATTTTTATTACGTGAGAAAACTGTGGCATACGTGCAGCGACCACAAAAATAGAAAGCCATGTTTGACCACTGCTGGCTGTGATGACATCCGAGGTTTACAGCTGACCAAGCAGTGTTTGTGCAATTTCTCAAAGAGTTTAAGAGTGGATGCTCCATTCAAATGATGCAGTATTTGGTGACCAGGAGATGACAATCATTTTCCCTGATATTACTTGGATGATTCCTGTACTGCAACAGGCAATATTATCTTGCTGAAAATTTCCATCTCCTTGGGGTCAAAGCCGAGTATGACTAAATGAATCTAGTCTAAATGCTGGGGTGTGCTCTGGCACCTACAGGTATCAATGGGCCCACTGTTCTGACTTGCCCCCGAAACCTCCCCCACCAGCCTGTTCAGCTGTTGCTTAAAGTTGTTTACACAGGCTCTCCAACTAATTAGAGATGCAGCAATCCCACATTTTCAGTCCAGATGAGATTCTGATACCTCAGATTGGGGTATCTGCAGATACTGAGCACCTATCTGACACCAGCACTGTCTTTTCTCCCAAATTTAAAATTTGTAGACGTCACATTGTGGTTTCATGTTTTCTTTTCCTTATACTCTGTACTCCAATTACATGCCAGTTTCTGCTGCCTGTACCTATTTTGTTTTGACATGTAACTGGAAAAGGGATGAGTCCACTTCTGCTGCAGGAGCACGCTGTATAGGAGAGGAGAGGGATAATGAAACCAATATCTTACTATATCAAACATCAATTTTTCTGGTTAGTCCATGTGTTTTTAAAGTTAGGAAGCGTAGCCAATAGTCATGACATGCATTCTCTGTGACACTCTGTGAGAAGGCATGGCTTTGTTTTGAGAACAGTTCATCCATGGCCTCACTTTCAATTCCTTGTAAATACCATAACCAGCTGATGTTTTGTCGCAATACTGTCACTCCACCCAAAATGTCAATGCCAAGCAAAGTTAACTGTAGCTAGTTGTCCAAAATCTACTTGAGGCAAACAAGACCCTTAGCCCGCATCCTTTCTAAAAAGACAAAGGGGCCAAGTTTGAAGAATATTCAGCTATGTTGTGCGTATTATGTAAAGACTTTTATTGCAAAAATCAGAGCTTCTCAGCTTGACCTATCACTCTCAATATTTCTCTTTTAACAAAACACAACTTCTTGTCAGTTAAAACAGGCTGTTCTCTCCAAAAGTGCTTTTTAGACAAACCTCCTGGAGGCAAAACAAATCTACCGGTGTTAGTTTGGTGTCTGGTGGCAAACCACTGCAGATACAGTTACTTACAGTTGGGACAATTATGCTGTAAACTGCACACCCCACTGAGAGGGAAAATGTAAGCAGGACGTCTTGTAGATTATAGAACAGACGGGCTCTAGTTTGTGCTTCTCGTGTAAACTGTTTCTGTAACTTCTGTGTACAAAGAAATGATGTAGCTTGTTCGTGGATGAGCAACTCACCTTTTATTTATAATATGCAATTCCCCCATGATAGTCGATAGTCGATTACATTTATTTTTGCCAGCATTTTGTTGTTCTGAGGCAACATTTGCCACTTCTACTCCTACAGTTTCTGCCCATCTCTGCCTCACAGAAGTAAAGTACACAACGTTGGCGACAGAGCCACACAGTGTTGATTGTTACATCGCCAGTTCCGGGTTGGTTACACGTACACAAAGCTCTATGAACAAACAGTAGAAAGTTACAGTTTCAAAATCTTGCGGAACAACAAACAAAAAACCCATTTTCTTACCTTTCAACCCAGGTATCCGTTGGCTAATCTGCTGCTCTGGGTGTTGCGACAACCTGTGTTTACTGGGGAGTCCTGTGAGACGGACGTAGCTGCCAGCAGAGCACAGCGGCGCACTGCTGCCGCCAGCAGGACAGGAGTGGAATGACAGGCGTGAAGGCGCAGTGTGACAGTGCCGTAAAGGCAGCTGTTGAGCTTTCACCTGTCACTCTACTACCACTTGTGGTGTAGAGCCAGCCTTTTATTGGCTGCAGGCAGATTTCTACATAGTTCAAAATCTGTTCCCTGCCTGACACAGCAACAGGGATTCAGCACTGAACGTGGTCAGCACTTGAATTCTGGTAAGCCCTTATACATTGTTTATTTTAAGCTATATGTGTTTAATTAACATGCATTTGCACATTTTAAGGTGCTGTTCATGGTTCTATAAAACTGGACCTTTCTATTGAGGTTAAAGTTAGGTGTCCAATATACCATATAGTCTATATGTTAAATCATTCAGGGCTTGTTGAAGTAATATGTGTGGTGAAGTGCAACCTAAGGTTGTGCTAAAAGACCGGTGTGAAAAATAAGGATTAGACAAAAAAGTATAAGGATTAACATTCAAGCAAAAAACAAAAACAAACTTCTTAAAATGTACTTAGGGTGCAGTAACTCACAAGTGCAATAATAAATTAACCAATCACATGGAGTATATTGAATTTCTTATTAATTTGTAATCTTATTAATTAATGTCTGAGTTAATCTTGCTTGACATTTTCAATTGATGATTATGATAATCCACATTGTTTAAATACAAATGTTTACACTGTGTATTCTTATATTGTTTATTTTTTATATTCCTATATTTCTTATATCCTTATATTTTTTTTTTTACATAATTACCTCTTCTGCAAGTACTGCTGAAAATACATGACATATTTGTAGTCTCGTTATGTTTTGTTGTCATAAAATGCTAAAAGGGAGTAAATGCAATGGGAATTCCATGGCAAACACAGTCATGTAATGTAAGTAATATCACTCACTGAGGGCCTCTGGTTTATTGAGCACAGGGTCAATGGAAGGCAAATGTGTGTGATGCTTTATGATGTGTCCAGGGGGTCATGCCGTTTCTTGTTTTACAACATTTACCTGGCTGTATGTACTAAGTAGGGCATGATTGTCTTTACAATAGATTTAGATTGAGTGTCCTCCAGAGGACCTCTTAAAGACAACATGTTCCAGTGGTAAGATAGTGCTGACCCTGAGATTGGGATAAAAGCTGCATGGGATGATACTCTGATGCGTGTGTGTCCCAGTGAGTTCCTTCCGCAGAAGACTTGAATAAAATGCACAGAAAGACAAGTGTTTGCTTAAGCTGTTTTGTTGAAAACTTCAATTGCCATCACACATATTTTGCAACCTTGGGAATTATTATTATTGACTAAAGGTAGAACAAAATACATTACTGATTTATGAATCCATGCTTCTGACATTTCAGGATATTACCTCTTGGCCATATGAGTTTATTTGTATCATGATATTTAAACAGCTAGTTTCTCTTTAGATGTAACCGTGTCAGAGGCATCTTCATTTCTTTTTTCGCTTGCAGTTTGCAAACCTCATGGGGGCTCTCTTATTCATTTCGTTATGGAGATGAATATACACCATAGGGCAAGGAGGGTGGGTTGGTATGTTACAGCTGCATGAGCAACTGTAGCTACGAAGCAGCTGTGATGTTAATTCCAACGAACCTCAGATTTGGAGGGAAATAATGTGATACAATGACGTCTGTCCCATGTGTCAGAAATTTCCCTGTAGCTAGTTGGCAAGTGTATGCCATTTACTTATTTTCTTTCAGTTTTAAGAGTCATTCATTCATCCTACATAGCTTGTTCATAATCAGCTGTGAGAGAGACAGCCAGCTGATAAACACAAAGAGAGAGAGAATGAGAGGGAGAGGAGAAGGAGGAGAGGGAGGGAGTCATATCCAGGGTTTGTGGGGAGAGAAAGAGTGAATGAAAGTTGAAGATTGGAGAAGAGACAGGGAGAGGAGTGTACAGTGATTTGAGATTTGAGACCCTTATGTCTCTATTCTCATTCAATTTCACCTCAAGGCTTAAATCAAGTTAGGAAACTTGTTGCAGGCTGTTTAACGTGGACATACAGCACACCACGGTGGTTTGGAGGTTATACCAATGGATACTGTTGTAGCAGCATTGGTTGCATTATGCTCCCATTTCACTAATGAACACATGGGAACTGTACGACAGAAGGAGGTAAGAGTCAGATTTAATTTTGTATTTTTCATGTACAAAATGTGATGCGTTCAGTGGGATTTCATCAGGCTGTGTTGTCTCGTATGTCATTATATTTTCTTAGTTATTTTCATAACTGTAAAAATAAACTCGGAGGGGAGAAAATAAGATGTGGCATACTTATCGAGGTAAAAAACATGAACTTGTTTGGAAGTTATCTGTGCATATGTATTTCCTAAAAGCAGCCTCTTGTGAATTGAAAACTGCAACTGCCTCTGCATCTTTTGAATAATGTTAATTAATATGATGTAATTAATTAACAGCTCTGGATGGCTTGCTGTCTATGTCACACATTAACTATGTATCTGGATGTTTCCCAGATGTTGATGACATGATGTTTCCCTTTTGTTTCCCAGCTAATCAGCTACAGCCTATGTCTTTAAGGGCAGTCCCTCTGCTCATGCACACTGTCGTTTCGACTACATATCAACTAAACAAATGGTGACACCAGCCTCAGAGCTGGAAAATTACAAAGCACTATCTTAGAGGCCACTGAACTTTGAAACATTGGCCTTAGAGATGTGAAAGCATGAGAGTCAAGAAGAGGAGAGCAGAGCATTTAAGCCTCCACCAGGGTCAAAGATCGGTCTCCTGTCAGGAGAAAGCGGCAGAACAAGGAGAATTTAACAACACATTAAAGAGAAGAGGTAGAGAAGAGTGATTTAATCATGTAAAAGCTTCCTCATGACTGTTGAGATGTTGGTTTATGTGACAAACTACTCGAGGGAGTTGCACTTAGTCCCTGGCTGTCATGTTTTTCCTTGAGTCTGCCTAGCTGGCGCCTGAATAGAGTAAATTACCAGCTGTGAATGAATGGTCACGCTGCATAAAATGTCAGTCTTTTCGAAGATCTTGATCTCATTTTGATACATGGTGTGAAAATGATACCTTCAAGTGTGTGCAGAGATGTTATGTCTCAATGAAAAAGCCTAACACCAATTGTGAATTGGAGCCAAGCCGACAAGGATGTCAATACCTAAACTCTGTCGCTTGTCTAAAGATGCTTTCCTCTTTGTCTCAGGTGTACAGTAATCATGGCAGCCGCTAAGAGAATGACAACCGGGCCGGACTGCATCTACTCCACTGTCTACAGGTTTGTATCAGAATAGGTTTATCAGTGAACATTTTCCCTATAGGACATTTTCCTTACACATTCCTCGCGAGCATGAGAAATAAGTGACACGGTTTAGGTTGCCCTTTACTTGTTGCATTCATTAAGGCCAAGTCAGGAAAGGTCTTTCAACTTAGGACTTCCCATTTCCTCCCGTTTATTTATTAAAACGTAACAGTTTGATGAAATGGGCCCTGGTCCAAGTATGTGTTTATTTAGCGAGGCTGATGAGAAGAAGATGCTCGGTCATAGGCTTGTCCTCTGGCATTTACTCTCAGGCTGGATTTTCCCACTGTCGCCAGAAAAAGACTAATTGTCCCTTAACTGGCAGTCACAGTGACCGTACTGGGAAGTTCAGGAAACTCTAGTAGCAGTCAGTAACTTAACCTTTTGTTTGCTTATTATTGCATTGTTCTGCTTTAATTCAGGTAATCAGCGATACTTATTACTGCTGCTACAATTGTTTTTATTAGTCCTATTATTATATCATTATTATTACTATTAATTTTCATTATTGTATTACCAAGTGGTACAAGTGGTGGTTTTATGTTAATTTGTAACTTTGTAAATGGGTTTTTTCTTCGTGTGCTTAGGCTGAAGAAGGGTTGTCTTGGTGAAATAAGTGGCTTCCATATTGCTTCAGTCGAAAACAAAGGAGCTGTGCAAAGAAGAAAGGGTGCACCAAAACTGCCCTTCACCCCATTAGACAACCTGAGCAACCAGAGGGAAGAATCACCCATGATGGCTCACAGGAGGCCGACCTTTGACCCTCACAGCAATGACAACACTCTTTACGTAAGCAACAAGCTCCCCAGATCCAATGGAGGCAACATCAAGGACAAGATTTCTCTGTGGGAGGGGAAGGAACCCACCCATTCACCCATTACCTCAGGTACGGTGGGCCAGTGCGCAAGCATAAAAAGATCAGAATCTCTGACAAAAAGCAACAGCAGTAAAACTTCTGATGAGCAGAGTGCAGAGCGTTGCAAGAGAGTAGCCCAAAAGGAAAAGGAAAATCATGGGAAAGAGAGTTTAGGAAAAGTTGAGGATTCAAGGCCCTGTTCGCCTGTTGAAACTGGGAAACAGCAAAGAGGGACTCTCAAGAGCAGCAAGTCCATTGAGAACCAAAAAGGGGACGACTGCGGCAAAGTTGTCCACAAGGAAACGCAAGATCATGAAAAGGAGAATGTAGAAAAGCTTGGGGATTCTAGGCCCTGTTCACCTATGGCAGGAGTGCAGCTGCCAGCGGGGACATTGAGGAAAAGCAATGACAGGAGAACAGCCGACCCAACCAGCCAAGAGAAGAGAGCTGTATTCACTCTGTTTAAAAAGCTGGAGGCTATGGGAGACAGCCACGGGAAAACTCCTCCAGAGCTCGGAAACTACTTCAGCCCACCGAGCAAGGACAAACAGGTAGAGACGAAGAAGAAAGAATCTGAAGTTGTGGGTCAAACTGGTGCAGTGAAATCCTCCGGGGCCAGAGAAGGGAAGCAGCACCATGAGAATGTGTACACAGAGCCAGGGGCGCCCCCCATCAACCCAGTCCCCAAACCCCAGCGAACCTTCCAGCATCCAGCTACAGGCCCCAGACATGGGAGAGGGCAGAGGAACCTACCCCCTCTGCCCGCCATCTCTGCGAAAACAGCCCTAAAACCTCCTTCTGGTATCTATGGGAGACCCAGGGGTGAGAGAGTCAGAGACAACATCAACAGGTATAGAAGGCACAAAATTTAACCAACATTAAAAACAATAGTTTGGTGTGTAGTAACCGTTCAATTCATTCAGACTTTAGAAGCACATATATCCTAATTTGAACTTTTCTGTTCACCATGACAGGAAATCCTTTGAGTTTGAAGACCTTGCAGGGTCAACTAGCCCGCTCTTCTCTCGCTCACTGTCTCAAGAACATCATTATGAAGACATCCTAGGTCAGAAACCTTTATTATCCATCACTGATTTCCCTTTTTATAGAAATAGTTGACCTTTTGACAAATATACATGGAGTCCACAAGATGTGGACTGTGCAATGGGCCTGCAGCTCATTCTCTTGAATATGTGCCTGATATTTTCTAGAATCAGTTTTACCACATGAATTGAATGTTGTTTCTGGTGTTTTCCCACTCAGAACTACATTCTGCAGAAAACGATCAACATGTTGTGCTTAACAGATTTAGTCAAATGCACGCATGTTGAATGTTACTACTGGCAGCTTCTGCCTAAAAATACAGTTTGAACCTTGAGACTTTGGAACTTTTAACAGGAAAAATGCCGATGAACATGTGTTGAACGTTGCCATCTTTGGTCTCCCTTCAGACTCATCCAAAGAGAACCCATATGAGGACATTGAGTTGGAGAGTCAGTGCTCCCAGCAGTCTTTGCCCTCCTCTCCTGGAGCCGATACTACCAAGGTTCCTCCAGTACAAGCCAAGCATAATTACGTTCCAGTGACAACACTTCTTATATAAATGATTATGAAAATTTATTGAATGATTTGTCTGTCTACAGACCTCAAGGCCCGGCTTCTTCCGGCAGAATTCAGGCAGGAGCTTTAAGCTGCTGGACCTGCGGCGAACCAACCAGTCAACCCACAGCAGCGGCAGCCCGGGTGTTTCATCTCCACGCCAGCTCAGCCCTCCCTCAACTCCCACCGGGCAAGAAAACCCTTCCTGGCTGCCCGGGGATCCCTACAGCCGAACCTGCCGCAGGATCCCAACGGTGTGTGTTTGAGCGCATATTTTGGAGCTGTGTATGTATTTTATCCAGAATCCCTGAAATACAGTAAAGGTTTTATCCTACGATCCTAATGCTTACCATATGACTTCTTGACTGCCAAGACGCCATTTGCTGGATCCTATATCACATTTATAGATTAAGTTCAGCTTTAATTTAAAGTGTGGCTGCCATGTAACGCTGTAGGTGCCAAAATATTATTAATTGGGGTTTTGCTCTGATCCTTGAGGAAATATGTTATGATGTGTATTTCTTTACGCTGAGCCAGAGCTTTTTCCCAACAGATTGTACTAAGAATCAACAGCATCTTTGAGGCTCGGATTGGGAAGAAACATCTTCGAAGGATCTATCATTACGCTGAGACAAGCTCAGGGAGAGGTGATGATGGTGTAATGATGTTTATCCAGGAGAGATTCAACTTTATTCTGTATTTTTCTAATGCTTACACTGATTTTTTTTGTTGTTTGCAGTCACAGATGAAAACAGTGACTCTGAGAGTGAAGTTGAAGAAAGAGCAAAAGGTAGATTACTACAGAAAAGCTCCTGTGTTTTAATTTTTTCTTCAATTTATAACCCTAGTGTCTCTTACTTTTCTTTTCCAGCTCATCGTCAGCGTCTCGTGTCAGTCAAGTCCATACTGAGCCAGCCAAGCCAGGCTCCAGCCCACTACAATGGTAACAACAGTTCCCTGGACCGGGAGCTCCACCAGCGACAGCTCTTTGAATATTTTCTAGTTGTGTCACTGCAGAAGTCGAAGGCCAGTGCCCACTACCTGCCGGAGGTCACACAGCAGTTCCCCCCGAAGGTCAGAAGGGGAACTATGGGATACATAGGATCTACTCGTTTTGAACTCATGCTAGGGACTTTCGTTGTACAACCTTGTGTTGTATAATGGTAAATAAATCACCTTGATAGTTGGAAAAAGTCAGGATATCTCATTGGTTTTGACCATTCTTTAAAAATATATATTTCATCTGTCTTTTGTGAGTCCATAAACTTTATGGAAGTGCGGAACTAAATCCCTGAAGGACCGCCTTTACCCTTTTGGGACCAAATGGCTCAAAATAGAAATCTACATCTTTTATCCCAGGCAGACAAAAGTCAACATTAAAACAATTCAAAATATGTGACTGAGCCCAAGTCCACCAGACAAGATTCTGGGAATGCAAACAGATGAAATAGCAAGGGAGAAGCTTCACACCAGGCTTTATTTGTTCATACTGCAGCATTTAATCTTTCCTAATTTAATCCTCTAAGTTTATACTTGTTAATAAGAACATGCAAACTTTTACCTGGCTGATTACGGATAAATGCGCATGAAATAGTACTGGAAATTAAGTTAATAAAAATGCCTGAAAGTAGCAAAAATGCAGTTCATGCTTTTGGTATGTTGCAGATGGAGCGCAGCTTCAAGTTCATGAGGGAGACGGAGGATCAGCTGAGGATCATTCCTCAGTTCTGTTTCCCTGATGCAAAAGACTGGGAGCCGGTGGAGAGCTTCCCAAGGTGAGAGTGTAAAAAGTCACTAAGTGACACTTTTTATGAAATTCCACATAAATTAAAGTTAATTTAATGGGCAAAATATCTTTTAAATATTCTCCCCAGAGCAATTTCTCTTAGATACTGAAAACTAAACTGTCATTATCACTAGAAAACATACTGTTTAACTCCTGATACACACAACTGCTGATTTGAATGTATATAATTAGGCTATTTATGTGTATTTTTTATATGTGCAAACAAAATATGCTAATCGTTTGTTTATTTGTCGTGGGTCATCCCTCACAGCGAGATGTTCTCCTTTGTTTTGACTGGAGAGGATGGAAGCAGGAGGTTTGGATACTGCCGGCGTTTACTGGTAAATAGAAATGAGTAGAATAAATAAGTGTGCTGCTACTGGACAGGAAGCGGCTAAATACCACTATGACGGCTGAGTAAATATGCGTGCCAAAATAGTCGGCGTGGCTGTGGGAAAATGGTCCATCTCAGAGTCTGGGAGGAAGTGTGTGAGACTGGGAAAGTGTGTATGTGTGTGCTTTTGCATATGTTTCTATGTGTTTCTACAGAATGTGTGTGTTGTGGTACTGTTGATGTGTATATTAATGTCATTTCATTTTTCAAACTTTTATATTGCCAGAATATACTTGTAATTAAAGACTTGTATATCTTCTGTCATGAGAAAACATAGCACCTCCAATTTTGGAAAAGATCACATTGTCCTTCAATTTTTTAAATTTTTTTTTTTTGGAGAATTCAGCATTTTTCTACTTACAAAATACGTTCAAAACCTAGTTGTTAATCCAAAGAATTTTCTTTTCAGCCTAGTGGAAAAGGCAAACGTCTTCCAGAGGTCTACTGTATTGTTAGCCACCTTGGTTGTTTCAACCTGTTCAATAAGGTAAACCACTGGCACCACTGGTCCCCTACGATAAAATAATTCACATAAATATTATAAAGCAAATGTAGTATATAAGTGTGTGTTTGTGTGTGTGTACTGTAGGTGCTGGATGAGGTGGAGAGGCGTCGGGCTTTGTCTCCAGCCCTTGTGCAGCCTTTTATGAGAGCTATCATGGAGGCTCAGTTTCCAGCTCCAGGCAGAACCATCACTGTTAAAACTTTCCTCCCTGGCTCAGGCACCGAGGTGAGTGACACCGGGGGCTATCTGGAGCAACAGCTCAACAGCTGAAACAGAAGGCTCCAGAAATACTGAAATTAAGAGCATTGAGTAACCCAACAAAAAAAGCAAATAACCTGTTTTTGAAAATTATATTTGCCCATTGGAAATTTAATTAGCTTACTGTTCCCTTTACTACATTACTATAGCTTTACTGCTCTGTTAAGCATTTGGCAGCACAAATCTTAAAGGGGAAAATACACATGCTGCAGGAGTGTGTGACAAATAATTGGCATGCAAATTTTTTAATTTATGTCATAGCTCCATGTAATGTTTCAGTCATTCAGCTTTCGTCAAGATGAAAAATATAAACATTTTCAATAAAAAGAAGTTGTACTAAGAGGAGAACTTCTATAGCTTTCGTAGATTCATCTTTTATCCATCTTATGCCCAGGTGATGGAGCTCTGTCGACCCTCTGACTCACGCCTGGAGCATGTGGACTTTGAGTGTCTGTTCTCCTGCCTGAGTCTGCGGCTGCTGCTCCGAGTATTCGGGTCTCTGCTGCTGGAGCGAAGGGTCATCTTCACTGCTGACAAACTCAGGTTGGTCCCTTCCGTGAAGTTGTTTATCCTGTAGGCTTACACTGCATGCTGAGATATGTATCTCCCTCTTCATGTGACAGCTCATTTGATGCCTCCTAAAATAAGAGGGTGCACTGAACATCCATCTTCTACTGTTAAGTCATTTTTGTATATTAGGTGCAAGCATTAGGGAAGCTTTCATTATGAAGTTATAAGAAATGCAGGTGGCCCAGACCCACATTTACAAATCAATGTAAGACAGCTCGCAGTTTTATTCATGGAACATGCCAGAGAGATATTTTAAGAGCGGCCTGTTGAGTTGTTGTGCTGGGGCCAATTTGTTTGTTCTGCAGGAGAAAGCCAGTGGGAGTCAGAGAGAGCGGTCACAGTAGTAGTGGACTGGAATGCAAAGTTGAGTGATGTAAATGAAAGAAATATGTGGCTTTGCTTCCCTCTCTGGGAAATGTTACTTTAGGGAATATTCAGTGATGAGACTGTATTTTAGACCATAGCACCCTCCTGTGGTTAGAATGAGTAAGTTACTCACTCTTTGTAAAGGGTGTCACTTTGTGTTGAAAAGTGGTGGGGACATAAGGGCTCAGATTAGGGGTATGACGATACACTTGTGTCACAAGACTTGACAATGCTCAAAAACAAGATGAGAAGATTTTTTAACAACTATTTTGAATTAATCTGAAATGCTGAAATATACGAGTGATGGATCTGGCTTTCCTCCCCCTAAACTTGTTGAGCATTAAACACTTAAGCTTTCAAAAAGTGATGTAGACAAAATCAGCCATTTCAAAATGTGCTGGGGACATGTCCCCAGCATCCCCAGTGTAATTGACACCTATGCTCTCTGTATCTTTCTGTCAGAAACCCCTCACCTATAGCCCCCATTCATTTTTCGTGTCTCTACTTGCAGTACTCTCTCCCAGTGCTGCCATGCTGTTGTGGCGCTGCTTTATCCCTTTGTATGGCAGCACACCTACATCCCTGTGTTGCCCTCGGCTATGCTCGACATTGTCTGCACTCCGACCCCTTTCATCGTAGGCCTGCTGTCCAGTTCACTGTCCCAGCTCACTGATCTGCCCCTAGAGGAGGTCAGAGAAATACTACTACTTTGTGGCAATTACGCTAAAATTTTTTATTGTGCATTCCAATAATTTAGGCTTTCTGTACACAGGTTCTGGTTGTGGATCTTGGAAACAGTCGATTTCTAAGACAGGTAGGCTATGTAGGGCTGGGCAATAAAACAATGATAATTATCGCAATATAATTTTTCTCGATATCAATATAATAAATATTCAATATATCATCAATAAATATTTGGGTTAATTAACTGGAATCACAAACAAATAGCACTTAATTTTTCTATTTTTATCATAATAGTTTTGAATGTTCTCCCTCAGATTTGTTAAGTGATCCACTGTTTGGCAACAACAGTTTGTCCCATTCTGACCATCTGGTTTCTTCAATTTTCAGTCAGGAGCAAAAATTTGACTTTAAACTTGAAAGAAATAACATTTCATTAACATTTGACATTTATTGTGATAATTATCGATATCGAATGACATGAAATTTTATCGTGATAACATTTTTGGCCATATCACCCAGCCCTAAGGCTATGAATTGAATCCTGATTAAATCATGTTTTTTCATAGCTTTGCATGATCTGTATGGATGTGGAACACATTATTTCATCCTTAACATACCTTCAAATTAAATGTCTATCCTGTTTTTTCACATCTAGTTGGACGATGAGGACTCCATCCTGCCGTCTAAGCTTCAATCGGCCCTGGAGAATGTTCTGGAGAGGAGACGAGATCTCGCGAATGAGAGAGGAGGAGACACACCCAGTGGTGAGACATAACAAGGACTGACGCTGAAAACTAGCCATAATACTGCTTAGTTTTGCAAGTGAGCGAGTTCAGCAGCACTTTGTGGTTGCATTTTTTGTATCTATGTTACAATGTTTATCCTCTTCTCTTCAGACTTTGGCCATCTCAGCACAGTTGTGTCTGAGGCCTTTGTTCGTTTCTTCGTGGAGCTGGTAGGCCACTATCCCCTCTTCATCATCGGTGAAAGGGAAGACGGTTACTCCTCCTCTTCCTCCTCCCCAGTCCCCTGCTCCTTCCAGCGTGAGGGTTTTCGTAAAGCGATCCCGTCTAAGACTGTGCGTCGCTTCCTGGAGGTCTTCATGGAGACCCAGATGTTTGGCTGGTTCATCCAGGAGAGAGAGCTCCATAGGCAGGCTCTGAGAGGTAAAGAGCTGCAGCAAAAAGAAGAGGTCCCGCTGTCGGGAGGTGATCCGGTGATTCATGATTCCTTCTCTTTCCTCAGGACTGTTTGAAGTGAGGGTGCAGGAGTATCTAGACTCCATCCATGAGAATGAACACCGGAGGGTTAACAGGTTTCTTAAAGGCTTGGGTAAGGTTGTTTCTGAGCCAGAATTTCTTTGTTATAGCAATACAAGGTCTGTACTGTAGGCTTATTCTCACATTAAACCTTTTGTTTCTTTCTTTTCCTTTTGCTCCAGGAAACAAAATGAAATTTCTTTCCAAGAAATAATGCCACTGTACTTGCACAAAGAGAAATCAACATTAAAAAAGGAGTATTGAAACAAGGAAACAATTCACCGACTTCATAAATCCAGCAAGAGAAATGATCATTTGAGTGCTTTTCCTGAGATGCTGTTTGTGCCATCCTCATCTGTGTTAATGAGGTTTTTGCTGAAGGACTCATTACAGACATAGGGTGGCTGTGGTGAATCACAAATTGTTCCCACCAGAAGAAAATCCTACTGTATTTCACATAAATAAAGGAACTTTATAAGGAACTTTTTTAGAAATATTAAAAATAATATATATAAAGTGGTTGGTTCTTGGTTGGTGTAATCTACATACCAGCGGACATATTAAAGGTGAAACCTGAATAAATTAGTGTAGAATGTGAATGCTTCAATTCAAGGCACAAGGGGCAATTGAATGGTTTGATAAATATGAAAAGTAGATGGTCGATGGTAGTGCTTTGAATGCACTGCAAGTTAACTTGTTTACAGTCACAGTGTTTTCTGAATCCACTAGGGGGCAGAAGTATATTTTCTTTGATTAGATGATCTTGACACTGACAATGACTGACCGGAAAATGACACAGACACACTTTCTTTATCGTTCTTCAATTTTCTTTTAGTCATAACAGTGACAACATCATTTGACTCTTGAAAAGTAAATAGATATTATTTATGTTTTTTTCAGATTAAACAAATGCCCAGGTGCATTACACTTTTAGAGTTTGGATGTCATTTTTGTAAACATAGTCTCCACCAACCTCCAGATTGCAGATTATGAATGACTGGATTACTTTATGGTAAAAAAAAATTAAATGACACAGTAAACATTTTGTTACACACTTGAGAATCCTGAGAAGAAAGTAAAAGCCAAGTGAATGTCTTCACTCAGCATTTGTGTGCCAGTTTTACACAGTGAGTAATTCACATACCACCCATTTGCTAACCATTCACTGTGGTGTTTGTGTGTTCAGAGTTATTTGGCTTTTTTACTACAAAGAGCCTTGGTTCAGAGTTGGTGGCAGCTTTACTATTTTAGTCTCTGAGTCATGGAAACAAAGCAGATATTTAGCCCACAAAGAGGAAAGCACATCTTTGTCAGCATGAAAACATAACACAGGTGCAGAGCAGAGCATAGTAGTGTATTGTCTGAGGACTTGTGTGCTCAGTTTGTGCTTGCTGAGCAAGCCCAAGGGCCCTGGGGCTTCACACAGCACCTAACCTGTCCCCTTGTTAATGACAAATTCACACACACCCACTGATGCAGATGTTAATGCATAGATGCACAGACAACAAATATATTTAGACACAGGTTTGTACTGACACACAGTGTAATGGGAGCTTCTGCAAGTGTCACAGCATGAAAAGATTGTGGAGTAGTATAACTACTGTGAAAAAATATTTGATTAAAAATATATCTAAGCCACATGTCACTTAAAATACATAAATGCTAAGCTACATGTTGCAACTGAGAGCTGTCAAAACTAGTTAGCAGAAAAGCAGGGAATTTTCAACAACTATCCAAGACCAATGAGTTGAAATAGTACTTTTATCCGCTATTAAGCTAACTTTAAATTAGCTAACAGTAATGTATAAATTGATTTGAACAAAATATAGATAGCTATAGCCTAACTATAGCAAAACAGTTGGAATAGTTAGCTAAAAGTAATGAATAAACGGCTAAAAGAAATAGCTATGGCTAAATGATCATATTAGCTTGAAGGGAGTAAACTATTGAAATAGACATTAAATATTGGATAGCTATAAGTAATGGATAAAATAATTAGCTATAACTAATGGTTACAATAGCTAACAGCAAATAACAATTGAAATAGACCTTGGCTAAAAGTATTGGATAAATGATTAAGCTAGCAAACAGTAATGGATTAAATGCTTAAAAGCAATGGATAACAGCTGAAATGACATTTGTTAACTTAAAGCATTGAGTAATAGTTTAATAGATAGCTAAAATGGACAAATAGTGGAAATAGCTAAAAGTAGATAGTTTAAAGTCCAGCTTTTGCTACTGTATGCAGTAGTGGTATGAATGCAAACTAGCTAAACATTGACAGTTTAATTGTGTGAAAAAATCAGGGCCTGTATTTATAAAGCTTCTCAGAATTACTCATAAGAACAGTGCTAAGAACTGACTTAAGAGTAAAAACATTCTTGGCTCAAAGCTCAGCTTAAAAGTTAGTTATAAAGCAGCTTAGTCGTAATTTGAGTGAAGTATAGGACTTAATCTTAAGTGTCAGTCTTAGTACTGATTTACGACACTTTGCTGTGCCGCAAACCGGATTTTGGATGATGGTGTAGCCAAGGACCAATCATAGATTGCCTTATTTAAGAATATTCTCAGATAAATTCAGATTGAATGGTGAAATTCCTAAGAGGAGTTTATATTCAACACATTCAACAATAAAGAATTTTCAAGAGAATACATCATGATATAGGCCTACACATCAATAAATGAAAGATTAAAAAGTTCATCTTTATAGGAGCGCCATCAATGCGCCTGCTACTTCTGTAAAGCCGGCTATTTGCATTAACTGTGTTTGCTTCTGTCGGATTACAGGGAGTGCTGGGAAGCCGATGAAACGCGTGACAATGCGTGGAGCTGTAGCCTAAGTGTTATGATTGTTTCCACGACTATTCGGCTTATTGATGGTTGTGATGGCCAAAATGATCAGCATTGCTGCGTTTGTCAGCACAACCTTCACTTTAACTGAAAATGCATTGCTGCGTAAAGTCAGTGATGACATGATGTCCATCACCAACTCGCTGACAGACAATACACCTGCGTTGTCCGACCCCGTCTTATTAACTGCTCGTCATTAGAATTCTTCCTCTCCTCTCCGCATGTATACAGCACCATCACAAGCCCTACTGGCAACTCCTAACCACTTGAGAGACCTCTGGAGCTGTCTTAAATAACTGGGAGAGAAAGAGTGATTATTAGCTTTAAAAAATTTGATAACTTGCTTTATTCTTAAGTTTAAAAGTAGGAGTAAATTTCATGAATTCTCAGCAATTAAGACTAAAATTGCACTTTGAGAAGCTTGATAAATTCTGGCCCTGATCAATATCCACGGTTATATAACATAATCAATAGTGTTAAAAACTGAAAATGAATTTGGAACGTGACTGTTTGTTGAAGAGGTTAGTTGAGCTCATCTGACAGTGCTGAGGGTTATATCAGACAAAAATGGTTGGGAACCACTGCTCTCAAACACACGTTCAGTTAAGCTGTCACAGAGTAACAAATGTGAAAATCATACCACAGCTTCCTATCTGGCTCCCAAGGTGGGAAAGCTGCGGTGCTGTGGGACAGGAGGAAGTCTCAGGAAGATGGATGGATGTGGTGAGAGAGGAGCATTGACGGCTGCCGAAATATTTGCTCACTCACTCAGGTTTGCAGATTGTGTGTGTGTGTGTGTGTGCAGATGGGTGAACACCAAACCCACATTGTCACATATTATTTTCTGCTAAAAACCTGGCCGCAACTCAAGACAACTGGCTCGTTAGTGCGGACGTAATTATGGTTTAGATTAATTCCAGTCAGCAGGGGTTGACCCCCCAAGCCTTATATCCTGCACTGGTGTATTTCCGTGGCAAACCTCCCCGTGCAATACTTCTCACCACTGCAAACACAACTGTCATGTGTTTTCAGTCAGGGTAAGAGAGTTCCCTTATCTGACACTTGGAAACAACAATAGCTTGTTGAAGCTCTAATCTTCCATGCAAAGTGTCTTTCAGAGGTCCCTATTAGCAGACTGAATTCCACCTTTAAGAGATGCTACACAGTGATACCACTTTATGCTGGTAATTGAAAACATCTACCTGCAAGTGAGAACCAGCTGCAAGACTCACAGTGCAATGTACGCATGCAGTTATGGCTATTATTCTCAACAAAAATAAAATCACACGAACATCACGGACCATTAAAACCAACCACCAATTCAATTATAAAGTCTCCAGAGATTTATTGACCTAATTTGAAGGCTTTCAAACTTGTATTTGAAACTCTGGATTCTGCCACCGCTAATTATATGATTTATGGTGTAATTTATGGAGGTATGGAGGTGTGGCAACTAAGCAGCACTTGCCATCAATCAAAATGAAAAGTGTAAAGTCATTTTCTGTCATTCTTTTAAATTTCTTTTTATACCTTCACTCCCGCAACCCTCAATCAAAATGGCTGTTCTGGCTAAGTTGAATTTGCTAAAAAGCTTGGGGTAATGGCAGTAACTCCCAGGTGCCATATGCAACTTTGTACAAATTATGCCAGTGTGCATGTTGTCATCACAACACAAATATGATACCTAGAGGTTCCCACAGAGTCGTTTTGAGCTTGGTTGGAACTTGGGAACTCCAGGAGCCATGACTGAGCCCACTGCTCCACTAAACATCATCTCATACTGACTTTAATTAGCCTGACACTGCTGAGTGAGAGCAGAAGTGTGTGAATAACAAAGGAGAAAAAAGAAGCTAAGTAAAAAGCACAGGAAAGAGAGAGGAAGGGTGCTGAAAACGAGCAGGAGTTTTATGCATGAGAAAAATACTTCAGCGTGCACATGCTAAAATGCATGTGCAAGTACAGTACACACTCATACATACGCATTAAAAGGGTCCTGAACATGCACCCATCAGCTTGTTTTTCAGAGCTGCAGGTGCAGTGTCCAGCTGCAACCCTGCCATGCATGCCAGGGGCCTGAATCATTTCCCCTTTTCAGAGGAGGAGTCATCAAAGCATATGGAGAACATAACAGCAGGAGGAGGTGGGAGAGAAGAATGGTGGAGAAGAGCAGGAGAGGAAAGGAGGGGTGAATTTAACGGGGGGAAAGAAGGGAAGATGTACAGAGTTTAGAGTAGAGGAAAAAGGATTAGTAGTGGAGGATTTTCTTGCTGCTAAGCCATGTTATAGCAAAACTTTAACATTGTGGACACTGACCAGAAGCTAGCAAAGAGGGTGAGAGGAAAAAAGGAGGAGCATTGTGGGTTGTAAGTTTGACACGTCTTTCATGGCTTCTGTTTCTCACCCTTTAATCTCAAAATTTGAAAGCTTAGAAAAGGTTATGAGCGAGACAGCGAGAGAGAGAGAGAGAGAGAGAGAGAGACAGAGAGAGAGAGAGAGAGAGAGAGAGAGAGAGAGAGAGGGGTCCGGGGGCAGGGAAGCTCAGGCCACACACATACTGTAGATTTCCAGGCTGGATGGTGGTTCAGTCGGGCCTGTCTGCATGTGACCTGATGTATGTGTCTACATCACTATTATACCACCAATAGTTAGGGCTTCTGATGACAAGGGTTAAAATCCTTCTCTCTGTCTTTGTCTCTCACTCACTCACTCAGCTGAAGCCTTAAAGTGTCACGCCCCCAATTTTTTTTTTTTTGACATTTTCCTATCTCACCTTACATTGTCCGACTTTGTGTCTGTGTTTAGCATGAAGAGGAGCCTGTCTGGAGCCTGAGGAGTGGACACACACAGTCAGACACACACACACACACACACACACACACACACACACACACACACACACACACACACACACACACACACACACACACACACACACACACACACATAGACGGGATTCGCAGGGGAGTCTTTGTCAAAATGGTTCCAGGGTGGTCTGGTCTGTGTTAGTATGTGGACTCATCCCACTTTATGTGGTTTGTTCATGTGAGGACTTCAGTAACTTTGTGTGTGTCCCAGGAACTTTTCTTTGTCATCCTTTTGTGCACAATGAAGGAAGCAAGCTGATTTAAAAGTTCTTAGAGTTTTAACCAGACCATCTAAGGTGGTTGCGTCATAAAACAAGGCTTGTTCCAAAATCACTCCCTTTTTACCATGTGGCCCACTATCTTTACACTCTGAATATTGAAACAATGTTGGGAAATGTATGCACTTTAGATTATGGTGCCCTTAAAAATTCCCGCAATTGAATTAAAAAAGCAGTGTTGGTCAGTGGTGGAAGAAGTACTTAATTTTCATACTAAAGTAAAAGTATAGATACCACACGAAAAAATGTTACTCAAGTAAAAGTAAACGGCATCCAATATAATCCTACTCAAGTAAAATGAAAAAAGTACCTGATTTTAAAAAACTTAAGCAATCAAAAGTTAAAGTACTACACATCAAAAGCTATTAATCTTACAATGCAATCTATTTAAATTCACTCAAGGCAGGTCTGAATACAGCATTATCAGTTGTAGTGAATCAAAATAAGGAAAACTGAGACGCAAGAGGACAAGGAGGATAAGTCTGAAAACTGAAACACTTCTCAATTCACAATCTCACCAAAAACCCACACATATTAAGTTCAACAGTTCACAGTCTGTGGGAACTGCTAACCATGTCTGGACTGGGTCTGTGCTGGTACTGGCTGAGGCTGGATGTGGGTCAGCTGTGCTTATACTGATCAAGTATCTACTCTACTGACTTCTACTGACAGACTTAAGCATAGCCTGTGTAATTATAGATATGTTCTATATATTAATGTTATCAGCTGCATCACGCCCATTCAAACTGGCTCCATTTTCAAATCTAAAATACTGTTTACAAAAAGACTAGGCTGAATATGTGATGCGTATTATTTACTTAGATATGTTCATCCATATCTGTCCAGCTAATCAATTGTTTTAATAGTCGATGTGAATCCACTGCTCCCATCTTGCATTATTCTAGAGTTGTAACTAAACTTCATTGTCTTGTTTCGATGTATGAGGAGTGCCCTCACATCCTGTCTGGACTGGTCCCACAGATGTTTCTTGCTGGAATACGCGTGTTTAATTACGTAAGCGCACATGAACGCATTTCCACGCGCAACGCGGTTATGTTTTCCGAGCCACAGTTTATGAACACTGTTGTCCTTAGGCGTTTATTAAACGTAATAGTTATTTTTCACTCAACACTCTTCAGTCACAGTCTGACAAGCAACCAAGAAACAGATTGACAAGAGTTGCGATGCTCAGCAGGTTAGCAGGACAGACATAAATTCACAGTAACAGCACATTAACACGTGTTAGTGTCTGCTGACCGCAAACTTTGAGAGAACACGTTTACCTGCCGTTCACGCAGTTCACTCAAATTGACTCCTTTTCTTTACTCGTTCCCAGGAGGACAGTACCTCTTCATCCCCTCTTCATAGTTGTAAACACTCGCTTTCACCTTTGACATGAGAGTGAGGCGGGGCCGTCCAGCTCTGAGTGACCTCATCACAGCGTATGCCGGTGTCGCATCAGCTGGCTAAGTTGATTTGTGCTAAGTCGGCTTTATCAGTTTCACAGTTGTTTTTCAGTGCGTTTCCACTCAGGTGTGCTGCATAGGCAACTAGTAATAATGCAACGAGGTCTTGTGTAGAATGAAATTTAGCGAAGTGAAAGTAAAAAGTTGCAACAACTAAAAATACTCAAGTAAAGTACAGATACTGAAAAAACTACCTAAGTACAGTAACAAAGTACTTATACTTAGTTACTTTCCGCCACTGGTGTTGGTGGTGTAAACACTAGCCTACTTTTTGCTAAGAATCCCACAATCATCACAGGTTCATAGATCCAAAAGTTACTGGCGTGAGACTACACCTGTCAGTGATGCAAGATGACGATGATACATGTGTCTATTACACACAGGAGTATTAAATGAGCTTAAGAGTTAACAACCAGTCTGTGGCTCTTCAAAGCTGTACTACCTTCAGCTAATTTAGGCATGCTACCAGTGACAATGCTAACATGCTGATGGTTAGCACACTGTTTGCATGTTCACCATCTTACTTTAGCATGCTAACATATGGTAATGTTATCCCTAAACACAAAGTACACTGATGATGCAAGATCAATTAATGAGGGATGAGGGACAAAACGTCTTCTAGTTTTTTTCTTCTACAGAGTCCAGTTGCCCTTGACCTCAAACTTCATTGGATAACTAGATAACTGAAAAACCTCCACAGACAAGATAAATTAAAGTAGGCCTAAATTAAAATTTTGACCTGATGATGGCAGTATATGCAGAAGGTTAATCACCAAAGGGTGATGAAAATGTCTTTACTGAATTTCATGGCAATTCATCCAATAATTGTGAAATTCCACACAAAACCAGATACGTCAACCTCAAGGTGGGGCTAGAGGAAATTTTGATTATTCACCAAAGCCGGTAGGCTTCATCCTCAGGGGAAATCTTAGCAAAATTTGATAGCAATTGAGATATTTCGGTCTGGACCAAACTGATGGACCAACTGACAAACATAGCCATCCTTAGAGCCACGCCACTAGCATGGGTAAAGAGATGGTTTTATTTGCACATGCATTAAGTTTTGTGTGACTGAATGCTTGTGTATGCACCCAGCCACGTTCCATAAGTGTGTGCATGAGTTTCTTTCTGTGCACTGTCTTTCACCTTTCACCTTCCCTCTCAACGTCCCACTGAAAATCAGTGACTGAAAATCAGAGTCCGCAACAATCATAATCTGTTTTCCTGTAAAGTCTACCATCTGCTAAAATGATAATGTAGATGAAATGTGATTCACTCATACCTGCGATGGCACTCACGCCAGCACATTTGTAGTTTGACAGTGGCCAGCATGACATAAAACAGCTTGCCTGACAATTACTGCTCGCTATAAAAAGGGGGAATATACAGTACCGTGTGGTTTTCACATTAACATCAGGCTTATGTTTGAGTGTGTGCTCGTTTTTTGTTTTTATCGATTGTATGCGTGAGAATTCAGGGATTATTTTGCCACTTGTGTTGACTATCATTTAATCTTTTGGGCTCAAGTCAACTGCAGTAATTGAGGAGCGTTTTTAAGAACAGGACTAATGTGCAGGCATGCAGAGAATACCGAGTGTGTTGAGAGAGTGGTGCTATTTGCAGAGAGAGAAAATTGCCTGACAACTATATGCACTGCCTGTGAGTAATGTTGCCACGAAGAAGTACACCCAGACAAATAGGCTCTGTCTTTAAGATGTCACTCAGCCATTCTTCACTCTGTGTATTTATTCCTGGGGATTAGAAATGCTTATCTCTTGGTGGCCGTGTTTATTTTTCGCTAGAGCTGTCACAAGAGTGCTTTTAACCGCTGTCTCTCTGTGGGTCCAGGATGATCTACACCTCCACTCATGTGTAGGATTTTGTTATTTGCCTAAGTTTCTTCTCTGTATACTTTAATTCTTTTCCTTTCTCTGATTCTGGATGATAATGACCTTGACAAAAGGCCATAATTCAGCAGTATTTGACTTGTATTTTGGGCAAGTAATAGCTCCTGTACATTTTGTTCAAGCAAACTTTGAAACTTTCCACAGGTTTCTCGTACATCCTGCCAAGATACTATCAAGTCTCTGAATATATGCAGTATATTGCTTTGCTCCAAATGTTGTATCTTTACTGTAACACTTTGGCTCCTGCTGCTCTCCACTGACAGTAATAGAAAACATGCTGTGATGAAAAAAAACTTTCTTTTTTTCCCTTTTTTCCCTTTATTTTGCTCCTCTTCATTTTCCACTTGAGCCAATCTTCACAGTGATTTGTGTGCCTGTAGGTTTTTAACTGGCATAAGACTGGAAAGTTCTGGAAAAGGTTATAGGGAAGTTTTTCCACTGGTGCAGATTGTGGATGGGTATTGTAGGTCAAAGACAAGGTTTTTACTACTCCACCGTGATGTAATTCACACCGATGCTTTAAATACTGAAAATCCATTACTGTAAAAATTAAGAACTGAAATATATGCGATATGTATTCACTTCAGATGATCTGACAAGTTCAGAAAGGACCGAGGGAGTAACAGTAAAAGTTTGGCAAGGAGCTCCCAAGCACATGGCAAACTCATTGGAGTGTACAGTAATAAAAAGGAGGCGTGTGTGTGTGTGTGTGTGTGTGTGTGTGTGTTCGTGCCTGTTTTGAGTGCAGTTTTGATCAAATTCCAGGTCTCATCTACTGCTGAGCTGCTAAAACCGATTACTCTTGCCACAGTGATTTGGACATTCACACACAGAAATGTATAATTAATAACACAAACACACTCACTGGACACAGATACTGTATATGCGTCTGTGTAATTCTGTATCATAGTAAATAAAATAGTTTATACAAGACGAGTGTAAGTACAGTAATTTTACATGTGTGATTTTTTTAAGGTACGTCTATTGAACATCTTAACACAACGTGGAACCTGTTTTTCTGTTTGTCAGGTTGGAGATGTTAAGGACAAGATGATTATGTCGAAAAACAGATGTATACCATGGGTGTCTGCAGGGGTGAATGTGTTCACACGTATAAGTCGACACGTCCAGTCCACATGCGAAGTCCCTTGCGGCCTTGGCAGATAAATAAAAATTTTTAATTGTCATGCAGAGTGTTGTGGATCCTTGTGGCCATGTAGATGTGGAATCAGGATCCATACCAGTCCTTTCTGTAAGTGGAAAGATGTTTAATCTAAGTTCTAACAAGACTCACATGTAGCCATAACACTTTGACCTGCTTGGGGTACCTGGTCAAATACTACTGCGGGCATTAATTTGATTTCATTTCTGCTGTAAAACATCTTTGGAACTCAATATTGTGCTCTGAAAATGTTTGAAAGTGTGTTTCTCAGCAATCCAGCTACTTATAGTTTGCCAGGCCTCCAGAGGGTCAATTAAAGACATTCATCTTGTAAACATATGTAGCAGTTTGTCAAGTTGTTTATGTAACCTACAGACTCAAATCACCTAAAGCAGCATGGCTTCAGCATCAGAATTTATTTTTGTGCTCTGACTCTGCAGTGGGCTCATATTTGGCGATGCCACCATTTTTGGCTGATGACACACATCATCGCTGCCATATTGTACTGAATGTACAGTTCACATGAGGTAGCCGGACCTTGTTTTGATAAATGTGGGAAAAGGGGAAGTGGTTGTACTGTGTATTATCTTATCTGTGTACTGTCCAAGCCACTGACTGCCGTGTCCTGGGAGTGACAAGCACAGTTGTGTGTGTGGTAGCTGGCAGCCGCCTCGGGCCTGTCTCTCTGTGCAGGGTAAGCCTGAGAGACAGTGCAAAAATTTTTTCCTAATTCTCCCCAGGATGTTCCACTGCACTATGAAGTTGTACAAAACTGTCAGGAAAGAGAAAAAATGTTGTAAAGGAAAGTAGAGTGTAATTGCACTTAGCTCATAAGCTGTTATTTGGCTAAAGGGCAAACCGAAGACATTTAATAAAACCCTCTAAATGACATATGGGTCAATTTGGCTGCAATAACCCTTGAACATTTTGTTCCAAAATGAGATATCCATTATTGGAAAAAAGGCTGAAACTTTGTCTTGCCAAACAGCACACAATGAAACAGTGAAAAAAACTTTGATTGACAGAACACTTTTACATGTTGGATTCTCTTTATTTTAGAAACAGCGATTAATGACCTTCCCCAAAAGTCTTTTTCCCCTCTAAAATGAATGTATTGCCTCTTGGAAGAGGACTCTCCATTCTGCTGCAGCAAAGGCAACATCCCCACTCTGGCCAAACCTTTTCAGCTTTGGACTGAGCAAGCTGATTGATTGACTTATGGACTCTGGCCAGTGTGTCCTCATTTGAACCGTCTGAATCAGAAAGGCCTCCGCTGTGGTGGGCGATAGACTCAGCTCTCTCCAAAACCGCAGCAGGTGGCCTGTGTTTCGGTCGTACACTAGCTTAGTATCAAGTTACCCCCTTATACACATGTTATTAATTAGTATCTATCTTCAGAGGGGAGGAGTCAACTGCTCATAGTTTTCTGTCTTCCACCTTCCCTAAACCAAAGCTATGAAAAGAGAGCAACAGTAGTAAACAACAGAACCTGGCCCGACTTGCAAAAATGCAGTTTACATTTCGGCAGCTTTTGTAATCAATTATTGTCTAAATTTTAAATAGACCTGGGAGCGGGTGGTCTAGTTGTTTAAGCTTCTTTGGTTTCATCAAAAATATCATAGCAACCATGCCTAGCACCATCATAGATGCCCATTATTGATGAATAGACCATGTATGAATACTAACATACATAACATCCAGGGATAGAAATAATGCAGGACACAGCACAGAAGTGCCGGCAGATAAATTCCTGGGCAGTGAGTCAGGCGTCTGAAGACCCTGGACTCTGACTGGACCTTTCAGAGAGGAAAAAATTTGTGATTCCGAAAATCATCTGTCACTTAGTCTCATTCAGAAATATGTCTGGGTCTGGTCCTATGTGAAACACTTGTACAAACACACGCTCCTTTTATACGCCTTGGCTGTCGGTGTCTCAGAGAGCTGCCTCCGGGGTAGGGTCTCCTTCCAGTCAGTTTCCACTCAGAGGGAACAAAAATACATCCTGACCTGGCTATGGAGACCATGACATCTTAGACGGTGTGTATGCAAGAGAGACAGCTCCACAGACGGAACAAATTTGTATTAATTAATGTGTAACTGTTGAGAGGGTAAAAATGTTTTGATGTGAATTGACCTTAGCTTCCATCCTTTCTACTATGGTACTTTGGCTTGAGAGCCGAAAGGCCTTTCTTGTAAAACCGCGTCAGTACCAGCCTTGGTCCGAGACGGCTGGAAATTCATTGTCTTTGAAATGAAATAGTGAATGTTGCCTCAGCTCTCGAACCAAAGTCTTATCTGATAACAAGTCCCAACAACTTTTGCTGCATGTCGTCGCGATCCTCTTGCATTCCTGTGTGACATTACGTTACAGGAGTTCTTGGTCTACTTTGATGTGACCAGAAATGAAAAAATACTCTTGTGGTTCAGTTGTAGGTCTTCCAGTTCCCACGTTCTTCCATTTAATGTTCTTCCAGGAACAAGAGGTCCACAATAATCAAATCTTCAACTGCAGCATTATGTGTCCCATGTGCAGATGATTCTTGAAGTTTGGTATTTGCCTGTACTCTTCCAAGATTTCATGACCTTGGCAGACATGTCAAAAGTGGTCCAATGGAGACGTTGTAATCAATACAGCATCTCCATTCATCAGGTAGGCCAAGTTTGCCTGACATAGTGGATCATCAAACTTAAGCAACTGATAACCATCTGACTCCACTGTGTAGCAATAGCCCATGTATATTCCCAAATCATTGCAAAGCAAAGTGAAGAGATGGGAATTTCCTTGTCAAGTCTCAACAAAAGTACAGACTTGAACAGCAACACTGCTTTGACATTTTTTACATTGCTAAAGATACTTGAATATGTCCACATCACATATGAGGCAACCTCTAATCCGCATCCTGTAATAATTTGTCAGCTTGTCATTGCTTTGGCACCGTCTTTACGAATTCTGCTGCATTTTTTCGTTCTCATGCCCCAACTCGCTCTTATGCCCATACTCCTGCAAGATACAGACAAGCCAGTTGGCCAAATTGGCAACATCTGTAGTCTAATTTTACTGTAGTGGAAAGCACCCAGTAGTTTCAATGCATTTGGCATCACTTTATTGATCATGTCAATAAACCCTTAAATGAAAAAATCCTCCACCCATAATATATGTCTGTTTTGACTAAGAGCACACACTTCACCACAGAAACAATCTAATAATTAAATAACACGTTCTTTTTTGTACTTTTAATGCCACATCAATAGAATTTACATACACTGCTGTACAACCTGGGGACACTTCACCAACCACCTGCGGTATTGAATGTGTACAGTTGGAGAACCGCTGCAGAAGATAAATGAAGCAATTGAACACTTTAGCTGTTAATTTTTGGAATCAGTTTGCTGATAAATATGAGCTGAATTGGCCAATTCTCATGTAGGCGTAAATAACGCACACAAATTGTGTTTTATTGCCATTAAATCCAGATGTTCAGTTATGGGAGCATTCAGGGTAACAGGTACTGTAGGGCCTGTAGCCTCGTCAGGAACTCTCTAAATCCCTCAGCTCTCAGCCCTGGTCCTGATACAGCTCATTAAACTGTGATTATACTGCTCCCAAGGGTTTGGGCCCAGGACCAGCTCATTATAAAGGCAACAGAAAACAGAGCTCGCAGAATGAATCGTAATGATGCAGTGTGCCTCCAATCACTATTATCTAGTATGCTAGTTTGTCTCAAAACAAAGAACTTCAGAATGGACTTAAAGAAACGTTTGAGCTTATGTAGTGTGTAAAGAAACATTCCCCAGGAACCTGGGTGCTACAGGCTATTACCTAGAATTAGCGGATGGCTGACCCCACGTGCCCTCCCAACCACTCTAATTCCGAGCTAATGGGGTGCTCCACCTCTCACCTATCGCATGCAGTTATAGGGGATCTGGGATGACCTGTAGCACATGTGAGGCAGGAGTCTGGTCAAATTAACCTGACCTGATCAAGAACAGATTTTAAACACAGGTTTGAGAGGAAACACCAGGGAGGTCCAGTTCTCACATGAGTCCTTTAATCAGGATGCTCCACCACTTGGCAAAAGTTACACTCCAGGTGCTCACGTTTATTAAGATAATGTCATAAAAAAAGAACAGGCATTCATTTATACTGGTTAACGTTATGCTTAAATTGAGACATCTAACCCATGTTCATTTTATATAAACACAATACATTTGAATTGGAATTGGTGCAATAGCTAGTGTAGGGTTTTTGAAGAAAATTACTACCTTCTTCCAAATGACCCTTCCAAAAATACTTTCACTACAAAGCGCTACTGTTTGACTCTTATCATCTTTGGCCACACAAACCCAATTTGACTGTCAGTTTATGCTCAGTGTTATAGATGAGAGGAGATATATTCATATCTGTACGCTAAATGTGAAGATACTGCCGGCAGAAGCAGCTTAGCTCCACAAGCTGGAAGCAGGCTGAAGCAGCTAGCTAGGCTTTGGTCAAAGGAAAAACGACAACAACAGCACCCTGGAGTCCTAAAAGTCCCAACCACCACCACCACCACCACCATATTTTACACTTTGTTTTTTATACAGATTAAACAAATGAGATACAATGTACAATTTTAGAGAACTGTAAAGGTGCTGGTAGACGGTTTTGCTTCCTTTGGACAGAGCCAGGCTAGCTGTTCCCCCTGCTTTACAGTCTTATGTTAAGCTAAGCTAACTGACTGGTAGCTGTACCTTCAAGTTTGGTGTAGGGTTATGAGAGTGATATCAATTTTCTCATCTAAGTCTTGCCAAGAATGCAAGCTTATGCCCCAAATTACAGAATAAAGCAACTAAACCAAATACTGGCACTGAACAAAAATGACAATAAACACAATAGGTCTGTTAAAGATGGAAAGAAATATATGAGAGTTAGAGTACACATAAGTCACTCAAACACATGGTTACTCAGGCTCCATTTCACTACTCCAAGAGTTGCACTGAAACCACTTCACTGCCATTAATCATCATCATTTCAACAATCGCTCTCTCTTGTGTGTACCTCTGTTCACCTACTTCTGCTTGGTATTTCAAGCAGGCAAAGATTAGAAGTGGTGTCAAGTATCCTGCTCAACGTCTGGCACTGTAACCTTGCTCCCATGTTTTGACAGTCATTAATGAGTGCAGATAATGCAGTGACTGAGAGTGTTAAAGCCTCTAATGGAGAGCACATCCAAATGTATGCCAAAACAAGCATTCTTTGTGAAGAGAGGACAGGATGTTACTGTAATACCTTTGACTGCTGCCAGACTGTGGGGATTGGCCTCGATGATAGCTGGATGCAGTGGATGCCAGGCTGAATACCAAGACAGTGAATTTACAAATGACACAGGCCAAGGACACAATGGCTTTAACAGAAAGCAATAAAACCTTGAAAAGGTTATAAATGTAATTAAACCTTCTGTCGCTGGGGGCCAGTCATTTTTGTGTTGTCTGGCATATTTTAGTAAATATTCATGTATTAAAATGGTGATGTGTAATCAACATGGGGTGTTGTTCTCCTCTCCCAACTAGCTGCATGGGCTCATGGATGGCCAAATGGATCAGTCAATTGGTTGGTCCACCACTTTGGTCCAGGCTCAATAATAATTGGATGGATATTGGATGAAATTATAGCTATTTGTGGTGCCTAGAGGATGAATCCTAATGACTTCGCCAATGTCCTAACTTTTCCTCTAATGCCACCATGAGCTTGACGTCTGTCAAATTTGATACACACAATAATGTTCCCTTCAGGATTACTTTTAATCACATTGGTCCGTTAATTTTTTATCCAGCGCCATCATCAGGTCAAAATTTGTGCAAATTAATGCCTTAATGCCTGCAAAATGACATTCCCCTCAGACATAGCTGTACCAGAGCTGCCAAGTTTTCAGTTTGGAGTGAGATTTGGTATTGGAGGTTGGTTCATTTTAGGCCTTTGGTGTTATGTCCCACCGCAGGAATTAGGGTCTTCGCTTTTTAATCCTGCATGCCACAGCCACATGCATGTATAGATGAACAGCCAAGTCAATAATTATGGTGAGATCAGTGTGGTCAGGATGCATGCCAACCTCCAGACATGATTGCCTTAATGTTGACAAAACCAGGTATTGGGGAGTCTTCCCCCCCAGAATGTGTCGAAACCAGAGACTGTATTTCTTTTAATTCTAGAGAATGAATGGAATATTATTCGTTAGTTCATAATAAGCAAGAGTGTAGGTTTTCCTTTGGAGGAGCTACATGTTTAGAGGGGGGGTGTAGGGGTCCTCCCCCAGCAAATTTTTAGCATTAAAAACTTAATTACCTTAATTCCGGTGAATATTTCTGCAGCATTTCCTGCCGTTTCTGTATCATTTTATGGAGGAAATGTTTTTATCAAGGCTATGTCAACGGAAACACAAAACTCAGGCAGCAGGTGACAATTTAAAATATAAAAATACCAGAATATAATTCAATAGGTGTATGGCTTTCAAGAATTCTGGATTTCTTTTTCTTTCATGATTTAGTCTTCCCTCTTTGTTGTGTCTTTGTTTGGGGAAGTTCTTCTTTAAATGTGGCACCTTACCGGATAAATTAATTCTTTTAAATTCCATTAGAAACTCCTGGACTGAATGTTCAAAAAGTTTTGCATCTACCACGCATATCTGTGTAATCTCCAGAAAGAATAACAACATCATATAATCACAATTAGTTGTTAATTGTGTTATTAATCAGTTAATCACACATTTTCAAAACCTCCCCGCCCTATAATCTGCTGTTCAGTACTGGCTCTGCTAATATAATAATCCCAGACAGACAGACACAGAATCCGTTTGGGACTGTGTGGATGAGACCTGTGCAAAATGAAACTAAGTGAAAACACTTCATCACAAACCCTCACGTTAACTTCAGCAGCTCTGTGCAGCTCACATTCACAACACAACAAGGCTGTGGTTTAGATTATACATTTTTATATTGCAAAACTCTACAAGCTAAGTTAGCCAATCACGCCACTCACTGCATGAGATCGGTTCGCTTGATTCCTATCACAGCGACTGCCAGTGTCGCGTCAGCTCGGTGGAGTGTAATCACGCCGAGTCGACACTATCAATTAGGCAAGGGTTTTTCAAATGCGTGAGAAAATTGATGTGTGGCGTGAGGGCATGTGAAAAGTGTCAATTACGTGAGTCTCCCGCTCAATGCGTGAGAGTTGGCAGCTCTGGCTGTACATTAGCAAAAGTAAGAATGCTAACACACTGCACTAAGATGGTGAACATGGTCAACTTTATATTAGCTAAACTCAGCATGCTAGCATTGTCATTGAGACTATGTTTGCATATGTCACGCTGAGCTGTGCTAAGTAGAGCCCCACAGAGCGGCTAGCATACCTGGAGACTCCCAATAAAATTTGATTTAATGAATTTACTAGCCCTAGCATAGTTTTTGCTAAATTCAACTCAGAAAATCTGACTAAAAACATAAATGCCAGAGAAATTTTTTATCTGACAAATCTAAAATTATGTTAACATATAAATAGTTTAAAACAAAAATGTATGCATTTAACATCATACTTGACTAACTGATAAAAATATACACATATGCATTTTTCTTTTCTTTCTGTTGTACAGTTTTTCTAGATGAAGCACAACTGGTTTTAATTACATGTGAATTTTATTACATATTTACAAAGACTTTCCCCTGGTATTATGAGATGTTACCTCCAAAACAGCACATCTGTATGACCTAATGCAGCATTTCTTCCTTTCTATTTTTCTGTAACTTTTCTGTTTAATTTATAGTAAAGTCTGCTGATATTTTTCTTCAGCATTGTTTTTCAGTGCATTTCTGCAGCAAAGTGAGACAGACCGAGGAGAAAATGGAGGGGCACGACATGGGCCAGATTTAAATGCACAGCACTGTGGTCACATTCCATACATGCCAGCCTGCTTGAGTAGCCAGGACACCAAGGACTTAAAAATGAAAAGTTCTTTAACTGAGTGTGAAATATGAACGATACTGTAGAGCTGAGACGCAGGACAGAAGCCCAGAGCAGCACTCCACCTCATTCCGGAGAGAGCTCATGTGTCATGTTCTCCGGGCTTTGACTCAAGTGTTATACAGTGTTGGATCTACACCATGAAAGGGTGGTAACCGTTGTCCTGTTAACAAAACCGAGTCTGTGTACCGGATGTGTTTATTTTAAAATCTCCAGTAATTACTTAACTATGCCTTAAAGATATGCTCGACAGAAGAAGAATGCTGTGTGTATATTTAGAGTAAATGCTGGGATAGTTACAGTCAAAACACTATATAGCAGCGCTAATACACCCCTGACATTAAAATGAACGGCTTCCTGGCACTAATGTGCTGGAAAGTCATTCAAGGGAGACCTCGGCACTCATTTTCTATTAACGTTACACAGAACATTTTCAAATCTGCGCTGCTGAGAGCTGTGGTTGGTTTGCCATTGGGAGAGCTTTCAAACAATGGACAGAAGGGGTTTCCGTTGCTTTATGATGGAGAACCTGAGCCGTGGCTGCCTGCCATCCACAGTGCACGGGCTGCAGTTAAGAGGAAGGAGCTGGCACCAAACGCAGATATGTGAGGGCACACACTCAAATGCGAAGGCACACACGTCACTTTGATCTTCAAAGTGGTTTGATGTTCTTGCTGAAAAGGCAGAATAATCTGGTCCTGTGGTGTGTTTTATCCATTAGCGGCAATGCCAGAGAGTTGACTTTAACAGTGAAGATGGCTACCAAAGCAAAAATAAAAAGCAAAACATAGATATTCCCTGCTCTTATACTACTAATCATTATCTTTTATTCTTAAGAAAATCTCAGTAATACAACAACATTGTTAACTAAACCTAACAGCTAAAATTTCTATTGAAATTTGTAGTGAGACTCTTCAAATGACGCGGTCAACCCAGTCACATTGTTCAAAGAACAGTGAAAGGAAAAACTCTGCTCTTACTCTCTCTTTCTCTCTCTCTCTCTCTCTCTCTCACACACACACACACACACACACACACACACACACACACACACACACACACACACACACACACAGCCTTGTGTCACTTTCTTCGTGGGGATCTGTCATTGACATAATGCATTCCACAATCCCTTATCCTAACCTTAACCATCACAAGTAAGTGCCTGACCCTAACCCCAACCTTTACAGCCCTCAAACTCTCAACCTTCAAACAGCCCTTTAAACTTGTGGGGTCCAGCATTTTGGTTGCCACAAAGCTGTTGGACCCCACAAGTATAGTGGGCTCCCAGATTTTGGACCCCAAGTAAAACAAGCCCACACACACTTAAGGGAAGCTTGTTTTTTGCAAATATTGTGACTTACTTATCATGGGAGGTCCAGACTTCTGCCATATGCCGAGCCTGCAGGTGCAGGAAGCCGACGGCTCTAAACACTGGGCACATTTGGGTCTATCACACGCCGCCTTTTGATACTCGACCCAAAGCGTTGACTTAAAAGGCTTGTTGCATTGTCTAAGTATTCAGTAAAGCATTCAACTGAACAGGAGCCAAATGTCTTTGTAACCAAACAGCAGTAAGGGTCAGGAGGTTTAGACTGTGTCAATTTTGATTATTCAGTCTATGAATATGATGGAAAATATGTTTCCCAGCAGATTCATTTTACACCTTTATTCTATAAAAGCAATTTGAAAAATGTCTTCTTGATTTTGATTATAAATAAAAAATCAGTGTTATATTGTTTCTATATTTAATGTAACTTGAGGTGTGGACGTATTTAAATCTCGAGTTGCAATGAAATCAGTTGAACTTATTCTATCCAGCTGTGTTTCAGAAAAGTAAGGAATTTAAAACTGGGTGAGATACATTTTTTTTTTCAGTGTGGTCCATAACTGAAATCCAGATTGCTTACATCTTCACTCTCAACAGGAGTGACACACGAAGTGGAGGCTGTTCAAGTTCAAGAATACTGAAGGAAAATGATGTGAACCATATGATGCGAATGAAAAATTAATATTTGTTTTTTTTACTCTCTGTGCAGCTGTGCATGCTGATTAAAAACACTTACTGTACCCTTTGAACACTTTTAGTGTGATTAAAAACATGAAAGGGCTTTTCACTGGAATCTTAAGGTTGAATCTGAAACCTCATCTCTGACAAAAAAAAGTACAGGCTGCAGAATGTAATAAACAAGGCTACTCTGACAAATATTGTGTTTGGAGGGCAGCCAGATTCTTGTGCCGATGACTCTGTGCCAGAGTCAAAACTCATCCAAGCCCAGAGTACTCTCAAGTGGGCCTGAGTGTTGTTTTGGAGTTTGAGGTAAAAGAGAATAGGCCAATGGCTCCCTGTGAGATAAACTATTATAATCCACTCAAAACACAAACACAGAACAGATCAAATCTGTTTTTTTTTTCAAAATTTACACTGAACAGACATATCAGGCTTTAAAAAATATATTAATAGGCCATATAGGAACAGTTGTATTACGGTCCACATGCAGGTAATCATAGTTTAGCCCAGACTCATCTAGCTTGGCTTAGTCATTCACATACTGTGTGCTGGCCCATTGTTGTGCTGTATCCCGGCCTTTGTGTACCCTTTCACCAGAAGGGACTTTTTGGGTACTGTAATTTGTTCTGCATGTCTGTTAGCTTTCATACCATGCATAGTTGCCTTTAGAAAGTTTGGTAAAGAAATCTGAAAGTGACTGAAAGTAATCAGAATGCATTACAAGCAACCCCTTTGATTACATTAAAGGGACAGTTTGGCATTTGCTGAAAGCTGGGGAACACTGCTAGCCTGGGTTTGTGGTTTAACATGGCGTCCAAAAAACTCTAAACAGTATGTAACGTGTTAATTAGTGACCTTTAGAGGTGCTGGTTGGCAGATTTGTTGCCCTGGGAAAAGCTAGGCTAGCTGATATGCCCTAGTTTAAAGTATGTATGCTTTGCTAAGCTAATCAGCTCCGTTGCTTCATACTTTATGTACAGACAATCTCAATCTGTATGAATCTCCCAAAATGTCGAACTATCAATCCTTCAAGCACTGCTGATATAACTATAATTGCAGTAGAAAACGTTTTTAATGTAACTTAACAAACTCATATTAACATGGTGTGTGTGTCTCTGTGTGTGTGTGTAGGAGGCCTCTGTCATCTTTCCCATGCTCCACTGTCACACAAGCACACAGTCACGTCTCAAGCTTAGGTATTTCCTCTGTCATTATTATCATTATTAATAATATTTCTTTTCATAGCGACCTGGTGAGGACCCCTGTGCTTGGCTGCATAGCTTGCATTTTTACACACAAGCTGTTTATACAGCTGCGTATCCTTCGGAGCCCGGTTTGGGCCGAACTGGGTAACGCAGATGTTTGGGTGCCATCTGGTTGTTCTGTCTCCCAGCAGAACTCAGCTGGACATGGATTTCACGGTTGACGAGGAGGGCAGAAGGTAGATATGGTCTCAGAGAGATGAGAAGTGTACAGTGTGGGAAATGTCAGAATAAGAGGAGAAAGAACAGGAGAAGCAGGGGAAGGGAGAGGAGAGGAGGACAGACGTGTGATGAGAAAGCGCAGAGAGCTGAGAAAATGAAAGGGGGTATTAACTAAGAAGTGATGGAGTAGGGGGTTAAAGTAGTGAGAGAAGAGAAGAGGGATTTAGGTGTGTAAGGATGCAGTAAGTGGATATAGGGCAGCAGAGGCAGTTGCATGGAGGGAAGGAAAAGAGGCTGTAGCGGGGGAGTCGGAGGGGTGGATGGTGGGAACTTTGCGTGTGAAACGGTGGGCATTAGGAAGCAGGAAACAGCAGGTCGAGGGGGACACAGTGCAAGAGTTACAATAATCTCACATATGTAATGTTCATTTTCTCACTGACTTGAAAAATAACACAGTTCTCTGTATGGTGAGTAAGATTTATAACTCGTGCTTCATTGAAATCCATTAAACACACAGTCTATAGCTTCCAGAATGCAAGTACAGCAAGAACAGTGACAACTTTATTAGTTTATAGATTATTTACCACTGGTGACACACAACTGATACACGCCATCTTTGCGTCATTACAGCCAAATCCCAGCCTGTTCCTGTTCCGCTGTGGAACAGTGATTTTAAGTACATGCTAGTTTCATTATGCTAACATGGACTTAATTTAGGGTGGTATCAGCTAACATTTGCTAATTAGCAGTAAACACAGCTGAGGCAGATGAGAATGGCATTAGTTTTACAGAAATTTGGTCACGAACCAAAGTATTTGACAAATTACATGTTTTACATCATGGTGGTGTAGATGAAAAGTTTTCGGTAACATGAATGTCTCAACAATTTTTTAAATCACAATCCATCTAACAGTGGTGGAACTCTTTAGAGCCATGCAAGTAGTTAAATCTATTTTATGTGAGTCAAGAGACTGTCAGAGAATCAGAAAAGTGTCAATAATTGATCAAAGTCAATTTAGTAGGTCTAGTTCTTACATGTAAAGCTTTCTGCAGACCTATGCAGAGAATGGTGTAACCCACATAAACTGTATATAAAGATGGATAACGCGTCTCCACTTCCTTTCTGATACTTGCATTCTGTTTAGAGGATTTAAATGAAGCACGAGTTATAAATCTTACTAACCATACAAAGAACTGTGTTATTTTTCCAGTCAGTGAAAAAATGAACATTATGTGTGTGAGTTTTTTTGTAACACTTAGCCTGCTGTTTCCTGCTTCCTAATTCCCACCATTTCATCCACAACCCAAAATATGCCGTATATCAGTGTTGGAGATGTGGTATCGAAGTCACCCTCATGGGTTGAGCAAGTACTCAGCAGAAACAAATCCGGTACAATGTACTTTTTACAAGTATGAGTATCATTGGAGTAAAATGTGTCAATATCCGTTTTCAAATAAACAATAAATATCAGAAATTTTATAAAAAGTTACTCGTTCTGTAAGTAGTTCTTACTATTGTCATCAAAACTTTATTCTGAAGCTCAATTCTGAGGCTGTTCTGTCAATCGTTTTTTAGTAAATATAGCAACATCTGATCAATCAATATAAATTTCAGGGTTATATGAACAACTTCCAGTTAGTCCCGCATACAACCAGTTTAAGACCAGTCAATTCCTGGTAAGGTACCTCGTAGATTCAATCACGAGCAGGGCAACTTAAAATTACAGAAATCTATCAGAAATTAAAACTGAGCAAAGGGATTGCTAATACATGTTAATTGCCAAACCGTGGCAGTTTCATGACCTTGGTTTAAAAATTGTAATCTGTGGGACATGCATAATTATCCTTCAAATGTTTTAAATATTAAATGAAAAATTATCCACATGTACAGTAACGTTAGCTACTTACTTTGCAGCTGTTGCTGTTGTCAGATCTCATCCTTCTCATACCTTGCAACCATCACACAGGGCTGATGTCATGAAGTTTTGTGCACTCAGTCTACCGATCTGCATGCATGGTGCTAAGGCAGCAGTCAACAAGTTAACATATAATGTAAGATGCTCCACCAACTCTTTGCAGCTTAGAAAAGAGCGTCCCAAACATGAAAGGCAGCTATGACAACGTCTAACAGCGGGATGACAGGCTAGTACACTACATACACCCAATAGCATCACTTTGTCTTGAAAAGTGGTGGGGACATAGGGGCTCAGATTAGGGGTGTGAAGAAACACTTAGCTTGAGAGAAATCATGATAAGTGATTTTAGGTTAATGAGAATGAGATGAAAAGATCCTTAAACAGTGTTTAATAGATATACTAAATGCTGAGATAGGAAGTCCCCCAGGAAGTTTTGATCATTAAAGTCTTCATTTCCTGCATTCTGATGAAAATTTCTGAAATATTTTTATTTATCTAAAAGGAAACACAAAATTCAGGTAGCACATGACATTTTAATACATATAAATGTAATAGAATATTAATCAGGCATGTTTCTCTTGTAGATAATCTTTTCTCATTCTCTCACACATTTGTTTCTTCTAAATTTTACTTTTACTTTTTTTTCCTTAGTGTGCAAATACACCTTTTAAAGGGCATTTTCATTTGTTATTTAATGGCAAGATATATTTTAGAATGTTTTTTTAAAGAAATTATGCTTTAAAAAAGTGGTGTCGACAAAATCAGCCATTTCAAAACGTGGTGGGGACATGTGCCCAGCACCCCAAGTATAAATGAAACCTATGTACACCTATGTCATGCCTCTTTGCCACTTTGTCGGTCTGAGCATAGTGGCATCAAAAATAATGTCCCCGAAAGCCGGGATGTGATCTGGGATGGGCAGTCATTTCATTTGCTGTTGGTTGTTTCTCAGCCATTGTGCTTGCAAAACTTCTGAAGCCTAGTGCTGAAGACATTGACCATGAGTAAGTGAGATCATGCATGAGGAGGGTGACTACACTGCGTGTACACGAGCAGTGATTGACATAGCATTATAGACTTCTCCTGGCTCTGATTGGTTGTGTTGACTCGAGTGTGATGAATTCTTTCAAATGGCATTTGGAGCAGTAGGAGGAGCAAGAGGAACCATTTCCCCCCCCACAGATTATCTGTCTTATGTACTTCTGTCATAGTTTAAGCAAATATGCTGATAGTTTTTTTTAAACTTAAAGTTACCTGAATCTGTAATATTCTGTTTCCACTTATTTTGAATCCTTTCACATGGATTTCCACATGAATGGTTTTTTTTCTATCATATGTCCTTGGGCAGCTCCAGGCTTACAATGTACTATGAAACAGCTACATGTGCGTGTAGCTCTATATCACAAGCAAGCCTCAAAGGACCTTACAAGCAAATTCCATAACTCTAGCATATCCAGTTTAGGGCAAATGAAACCTCAAATTGATACATTTTCATTATTCACCAAAATATTTAAATTATGTAATTTGTGCTTGTGTGTAGTTGTGCTTAATGCCACACTCCACTTGTTCCATTGGTGTTGGAGCGCTCAGACTAAATTTCCATTCATAAAGAAATCTGATGTGTATAACCAACACACACACACACACACACACACAACAAAACATAAACTTTTCAAGCTTTTTGACCATGAAAAAGTACATTCTTAACTGCTCTTGACTCATGAACTTTCACAACAATGAACAAAATACGCATAGGATATTGCCAGAAAACATCATTGATCTGAGAACTGTTCTTCACCATACTGAAAAGATTATACATTTTGATTGCAAACATATTCCCAGCAGGTTTTTGTCGAGTGAGTGAATTAGTCAGTCAATCAGCACTACAGCTGTATCATGTTGAATGAGGGTCGAAACTATGAAACATCTGGACAATTACTGCTCTGCAAGCTTTTGAACAACAATCATATGACTTTGGCACAGTGAGGTCTGTGCCATCTAACTTGTCATACTTGTCTGATGGTTCCATCTGGACCACAAATGACAGAAAAACATGATTATGCTGCACACACTGCCTAGAAATATGTAATCAGTGCAGGAAGCCCTGCTCTTGGCTTCAGTGCTTGTGATTTTCTGACAGAATCCATCAAAAATAGGCCAAGCTTTATGGTATTTTAGGTAGCAACATGATTGCAGAAGACAGTCTGGAGAGCTAAGTAGAAAGTAGAAATTAAGTTTTCCTTTTTTTTGTCCACTTATATTTTAGTTTTGGAACAAACAAAGCATTTGTGAAAACACTTCTTTAAAATTGATAATGTTGTCATAATCAAACCCATGCAGGGATCCCTATCACAGTAAATGCCAGCTTTGTCCTTGAACTTTTTGAAATTAGTATGATTTCCTACCAGACGACTACTGACCCACATGAGGAAATGGAAGTTGCTGCGACAGACGTGTTAAAATACCCTATCGGCCTACTCCATTGAAAAGTCAATGTACTGTCTGCGAATCATAGCCTTGGGCCACGTCAGTCCCTCCCTTCTCACTGCCTTTCCTGTCTATGCCACTGCCACTCTTTGATTCAGCTCAGCTGTAATAACAATAAATCAGAGGTTTACAGGTTGTTTAGGGTGGAGGGGAAGGATGGAGGACTGGAAGGAACGTGGGAGTAGAACTTTATTTCATTTAACCTTCATTTTGCTGGATCCCACTGAGATTAGAAGTCTCCTTTAACAACAAAAATAAACCAGGGTTCATATGAGTGAATAATACAGTTAAAGACACTCATAAATCTTTCACGTGTAAAAATACACACAGTATTAGACACAGTTAGAGGAAGGATAACTATTTTTTGATTTTCATGAAGTAGAAATTGGAAATAGAAGTGTGAGCGGAGAGTCTCGGACGTCAACCTCCCAGACAAGGGTGCGGTTTTATTGAGCACACTTAATAGAAGCTCATCCTGAAGGAACTTCCTTAAGAGTTGATAAAAGTCCAATGTTTACAGTCCCAAAGGAAAAAATAACCAGAATATAACCTGCAAGGTGTTGAAATGATCGATGAATGATACCAATGACTCAGCTATAGTTTTGGCAAGTGTTGACATTAATAGCTTTGAAAAGTCATGGTACAGGTTGCATTTAGGTTAGTTCCCTTGGCTTTTTACGACTCTGATCCCACAGTTTTCCACTTCCATATACCCCTGAACTTAAGATTATGAGAGAACAAGGGAGGCTATCTCACAACTGGCTTTTGGTTTTCCACAACAGAGTGTCCCATGGCCTTATGCAATTGAATGCTACCAAAATGATTAATAGACATTTAAATCCATCTAAGAGACGAGGAATTAAGGCATGGAGCTGTTGTCTTCACTATGTCACATCCATCCACCAAGGCAGGTTTTCATGATTTCATTGTTCATAGCTATGAGACATGTCATCTCTGAAGCCTACTTCTTCTGGCTCTTGAAGGACATATCGCTGCAACTCGGGATTGGGGATCCCTTGACAGATTTCCACGTGTCAATTCAGACATGCATTATTCAGATAAAACTGCATAATGACTCTTCCTGCCACATGTAGATAACTTTTTGGGGAATTAGGGGGATTTGCTGAAGGCCCTCCACATGCCTAAAGTTATGCTGGCCAATTAAACTTGTGCCTGGATTTAAGGCGCAGCCAAGCTAACAAGTCTAGCTAATGAAGGAGGTATCAAACTGTCAACACCAGAGAGGTCTAATCAGACAAAACAAGTTAAATCATATGTAGTAACCAGAGGCGAGAGATTTGACATTGTGTCACAATTACTAGTGTGGAAGCAGGTAGTAGGACCCAAACACAGGACACAAAGGCTAACTGGTGCAGTTCAGGAATTTTATTAAACAAAAGCAAAGGCAAGGCAAGGCAAGGCAAGGCAAGTTTATTTGTATAGCACATTTCAACGACAAGGCAATTCAAAGTGCTTTACACAAAACATAAAAGCAGCAGGGAAGAACAATAAAAACGTTTGAAAACAACATAAAATATAGTTACAATCAGGGTTAAAAGAGTTAAATGGAAAATAAAAACAAGCTGAGGGGTTGAGCAAATAACTGAGTCACCATCATTCTGAAAAGAGAACAAACAGAGAAGTACTCTTAATCTACTCTCTCTAGCTAGTCTGTACTCGGGTCCACAGCAATCTTTGGGTCCACTGAAACTCCAAAAACCCTCGGACACTACAGAGAAACCAGGACATGTCTGTCAGCAGGCCCCTTTGATCCAGCCAAATCACTCGGGCGCGAGATTTAAGATCCACTTCCTTCACTCTGTTCAATCTCATTCCCAAAACGTCCTAACCCAGCTACCTACTCATTTCTCACCATGTAAATATTTAATTAAAAGCAATGGTAAAAAGCTAAAAACAAAGAAAAAGCAAACAGGAAAGTAAAAGTTACAGTGCAGTGTAAGTTATCAATAAAAAGCAAAATCTTAATTAAAAGCAGTGGTAAAAAGAAAGGTCTTCAGTCTTGATTTAAAAGAACTGACAGTTTCAGCAGACCTGCAGGTTTCTGGGAGTTTGTTCCAAATATCACGGAGCATAATAACTGAGCGCTGCTTCTCCTTGTTTAGTTTTGACTCTGGGGACAGAAAGCAGACCTGCCCCAGACCGACCTGAGAGGTCTGGTTGGTTCATAACGAAGCAGAAGATCAGAAATATATTTTGGCCCTAAACCATTTAGTGCTTTGTAAACTAACAGCAGTATTTTGAAATCAATTCTTTGACATACAGGAAGCCAATGTAAAGACCTCAGAACTGGAGTGATGTGATCCACCTTTTTGGTCTTAGTGAGGACTCGAGCAGCTGCGTTCTGAATCAGCTGCAGCTGTCTGATGGATTTCTTAGGGAGCCCTGTAAGGACACTGTTACAGTAGTCAAGTCGACTGAAGATAAATGCATGGATAAGCTTTTCCAGGTCCTGCTGAGACATAAGGCCTCTTATCCTTGATATATTCTTCAGGTGATAGTAGGCTGACTTTGTAATTGTCTTAATATGGCTCCTCAAATTCAGTTCTGAGTCCATGACTACACCAAGATTTCTGGCTTGATCTGTGGTTCTTAACATTACAGATTGAAGTTGAGCACTGACTTTCAATCTTTCCTCCCTGGCTCCAAAAACAATAACTTCAGTCTTATCCTTGTTTAATTGGAGAAAATTCTGGTACATCCAGTCGTTGACCTGCTTAATACAGTTACTCAGCCCTGTATGGGATCATAGTCTCCTGGTGAAATGGTTATGTAGATCTGTGTGTCATCTGCATAATTATGGTAACATATTTTGTTGTTTTTCATAATCTGAGCCAGTGGAAGCATGTAAATGTTAAACAAAAGAGGTCCCAGAATGGAGCCTTGGGGAACTCCACATGTCATTTTTGTCAGCTCAGATGTGTAGTTACCTATAGACACAAAGTAGTCCCTGTCCTTTAAGTAGGATTCAAACCACTTTAGTACTGTGCCAGAAAGTCCAACCCAGTTTTCAAGTCTGTCTAGTAATATGTTGTGGTCTACCGTGTCGAATGCAGCACTGAGATCCAATAATACTAGAACTGAAATTCTGCCACTGTCAGTGTTTAAATGGATGTCATTGAAGACCTTAACTAGAGCCGTCTCAGTGCTGTGGTGTGGTCGAAAACCTGACTGGAAGACATCAAAACAGTTATTTAGTGCCAAGAAAGCACTCAGCTGTTGAAAAACAGCCTTTTCAATTATTTTACTTAAAAATGGGAGATTTGATATGGGCCTATAATTCCTCATTAGTGAACTGTCTAGATTGCTCTTTTTTTAAGAGTGGCTTAATGACTGCAGTTTTCAGGGCCTGTGGGAAAAAACCTGAAAGGAGAGACATGTTTACAATTTGCAGTAAATCAGAGGCCATGCATTTAGACACCTTTTTGAAAAACCCTGTTGGCAGAATATCAAGGCAGCATGAGGAGGATTTCAGATGTTGTATTATGTCCTCCAGGTTTTTATGGTTAATAGAATCAAATTGTCTCATGCTATATGAATTGTTTTTAAGTGGACACAGGGATAGGACATATCCTGTACCTGACATGGAGCCGCTGATTGCTTGCCTAATTGTTTGAATTTTGTCTGCAAAGAAGGAAGCAAATTCATTGCAGGCCCTGGTGGATAGAAGGTCAGAGGCTACAGACACAGGAGGGTTTGTTAGCCTGTCGACAGTAGCAAACAGGGCACGTGCATTATTAGTGTTTTTTGGTGATGATGTCAGAGAAGAAGGACCGCCTTGCATTTCTCAGTTCCAAATTATAAATGCGAAGTCTCTCTTTATAGATGTCATAATGAACCTGGAGATTTGTTTTCCTCCACCTGCGTTCAGCTTTTCGACAATCTCTTTTTTGAGTTCTAACCAGCGTGGCATTTCTCCATGGAGATCTTCTCTTACCAGAGACCACCTTCACCTTGGCTGGTGCAATGGCATCAATAACATTTATAATTTTAGAACTGAAATTATCCACAAGCTCATTGACAGAGACCTGTGGAAGGGCAGGTGTCGGGAGAAAGCCTCAATAAATGCTTCACTAGTGTTTTCAGTGATATGCCGCTTTGTGATCACCTCTGTTTTAACATTTGTGTGCACGCAGATAGCACTCTCAAAGAAAACACAGGAATGATCAGAGAGAGCAACATCAGTCACCACAACCTTGGAAATGTCCAGACCCTTGGAGATGACCAAGTCCAAAGTGTGCCCCTTATTGCGTGGGCTCTGTCACATGTTGAGTCAGTCCATAATTTTCAAGAACACAGAACAGTTCTTTAGTCCCTCTGTCCTGCGGGTTGTCAACATGGATGTTAAAATCACCAACAATAACCACACAGTCAAAGTCAACACAGATTATAGACAGCAGTTCACCAAAGTCATCAAAAAGTTTGCACAGTATTTAGGGGGCCTGTAGATGTTTAGAAAAATAGCTCTAGAAGAGGAATTCAGCTGAAGAGCCACATATTCAAAAGAAGCAAAATTCCCATAAGACATCTTTTGCATTGGAGGAGTCATTAAACAAAATGGCAACTCCACCTCCTCTCTTATGCACTCTAGCTTCACTCATAAAACTGAAGTTGGGGGGGGTCGACTCGATAAGGACAGCTGACTCGATAAGGACAGCTGACTCGATAAGGACAGCTGACTCGATAAGGACAGCTGAGGAGGAGCAAAGGGCAACAAAAGGGGAGCACACTTACAGGTGAATGGCGGAAAACAGAATCAAAATGGGAGAAAGTCCAGAGAGCAGACCAAAAATGAAAAAACAGGGAAGTCGAACACACTGCTGCACAGGGTAATCCACAGACGGTACACAGGAAACAGAGCACAAACACAATGATCCAACAAAGACAAGACAGAAACACCAGGTATATATATATATATATATATATATATATACACAGGGACTAACAAGCAGAGTGGGAGCAACACAGGTGACAGGAATCAGGGTAATGAGGCACAGGCAGAGAGAGAGAGAGAGAGAGAGAGAAAAAATCACTGGGGAAACACACAGGTTACAAAACACTAGACAAGACAGAACCCCAAAACCCAACAGACCAAAATAATGAATACAAGAACCAAGACTATAGACAAGAAACTAAAACCCAAACCCCCCAACAGAACACACAGACAGGATCATGAGACATTGTTTGCAAATGATCAAAACTAAGCGTGTACTTATCCTTGATATGCATGCATGATTTCCTTATCGCAAGGTTATAATAGGGAAAGAGAAACAAATCTAAACTGTACTGTGTCGTGTGTCATTTTGTATGTTTGAGGTTCTTGTGCAAGCATATACTGCTGTCAGATCTGGTGTTTATTTTGCAGTTATTGATTACCAAAGAGCTATAGACACAACTGGACATCTGGCTTTTAGACTCAACATAAAATAAAATAATAATATACACACATGCACACACACACACACACACACACACACACACACACACACACACACACACACACACACACACACACACACACACACACACACACACACACACACACACAAAATATACTCTAGATATCTTCTGGTGTTTAAACCTCTGCTTGGGGGTCCACTAGGGGGCAGTGTATTCAAGTCTGTCTGCTTGTTGCACACTGAAGTCAAGTAAAAGGCCCACATTTAAAATTTGTAGAAAAGTGACACGACATCTACTCCAAAGCTCCCATAAACTAAGAAGTTTATTATTTTTTGGCTTTTTTAAATGTATTTGTACCCATGACGAAGTTTGAATTTATGTATTCTTGGGTTGTTGATTGCATTTCAAGGACGTGTTTCTCTAGGTTTCTGCAGTCAGATAGTCCAATTTATTTTACTGTAATCAGTGTGTAACGATTGCAAAGTGTGATGATTAAGAGATGTGTCATCACATGTTCACTCTGAAAACAGTAGCTCTGAACTAAAACCCAACCTTAGTCATAGTGCAACACTCAATTTAAATGGGCCACCCCTCTATAAATGTGTGTGTGTGTGCAGAGCTATGTTTGGGTGGGACACTACTTGGAAATGCGTTACAGTGAATCTCCTGGAAAGTTACATCAAAGAATAGAGTGCTGTCTTTTAAAACAGTTTTACATCTCAATGTGCATTACGAAGACAGCCCATAACTTTGAGCTTGGACTGTTTTTCATGTCACAACAGAAAAATTGCAGGATCAAAACATCTCTCTCCCGCTCTGTCTTTGCCACAGACAGTTAACATTTTACTCCTTCTGTTCTCACAGAATCCCAAAACAATTCACCCCATAAAAATCCAGACTCAGTTTGCCATATGTGAAAATGTATGGCTCCCACGGGTGCCCTGAAGGAAAATTACTGGCCGCGAGACAGCGATAGAAGATCCTTGTTTTCTTGCTTTCCTCTCTGGTAAAAAAAAGAAAAAAAAGAAAAAAGAATGTGCATGTACTCAGTGGGACTGGATGTAGTTTTGATGTGACTGAGTGGTGAAAGTCAGGCCTTATCCACAGTATCCTTCAGTCGGTAAACTTGTCAAAACGGGGGAAGCACACCAGGCTGTTCCTGCCAATCGTGACTACATCCCTTTTTTGTCATGTCATTGTTTTGTCAAACTGGGAAGTGGTTTCTTAAGAAAAGAGAGGGTTTAGAAGAGGCAAACACCATTTGACGCTTTCCTAAGGATCAGAACTCAAGTTTTGTTGGTTTTTCCAGAAACTGAGACCTCAGAGTCATGTTATTGGTTTGCTCTAGATCTTTAGCACATGATTTAAAGTATAAAACATCCCTGGAAATAAACGCCCATCAGTGTGTTCTTTGGGTTACACTAGTTATGTTGTTTTAAGTATTCAAATCCCTTTTGTAAATACTGTTACAGTGGCAGCATGTCTGTCAAAACCTACATACATGACATGTATTATACAGTATCTTTGCCCTGTTTATTTTCAATTTGCCACCTTTTGTTGCTGGTTGTTCAGCCTATGTTTTCATTATTTCAGATAATGTTTCTTTTTGCATATTTTATTTTTTATTTTTGACTGGTGACCCTGCATTATGGGATCCTTTTAGCATTGTTAGCTGTCTCATGCTACTTCAAAAGGTCACACACTGTTCTGCTAGCCAAGCCTCTTTTATTCCTCATGGTGATAATCTGCACTTAGCCCTAATGTGCTGTCTTTGTAGCCGTAATTAGGTTCCTTCAGGGTAAAAGGCTAGACACTTAGATGCTGTGTCCATACCTTCAGTATGGCCAAACTTCAGTACCGTTTTGGTTAAAGTTTTTTTGGGGAAGGACAGAGAGAGAAAAAGAATGTGTGCGAGTATGATTGTTGAGTATGATGAGGCACACTCACAATAACTGTCCCTGTCCTGTCATGCTTTCAGTCAGTTAGATGGAATTGAATATTGAATCACTTCCCCTTAAGACAGCAATTTCATACAAGTAATAGGTCATTTCACAGTTTTGTTTTAATAATGTTTTAGACAGAGTGAAACCATACTGTGGCTAACAGTCAAAGCATTACTTTTTTCATCACAAGACAATACAAGAAACTAGAAGTAAAGGGTGCAAATCTTTGTCTTGCTCGAGATGCATGCATATTTGCATGTATTCTGTGCACTTTATGAAAGCACAAACATACCAATTAATTAATTAACACATGCACAGCACAAACACGCATGCACACCGCATGCACACTTCAGTGAGTCATTAAACCTCAATTGTAACTGTGAGGTCACGGGTCAAAGGAGCAGTTGGCTGTGGTGGGTGTAGAGTGGACACGGATGTTTGAGCAGTGTGACTCATATGAAGATGTTTTGGCATTACCAGTGACAGCAATATGTCAATACTGTACATGCATTTACTACAACAAAATGATTCGGATGATATGGGTTTTATTGACAGATGTTCACATTGGCTTATTAAATAATAACTGCTAACTTTACTTGATGTTCACCTTTTGTAATGGTCTTGATCCAAGATGTGTCTCTTTCTCTCCTGTTTTTGTCCTGTAACAGTACGTAGAATAAGTAAAAGATACAGTTTCCAACCGCATCTGTTAACTGTCAGCTCTGCACATGTGCAGCTGGGGCTTATATATGTTAATTATTGACATAATCTTTTAATTGTGTAAAGGACTTAGTTGTGACTTAAATATTTTTGTTGTCATTACAGTATTATTGTCATGCTCAGCTCATTTGCACACAACGTCTTTTACACAACAGCTGCAAATCTCAGGCTTTGATTTTGTTCTCTAGTGGAAAATGTGAATGTTGAAAATAATGGGAAACTTTTACTACACCAACATGTAAACTTTGAAGAAACTAATTGTGTGTTATTATGCCCGCTACATTGCTCTGTCTTCTGTGTTTATTTAACTGAACGCAAATCCAAAAAGCTTCACTCTAATTGTGTGGTTGGTTTATTTTATTTGTACAAAGCAGCACTATGTTCCTCCAAGCTTTGGATCATGCTCTCTGATATCTCCTCATGCATCCACTTTGCGCACAGACTACTTGCATGTCTCTGTGCAAAACATTTGGCTCACAGAGTAATTTTTTTTACCTCTTTTAAACAAAACCAACAATGCCCTCTCCTACCATAAATTCCTAGTTTAACATTTGATCTGAGCTGTAATATGTGCTGCCACATTAATGTTTATAATATAGGTCAGTCCATATTGCTTTTGAACATCTGCCAAATGCTTCAAATTGTTTACCTGACTTGTTGTGACCAAGCTGAACCATGAAAATTAAATGGTCTGTGTATCAACAAGTAGGCCACAAGCACATATCACCTGTGTCTGGTTTATGTAATGCAGGAACCGATATAATGGCAGTGAATGGGCCCAGCGCTGCAGTTGGAATGAGTGCTGAAAGACAGAGCTGACTTATGTCTCTTTTTTATCTAACAGAGCGAGGGGCGATGTGGCAAACCTGGATTTCATAAGCGGGCCGGGCTCTGACTCAGACCGTTAGTGTGTGGTAAGGCTGCGTGTCTGTTGGGAAGAGACGGAAAGAGGAGGAGAAGATAGAAGTGATTCTGTGGTTTGACCAGTAAGTGGAGCGCGGACGAACCCAATGACCTCGACATCCTTCTATTCACTCTCCTGCCATTTCTTTCAGCGCATGTCTATCACATACCCACTTTTAATAATAGGCCACAGCATGTGAGTCATGTGATGGAGTTTACTGGTGTGCATGCAGGATGCGTGTGTGTGTGTGTGTGTGTGTGTATGTATGTATAGAACGTGCATGTGTGTAGTATTGATCAGGTGTCTGTTGATGTAGAAAGGATTAGTAAGGACACACTGAATGATGCAATCGCTTCACACAGTCTCTTTTTGGCTTTCCTTTTAACTTTGCAAACCAGCTGTAAAGTAGTTCACATGATCCTGATTTAGTACGTTTACATTTTCCTGCCAGGGATGCTACGTAAAACTGATGAACTGGTTTACATATTCAATGCTGGTTAGGATTTTAGATGTTGGGTGTGTGTGTGTGTGTGTGTGTGTGTGTGTGTGTGTGTGTGTTCTGAGGGTCTGGACTTGACAGTTATAGTTCCTCATTATTCAGACCTCAGCAGTGGTTTCACAGCCCTGTGGGGTTTGCTACACCAGACAGCAGTTATCAACAGTCTGTCTCTCTCTGTATGATACACCAACCCACTCTGTTGTTCTAACACATCCCACTCAAGATTTAGTGTTAACATGTCAGTAAATGTCGACACGTTCTGCATGGAGTTATCTCAGACATTTAGATATTATATGTGAAATATTTGGTGATGTATGGTTTAGTTTTTAATAAAGGGTCTGGCAGGGTTAGCAGGCCACAGATAGCTGCTTGTGAACAAACAACAACATTCAAATGCCACGCAGGTTTCAGTTAAAGTAAAAACGGCTGGTTATCAGTGCGTTGGGCAACATTGAGTTATGTGCTGCATAAATCTGTCACAGCTGTGCTTAGTCACTCTTCACTGTTCCTGTCCTGTATGTAATTCATTAGTGCCTGTCTTTGATCATGATTGTGTATGTACTGTATATGCTCATGTGGGCAAATTCCCAATTTCACGCCATATATATTACTATACATTTTAAATATACACTATGTGCTAATCTTTATTTTAGTATAATAATGCTTTTTGCAGACATGAAATGAATGCACTTTGCTGTTTTGCACTGTCAGGAAATGATACATGATACGTGCTGACAGACATCCATCAAGCTGCAACTTTAGAGCTACTGGCAATATCAAATTTGGAAACTTCTCAGTGCACCGAAACCAAAGACTTTCCAGAGATGCAATACCATAATTTTCTGTTTTCCAAGATCCTCCCGGAGCTGTCTCACAACTGTCCACAACTTGTTTTAATTATTTCCAGCTGTGAGGTTTTTTTTTTTAATTTAAAATTTCAGTTGTGCATTGCATTTTGGAACAGTAGGGTCCATCAACAGCACATTCAGAAATCAAGTGGACTTACTTTGCATACTGACATCATTAAAAGGTACAATGTGTAAGATTAGGCCAGAATTTTAGTTTAATACATTTTTGAAAAAAATTAACAAACCCTTCTCTCATTCAACGCCTATATGACGCGATATGTGATGTGCTGTTGTCTATTTTCTTGGAGTATGAATTTGACAGGTGGAGAGTAGTCTCAATTCTTGCACATTGTACCTTTAAAGGTGCCCTGTGGAGTTTCTTTGAAAGCAAAGACATGTATATATTTAGTCTTTCTTAGCAAAAAGCATCTTTTGTATCCTTGAGATCAAATGCATTTCCTTCTTCATAGAACAACTTATAAAGCCATTGTTTTGAATATCTTGCATATTCAAAACAATGGCTATTTAGCAAAATCTTGCATTGTTTACATACGAGTTTGCATGAAAGCAGTTTTCTTCAATGCCTTTCTTGGCACATTCCTATTCTGCATGAGCTTCCTACACCGTCAGTCAGTGGAATAGTGTGACACCACAGCAGGGATGTATGTCATCTAAGTGTATGTGTGTACAAGATACAAACTTAAAAAGATTTGTTCATAGCACCACTGGTGGCCAGAAACACTTTTATCCCAGATCAGTTTACTCACCACAATGAGTACTCAGAAACTATAGGGGTGGGATGTAATCCCCATTCAACTAGTATATAGTTTGGGCTTTGAACTCTGTATGTGTCACAGTGTGTTTTCATGTCCGGTTTAACTAGTATTTCTTTAAGTGTGTGGTAGTGGTGAATATGTGTTCACTTTTGTCTTGTAGCATGAAAACGCGTGGGAGAGAGAGAAAGAGAGAGAGAGAGAGAGAGAGAGAGATAGCGAATGAGAGGGAGCACCAGGGGGTTATGCTAAAAGGGAATGAAAGAGTTAACAAGTGTTTGTTGCCAACAGCTTAACCATAAACATGTTCAAAGTTGGACAGACAGACAGAAAGAAAGAAAGACAGAAACAGCAAAACAATTGGCAGCATTAGTCAGAGGGACATAGTTTGTGACTTGACTGTGTCATGTCCTTGGGTGCACACCAAGGACAGCAGCATCTGTGCTCAGATGTCCGGGAGGCCTGGCAGCATTTAAACCTTGTAGCTTTGCATCACGTCTCATGAGAGATGAGAGGATGCAGAGCCTGGCCAGGGGTCAAAGGCCAGAATTGCGCTCTCTCTGAGCTCCGATCGAATTACAGACGTCTGAACCCACTGACACATCGGCGTGTGATGAAAGGCTTTGCTGACTCATTTGAAACCCCAAGGAGAGGTTATTTATTTGTCAGTGTCAGGCTTTTAAAATTAGAACAAAGAGAAGAAGAAGGAGGAAGAAGACATCAGTGAGACTCATATATGCTCGTGAGTCATGCGAGGAGTTGTAGAAACAACATGTTTGTCCCTCTGCGTTGTTTTAATCTGTTTACTCAGTTAACATTGGTGCCGTCAAAAGAATTTAGTGAACATCCACTTTAAAACTTATATGTTCAATCGCCAGTTTGTCCCAGTTTTTGTCCTACATTAGAGAAGAATGTCAAAAACTGCTTAAAGTTTAGGGACAATTTGAAGCATCACGCTTGTCAATATTTTACACCATCAAACAAAGCAACAAAAAGTATTTGTGCAGTATGAGACCAGATTAATGCTTGATAGTTTGATATTTAGCAGGGTCAAGAACTCTCGCTTTCATCTGCCTTCCCCCGTCTCCACTTAGGAGCATTCGTTCCTACAGATCCTCCTATTGTCTGTAACTGCCATTTGTCATGTACATTACACCTGACCCTGACACCCTTTGACCCTGCTGACCTTTGTAAACGAGATGTGCTGCTGTCAGATAGATGGATGTTTTTCTGTTTTCTAGTAAAGACTTTCCTACAGCTGCCTGATAACCCATGTGGCCAAAAACGGCTGATGGTGAGCGTTCTTCACATTCCTTCAGCGGGAATGTTCACTTTTTGGTCTTTGTTTCAAGGCTCTGGTGACATCATCATGCATCATATCCTGTTGGCAGACAAACAGCTCTGGAGACGGAAGGACTCCTCCGCATAGGGGTGTTTTTTGAAGTCCAAAAAAATGAAGGAAGTTTCTGAGTAAAGGTCATTCTGATGATGCATCGCACCCCTACACACTTTGTATGAACTTGATGTATGTAGGCTGTAATGGTTTCTGTGGCCCCTTATCTGCAACCAGTTTACCTTGGCTTTGAAGTAAAAACTTTGGTTGTAAATTAACCATTCCCTAAACCCCTCTGCCAAACAGGAATTGTACAATTGTAGCATTGCAACTGTTACTAGGCTCAACAGGCCTGTCAAGCTTTGGATTTTGCCATTTAAAGAGTTTGGAGGGTGTGTGTGTTTTAAAAAAAAAAAACCTTTCTAAAGCAAAAAACACAAAAATGTAAGTTGAATGGATTGAACTGCGTGTTTGTCTAAAGTAAAATCAAATCATTAGCAGTTCCAGCTAAATAGCTTACTGCCTAGAGTAGTAACCAAATCCAGCGTTACTACCAAGACCAAAGGCACAACATCTATGTTCCGTCATATCATGTTTAATCAGGAATCAAAATTGTCATATTGTTGTTGCGCTCATGTTTTCTCTTTTTCATAAAGGACTAAGCAATGCCACGACATATCCAGACACTTCACACACGCTCATTCACTTACAAAAAGAAATGTAATCTCATCTCTCAATCCTCCTTAATTCAATGGCTTACACGCCTCAGATCCAGTCATGGTTTTGTGACTGTAATGCGGATGACGCGACGAGATGCTGAAAACCTTAATCAGCAACTTAGCGGGGGCAGGTTGAGAAAGAGGAAGTTTTGTCTGACACCTGATTGCAAAGAGAGGAACACACTGCAATAATCATTTAAATGAGGGACAAGTTTTTCTGTTGTTGAATTACTGTTGTACCTCTTCATGTTTTTGTCTTCCGTGTCATCACTTTTTGTCATCCAAAGGATTCCTTTTCAGTCTGCTCCAAGTCACTTAACCAGTGTGGATGTTTGTCGACGCAGGATTTAAACCCTTATCATCTTGTTGGAGGTCTGTTTAACCACTTGGCCAATGTGCAACCAAATAAAATACTATTATTGGTCTAGACTGTGATACTGTCAATGGAGAGTATTTGCATGACTCACACAGACACTTTTAACCAAGGTGAAGCAGCTCCAACATGGCAGGTTCAGACACATAAAGCTAAATGTGATTTGCCAGTCAGTGGGGGGAGAAGAGGGAGATTTAGGGTGTGGCAGGGAAAGACTGGCTTAGACATGGGGATGTCTGCAAAATCCTTGCAGCAAATTATCTTTCTCCCCGCTGTCTCCCTGTTCTGTCTTGGCTGTCTGGCTCATCTAACCTCCCTTTCTATCTTTAGTTTTCTCCATAGGTGACCCAACCCAGATTGTGTTTGAGTTTGGATTTTATTTTATATGTTTTGCATTAGTCTTATATTTTCTGTAGCAAGACATGAAACAGAATAGGTTATAACACAAGGGCCAGAAGAGTGCTTACATTACAGAACTTTTTGCTGCATTAATGCAAAATGAAACCTTAATTTTAGCAGCTTTAAAAATCAAGATCATGGCCATAACATCACTCAAATGTTAACTAAAGATGTTAATTTTAAGATATTCTAGCAACTTCTATGTCCTCATAATTGGGAAAAGGTTTTTAGAACTGATGACCTGCACTTTCTGTGTTGTATTGTTTACATGATTCCTAATTTTCTCTAAAGGAATTACCACCTACTGCCCTTCCCAGGTAATTCAGCAGCACTTTATGACTTGGTGCTACAACCAATGCTACGCTAGAGGTGTCATTTTAAACTCAGATCAGATCAGTGCATGACAAAATCAATTTAAAATTTAAAATTGCAGTGTTTTAATGTTTGTCTGTAAATTCACTGTTGTTGGATATGATGCATGTTCACAGTTAGGTCACACACACCAGTGACAGTTGCACCTGATATAATATTTGGCAGTGCAGTACTTTAATTTCTGTCATTTACTGTTACTTTTGCCGCTCATTTCTGCATACCACTGCTCAGTACATCAGCAAGTGTAGTTACCACCCACCCACATACTGACAATGAGTCATTCAGCAGGGCAATTAAAAAGTTAATTACAGACCTAATCAGTCAGCAGTGAAGGAGCTGTTCATTCTGGCAGGCAGTTTATAATTTCCCTATTGGTTAGGTTTCAATTTGTAACCACTCTTTCTCTTTGTCTCGACTTTTAAGACTTTCTTGCTCTTGCCATATTAAATAATTCTGCAGCTTTTTTGATTGTATGCAGCTGGACTTTGGGAACAGATTACTTAATATGTCAACATGAGGCAAAAATAGAGGTCTGCTGTCTCATGTTGCTTTCAAAAACTCACATTTAGAGCAGTGATTGCCAGACCTCTTTTCTAACAGACCAAAAATTGTGATTTAATATCTTTTTCCATGAGGTGCTTCAAGGATCTGTCATCAGTTGAAGCGACTAGTCATTTCATCACTCAGCCAGTGCACAAGGGAAGGGTTTCATTCCTAAATGTAAGATCTGTTGAAAAACAGCAACATCTTCTCTTATGAATGCTGGGATTAATGTTACTAATATTTAGTTTGCCTGTCAAAACTAAAATACTTTAATTTTAAAGGATATAACCATTTGCACTTTGTAAGTATTCAACATGTGGTGACAATGTGCATGCAAAGCAGATGTGCTGCGGGTTGCAATGAAACCCTTCACACTGACTTGTCCAGCAGCCAGCCAGGCACTCAGTCCGTGTTCTCCATCTCCAGTCCTCACCCCTCAGGGACAGCAGCTGGCAGGTCGCCCTGTGTTTTTGTCTCAGACACGCTATCCCTGTCCGCCACTTGCGGTTCCTCTCGCTGCAGTTTTTACTGTCTCAGCCAATCATGGTGCGGCTCAGGTCGCCACAGAGGCCAGACAGGGCGGTGTCCAGACGGGGTGGAAGAGAAGCTCACGTGAGGCCTGTGTATTTGTCAAAGGAGAGATAGAGAGAGTGAAAGATAAACGAAAATGAGACAGGAGAGGAGATAGAGAGTGAGAGAGATAAAGAGAGAGAGAGCATGCATGTGAAATGAAGTTGAGAAAAATTCAGTTGGCGGGAAAGGCAGGAAGGGAGGGGAGGAGGGACACAGGGAGGGGAGGGGAGGTAAGGGGAGTAGAGCAGTGTAATGGGAGGAGGAGGGAAGCAACACACAGCCCTGGACTCTGCATTTATGCTATAGATATTTCCACTCATCAGCTGTTAGTCATTGCTTTGGCTCATAAGCTGCACACATTACACTACGTGACCAATTACTTTACCCAACCAGGGTTTTTATTTGATTATACTTGTTGGCCTTTCTCTCTTTTAAGGAAAATCTGGTGACTCAATTAGGTTACATTAGTCAGATTTCTAAGGTAAAGCCGTTGTTGTACCTTTTGGAGGAGGAGAGGAAGAAAATGAGATCCAGCAAAGCAACATCTGACAAAACGTACTGTTAGGGTGTCTATCTTGGGCTGTTCTGAGGACAATTCCAGCCACAGATCTTAAGCCATCTGTCCCTGATCCACGTATCTGGCATTTATTTTGGCAAATAACATCAAAGTCTTTTATTACACTTGTTTATGGCTACATTTTTAAACAATAAAAAAGAATAGGAAAGCCACATGCTGATTGGTGTCCTTTACACTGGCAACGCCGGGATGTCCCCATCACTTTTTGAAAGCATAATTTGTTAAAATGTTCTAAAAAATAGCTCTTTAACAGCATAATGTGCTGCTATGTTTACTAGCTAGTAGCGAATTCTGCCTGTTGTTTGGTGCTGATCAGATTTATCAGGGCCTTTTCACTAAAACCAACTGTCTGCACCTGGAAACAACATTGGTGCGGACTGTAAAACAATCACCCTTAAAAAGATGCTAAAAATTCTCTATGGGGAACATACATCAGACCTTGGACCTGGGTAAGTAAAACTGGCCTTTTTTTCTTTCCTGTGCGAGTCCATGTTGGCTCAGGGAAACCTTCAAAGCAAGTGAAGTAATGCCAATTACAGTACAATGAAGATGATGTAATAACCAGTAGAGTTTGACTGCTTTATTATAAAAGAGGAACATCATCTCTTTGTTTTACAATTTGAGCAAAAAATAAAGCTCCGCTGGTCTTTTGTTATCACATTTCATCCCACAGTTTTAAATTTTTTTATACCTTGTCTTTGTGGGATTTTTTTGTTTGTTGTACTGCACATTCTGATTTTATTTATTGTTGCCTTTGTCTTTGTTTTATTCCATGTTTTTCTCAGTGGTGCTTTTCACTTTACAATCCACTGTGGATGCGATGATTAGAACTGCTGCACTTCTGTGTGTGGATTAACATGGAGTTTCAATGTCTTCATCTGGAATGAATAAATGCATAAATTATTGTGTTTTCTGTTACATGGATAACAGTGTCCTCTGTCTCTGTCTTTGTGTCTTTGATATTTGTTTTCATTGGATATTGGTGATTTATGTTACCTGTTGTTTGGTTTTGCAGCTTCATGCTCTACCAGTAACACCTGTTTTGTTTCCATTTGTGGCTGTCTCTGTCAGCATACACCTCAAGTCATGAATTGACAGTCATATTACTAATGCTGAAAAAATGTTTTAGCTTTTTAATTTTCTGCTTGTGACTTTCTTACAAAACTCATGCCAAAAAATGTCCAAACAGCCAATGCAATCCAGCAAACAACTCTAAAAGTCAGCATTTCATTGAAAAACAAACTTTGCCAGGCTCCACATTGGTTATAGCTGGTTATAAATAGCTGGTCATTGGTTATAGCTATTATAAATCAGTTTCAGCATGCATGTCCTGAGTGGATAATATCCCAACTGTCTTTGCTCCCTTGCCCCTGTTTTCTCTGCACAGAGTCTTGGTCGGCCTCCAACTAAAGCACAGGCCCCTTTTTACTGGCTCCCTTCACATTTCCATCATCACTATCACTTCACCATTCTGATCTGCGGTGGGCCTCATTTCTCTCCATCCCATCCAAGAGGTCAAAACGTGGTTATACAGTAATAATTGAAAAAATGTGAGATGAAATTAAAGTAAATCATTAAATTTTGTGAAAACAAAGGGGAAAAGCGGCCTCTTTTGTTAACAAAAGACCAGCTGAGCTTTGTATTTTTGCTCAAATTGTAATACAAAGAAATGATGTTCCCCCCTTTTATAATAAAGCAGTCAACCTCAATTGGCAATTACATCATCTTCATTGTACTGTTACTGGCATTACTTCACTCACTTTGAAGGTTTCCACAAGCCAACATGGACTCACACAGGAAAGAAGAACAGCCCAATTTTCTTCACCCATAGATGACCCAGGTCTGTCATTTCTGTGTTTAGCCTTTTATGTATAGATCACATACATAGACACATGTCACTCCATTACTCAATGACCTCCACTGGCTCCCCATGGCCTCCAGAATCAAATTCAAGTCACTAATGCTTGCATACCGAGTGACCACTGGGTCTGCACCCATCTACCTCCATAATACAAACTTACGTTCCTTCTCGGCCGCTATGTTTCTCCAACGAACGCCGCCTGGCTCTGCCATCCCTACACACAAAGCAATCCCAGTCCCGGCTGTTCTCATCTGTGACACCACGATGGTGGAACGAGCTACCACACGCCAGAGGAGCGTCCCTCTCCAACTTAAAGAAGCTCTTGAAAAGTCATCTCTTCCGAGAACACTTCCTCTTATAACAACTCTAACTGCTAACCTCTAACATGCACTTCCTGTGCACTTCTTCTTTGATTGCACTTTTTGTTAACTCTTACTTCTTTCCCTACCCCATTGATGTGATATGTATGAGCTCTTAGTAGTATGTATTGCTGCTCTTAGTAGTATGTAATAATGCTCTGTTGATGCTTGTATGTTGTTCCTCAAATGTAAGTCGCTTTGGATAAAAGCGTCTGCCAAATGAGTAAACGTAAAATGTAAATGTAAAAGTAAATGTTTAAAAGAAGTGGACATAGCCACCATGACGTCCCCCTATGGTTTGTGGACTGCTGTTTTGAAGCCTCCAGCTTGGCAAATTGGCCTTTACTTCTTGTTTTTTGGAACCAGAAATGATTATACAGGTTGCCATTGTCAGTCAGTCTATCCTCAGGATCTTAAAGGGCCATTAACTAAAACTTTTACTCCCCCATATAAAGGACAATAATGTATGCAAGGGTTTTATAAGTTTGTTAATCAGAGCCAGAATCTCAGCCATAATTTTTCCAGGTGCTGCTATGTGTGGCTTTAAAAAACAGTACTGGCACAGCCTGTTTTGGCACTTAATAACCCCACCCACTGGGACACACCCAACCAGCTGACCAGCCATTCAAGACTTTAATAATAAGATGCAAAGCATAATGAGCCTCGTTTTCAAGCCTGAAAAGAACATGTAAAACAATGTAAAATTATATTTTTTCTCATTATCATCATACTGTTTTAATTTACAGTAGCTTTCTTAGATCTTTGTTTTGGTCAGTTAATCGCCACTGAGGCTCTATAAGTGTTGTATTTGTTAAAGTACAGTTGTATTTGTTAAAGTACTCAGGTACAGCACTACTACATTACAATTTTGAACTACTTAAACTTTACTCAAAGATTTCCATTCTGCTACCTTATAGTTCTAATTTAGTGGAAAATGTTGTATTTTTTACTCCACTCTTTTAATTTATATATATTTATTTATAAATGACACTACACAACAGTATATAAAGCAGTTCAAATTAGCTCAAATTACAGCAGCTACAACGGTAACAGTAATCTGATGTTATAATATGTAATTCTATAGCACTGACAGCAACCTCTCCATAATGAATCATTTTGATATTAGTACATTTAGCAAATAATACTTCTGTACTTTTGCAAAGTAAAAAAAGGTAAGATTTTGAATGCAGGACCTTTCCTTGCAATGTAGTTAATTCTTCCACCACTGGTAACAGATTATCTAACACACAAGTATACATGTTATGTATGTGTGGGTGCCATAAAGTTCTCAATTTGAAAAAGGGAAATGAAAGCAATGAAGGGCCCTGGAGCCCTGTGGCCTTCTGACTTCAGGACTATCCAGCAGCTACTCCATCTACTAGGAAAACAGATTGTGGTCTTAATATATTATCTCATATCAAAAAAGTAACATTTCCAAAAATATAAATCTCGCACCAAACAATGGCCTGAGGTGTTCTGGCATGCTACAGGCACACTCATGTGATCTCAGCATTCTTCTGCAGTGACTAATAAGTTTTGATGTTCACTTTCTGCTGTTTATTTACAGCTGCAACATATGATACTGATACATTGTTGGGTGCGGGAGATATGAAGAGGAAACTCTTACTGCTTACTAACTCATGTTTACAATTTAACAGACATGACAGCACCACAGTACAAATGAAACTGATCCAGATCTCCATATCTGAGTTATGTCTTGTAAAACAGCAGATTAAAGAAATTCCACTTTGTCTTGTTATGCTGGCGTGACATTCATTCTGTGTGTGCACAACACACACATATCTTCATGTATAGAATGTATGTGTAGTTTTCTACATTGTGAAAATCAGACGAGCAACACACCCTCTAACATTTTTAATCCCATAATGGCCTCTTATAGGTACTGAAAAAAAGTTTGCTCACGCAATCTTTATATGTGACAGATTTTTTCCCCACTCCACAGCATGCAGCCAGGGTTGGAAAAGCCTTCAAATGGAATTATATTAACCACCTGTCCCTGATCCGGAGGCATTAATGGACGAGTGGTAGTCGCGTGTGCTGCCTGCGGTTCAGACATGGTAAAGACATAGAGAGACGTACGCCCCTCTCCTTGGGCACATAAAACAGAGACGGGTCTAGGCACGACAGAGTGTAGGATGTGTGTACTGGTGAGAGGGGTGAAGTAAAAGCAGGCACATAGAGGAAAAGTATAGAAGATGAAAGGTGGAGTGAGGGAAGATTCAGTTGCCTGGCAATTAAAGATGTTTGCCATACAGACTGAGACGTCTGTCATGCTGGTAGATATTATCAGTACAGAATGAAACAAATAATATTAACTTCCTTCACTTCCTCCTCTCTGTGACATAAAACTGCATTATGATGTTGCCTAAAAATGTATCTCTAAAATGTGAATACAGCAAAGAAATCAAAAAACAAAGTAATACGAGCTACAAAGAGACAGATAAGAGGATACTCAGATCTAAATGCTCAGGATTACTGAAACATTACGTGTAACCACTTCAAAATGTCTCTTCATCCACATTTCTCATCCTCTGCTCCCCTTTCCTCTTTTCCTCCTGTCATCACATCTAAACCCATAGACCATCAGCACCAGCCGGCTGGTAGTCTGAGTTACCCAGCTCATTAGCTGGAGATGATTTCAGGTAAATATATTCAGCAACAAGCCTTATTACAGCAAGTGTGGTCAGGCTGCAGATTAATACGCATTTGTATTTAGTGATTATTTACAAACAGAAAAAAGATGGTTGTCGGATTGCCTCAAAATAAACTACAGTGGCCATCTTCATTGTAATAAAGGAACATGCCACTCAGCGCAACAGTGTGTCTAACTTAATACTTTTTGGATGATAGTGGAGCTCTTTGGCACAGAGGAATAAGACAAATAAGGCTTTGGCTACAAAGGCAATACTTGTTAGTAGGATCAATGCATTGTTGTTGTTTAGGATTTGTTGATAACAAGAAATATACAGAAGTACCAGACTAATCATTTAACCCAATTGGATGCACACATACAAGCACAATTCATAGAATAGTTCTGTACTTTCAAGGCTGTTCTGTTCTCTTCTGCATCAGCAACAGTACAGCCACTAGTGAAAACAACTCCTCCCTTCATCACCATGTCTTTGCATCCTTGTGTAATTGCTTCTTGATCAAATACCCAAACAGGAAAAAGGCTCTGAGTGAAACCGTCTGGCACTCTACCCTGTAGCTTATATGATAAAGTAACAAATGATAGGCCTTTTCCACAGTGCCTTCCTCAGTTCACCTCCCTTTGTCTTATCTGAACTGAAATAAGTTAATTTCATAATTTTCACAATTTGGTATATTATTTCATGCAAACATTGTGATCCTGGAGCATCTCTTTGTTGTTCTGTGGGTGTGGCTCTTTTCTTTGTCTGCATAGGCGTTGTGGCTTTAGCTGTTTGGCGCCCATCTCATCACCACCACTATTGCAACCTTAATACAAAGTTCCAGGAAAGACCAACCTAACAGCAAAATTTTAAAGCTTTATGATATTGGTTAAGGCATAATTACAGAAGAATCAAATTATAACAAAAAAAGGAGGACTGATGAGGAGGGACTCAAAGAGGAGTGTTTTCTTTACCCAGTGATCTCAGCACAGAAGCCAAGAGGGCTCATATCTGTGTGTGTGTGTGTGTGTGTGTGTGTGTGTGTGTGTGTGTGTGTGTGTGTGTGTGTGATAGCAGTGTTTGCTCCTGCTTCTTTCTTCAGGCTGAGTTTCGGTGACATCATTTTTCAAACAGGATTCTTGCTTGCTCTGACTGCAGGACTCAGACACACCAAGTCTTATGTTTGGTTTGTTTTTCGCACGCTGCTCTGTATTTGCGAGAGGATGAGTTCACTCCCCATCTTGAGTTGTATGCTCTAGGCTACAGACAGTAGACTTATGACTTGTGTGACGCTCATGTGTATTTATTTCAGCTGTGTTGTAGCAAACAACAGGGTCTGCTTGGATTCTTGCAGTAATTGAATTCTTCTTTTTACTTGTTTTTTAATTTTTTTTTTTTTTTTTTTACAATCCATCCATTTTATGGAGTCACATGATCTATGGCTAGGATTTGTCAGAACTGTCCAATAAATAAAAAATCTACAAAGCTATATCATGCATACAGTAGTCATAACTTGATTAACTGTTGAACACTGCACATAAACAACAGGGAACTCATGTTCTCACTCTGACTTCTCTGTAAATGGACTCATTTAATTTTTTAAAGACACAGTATACAAAGTGCATTCAAGGAAGGAGTTTACAGTGTATTGTTTGAGTGGCAGTTATTGGTTGGTATTTTAATGGTTGCAGGCACACATGACACCTGGGGGTGTAAAAACAGTGCAATTAGCAAGAATCTATAATCATACTAAATTATTAGTGGGTGTCTTAAAGGCTAATGACATTGTCATATTGAACATATAAATACTTACATATGTGATTAATGGAAACGTGGTGCTTTGAGGTACACGCTAACGTCAGCATGCTATGATGTTCACAATGCTGATATCTAGCAGGTAGCAGCTGCTAATTATCAGTAATCGCAAAGCATACCTGAGGCTGATGGGAATGTCCTTAGTGTTGCAGGTGTTTGGTCATAAACCAAAGTATGGCACAAACGGGAATCTTGACCTGATGATGGGGATATATGAAAAGTAAGGGGGTCAAAGTTTACACAATCATCCTCTGCAGATCATGAATGTCTGTACCAACATTTATGCCAATAGTTGTAGTGTTTCACACTAAATCAAAAATGTCAGGTCAGAGGATCACCAGAGTCATTAGAATTTATAGGGAAGTTAAATCTTATGGCAATCCATCATATATTTTCCAAAGATCCTTAGATGCCACCAGCCTGGCTAAAAATAGTCTCTTAAAGCCTTTACATGGCTGCATTAACTGACAATTCCCATAATTCTAATTGAGAAAGTTGTGGATATTTTATTACAAACTCTTAAAACAATATCATATTCAATAAAACAAAGTTATCTGAGCAGCCATGATTCTGCTCTATAACATCATGTTTTCCTCCCACTGACGTGCAGTCTCTGCATTAACAAGACACAGACACAGGTGAGGAACCCCCCCCACCCACCCCCACACACACACACACACACACACACACAGCACAGACAAAACTGCAATATGCTATATGCCTGCAGGAAAATAAACCTTAACTGATTAGTTTTAAAACTTATGTGCAGGTAAAACATGTTTATATACAGACCTCCGCGGGGATAACACAGAAAAAACCCTAGGTGGAAATGCGCACTGTGCGCTTTTTTCAGCTTTCTCAGATTTGCTTTGATGGCAGTGTAAACACGAATTACTTCACGTTTGTATATTTTGCAACATGAACTGCCTCTTCAAAAGAGCTGTGCTGCAAATAAGTTGGATGAAAATTCATGCACAGCGTTTCAAAAGCTAATTATAGGCAAACCCCATATAAGATTTTATAGATTCTCCTCTTTTTGATTACCTAAATGCAGAGTGTGGCAGGTGTAGGGCAGCAGTGCAGGCCACCCTGGCTGCAGAACACAGAGTGTGAAGTGTGAACACACTCTACTGGGAAAAGGCTGCTGCATATCTGTGCAGTTTGTGTGAGGCTCTGAGCCTGTGTGCGTGCGTGTGTGTGTGTGCAACCTGTCATCAGCGCTGATAAGTGATTGAGTACATAAGCCCGCTCACACACCACATCTAAAGCAAGCCTGCATGTGCACGCCATTCATTCTGACAGAGCAACTCTGGTAGAAACCAAACAATGCAGTCCTGCTCACACCCTATTAAGCTGTCAGTGTGCCACTATTACACTTACCCTATAATCTTTACTAAAAAGAGAGTCTTTTTTTTTTTTTTTTTACAATAATTGGTGTGCTGCTAACACTTAAAGCAGCACACACACACCTGTACCACACACACAGTAAGCAAAAAGTATATAGCATTTACATACTGACACATAAAGTAACAATTCACGCACGCAAACACACATGCATATCCTCTTCATACAAACCCCAAGTGTGCTGTTCTTTCCTGTGACCTCGGTTGTGAGTTCATCCTTCCACTCGCACATATGGAGCCCTGGCATCGTCTCAGTTCTCGGCTGCTGCCCTGCTACTATCAGCACATTTTTAATTGCCTGACTTTAGAATACAACAGCCTCTGTGATGACAGCACGCTTGGTTATTTTTATATGCAACCATAAAGGCCCCACTAGCCTGGGCCATATATGGCATATATGATGTTTTTCTCCCCAGTAGTTTGGAGTAACTAAGGGGTTTTCTTGTGGAAAGTCTCTGTAATTGGCAGGGAAAATCTTTGATGATCTTTGTATAGTGGCAGAACTCTGATCATATATGCGATTTCTGTCGACTGAAGTAAGCCAATAAAGGTTAATGTCCTCTCACTGTCTTACTGTCAGGATTTGAATTCCTATTTCACTTGAATAAACAGAAAACGCAACAATATTGAGAATATTACCGTAGTAGCAGAGCTAAGACAGACATGGAATATCATAAAATTGTTAAAATTCAGAGAATAAAGTGTCCAAAGGGTAAGAGAAGTCAGCAATTGATAGCAAAGTAATCACAATGCAGTATGATAAATCTATGCAAAACATAAGGCAAGAAGGTGCTTCACATGACAGGAGTGTGTCCTAGGTTTGTTCAGTTATAAGTTATAACTGAACAATAGCCTGGATACATACTGCATGTGAGCACTCCTCTCATCACAAGACATCAGAGTAACTTGCACAATAAAAACATGTGACTAAGTGAACTACACCCTACTCCTTACTACTTTATAATGACAACCTGATCAAACAAGCTCCCCTGACGTTTAAGCAGAAGAGTTTCAGTAGTGTAGTAGTAGTAGTTTTTTTTGTTTCAATTGTCGGAAATGAATTGCACATTTTTCCATGTTTCATAATGGAACTTATTTTTACCACACTGTATTTGCAAATTGAATTGCAAAAGAATGTCACTGTCCTGTCTGGCACAACTAGATAAACCTGCACCCCATTACTGTATTGTAATGTATAACATTACTTGTAATGTTATATTTTTTACATTACTTAGCACTGTACAGTGCTAAGTAATTCAGGGCTGATGCCATCACGGCCATGCACACTCAAAAATAGAGGTATGAGACAAGAACAGTTCTGTACTTACTGGTAGACTTTTGAAGAATGTTCCCTTAAAGGTACAATATTGGTCTTTCAGAGGCCTGAAGTGCACCTTTTTGCTTTCAAACTAAAGTAAGAACAAAGACCGGATAGGAGTCGGGACAACTGCCCGGAATTTGAGACTGTCCCGGATTTTTCGGGACATCTGGGCACTGTACCTTGGTGGTAGCAAAAAGAGGCAAAGGTTTTAAGGATATAGTCTATACTGTCAGGTGATTGGGTGATTGGCTTGTCACTCACTCATGTAAACTGTGTTAGCTGTGGTTAGCTAGGTAAATTGAAATGAACTGACAATGACATTGTATTTCAACCAAGTTTTTATAAACAGTTAATGCGAGAGAGTCTAAACCTTTTTTTCTTCCAATCAAATATGACAAAATGATGACACGCTTTTTGAAAATTCTTATTGCTTCAATACAAAATACACAAATTCAGTATGTGTACATGAATGTAAGCTAACATCAACAGGATAAAACGTGTCAGCATCTGTGTTATTTAAAACTACAAAACTGTCTGCTTCTTTCTGAGACCGCTTTTTCCAACAAATTTGACAATATTTCTCCGGTGAGTGCCGTAATAGACAGAGGTAGCAGCGACAGTTTGCTGGACTTAGCACCAGTCACTAAGGGGGATGGGACTTAGCGAAGGTCAATTGTCTCTACTACTTCCCCAGCGACAAGCATTTGTACCCTTTTATGTACACACCTGTACTTCTATTTCTGTGTGTGTGTTTACATGCAAATAGTGTCTAGATATATGGGACCAGGACAGAATGAGAGATATAGCTACTGTACCTGAAAGACACCCGGTGTAACCACTAGCTAAATGTTATGATTAAAAGACAATAACCTCATACGGTACACAGATATACACACAGATGCATGTTTCTTCTTGTTTTCCTAAGGTTCGTCTTACTACTAGTCTTAGTCATGGCAGTTCTTGTCTATCACGTTGGCCCTTTCACTTGGCAAGTGGTTTTCTTTCATTTCCTTTAATGCCCATCCCTTTCCCTCCCTCTTGAGATATCAGAGACTTTCATCTAGAAAAGTACCTGGGCCCAGCCCAAAAAAAAATCCCTCTCTTCTCTTAATCATCATACTAAAATAGCTGCGTCATCCCAGCGTGCGTGACTTTTTGCCTGAATTTAGCACCTTTACGGTTATTCACTCCCACCCTGAATCTGTGTCACAACAAGTTTTTTGAGCCGACAATCATGCATATACAAAGGAGGTAGATTCCCACAACATAGTTGATCAACATCCACAACACAAGTTCAAGAAGTATCTATAATGTTTGTTAACTCCGAAAGGGAAAGTCCCTTGGCAGCAGCGTGTAACCCATTCAACATCTTATGCTGTCAGTGTGCATTCAGTCATACCTCAAACACAAATACTCAGTGTGGCTCTTCAAAATGTCATGACAGAAATGTGATATATGCTGGGAAACAAAAACAATAGATTACGTGCAGTACAAAGTGAGTTATGTTCAAAGACAGTCGGTAGCCGATATGACCAGCTGCATTGATCTCAACACAAATTCCATTAGTAAGATGGCCACATCATATCTGTAGAAATTAAACATGTTCAGAGCTGCTGGCAGAGAATTGTCAGAGGGTGTGTCACATCAGCTGATGGCCTTGCCAAAAAAGAAAACAAGCCAAGCAGCAGTTTCTTGTCTGCCTCACTGCACCTGCCATTTAGCCGAGCTAGTTTTCCTTTCAATTTGTTTACTGTCAATCCTTTTGAGATAAACTTGCAAGTCATGTGTAAGAGTAAATGTTTCTATGTTAGTGTCAAGGCGAATTGCCACTTAACCTTAACAATAAATATTCTACATATGATCCCTAACCAGAAGATGCAGAAGTCATACTCTCTATATAGGCCTTTTAGTGGGAATCTGTTTAGCAGTATATTATACAACCACAGTAACAATCCCAATGTCAATGTTGACTGATCCGGTTGAACCATGAAAACTGAAATCTGTGCAGTGTCTGTGGATGTCAAATATTCCGTATCGAGACAATAGAGGCCTCAGTGCACACAACTCATACAGCCATGATAGCTTGACTATCGCTGTTTAGTGCCTGCACAGACATTTCTATTTACTAAATTTACTAAAAAGTGGTCAAACTGACTCACTACTACTGTGCAGTGCACTGGGGCAGGGAATCCTACTCCCTTATGTAATTTCACTGCCCACCATATAAAAGGGTGTGGGTCGAAATGGCTGTTTTTTCCTCTGTATTTTTGTCCTTGTGGCTTGTGTATATCTATATTTATATAACATAAATAATGGGACACAGTAAGAAATTGAGTCATGGCATGAGGAGAAACTGTGGCTCATTATGCTTACTTTTTGTCTGTTTTATGTCCTCACGGACTATACATAAAAATACATATTTTACAAAGACAAAATCTGTAAATACACTAACATAAAATCGAAACATTGTTCTTTAAAGAGACACACACTGAGGTGTTACAGTGGAGTTTACTATTTGATTATTTCTGATGCTTGATAGACACTATAGAGAAAAAGTTGTTTCCCCATTCTGCATCAATCTTATAGACATACTGTGTGGAGTACTAGCGATTCCAGGCATCCTGTGTCTAACATGCACTCATAGCACAGCAGTGATGCTGAAGAGGCAGGACAGCTTGCAAGGCTAAATGTTGACCACAAAATAGACAGGGATAGTTGAGGGATGGTCTACCAACTGAATGACACTCGATTTACATCATCACACTAAACTCTCAGCCTCCTGTTGACTTGACAAATAAACTTCATAACCACCACACACGCACACGGGAGAAAGAGTGAAAGAGAGAGAAGGAGAGAAGGAGAGAAGGAGAGAGAAGAACGGTGTGCGGCATGAGGAGTGCTCCCTATACTTAGTGAACTTCTGGCGTTTTAATGGACCTGACGTAGTTCCATGCTGTGGTCTGAGGTCTCTCCACCAGCATCTATTTTCCCTCAGAAACTAAGAGTTGGAAAAAAGCACAGAGCATTTAAGCAGGCTAAAAATGTATCTGATGGCAACCACCGTTGACTGAAAATAGCCCTAGAAGGGTATTATTATCATTAATGAGGGATAAATTTGTCGGCTGACTTATCCCGGAGTCATGAGCACTTAAAATTATTCTGGAGTTTGCCCTTTTTTTGGCCGTTTTGGCAAAGCTGAGCTATCAAGTCTGTCTGAGGAATGGATGATCTCCTGCTGATTTATACTCATAAAGTCAGATTCCCCTGTAGAGAATAAAAGATCTTGCTGAGTAAAGATAAACTATAGCTCCTTTAAGATTTAGCTGACACAGAATGAGAGTCTCAGTGTCTCAGTGTGTTGCTTTAATAACCATGTGTACTGTTTTGCATGTTTTAGCCTATTAACTTCAAATCACCTATACTCACCTATACAGTACATTTCTGCTGACCTTTTTCCAATGCATAACAATGTTTTAGATTGGTTTCCAGGCTTGCGTCATGGCTGCTGCCATTGTTTTCAGGGTATATCAGTACTCACTCACAACTTCTCACTGATTATTATTTAGACTTAATCACCATTAGTCACCATAATCATGTGTTTATCTGTCCCTAATTTTGTGCCAATCTATCTTGTAGACATTGAGATATTTCACAGGATAAGTGAAAACTTTGACCGAAAACAGTCAAGTTCATCATTTGGGGAACATTAATGTCTGTACAATCTATTTCATGGCAATCCATCCAACAGATGGGGACATAATTCAGTGTGGACCAAAGTGATTGACCGACTGACCAACCTACATTGCCATCCATGCGGCTAGCGTGGCAAAAAGTTCAGAATGAAAGATAGACTGACCCTCTCATTTTATTGAGACATGGCAGTACTCTTTAAGGAGAGGAATACAGCCTGGGTGGTGACCAAGAGGTGATCCAACCCACTGGTAAGCATTAAGTGAGGAACAAATGCACAAGTGCAGTCAAAGATGGCAAGTCGGAATAAGACTTGAATTTACTCACATGTTCCTTCTGAGGCCTGGCCAAATTTTGGGAGGCAGTCAAATTCAATAAAAATAAATCCACCATCCCCTTACATCCAAGTTAACTAATTGCAGTTTAGCATTAAGTCAGCAGGATATTGGCATTGAACAGACATTCTGCTGCTACCACATGACCAAATAGAATCACAGTATTTGGAAATTAGCTCATTTGGTTCCTCTGAATACGGTAGGATGTAGAAGTGACCTTAACAATTTCCAAGTTGTCCTGTCTCTCCAAATCTCTCCACGTAATCAACTGAATCAATGCATTTTCCGTAGTCCATGTGAGTGTCATTTTGAAAGTAATCATTTCACCACATCAACTGTTCTAAATAATATAACAACTGGTTTATCTTTCTAATAAAGAGGGAAACCTCTGTATGTGTGTTGTAAATTCCCGATGATCACTGTATTTGTAGTGCAGGATTTGTTATTGTTCAGTGCTGAATTTAGTGTTTACATCAGGCACCATGTCGGGCAGCTAAGGGGTCCTTATAATATTGAGCCATTCACGCATTCTCGTTCCTTTACATCGATGCCTGTCTGCGTTTGTGATGAAGGTGGGTGGTAACGATCTGTGAATTATCGCTAATTAGTTCCTTTTGATATGCAAATGAAGCGGTGAATTTTGCCGCTAATGTAACATAACGTTACAGACGTAGCAGTGTTTATTTGTGTTTATTGTTAACATGTTTAATGTGCCAACTAACATGGTAATAAGCTAAGCTAGGTTCGAGTTAACATGTACTCACTAAGCTAGTATTCTCATGTATATTGTGTTTTGTTTATTTCAGATACCAGTACAGAAAGAGAGTCAATCAGACGAATGTAAAGTCTCAGAACAGTCAATAGAGATAATATCTAACGAATCTGTAAACGGCAAACCAGAAACACAGAGCTGTGGAGTTGTGCTTCATCAGTAAAGCCAAGTTAACTGTCCTACTGTGTCCGGACTTGCTCTCTAATCGGAGTGTCTGTGTGGATGAGGTGTTCCAGCGGATTCTCCTAATTCAACATACAGTCCTAGCTCTCCGCAACAATGTGTGTGTGTGTGTGTGTGTGTGTCTGTCTGTGTGTTTGTATTTCGATTAGGTTGGAGCCCTGCAGCGAGGACGGGGTACACTCACTGGACAGGGTTAATATGCTCCAATGTGGTAGTGAATTGTTGAAACAGAGTTAGCATCATCACGCATATTTGATATACGTTAGAAAATTGACTATTGAGTTCCCGTTTAGTTCAGTCAGTAGTGTCCAGGCCTGTCAATTGGAGGGTTGCACCCCCCCCCCCTTGCCCAAATATATTCAATAAAATTAATTATGAAAAAAATGTTTCACATGCCCGCTATAAAGCATGTGCTGGAGTGTGTCCATCGACTTATGGGCACTTATTTTCATTTCCCCAGCATCTCCAGGCAGACGAAAGTCCTGTACTTCTTATTCAGGGGAATCAAATATTCTAAGGCTTTTTTAAAGAGGTGTGTCAAGCACACCACATGCTCTTTTGAATTTCTTTCAGAACTTTTCACAATAAAAGCTCTCAAGTCAAAGTCAAAGTCAAAGTTTATTTATATAGCACTTTTTAAAAACAACAAGTGTTTAACAAAGTGCTGTACACATACATACTTATGCGAACAAGCCAAGATGACCAAGATACAAGAAATAAAAGACAATAAAAAACAAAAGAATAAAACAAACTCTCACATAGCGTCAAATGCCAAACTGTAATAATAAGTTTTAAGATTCGATTTAAAAATAGTAATGGTTTGAGACTGCCTGATGTACAGGGGCAAACTATTCCACAACTTCGGTCCTGCCACTGAAAATGCTCTTTCACCCCTGGTTTTCACACGTGGGACAACTAAAAGCAAATGGTCAGCAGACCTAAACGCTTTTGACGGAGCGTACTGCCTAATCAGTTCCGTCATATACCTCGGAGCAAGGCCGTGAAGTGATTTAAAAACAAACATCAAAATTTTGAAATTAATTCTAAAAGAAACTGGTAACCAGTGAAGAGAGGAAAGAACAGGTGTAATATGTTCACGCTTTCGTGTTCCTGTCAGCAAGCGAGCTGCAGCATTCTGGACCCTCTGCAGTCTAGAGAGAGAGGCCTGACTAATGCCTATGTAGAGGCCATTACAATAATCTAGACGCGATGAGATGAAAATATGGATGAGTTTTTGAAAGTCTCTAGAAGACAGAAATGATTTCACCTTGGTGAGTTGTCTCAACTGGAAAAAGCTCGATTTAACTACCAAGTTAATCTGTTTGTCCAATTTAAAATCACAATCCATAGTGAAGCCTAAATTTTTGACATAGGGCTTCACTAATGGATTCAACTCACCAAGATCAATATTTTGTGATTCATAAGTACCTCCGGGGTTAAAAAGTATAACCTCTGTTTTGTTTTCATTAAAACATAAGAAATTTTGTGCCATCCAGGCCTTAATTTCCTCAAGACACTGTAGTAAAGGTGCTAACGTACAAGTGTCTTTTCTATTCAGAGGCAGGTAAATCTGGGTGTCATCAGCATAGATATGAAATGATATTCCAAATTTCCTAAAAATATGACCCAGGGGCAATAAATACAAGGCGAACAACATAGGCCCCAAAATGGAGCCCTGGGGGACCCCAGACGTGAGAGAAGCCATTGAGGAGACAAATTCTCCAATGCGAACTGAAAAAGTTCTTTCAGACAAATACGACTTAAACCATGCCAACGCAATACCCTCGATACCAACACATTCTTCCAGACGTGAGATTAAAATCCCATGGTCTAAGGTATCAAATGCAGCTGAAAGATCCAGTAATAATAAAATCGCACAATTTCCTGAGTCTGAGATTTGACACCCTCAACAATGCAGTTTCTGTACTATGAAGAGACTTAAAACCAGACTGGAACACTTCATGGATACCATTTAAATTTAAAAATGCATTCAACTGTTCAAATACAACCTTTTCGAGTAATTTAGACAAGAACGAAAGTTTAGAGATCGGTCTAAAATTAGCAAGGAGTGATGGATCCAGATTAGATTTCTTAATTACAGGTTCCACCACTGCATGCTTAAAAGATTTGGGTACAACTCCTGCAGTCAGACTACTGTTAATAATAGCAAGGACCGACGAGCTAATAGCTTCAAATGAATCCTTTAATAGTTGTGGAGGAACAATGTCTGTGCAACACGTAGATAATTTCATTTTGACAAAAATCTCCCTCAATGAAGTAAGAGACACCGGCACAAACTGATTCAGGACAGCTGAGCGCTCAACGACAATAGGTTGTAAAGTCAAAGAAGATACTATATTCGATCTAATTGCATCAATTTTAGCAATAAAAAAGTTCAAAAATTGTTCACACAGTTCAGCAGAAGGTTCTAAGCAAACAGCTTGCGGAGTATTCAAAACACTATTAATGGTACTAAACAGTACAGATGGTTTATGGGAGTTACTACTGATTATATTCGATAGGTATTTTGATTTCTCCAATCTCACACATTTTTGATATTTAGACAAATTGTATCGTAGGATATCAAGTGAGATCTGTAACTTATCCTTCTTCCAGCGGCGTTCTGCCTTTCTGCATTCGAGTCTTATAGCTCTAGTAGTAGTATTCAGCCATGGTTGAACTCTACGTCTATCTCGAACTGTCCTGAAAGGGGCAATAGTATCCAAAATGCTTTGGCAAGTTAAAAAGAACGATGAAGTTAATTCTTCGGTAGTTAGTCCCCGTGATGGCATCAAATAATCCAACTCAATTGAGTTGAAAGCCTCAGAAAATAAATGTGAAGTTGTGGGCTTTATTATCCGACGAAGACGTTTTGGGGCAGTCACTTTATAGTCACGAGAAGTACATATCTCAAATAGGACAGGCAAATGGTCAGAAAAGGTGGCATCACAAACGTTGATGTTACCAATAGGCAAGCCATATGTCAAAACCAGATCTAATGTATGCCCACATATATGAGTTGGACAAACAACAGACTGAGTTAAATTAAAAGACTCCACAAGATTTAAAAAAGCTTTGACTAGGGGCTTTTCAGGACAGCACACATGGATATTAAAGTCCCCCACAATTAAGACCCGGTCATATTTGATCATGACATTGGCTAAATAATCAGAGCAATCATCAATAAAATCTTTGTTATAAGTAGGTGGGCGGTAAACCACAGTGCACAGTACAGGATGGTTCAGATCAAATTCAAAAACATTAAGTTCAAAGCTGGAGTAGGATAAAGCAGGCAGATGCCTACAGTTTAAGTGTTCTTTAAAAATAGTTGCTACTCCACCTCCGCGTCCAGTAAGCCGTGGAGAGTTAAAATAGGTGCAGTTCAAAGGTAAAACTTCAGAAAATACACTTGACTCACCAGACCCGACCCAGGTCTCAGTCACACACAACATATCCAGGTCCTTGTAGGTAAAAAAGTCGTTCAAAATAAAGGACTTGTGGCCAATGATCTAGCATTCACCAAAGCTATCCTCACAGGAGTAACGTTAGAGTCTTTCAGCGACGGAGATTCAAAGACCAAGGATCGGTGGAGAGTTGCGTCCACACCTCTTTTAAACCGGGAAGCCTGGGATTTAAGGCCCATAGACCGATGGAAAGTTACATCCCCAGCTCTTTTAAACCTGGATGCCCAGTAAGTTGTAACCGAAGGCTTTTTATCCGGGTCCACGTCAGTCACAGGTACCAGCCACCTGTACACAGGATCCTCGGAGCGCCGAGGCGCATAACGGCGATAGTCCACATCACAATCCCCGAACATCCCGCGAGGATCAACATTCGGGAACAAAGCCAAGAAAGTCTTTATTTTCACCAACCGACCACCTCGATTCCCACGGCGTCTGAATCGCTTCTTTCTACTGGGAAAACATGGAGTTCGGCGGAGATCGGCAGGTATTTCACACAGGAACGGTGGAGGAGAGGAATTGTTTGTTCCACCACGGCTCACAAAATCGATCGGCACATTCTCCAAACCAGACCTGATGCTCAAAAGCGTTTGACGATCGTACGCTAACAGAGAGTCTGTAGTATTTAAAATAGTGGATAAAAACAAAGTAAAAATCCCCATAACCGGGAGCAGCAGACGGCCAGCCATACCAACAGGCGCCATCTTTTTTTGTCTGCCAGTATTCAACTCGAAATAAAACAGTGCTGCAAAAAAACTTCATGGGTTTTTGTTTTGTTGGCACAATCATTTACGAGAAAGTGCTTATGTGAGTAACTGTTGCAGTCATGAATATTTAGCACCAGCCATTTTCAAAGCATTTATTTTTGTCTATCAGGCCGTAGTTGAAACCAATGTAGGTGAAACCAATGCAAGATAAACATTTTGAACAACAAGCACAGGGAGGTGTCACATCAGCCCCTGGGAACGGGGACTACACTAATACAATTAAAGACATTGTCCCTCATTCATAGATTTCTTTTTGATTATCAGCACTGTCAGCTGCATAAGGGATGGCTGTAACTGGTTCAAGAGGTTTTTATTCCATGTGTGATTGTCAAATTTGTTTTTATGCAGATGATACTGCTTTATACTCTGCTGTCTTCTGTTTTTTTAGCTATTTAGAAATGACAAATGACCTTCAACTCATTATCAGATACCACTATGTAATGGATAGGTAATGCAAATAGGTAATGCAAATAAAGTGAATGGTGTTCGAGATACAGAGATATAGTCATTTGCATATCTCCACAGTGACTGCTTTAAATATCAAGAGGGTCATATGCCTTAACAGTGGCATATGCAAATGCTTGACATCACTGTGACAGGAGAGCGTTCCGATGGGAAATCTACAGGCTTGCAGAGTGGTGCACTGACATCTCATCATCAGCATAACCAAGGAGCTAATTGTTGATTTTTGGAATAAGGGGGGAAAGACACACACTCCTGTCTACATCACTGGAGCTGAGAACAGAACAGTTGAATAGTTGTAGGCCCCTGGCAATCAGCATCACAGAAAACCTGTCATCTCACATTTCCACCCTGTTGAAGAAAGCTCAGAAATGGGTGTATTTCTTAAGGAAACTTATGAAAGCAAAATTCCTGTGCCAAGTTGTTGTTAACCTTTACAGAGAAGCAATAGAAAACATACTGACTGGGAACATTACAAACTGGCATGGGATGTGTACAACCCAGGATTGGAGGGCTCTGCAGTGGATGATTAAAACTGCTCAGAACGTTATTGGTACCCATATAGTGCCAGTGATATTGGTAAGATAAGGTGCCTGTGTATAGCCCAAAAGGATACTAAGGCAGTACCCACCCAGCCGCAGCCTGTTCACCCTGCTGCCATCTGGAAAGAGATACAGAAGTATCCACTGTCGTACCAACAAACTCTAGAGCAACTTCTTCCCCCAGGCAGTAATGGCTTATGACTTATTCAACCATCTACTATATATAACATTTTTTGTGAGTAACATAAAGGGAACTACAACTTAATCTTGTTATACAACCCTGTGTTGTAAAATGATAAGCAAATGTACATTGTACCTTGTACCTTGTGTCATAAATACTTTTGCATCTTGGTCCATGATTGATTTCCATTTAAATATGATAGAACGCCTTGTGGACAAATGTAAATAAAAGCATGGACTTTTTGTACAGAATCAGCTGTAGGGAAAGAATTGTTGAATAATTTTTGCATTGTGGGTATGCTATTTACAGTATAGTTTCCCTACTGCCTCCAGCCTTAGGCCTAATGATTTTGTTTACCATTCCACTCTTTGGTTCACTGGTTGAAAAGGTTAGCTTATCTACCGTAACTAAGAGACCAGAGTACCAGAACTGATTAAGGAATGGTTGCTTTTATTGTTTGTGTGCTGGTCTCAATAATCTGTATAGCCACGTAAAAAACAAAATGTATATCCCTCTGTAACTTCAGTCTGTATATGATTTACAATATATAAATGTTTTACAAAGACGAGAAAAGAAAAATCCCCAAACCTCAACAGTTAGTGGGGGTTATTTTGATGGAAAACCATTTGATTCTGCAGACTTCAGCACAAACACAGAGCCTTGAGCACTGCCGTAAAGGAGTAAGTACAAGCAGTCAACCGAGTGTAGAAAAGTGATTTTTTTTTCCCAGAACATCAAACTTTAAAGCAAACTATTGCTGTCAGTGACTACACTTCCAGTTTAGAACAGTGGTGTACAGTAGGTGTTTCTGGCATGCTAGATCTACTGTTTGATTTTCACTGTTTTTGCTGCATTGTTGCTGTGATTTGGAGACAAAATCAGCTTGGATAAAATGAGGCAGTGAAGCTGGACATCTGTGGCTACCAAAACCAACATCCATGGTTTCCATGGCACTGTGACAGATGGCCAACAAACATAAAGAAAGAAAACTTGCCTTCCTTTTTTGCTTTTCTTTATTTAGAAGTTTTCCATTCCAGGGATCCTTCATGCTACCCAAATGTCTCACATAAGACCTGGGACGTGAGAAATCATCGACCAAATTTAAGGTGACCTTGTCAAGCCCTGACTTTGGCGAAAATGTATTCATTTATCATCTACACAAGATTTCCATGTTTCATGCGTTCTTTCATTGGAGCCACTGGGTCCAGGATGTTGCATTAACCCTATGTGAACCTGACTGAGAGAGATGAAGGAGGTGTGACGAGAGAGTGAGATCAGAAAGAAAGAGATAACTAGAAGTATCATGAGGGATGGTGTCTCTGATGACGAGGTGAGGAGTACTGGAGTACTTTGTAGTTCATGTTCAGGGAGGAAGGGTGTATGTATGTGTGTTGGGTGGGGGGGGTTACAGTTGATGGCGGCAGTTGGGTTTTAAAAAGAGACTGAATGGGGGCGTAAGAAGAGTAAAGTGCAGAGGAAAGAGGGAGGACAGGCAATCAGTGTGAGGGAGTAATCTTATCTTGGCCTGTGTATCGCAGTGGCCTGCTCTCATGCACATGGGGGAGGTGGAGTTTTTTATCATAAGTCAGGAATTGGCCAGCTGACTCCTATACTGTGTTTCAAATAGGTGAGGAAATATTTTTACAGTAGTTTCTATATGTATTTGTTATATACAGACAAATTGGTCTTTACTGTATGTTGCTCTTTACTGGAACAGTAAACAGAAACCTGCAAATATACTTTTTTTTAAAACTGATGTTTATATGGCATTAGTTTAGATGGATACTATTCCATCTGCTGCAAATGAAGCAGGTGAGGTCATTGTATGTAAGTCTCTATGAGAATTCATAGCAGCAATAATTTGCACATCATTTTTTGGCCACTTGATAGCATCAGAGCAAGCTGTAAACACAACATATAATTACTTTAAAGTTTGTGGGCTGGGAACATTAACAAACAGCTGCCTATTTATACAGCCAGCAGACACAAAAGCAACATCAGCATTAATTTCTTGTCGTGTTTCTGGTCACATTAAGTCCAAAATTCACTCACCTTTAATCTCTGGTTTGGTCTCCACATAAAACCATCTGGCACTGTAGCTTCTAATGCTTCACTATTTTCACCAGCTACTTGCTAATTTTGTCCGTCTGCCTTTTGGTGCTGGGTAGGAAGCTGCAGTAGGTCTATTAAAGTTTTTTTTCACTGAACAATCAAAAAAGTACCAAGCCAAAAGACGCTAAAACACTCCCAGAAGCTTAGGGGAACTGCAGAGTTGGGTGATAATTTGTTTGTGGGCTATTACATGCAGCTATTTTATCCACTGTTAATATGAAAATATCGATTGGTTCTGCTTTAAATAAATAATAGTGCAAAGCAAAACTTCATTTTGGTTAAAGTGATGATCTTGGTAGTTTATTCTCCCAATTATGAAACACTAATTTAACATTTGGAGTGAATTGTGGCCTTTTGCAGGGCACATAAAGTGTTGTATAGTTCTGTATACAATAATGTAGTGATTGCACTGTTGTGAGAGCTGTAACTGTTTCAGAAAATATGGCTAAACAAAGTAATAAAGGAGACGTCTACTTTTAAATGAACACTACAGGGAAGTCATACAGTACATATGACACCAATTTTAAGAGTAATTGTAAAACAGTTATCTATTTTGTTCTTCACTCTTAGCTCGCTAAATACCTGCTGGGTGCAGGGTGTACAAGAAATCCATAAAATATGTAAACAAACAATAAAGTAATCTGTGCACATGATATCTGTGCTGACAGTCGAACATTCTTTCTGAGGAAGTTTATTGGCTATAATGCAAATTTAATCACCCCCTCCACTTTATGGTTACTACTGTAAACTTTAGTCTGCCAACACAGGTATAATATATTCATAACTGACGTATAACTACTCAGGGTCACAGCTTTGTCACAAGCTTGACACACCAATACTGTATACATAAATTATGTTATATATACATTTTATGCACACAGTATCACAAAAGTGAGTACACCCCTCACATTTTAGTAAATATGTTATTATATCTTTTCATATGACAACACTGAAGAAATGACAGTTTGCTACAATGTAAAGCAGTGAGTGTACAGCTTGTATAAGAGTGTAAATTTGCCCAGTTTGGACACTTTTCACTTTGGTGTGCTGCTCATTTTTTTGCCAGCGGTTTAGACCTTAATGGCTGTGTGATGTGTTGTTTTCTGGAGACAGCAAATTTACACTGTTATACAAGCTGTACACTCACTGCTTTATATTGCAACGGTCATTTCTTCAGTATTGTCACATGAAAAGATATAATCAAATATTTACAAAAATGTGAGGGGTGTACTCACTTTTGTGAGATACTGTGAATAATGTATGCTAAGGTACACAGGCAGACCCACCTGCTATACACACACTTGTCCATGCACACTCCTGTCTCCTGGTTGTTGAGTGGATGCAGATCTCTCTATTATTCATTTAATCTTATTTGCATCATGTCAGGTTATAATAAAACCTCTGTTTTCCATTACTGCCTCTCTGCTACAACTTGACATTCTCTATAACATACATCTTCTAGAGGAATGCAAGGAAAAACACTGGCACAGATTCTAGTAGTGGTTTACCCACCCGGACAGGCTTTGCAGTTGGGTTGGAAAAGTGCCTCTATGTATTTAGAAATGTCCCCTGCCTGGGGAGCAGGAAGGGCAACATGCCAACACCCTCTGCACCTGTGTCTCCGCCCAGCAGTTTTGGAGGGAAATATTTTGGCTCCAGTTAACGTGCTGGTTGGACCACTTTAGTTGTTTGTGCTGACACATGCTGATGCTTCCATTTCTTTCCCCGTTAAAAAGGTTTTTGGTGGGTGGAGTTTTTCCTTATCCAAATTGAGGGTCTAATTACAGAGGGTCATGTCTGTGAAGGTTCTCAGTTATCTATGTAATGGTTATCTATGGAAGGTTAAAATCAAGGGCAACTGCACTTGGTTTTAGATACTTGTAGATGTTTTAGCTCTTATCCGAGAGACTTATTCAGTTCTGACTGAGAAACGTAACTATTTAACCTTGGTGGGGTCGTTGTCAAGACAAATAGATATCGCTTGGCTTGTTAGTGTTGGCCTGGCTTTTGTAACAACAGTTGTTATGGACACCTGAGGCCCAGTCTGAACGGCCATTGTTGGCATTCTCACCTGAAGCCAAAAGAGAGTGTTTGTTCAGTTTCCTGGAAAGAGATGAAAGGACAGCATTGTAAGTGGATGTCACAGACCTCCTCCCCTGTTAAGTGACGGTTTCTCAACCAGAGTATAAATGGCTTCCCTGACACCTCTCAAAAGTAAACGGCTGAGTCTTAACCTAAGGTGTTGCCCTTCCGTGTTGGGCCATGTGTTGTTTAGTGGTTGTTTCATTTCCCCATTAATGATCACACAGAGGTTAGATAGCGGAGTTTCCCTACCAGTCAGCCAGAATTGAAGAAGCCTCTCAGATAAGAGGCGAAACATCTTTGAATATATTTAACTAAGTCCACATGCTCTTGATTTTAACCTTCCTTGAATACAGAGGGTGATGTTTGATGTACATAGTGTAGCCCCTTGAGGCAAATGTGAATTTGGGCTATAAATAAAATTGACTTGGCTTACAATGTTGTAATTTATCCAGTATTGCAAAGGTTAGAATTGGTGCAAGCTAGAATTTTACAGGAAACAATGACCTGTTTGTGTTCATTCCACAGAGATTATTTATCATTATGCAATAATATATGTATAATAATTATGAAATAGTTTTTCAATCACTATTTCCTCAGTCACCAGCTTTTACACAGAGGGAAGAAAACAAGATCTGCAATATTGACTTACACATTTTCATGACTGGACTGGCTCTTTCGAGGTAAAAAGCTCTATGTGTTTGTGTGTATGCATGCATGCATGTGTGTGCATGTGTGTGTGTGGTTAAGCGCAGCCACACCCTTGTTGTAGTAAAATCACACACATCATTATACCGCAACCAAAACAAACCCCAACTGCTGCTGCAAAATTGCGGTAGCAAGATGACAATGTGTGCTACATTATCAGCTTCAACATCTTGTTGCACTTTTAACCAAGAAAAAGCTGACCCCTGTTATTTTTCTAAGCCAGTTTGGGTCATTTGTATACTTTCTGTTACGTGGTAATTTAATAGCTGACACCATGATGACTTGGCATGTTTTAGATACAGTAAAGGGTTTTCTAATTTGGAAACTGAGTGAAAACTGGCAAGAAGACATAGAGTGATTAAGAAAATGGCTAAATGTTGAACATATTGTATATGTGTGGAGTGTATGTGAGTGCAAGCACCGTCACCATCATTATTAATCAGACATATGGGCTGCTCAGTGTGTAAAAATATTCTGCTGTTTTTGGAAGGAAATCAAATACCTTGCATGTCTCCATGTGTAAAATCCACTGAATACTACCTATCCAAAGATTGGTATGAATTTTCAAACCTCCTGTGTCTTTGTTATGTGCTCGTGCGATCACCTTAAATTACTTCTATAGTGCACTTTTGGGAGACCTGGAGAAATCTCCCACTTCAGAGAGCTGTCAGAGATAAAATCTTCATCCTCAGAGAAGTGAGCCTCAGAGCTACATCGTGCCTGAGCAGCTGTCAAACAGCAAAGATGAGGAGTGAGAAGAGGAGTAATGACAGCAAAAAAAAGATCCCCTCTTCACCTTCAATGCTGTTTTTTTTCTAAATTACTGTACAAATGAAAAAAAAAATTTTTTTCTTGCTCTGGCCACATGAGGCTCCACTTGATCTCTTTAAGCAGGCCCTAATTAGATTAGTTGACTTTATTAGTTGCCCAAAAACAGAGAGGAAAGCTAGATAGACAAATATAGAAAAAGAGAAAGAGAAAAGCCTTAAATAATCAACTATGTCATCACTCTTTGATCTGTCTTGCCTGTGAAATATGCTCCCTGTCCCCTCCAAATGCCATTCATCATCACCCAACATTCACTCACACACACATATAGATTTGCCCTCAGGGTTCAATGTGGTGAGACCCTGAGCATGCGAACCAGCGCCTGTCTTTCATTTTGCCTTTCCAAAAGCAAACGAAAGAGGTGGAGGCCAACAGAGACAGAGAGAGGAATTACGAGACACGCTCCCAACATTCCTTCCAATTTAATGGCCGCTGTAGTATGTCCTGTTTTGACAAGGAATACATTTGGGCCCCAATATTCTCCACAATTTCCTACCAGCAGATGACTTATGGCACGGTGGTTGAAGCATGTGAGGGGTTCACTTCCAAAAATTTTAGGGTGTCAGTTTTGGGGTTGAAACATAACCTGAAGCTCATCAGTCATCATAGATTTTCTGAAATACAGAACCTCCGCTGGTCATTATGTCAATCAATCATCAACATGTGGTAAACTTGTTTAAATTACAGCGTTAACATTTTCTCTTTTCAATGATGATTAACATGACGATTTTCTCATCACAGGATAATAAACAACCCAAAGTTTTAAAGTCCAAAAAATAGGTGAAAATAAAGAAACATTATATTTATTCACTATTTGTTCATGTAGTGACCGGCAGGTTCCATCTGTTGTTTGTCATTTTCCTTGTTTGACCCCGGATGAATATTATTGTTAGCATAAAAGTCATGTTTGTTATGTTCTCATCCTTGTTTTCTGCATTTAGTGTAGCTCACTGAGTCCCCAGAGTGATTGAATTATACAAAAGTACTGAATAATAACAATAGAGGACACATGTGGATTTAGTAGATAAAGGTTTAATTTATGGATTAACGATGACATTTACACAGCGGGTAAAACTTGGACACTGCAAGTCATTTTACCTAAAGCAGCTATAATCAGAAATTTCATAATAGATGGACCAAATCACTGTGTACAAATGGTTTGGTCATTGTGACGAACCCAAAGAGGTAAAACCATTCCTGCAGTTCCCCTCAGCTCAATGGAGCTTTATAGTAGGGGGTTATGCAGGAGTGGATTTTCACTCCTGTCCCATCCAACCCCAACAAAAATACTCCTGTCCCATCCCAATATCATGAAAAAGTACAACAACAACAAAAAAAGACCATCCAGTTGGGTTGCGTAAAAATGAGTCCTGTCATATCCCGTTCCTGATACTGTATGTAGCCAATAACTTACCATATTGGCTACATTTTTACATATTTCCCCTTCCCAACGACTACTCTAGTTCCTTTTAAATAATGGCTTACATTTTGATGAAAGTGTGGCATATTTGTGAGTGTGTGTGCATGCCCATACAAGTTACCAGACATCACTTATGCAAAAGGTTTATCTAGTGCCATAATAACTCTGCATGCTCACATGTAAAATTTGATTTTGAGTTTCCCCTTTAATAAAACATGCACAGCCCTGATAAGATCTCCACCCATTTCTCCCTCCAGCTACCTTGGCCCACTGACTGAACTCCTGATGGGAGGAAGACAAATGGTTTGACCACTGACCTTGTGCTACTCCAATACCTTTGAAGTGGACTGGCAATCTGCCCAGAGGTAGATAGTTTTTTTAACAACACTGGACATTAGAGAGAGCAGTGATAAAACCACTCCCCCCTTTTATAGGTTGACCTAAATGAGAAAATGGCCTCCCCAGGGTCTAATAACATGATGAAAAGGTGGTTTAATGAGAAACGTCCCAAATGACTGACCATCAGCCTAAAGCATTTGTAGTCCTGCATCCTACATCTTGGAATGTTCATGTTTTTGTGGCTTGTTTCAGTAAAATCTTGAACCATATTTCAAATGCACAGTGCTAAAAATAAGTGTCAGTACTCACCTGAAGCCTAGTTCACACTACATGATTTTAAGGCAGATTTGCCGACTGTCGGGCTGTGATCAGGGGTAAATCAGGCTGCCAGTCGTTATGTGTGAACTACTCAACAACGCATCAAAATGGCTCCCCGACGCATCACTGACAGATCGCAAATGCCACCCAGATATCTAGCATGCCAAATATGTGAGGGAATCGGCCTACTTCAAAGCAGGCAGCTACTTTTTCACTGTAGCACAGACAATCCCTGCTACCTGTGTGTGTTAATCCATTTCTGTCTTTATAATGTTTATATTAATAATAACAAACAACAGCTAGTTTGTGTGCAGTGTCACACAGTGTTTCACATTTCACCTGTGTTTTCTTGAACAAAACGTGGTTTGAGACCAACCGTCGATTGACACAACCATTGTCAACTTGTGTAGTGTGTGACCCTCCATCAGTCACGTAGTGTGAATGCCATAACAACTTTAAGACTCCCGTCACAGAACAGCAAGTTGTGTAGTCAGAACAGCACAGCGATCGGCCAACGCTGAAAGTTGTGTAGTCTGCACAAGCCTTTAGTCACATGTTGCCATGTGTTTTGCAGGTGGTATCAGCAAATGCTTCAGGCCATTTAGTATGGCCGACATTATTGTTTGTGTTGTAGTTGGCTGGGGTATCGGTGGCAGTTGCCACTTTTTGCTAAAGCTAATATTACATCAACAGGCTCTTCAAGGCTAGGAGTGGCGCTAACATTAGCCTGCTGCTCCTGGCCTGCATTTAAAGTAGTAATGGCTGGTGAGGATTTGACCCTTTGTACCCTTCTGGAGCCAGGCTCATTATTGTAAGGTAATGTAACGTTGCTTAGCTGCTGAGAGAGAAAAGCAGGCGAGAAACACTGATGAGAAAAAGTCAAGGTAAACCAAAAAGTAAAGTGCCAGTATGTATTCTGGCCTACTTAAAGCACTGCACCTTCCAAAATGCTTTAAAGGTACCCTGTGTAGTTTTCATGTGAGCAAACACAGTGGTATCCTGGAGGCCTAACAAATTTATAATTGTGGGATTTCCTACTTCATGAAACATTTGCATCTTTTGAATATTGAAACCGGCATTTTTAGCATCCTTTTGGCATCCTTTTCTACATTTCTTGGTACCACTGCCTCCAACTGTCAATCAGGGGGAATAATGTGAAACCAAGGAATGTAATGAAGTCATTAAATAGACATGGCCAGTCTCTGAGTTAAGTGCTAGTTAATTATTTACCATTAAATTGAGCAGTGACGCACAGTTCAACTTGCAACTGATTACATGTTTCCAGTCAGGGAATATCACCTGTTGTCCTTTGTGTTTTACGACTTGCATGTACTGCTCATTTTATTTATTACCACAGTTAGTACAAATGTGTAATGTGTCCTCCACAAGTTTTTGGGCACACTAGTAGAGAGCAAGATACAAACAATATGGAGACCTGCTTACCAAAACATATGCTTATGATTCTTTTTGCCACCTGAGGGCAGTGCAACAAGATATAAACCCAACATTGACTTATTATCACTTTATAAAGTTGTTGTTGTTATTTCTAACGTGTTAGCTAACAGTTACCTATTTACTCATCTAGCAGACACAGCTGCATTAGTTTTCATTTGAAGTCATGTTTGGCTATGTGACAAATATAAGTCTAATCAGTCTGTTTGATCTAAAATTTAGCCCTGTAGCTGCTAAATGCTCCACTATATTCACTAACGAGTCGCTAATTTTGTCTGTGGTTTGGTGCTAAAACAGTAAGACTACAGTCAGTTTATCAGAGCTTTTGAAACAGCCACCAGCTGCGGGGTGGAAACAAGGTTGATGAGAGAGGTGAGAGTAAGTAACCTTGCAGACCATAAAACCAAAACAATGAGCTGAAAGATGCAAAGAGTCATGTGATAATTCTTTTGATTCATTGTAATAGAAAAATGAAGATTAGTGCAGCTTTAAGATGGCCTTTGTGTTGCAGTTTTTTGTTGTTGTCCGACAACTATGCAATGCTGAACCTCAAAATGCAGTAAAACACAATTTACAGAAACAGAGTTTAGTTAATTATATAAAGACTACAAGACAAAGAGACTATGAATCCTTGTTCTTTTGTATTCAATGACTGCATTGTATTTGTATTTTTGGTATGAGTACAAATGTGGCTGAGAGTTCAGAGCGTGCTCTGTGGTGTCAGCTTAGTGTAAGTTTTTGAGATGAGGGGCATAGCTGCTGTGTAAATCTGTGTGTGTGTGTGTGTTGTGTGTGTGTGTGTGTGTGTGTGCACGCTTCTGGTGATGAAAATGATAATGGTGGCCTTATGGTTTTATCAGACTCCAGCGAAGTGTGTAAATTTAAGATTACTGCACAAGGCACAGAAACTAGTAGTGTAACACAAGATAGGAGAACTGACACTGATAACGTCAAAATCAAATTCATGGTTTCCTTGCAGTGGTTTCCCCTTGCTGTAGCTCATGTGTTTGATTTAGAGGCTGTTGCTGCCAAACACACCACTCCTCCCTCTCTTTTTCTAGTAATGGCAAAAGTTTTGCGAATGCCAAGACATTCCTTCAGTTGGGTAGTAGGATTTCTTTCATTGCCTTTTCTTTCTGTCTCTGAATCTTGCTCCTTCTTTCCATTTATCTCTCTTTCTCTGTCAGACCAGTGCTCTCTGGTTCTGGTAGCTCTCCTTCTTTCTTTCATTTTCCTTCTTTCTATCCATTTGTGGGCCGGAGTGAAAACTGCCAGGACCATGTGTTTGTGTGTGTGTGTGTGTGTGTGTGTGTGTGTGTGTGTGTGTGTGTGTGTGTGTGTGTGTGTGTTTATGCTGCAGCATGGTGCCCTTGGGATGTGACTCAGTTTGTAATCTAAGACAGCCCCTGTCATAATGACTGCTCATTACCTACCATACACTCATATAAAGATATATTTATACACCCGAGGACATAACCTCATCGCTCATCTACATAACAATTATGGCTATTTTATAGGCCTCTTTGGAGCCATAGAGGAAGCTCAGAATTCACTCAGTTGCAAAAATGACCTGGGTGACAGACAGGTTGGGAAATTAACAACAGCCACCATTCATACTCTGGTTAAATTCTTGCTGTGGCCAATAAGTTTGACACCAATCTCTTTGGCAGATAGATAAATAGATTTTCAGTGGTCTATTCTTCAGTGGCTATTCTTTTCTATGTGGTTAGCTGGGAAAATTGTGGAGGTGGCAGTAAAATTTTAAGATTCACTAACCACTATGGCCTGTAGACAAAACATATTCTTACTATGGTTGAAATGAAAAATGGAGTTCAGTAACACCAAAGGGATTTACAAAATATGGTCCTATAACCCTGCGATCGACTGGCGACCTGTCCAGGGTGTACCCCGCCTTTCGCCCAATGTCAGCTGGGATAGGCTCCAGCCCCCCCGCAACCCTGTATGCAGGATAAGCGGTTGACGATGGATGGATGGGTCCTATAACCTAAATGTCAGAGGTCTGATGCCTACAAAGGGCAGTGAGTGAGTGTTAATAACCTACCCCTGCCCTGTCAAAATCTCTATCAGCACAACAAACCCATACAATAGCATACCAACAAGCTAAAACAAGTCATTAAAATGTTGACCTTCCCCTGCTAATCGCACACATGTGCAGAAAGTTCCTTTAGATTCAGCACCAAAAAGACTATTGGCCACAAATGATGCAAGTTCATAGATAAAGCACGAGAACTCACCTGATCTCAACATATGTATTTCCCAAGAGTTCAGTGTGGTGGATATGCACTGCATCTATCATTGATTTGTCAACAAAACTCCTGAAATGCAGGATTAAGACTGCATTATGTTTGTGGCTCTGGCTTCTGGTGTTTATTTTGTTTAGTGTCGTCTTCTTTGTGGATGATGCACTGTTCTATGTTTTCTGCTATAGCCGTCATTTATTGTCCAAAACAATTAAAAACAAATCAGTGAGCGACACTGTTGCACTGAATGACATGTTCCTCCATTACCAGAAACATGATCACTGTAGTTTATTTTGAGTCAGTTTTACATGCACAATCCTGCTGCTGTAAATACTCAATAACTCACCAAATCTGTAGCTGAGAATAGTCCCCAACAAATGCATTAGTTTTCTCTTTTTTGATTAACAGATCTTAAAAACTATAATGCCTAGTTGCTTGAACTTGAATTTGACTTTTTGTCCATCTGTTTATTGATTGTGTGCAGTAGACTTCCCTATTGAGCCAGAGCCCTTGATCCAAACCCGGAGTACATTTGCTCATATGTGATCCTGGAGCTTAATTACAGTTAATAATCTACAGATACAGACGCATTACATCTTATCACAGGCTAAATGCATCATCATCAATCATAAAAAGGAGGCCATGCTTTTGGATCAGCCACACAGCACACAGGTGTGTCTTGTTGATTTCACAGTGGATTGTGTGGACAGATGGTTAATGTCCAGAGGGGAGATAGGTGGCTGGTGATGAACATGCTGATTTGCGTCCCCTGACTAGTGATACAATATCATACAATTCTTACAAAAAACATCAGTTTGTTCAGCTTTTTTTCTTCAAGAAAGCAGCCAAATCCAAAGTATCTTCTGTTCACCCTGGTAAACAACTTTATGAAGTTACACAGGTAATGATTTCAAAACATTTTAAATGAGTGAAATATATTTGTTTATTTGTTATAACTTTGAAAAATAACTTAAGTTCAGTGGTTTTCCTTTCAGCAGTGATGTACTGGATGCGACATTTGGCTTGTGGTTTAGCAGGAGACAGAGATGTTGTTTTCTGTTTCTCACCGTTTCCTCCCCTCTTTCTCTCTCTCTCTCTGTCTCGCACACACACACACACACACACACACACACACACACACACACACACACGCACAAGAGGGTTCACCACTGCAAAGCGTGGGTGCAGGTTTTGCCCTTGTTTGATCTGATCGATGCAAGATGTCCCCTTTGCGTGTGTTGCGTGGTTCAAAACGTTAGTCTGTAACTACAAACGAGATAAAAGAGCTGCTTCAAGAGTGAGAGTGTGTGGGAAGTGGTAGCTTTAGGCCATGTGTGAAAGTGCTCGGGCATGGTAAATGTGTGGGCCATCACTGACCCTGATACCACAGAATTTCTGAAGAAAAAAAATAGAAACTGAATCTGACAGACGTCTATCATTTTTCCTCCTCTGTTTTTCTCTCACACCCCCAAAACACAAACTCGAACCTTTACATGTGTCTGTCCATCTCTCCATGCAGCAATGCATCTCATGCTCACAGCACACACCAAAGAACAACAAGCTAATAAGTGTACATTGCAGTGTTGCCAAGGTTGTGTTATAACTAAAATGTTGCAAGATAAATTCTTGACAGCCAAAGCATACTTGAACCAGACTTGCTCACTCATCAGATGATGCTAAATATGAAAGCATCAGATAAAGTTTAAAAAAGCACACCTCTGACTCCCACGTCTTACTATCTGCTGCAGTTAATTATACATCAAGGGAAAAGCCTACAATATATATTTTCAACTTAGCGAACAAGTCACAATGACTAATGCTCATCTTCTCTTGCAGCAAAATGCTGATACAAATCAGCAGTATGGAGCTGGAGCTGCAGATGTGGACTTTTAACATCTGTAAATCATCTCTCCGAGTAAACTCAGTCAGGATAAATGTGGGCAGTGGAGGTGAACAGGATGCTCACCTCCTTGCCTCTCGCTGAACTGGACTGCTAACTGTGGTTGTGGTTGCACTGGGCAGCTCCCAGGACGGAGCGTGGGTTGTGTTTCTGCATGTGTAACTACTCCTCCAAACTGAAAGTTGGAGAGTTTGGTTGATTTCATGGGAGTTAAAGGGAGTAACAAAAATTTCCAAAGAAAAAATGCCCCCCAAAAAGTGACTGAGCAGCTTATTATTAATTATCAATGTATTGTTTGAGAAATCCACCCTACTGTGATGTTTAAAATTAATTTGATCTACTTCTCTGAATAATTAGTCAAACTGATGTTTGCAGTGCAGCTACAACACAGTTACAAAAACCTGAGGCTTTTTCTGTCATTTCCTGACAAAGCAAGAGCAATGGCTCACTCTTACTATCACTCCTTCCACATACATGTAAAAACAAGCAACTGGATGCAACTCACACCCATTGTCTTGCAGTGTTAGACAATGCATTCTAGGAAATATAGGAAACAAGGAGTCATGTTCATGACACGAGCTAAAACAAAGTACTACCCCCGTTTTATAATAAAATGAACTCTGTGAAAACATCAAACATCACAGTTTCTATGATGAGAGTATGACTGTTTTATTTTGTGACCAGAAAATGCATATTTTAGCCATGCTAGCAGTGTAGCTCTATGGATGGCAATGTCGGTTTGTTAGCCAGTTCCTTGTTCTGACACTTTGGTCCAGGCTGAAATACCTCAACACATGGGCGTTAATTTCATCTCACAGTAGGGGGAGCAAAATAAACATAAAATTTCTCAAGAGTGGACACAGTGGGCACGGCCAAAATTGTACTTGTATAGGATAGTGTACACAGAGAGAAGTCTTACTACTAAGCAATAGTTGTTTAAATATGACTTAAGTTCATAGGTTCACCACGCGGTCATATTATCCTAAATAACTTACGCCCTCTAGGCTACATAGTAATTTAGGTTCTATCTCACACAGGCTCCACCCTCTACTGGACTCTATGGGTACTACCTCCTCCAATCACACGCATGCACTTGCCCAGTGAAATTTTATCGTGCGTGTAGCCGACCAATAGGACGTCGCTACCAATACGTGTGTGACATATAAATAGAAGTATCCCTACTGCCTCAGCATCCTTTTTTCTTTTAGCAAATGGCGAACTGCCATTGTTTTACATGTTGCTTGTGTAAAACTATGGTAAGGCTTTTGAGAATGTGGAAACAAAAGTTTTAACATGTTTATTACATACCTCAAAGTTAACTTCTCTCATCAAAGAGCTAACGTTAACTCCTGGGGTGAGGCTAAGGGTTCGCCCTGCGGCCTTGTGTTCACAAAGCCACTGTTCTAACATGTGCTGCTTGTGTGATGATGATGCTTGTGAATGTTAAACTGTTTATTAGAAACACATTATATTCTTAAAGTGCTACTACCCCACCACCAACCCCATCCCATTGAGCTAGCCGTGCTGAACGCGCCGCTGTGCTCACCGACGCTAAACTAACAGTTCGCCCTGCGGCCCACGCTAAGCTAACAGTTTGCCCCACGGCCCACGCCAGCCGTGGTAACGCAGCACGGCCAATTCAGCCTTTCGAAAATGGCCCATGGTGCGTTCAGGGACCCCACAGCCTTTTCAATTGCAGCCCTTGGAAAAACTCTAAGCCTTATAATATATTTTTTTAAAAGGGTGACAGAGGGACAGAGGCTGATGCACACCACCAGTCCTCCTCCCTCCGTTATGTGTCCAGCATGCATTTGTGTTTCATGTGCTGCTGTGTGAACACTGAAAATGCTGTGAATGTTCAACTGATTATATACAGTACATTCCTAAAGAGCATTCTCCTCCCCACCGAACCTCCTCCATCCTCGGCTCGGTGCGTAACGCACTTCAGTCTCCACAAAACTGCACATTCACTGATGCTAAGCTAATGATCCGACTTACGGCCCACACTGCTCTCCTTGCTAAGCTCGAGAGAGACAGTGTGGGGTCTTTGCTGTGCTATTCAAACCACTGGGACAGAAGTCCATGTCCCACGTCGCTCTTCTGGTGGCATCCGAGCAAGACTGTAGTAGGGCCTGGGCTTCCACCTTGCTAGCTGACTGTCGACCGCACAATGGATCGCCTGGCAGCCAAATGAAGGGCCGGTTCACCGCCATCGACCTGAAAGACACCTATTTCATGTTGAGGTGAGACAGTAACAGGGAATTTCTAGGCTTCTCCTCTCAGGGGGTAGCCTACAAATACATTAGGCTCCCTATCAACTACTCGCTAGCCCCCCACACGCTCAGGAGATGTATCACACTGCAATCCATGCGCAAGAAGGGCGTGAGCGTTCCTTTCTACTCATGACCTCAATGTCATGGAGAGATTGAAGCCTTGAGTGATCACCACACAGCCCAGTTGATTTTGCATCATCAACAGCCTTGGGTTGCGATCAGTTGGGAAGAGAGCTCCCCCAGCCGCGGAGCGAGCGGAGTATCTGGGGATTGTGCTCAACTGCAACACTCAAAGAGCGTATCTGTGCAGCGCTGTCAGTGATGCTGCTGTTGGGCCTCAGGGCAGTAGTCCATCAGGTGGTTCCTCTGGGCTTGCTGCACATGCGACGGCTACAATGTTGGGTTGCCAGCCTGCATCTGGACCTCAAGAGGCAAAGGTGATGCCCCCCCCCCACACACACACACTTTCAACTCTAGTGCAGGAGGACCTGCGATTCTAGGGGTCTCTCATTGTCTGGCAGCTCGGGTGCTGCTTGGCAGGGTGTCAGTCTTCAGAGATGAGTCAATCATCAATCATCACCTGCTGTCTCTGAAAGCCCTTCATGTGGATGCGTTACACATGTGCCATTGCCAGAGGGGCTGCTGTTTGCGTCCCCCCCCACCCCATCTCATCCCTCCACCTAGGTGAGGCGGGAACGGTCGTTCATCATTCTGGTAGAAGTGACGCAGCCTACAGTGACAGAGCCTTGGCCTGTACCTATGGTCTGGGAGGCTTCATATGCACAATGCTGGTGTTGGACCAGCCTATCCAGGTTTTTCCTCCTAAAATTGTGGAGAGGCAGACTCAGGCTGGTCTATCTGCTGAGCTTGCACACACCATCCAAGCTGCGGGCAGTCTCCACCACGTCTTGCTGTAAAGCTAAGTTGGGCTTTCAGCGTTGATGCCTTGAGAGGGAGACGGATCTGCCTACCTGTTCAGTGGGATCCATTTTCTCTTTCCTGCAAGGTCTGATGGAGAAGGGGCTGTCGCGCTGCAGCTATCTCTCCTGTCATAGGGGGTTTGGTAACAGTCTTCACCCACTCCCTCGTGATACGCTTTCTGCAGGGTGTAAGAAGACAGCAACCGGTGTCGTGTCTCTCTGCGCCTCAGTAGGACTTGCTGCTTGTGTTGGTGACTGTAATATCTGCACCTTATGAGCCCCTGGAGCAGTCCTCATTGAAAATGCTATCTCTTGAACAGCCCTGCACCTTGCTCTCACCTCTGCTAAGAAGGTGAGTGAGCTGTGTGCCTGTCGGTTCACCCCAGCTCCATGCTGGTTCTTGGTGTCCACAGTGCAGCCAGATTGAGACAACACACCTCCTTTGTTCATAAGAACATAAGGAGCATGTTCAGTTCCAGGACAATAAATCTGGATGCTTTCTACCCTCCTACCCCACTTAGGGTGCAGGGAGGTGAGAGTGCATCTGTTGTGTCCATGTGTGCTAGGCTAACGTCCTATGTAGAGCACACAGACCCCATTTGATACACTGGTCAGCTATTCGTCTGTTTCAGTGATAGTGCAGTCAGTAAAACCCTGTCCAAGAAGAGCCTGGTCAGCTGGCTGTATGAGTGAATCACCCAAGCCTGTACAGGAACAGCCCCACCCTTTGCGGTGCATGTACATTCCACTCAGAAGTGTGGAAGTGTTTACGACCCTTTTTGAGCGGGGTGTGTGTCGAAGAGATCTGCACAATGGCATCTTGTCCCTTACTGTGTTTGTGCATTTCTATGTCGGGCTCCTCGGGATCTAGCCCGAGTGCAACCTAGGATCTGAAAAGTGAGGTTGTTCAGTGAGAAGTCAAGGCAGTGCAAGTGTTAATGGTCAGGCCAAGCCCCTATCGGTCCAGTGGCCTTCTCAGGGGTGTCCCACCATTCTGTCACTAGGTGATGTGGTGATCGGAGCTTTGGCCGGCCTGTGGCTGACTGGGTTGGTGTGGTGGACTTTGGCTTGTCGCGGCTAGGGTGGACAGTCATCGGGCTTCACCCACTGTACCCATAGAGTCCAGTAGAGGGCGGAGCCTGTGTGAGATAGAACGAAGGTTACGATATGGTAACCCTTGCTCTATAAGCACAGGCGGAGCCCTCTACTGATGAGCCCGGCCGCTCTGATGCCATCTGCTGAAGAGGCGTTCGGATGCTAAGGCAGTAGGGACACTGCTATTTCTATGTCACACACGTATCGGTAGCGATGTCCTATGGGTCGGCTACGTGCACGATAAAATTTCAGTGGGCAAGTGCGTGCATGTGATTAGAGAAGGTAGTACCCATAGAGTGTAGTAGAGGGTTCCGCCTGTGCTTATAGAACTAGGGTTACCTTATCCTAACCTTCGTTTCTTCTGGGATAGAGGATGTCTCTAACACCTGACCCCACCTATGCCTCAACAACTAGATGGATTGGCATAAAATTTTTGTTCATGAACCATGAATTTCTGTATAGGAATTTCAACTAGCGCCACCATGAGGTTCACATTTGTGTTTTTTAATGAAAATAACTTTACAACTATTGTACGGATTGCCCCGAATGTATAACCCCCACATAAAAATACAGAGAGGTGGCAAATTCATGGCCTTCTCCTTCTTGTTTGTTGGGATTTTTTTGCTCATGCATTTTACACTCGCCACACACACACACACACACACTGGTGTCAACTTCCCTGGAAGAGGTCAACTCCCTGGAGTAAGCAAAGGACTTCCCAGTAGTTCAGATACAGAACATCCCCCACCAGTAAAATAACATCTTTTACCTAGCCTGCCCTTGTGTGAAAACCTCAGTGTGTTTGTGTGAATAGAAAGAGAAACAGAAAGATTGAGATTAACCTGAAATTTTCCAAAGCTTTCTAATTTACTTGTGCTTGTTGTAAAGAGACAAAGACACAAAATGAAAAAATGGATGGGAAACAAAAGAAATGCAGTGTACAAGGTGGTGTCATTTCCTACATCATGCTCCTGTTGAGTCACAGCATTTCACTATTCTCTCAACCCTTTTGCTAATTCACACTTTCTCAGTCACATGAGTCTTGACATTCAGCACAGACGTGCGGTGATAGCCTCTGCTATCACACTTGTACCACCTAAGCAGAAGCTGTGATGAAAGTTTCATGCTAAACATCACCCTTCATACACTGTGCTATGTGGCCCAGCAGGACAGCCTAGTAATTATAAAACCTGTCCTATTTACAGCTTTTATCCTATTAGCAGCATTATGTTCCAGGAAAATTAAGGGGGTAAAGGTTACACGCAAGGCTGTGGTTGTGGTTATGGTCTTGGTTATGGTTATGCTAAGCCAAGGAGTCTGAATTTGTATGCAGTCAGAGGAAGTTCTTCATGGTAGGCTTAAAATGCCCCATGGATACTGAAAATGACCTTGGACTAGATGCTCAGAATTTAGGTTCAATAGTTTTAGCCTAACTACAGCACGAATGAAGTACAATGTACTTTGTATCACTGTAGAACACTTTCTAAATCATACTATAGAATTACCATAGCACAACAATTCACTACCTTTGTAGCAACTAATGGTTTCAGTTTTTTCAGTCTTCTTTCAGATAGGTCAGATTAATTAGTCCAATAAGGAAAAGAGATTGCATTTCACCTGTCATAGTTTCTCTGCATTAGCTCCTTGTAAAATCCAGAATAGAATTTAAAATCCTGCTCACCAACAAAGCCCTTGATGGTCAGACACCATCTTAACTTAAAGTGCTCATAGTACCTTACTACCCCACCAGAGCACTGCGCTACCAGAATCAAGACTAGGGATGTCCCGATCAGGTTTTTTTGCCCTTGAGTCCGAGTCATTTGATTTTGAGTATCTACCAATACCGAGTCTCGATCCGATACTTCTATAATACTTAAAAAAAAGAATAAAGAAGATTGAAAAAACAGATCCAGGATGTTCCTTATTTTTTTATTTAATTCACCTTATTTTAACATTCAACAACTCTATTAACAAACAGAGCACTTCTGTGAGGTAGCTCGAACAATCAAGTAATAAATAACATAAATTCTTCACTTTTGGACTTTAGTGCAACAGTAAATATAAAAAAATTCTAAGATAAAAACAAATAGCACTTCAACTTAAAATTAAACATCAGCCTGTTAGAATTGGGATTTTGACCATGTTAGCATGCTGACATTAGCTTTTGGCACTAGCTTTTTTGTTTCTCCTCTGGGTTTGATTTTCTGACAACGACAATAAGATGTTTTTCAAGAGTTGACCGTCAAGACTAGGAGGTTGGAAAGTTGTTGAACACACCAACACAGAAAGGTTTCAAACTTCTCACTTCTTCCATCTGCATTAGGAAGCAACAATAAGGTGACCTTGTCTAGAAAAAAATAAACGAATGTCCGAAGTGAGTTTTAAGGCTGCAGTCATAGTATGATTTCCATACTCTACTGAAGAGAAACTACATCCTGGCAGAGAAGGTAGGAAATAAATATATAATAAATAATTTTTAAAAAAAACTTGGTTGGTAGTAATAAAAACATAAGTGATTTAAAGTTAATGGGTAATGAGAAACACAGTATCATGTACCACAGTACAACAAGTATCATCTATGCAGTGTTTGCTATTTTAAGGCCCTCTGAGGATGACAACAATGTTGGTGACAGAAGGAAAGAAGCATACTGTTCATATGTCGTGTTATATGATTTTTAAAAAAAACATAACACTAAAATGCTGTCACCTGATTTGTGAGCCTCGCCCTCTCTTAGAAAAAAACTATCTCATAATCTCCCTGCAGCCTTCATGTTTAAGGATTTAACCCCAACATCTGCCCCCTCAAGGGTCGTGACCCAAACCCACCCAATCACAGCACAAATAACACACATTAGAGTAGTTTGGTTTTGCCCTCATCCTGACCTGAGAGTGCTGATACTTCCCGTTGCCACACGTCTGTCCTCAGGTCAAACATTACTCACTGCCAAAAACCCCAGTTTAGGGGTCAAGTGTTCAGACACCATCAAGTTTTCATTTCAAAGCTGTTTACTTTTTCACAAGTTGCAAACACTTGTAGGTATAATGTTCACGTCATTAATAAAATACCACAGTAACCACATCCTGATCCATATCAATAAGCAGCTATTCCGTACAAAGGTCAAACAATATAGAACAATCACACTATTTACTACTAAATGCATGCTCATATACACTAATCTAGATGGTTGCATGAAACTTTGTACACATGCAAGCATGCAAACACATGTGTACAATTACATAAACTAGGTAGTGATTAGAGGAAAATTCACCCTCAGTGCATTCCAGGATAGATTTCGCAAAGGTAAATGTACAGGTTATATTACTGCCTCAGCACACACACGCACACACACATTCAAACCCACACATTGTTGCTGTCTGGATTGCTGGCTGAGGCTCGCGTGGCCTCTCCCAGCTGTCTTAAACTTGATGTATATAAGGTAAAAACATGACTTGTTCTTCTTCGCTCCTCTCCGACATGTTATTGAACCCTGAGGACCAGATGTAAGAAATGGTTGTGTCTATTTGGTAACCCTAGACTTGCAAAACTCTTATGCACATACTAGCAATGGCGGATATACTGAGAGCTGCTTTAAAATATCTGCATTCATTCGAGGAGAAAACTAAGACTAAATTAAACTAAAGAGCAACAAATTGTTTAATGAAACTAAAGAGCAACAAATTGTTTAATTAAACTAAAGAGCAACAAATTGTTTAATAAAACTGGCAAATTTGGAACTACATTTTCTCAACCTTAGAACCTCTGTATTTCTACATATAACCGCAACTTAGCTGCATAATGAGTAAAGTAAATAGCTGGAGAATATTCTAAATATAGCGTGCCCTTGAACTGATTTTTTCAGTGGGCTTTCTTTTAGATGACTAAAACACGTGCTGCTCACATATGTGCCATGTTAACAACAGTACATTAGCTTCCACTAGAATTCTGTTTCTCCAAACTGGGGACGTGCTGACTGCCATCTACTACAGGTAATACACAGAGTATGGATAAGTGCCTCATACAGCCCCACTACAAAAATCCCAAACTATCCCTTTAAAGGTAGAAGATAAAACCTATTTTGTGTTTCCCTCGCACTGTAGTGCACACATTCACCTTGAATTCCTTATGAATATGATTGTAATTGTTTATGCAAGAAGGAAGACCTGAAAGTGGCTGTCTATACAAACAATGGAGTTGAGAAACAAAATGAAACACTCAAACCTGAAGGGCTATCAGAACTGTTTTTGCTCTCGTGTTGGAGAGTAGAAAAAATGTACTTTGAGGGTTTACACTGTGTCCTCTGACCCTCTTGTACTAAATACTAACTTAATACATAACATTAATAATTACACAGGTTTCAAAGCATGCATACTTTGAAACTGTAAGCTCCATAGATATATTTGGACTCTCTGACACACATTTCTGTTTTATTACGTACTCATATGACACGGCTGTGAATAGTCGGGACTTAATGTACCGTGCTCATTCAATTTAATTTCAAATCCAATGTGCTGGATGCCAAGTAACACCTGAAGGGGAGGCCAGCTTCAAAGTCAACGGTCAGACAATGCCACAACAGTACAGTTTGTCTTTTGGATCAGAGAGTCAGATCACGTACATTGTAGAACTGCTCCCATGTAAGCACTTCTGTGCAGTATTCAACCTGGTACCTGGCTGGAGTTGGGATAGTCTGTGCCTCGCAAACAGAAAGGGCCCTCTGTTTGTGCTCAATGAGGTGTGCCTGTGCCACTCTATTGACAGCTCAGATACCTTTATACCATCACATGCAGGCTGCCACTCCACAGTGACCGAACCCTTCTGATCAATCACCCTCCAACTCCACAGTCCTCACCAGAGTCTTGTAATAATGCATCTGAATGATTTTAAAGTACTCTACATTTGTACTCTAAACACTTTACATCTTCTTGGACTATATATAAAGACAAACGTAAGCATTAGTAATTTATATGACTACAATACAAAAAAGGGATAACATTTATAATAACAGAAATCAGTACACTTTAAATGCTTTCACATCCTTGTTCCTTAGCCCAGATGTCAGATAAACACAATGTGCAGTTCAAGTTGTAGTTAAGTAGAAATCCGACATTGTGGACATTCACAAGCCTAAATGATGACAACTCATTCTGTTGTAGGCTACTTGGCTATTTCTGATGGAAGAAACAATGCGGTACACAAAGACAAACAATGCGCAATGAAGAATGCGTAAAATTTCAAATGTAGGATAACTATCTAGGCACGAGTGAAAAAAATTAAAGACCTGCAAAGGGATGGAAACGGCTACGATGGTGCCTTCATGTGTGTGTTTGTGTGTGTCTGTGTAGATCTTCAAACTCAAGAGAACATTTAGCCGGCGTTTAGGTCATAAAACAGTTTTGTTTCCATGACATAAATACACTGAATTCATTCCATAAAAATATAATGACCTGACAAACAGAACCAGAAATATTTTGGCATTTTTGCTGAAAAAATTATTCAATTATCACAATAGTTTTTTAATTTTCAGACTGTAGTGTCCAGTGCTTATGCATTTGACTTATAACAGTTCAAAATAGTACTGTAGCAGCAAGACAGAGGGTCAGTGACCTTCTACTGGGACAGTACTGATTGGAGGTTACGTAGGGACTGAACCCTTCTATGGAATTTGACTTCTAACCCCTTGTTTTGTTACTTTAATAGTACTGTACCCTTCTATGGGTTTGACCTTTTACTTTGCAGACTTAAACCCTTTTATGGTACCTAACAGATACCTAAACATATCCTATAAGCTATGTTTGATGAACAGAGAGACAGTGGTCATCGGGCTGGGTCACTCTCCAAGCTGCTGCAGAGCCTGTCATTGATGCTGAACTCTTCGATTTAATAAACTTTTATGATCAAGAACAGTGTCAAGCGGGTTTCTTCTCAACACATCATCGCAGCATTATTGTTGGACACCACAAGACAATCAACTAATTGATTAATTGACTAATTGTTACAGTTCTAATTCAATGTATTTAATTTACGGTACCTTGCTACATAGTAGTTTTTACTGTTGGTGGTGGAGTCATATGCACAATGGATTCACATTATCTTTACATGCATTATGGATTCACAAGAAACATCCCGCATAAACCAGTGTAATTTGATCTCATTGATATCAGCCTCACTGTTTACTGTTCATTCTCTACACTTTGTCACAGCTGTATTAGGTTACTGCTAATGCAAACTGAACATTTCCTAATGCTGCTGCTTCACATTTAAAATATTCAACAAGTGAAACACAAGGTCAAACGTCAGGAAAACGTGACGTATTTGTTGCAGAGGTTAGGGCTAACCACGATTGTTAAAAAATTAATTTGGCATTTTTTGACGATGGATCAGTTTAAAAAACAAAATCAAAATACTGTCAGGGCGTGTTGGTGGGTGGACAACTACTTTATTTATTACAGATACACTAGTTGCTCATCTCTTTTAAGAGTGTCTGTAGTCATATTAAACCGCACTTACTGCTACAGGTGTCATCAAATCAACCAGAACGGAAAACTTCAGGATTATAAATTTACATTTAAGTTTTGAGCTATTAATTGTAAAGCTAAACATTGCCAGTCTCCACAGAAAATTTACAGTACTTTGTTTTGAAAAAGCAGAAGTAGTTTGCCTTTATCCACTTCTATCAAAGGGCGTTTGTATCTTTTAGTGGAGAACATAGCAGGCCTGAACCATGTTGGTGACCCTTGCTGCAGGGCAAACTAAACACACTAGCACTGTAGCAGCAGCATCAGAGGCCACACAGCCAGGCTGCATGAGTCACACAGTCCAGAGAGAAACCAAAATGTGTAAAAACTTCACATTGGCAGATTAGTTTGTTTACATCCTGCACTGGACGTGATTTGGCCAGGCTGCAGCAAGGCACAGCCAAAAAGCCAGTCTTCTCTTTCCTCCCTTTAACTCGATCCTTCTCTGCCTCTCTCCCTGTTTTTTTTTCTTTCCTCCTAACTATCTCCACTTCATCTCTCCCAGTCTCACCGCTGCCAGGAGCACATGACCATGAGGCAAAGTGAAGCGGAAAAATAAAGCAGCCCTGCCCTTGTAAAAAAATTTAAATGAAGTAAAAAAAAATCAGACAAATTAATAACAACACGAAACAGATGGGGAAATTGTATTTCCAGAATATAACAAGACATTCGTAAAAAACAAAACAAAACAAAAAACCCAACCTCCCCCCCTCCCCCCGCAGAGTTTGCCAAGTTATGATCTCATACTTTGTAGGCCCTCTGCTGAATATCTATCCATAGTGTCAGCTCCAGGATGTCAGACTTTTATGACCCATTTCTCCTCTCGTTATCTGCAGCAACAATTAGGGGCCTGCCAATTTAACGCTGGAAATATGGAAGTGTTTTCCTGACTTGGAAGCAAACTCAGGATGGCTCACACAGAACCTGTGTGTGTACACGGATGGATTAAACCCCTTAATACTTCTTGTAATGTAGGAGAGACTGGTAAAAGTCAATGTGGCTTCGTGCACATGGGTGTCTCACCAAGCTAGAGTATAATGAAGAAACAAGGTTAGTCTGGGGAGACACTCACACTCTCTAAGGCCTTAGTTTTGAGGTCATGTCTGGCACCGTTATATGAAATCTTTTAACTTGGTGATGTCGTATCTACATCATGGCGTACTGTAGGAGCTACTGCCTCGCTTCCTGCACCACCTTGAGGTCGAAGGTTAACCTGTTTCTCTCCTATTGGATTTTAGAAACTTCTCAGTTGTTTTTGTTCTCTCTGAAATGGTGTCACTTTTTAAAGACTCTGCACATCCACACAAGTGATTTAAGTGCTAGCTAATTAGTCCTCTGCCCAGGTTGAGTCATATGATTATGCCAAATTTAAATGATAAATGATCACATATCCCCCCTGGCCACCAGCAGGTGTAAAAAACAAAACAAAATCAGGGAGATGTCAATCATGTCTGCACATGCCCACACAGGCCTGAGAGGAAGGTCTTATCAGGTGAAAACACCTGAGTGTGTAAGATCTTTAAATAGTATAGATATCTTGAATCCTGAATAATGGATTAATACGGACATTTTTTTACAGATCATAAGTGCTAACTTAATTTCTTCCTCCATCTTTTCAACACCCCATCAATCTCAAACATATCTGCAGAGGCCTGATTCTGCCATTCAGTTTAGTTGGGACTGTGGACCAATATGTTTGCATTACACCAATCAAGACAGTGTAATGGTACCCACCTGAAAGTTCTGGGCCCAAACAGCCAGATCCTAATCTGAGAAGCTGGACTTTATGATCACATGATGTTCTGCCGTGATGTGGGATTCAGAAAGATAATTTATCACAAACATACGTTGGTGCTACCAAACAAAATACTGTTTTACCATTTGCCTATAGCTGAGATCATACTGAGCGGTTTTGACTTTGTGAAACTGCTACTGTTTCATGTATTATTTTCATGATACTGTAGCTGGAAACCTGAGAAAAAGAAGAGGAAATTGACATTTCAATGACCAGAACTCACCGTCACTTACAACAAACATCGGCTCAATGTTATGACTCACTTAAACATAAAAATCTTTACTTTTTTAAAATTTGGTTTACAGGATCAGTGTGCATACTGGAAATGTAGAGTTAGCCAAACAATTAGTTTTAATAAAAACAAAGACAAACCTTTTCAGTTTCAGTTCCACTACATGCATACATTACAATATCATCAGCATACATTGGACATACCATAGCACACTCTAATTGCAAATTATTCATTTATGCTTAAGTAAAGTTGCACTTTATATATAACTGTAAAAGCTGTACATAGGATAACCTTAAATAAATTGATATTATACTTTCAATAAATTTGAGCACCTTTGGTTACCAAAATTGAGTATACGTTATGTACCAGTAATGCACGTCTGCTGTACATCTCCATAAAGTAAATGAATTTTACTATTAGTGCAACATGAATAAAATTATATTTTAGCAAATAAATATTTCAAAGCTGCTATGTTATGAAGCTCACTACAATAGCAGGGGACAGGGGACTTTTTGTGTTCACTTTTGGTCAGACTCAAAGACAAGTGTTGAGAGTATTTCTGTTAAATATACATTTTTGGGAAGTTATAGAAGGCCCACGCTCCTTGCCCTGATGAACTTAATTCTTGCAGGAGTCGGTGTTTCCCAAATCTTTATGCTCAATAGTCATAATGAACAAAAATGACAGCACATGCTGGTAAGTACCAGATTTCCCTCTATGTGTATAATGCTGCTGTCAGCAGAATAAGGAAGGCTCTGACAGTTGATGTGAGCATAAATTATCTACTTTTGGTGATAAATTTGATTCAGGAATTATGTTTATGCCAAATAAAGGCCATGCCTTTCATTACAAATCCACATTTTGTTCTGTTCAACCACGTGTTATGCAACACATCTGAAGAATGTTGAATTAAATGTTAAAATGTTTAGTTGTTGAATACTGATATTGTAGGCCTATTCTTCTTCAACCAATTCTACTTTTCCCAAATCAGTTAAGCTCAAATGTCAAGTCCTTTATAAAACCCCACAAGGTGGCACTAGTGTTTCCAGCTCAGCACAGATTTGTTTCCACCAAATTTGACTGAAATCTATTTAGTACACAAAACAAAGACACAGAACCCGAGTTACACACACAAACAAACTGAAAACTTCCTCAAAGTGGATTAAAAGGTGGTTGCAGAAATGATTTTCTGTTTGACAACACATAGCCTATTTGTACAACTTTCCAAGACAGCATTGTGTTAATGCTGATACATTTTAACATAATGCTGTCATCTGACATGTGTTCAAAAGTAGCAAATGTATACTATCGAAAAAAAGAGAACACCAATGTGTTCAGACGTTTACAATCCTCTCTGAAAGTCTGCAAAAAGGCCACGAGCTCACTAGTAATTACTGCAGACGCCATCACAGCCAGTATGAGATATTATAGGAATAGTTCTCTCTCTCACTCACTCTGTATTTGACTCCTACAGGCTGGTATCAACAGGAAAGAGGTAGCCAATGAAACTAATTGGGTGGTGTGTGTTTTATGAAAAGAACAGCCTGTGCTGTCCCGAGCTCCCTCCCACAGCTCTCTCACTGGCTGGCTCCTAAGTGGCCTGCTTTTCCTCTCTCTGCTGTGATTGGAGCCAGGCAAAGCCAATAACTAAAAAACCCCCCCCCCCACTCTTTTCCTCAGGACCTACCCTTGTTGTTTTCAACTTTAGAGACAGAGCTGGGCTGAGACGATCCAGCACAGTCACAGTCTGCACTCTGTATGTACACTTAAGATGGACAGGTTGTAATTGATTTTAGTCCAACCACACACATTATATAACTGTAGTGTATCAGATATTACTGGTACACCAGTAACACCATAGGAAATAGAGTTGCTACTGGTAAATTATGGAACTGTTATAGAAATGCTTTGGAGGTCAGGTTCCTACAAAAATAAGCTGATCCTAAAGCTACTGTCATTCCTCAGACAGAAGAAGAAGAACGCATTAAACCTCTTTAATAACATGGTTGAATCTCCATCAGGTCTTTGTAATCACTATGATTAGTCCGCCAGTTTACATGGGCAGATCATTTTAAACTTTAAGTGTGTATGTTAAGGGTGGGGTGGTTGTATGCACTGCAATCAAAATAGTGAGCACATGCACTACACCAGCACTGCTAATAATCAATCAAGTTGCAGATGGAAGAAAAGAAAACATACAAAATGCACAGGATATAAAATCGATTATTAGGCTCAGTTTTGCAAAAGTTTATTTATCTTAAAAACAATAATGAAAATATATATGTACAAAAAATTTCACTTTGGGAAGCTATACATACACCCACAACAAAATGTTAGACATAAATAAGTTACTATAATTTTTTCAGTGTTTTTCAAAAAAAAAAAAAGCACACAGGTACACTTCAAAGTTTTACACCAAATGAGGCAGTGTCACTTTGTTTTTCTGCCTTAAAAAATGAGAAATTAACAATAGTGCAATTACATGTTCCACATGAATTCCACACCACAAAGACAAATCTTTGATTCACATATTTGCATAAGTAGCCCAGTGATTTTAACATATTTTATCTATGTTAACCTGGACTACACCACTTATTACAAGGGGCAGGACATGTAACCTAAAAACCACTAAATTATTAACTCACCTAATTTAAAAATAACAGCTAATTCTTAGGGTTATTAGCAAATACTGTTAAAATTTGGTTGGATATTGCTCAGCAGTTTAGCCACCCTCCCATTCCCATCCCTCCCCCCAAGAACAAAAGGCACAAACTTTGGCAAAAAAAGAGTTGTTGTTTTTTTAAAGGATGTAATAAAAATTGGAAATGAGAAGACATATTTTGCATGTAAACTTTATCTGTCCTGGCTGTTCCCAGTTAGATGGACCCTCAACTTACAGTGTGGCCATCTTGGCCTTCAAACACAAGATATATAACACTGGGACAAATAAAGCCATAGAAAAAGAAGACATTTTGTTTCCATAAAACCCTGACTTTTAGAAATCTGCATTTTAACTTACATCAATTACCTGAATAATGATACAATATGACAACTAAAATAATATTTCTCTGTTGGAAATTGCACTGCAACTCCCCGAGTCGAATTCACACACTTATTCAAATACATTTAACAAAAGTTATGAAAAGCAAAATATGCTTTTTTATGTGCTACATCTGAAATATAGGTAGTAGATAAAATAAAATGAGCAAAAATCCATTTGCACACTGCTACATTGTCTGCTGCTTCTGAGGCTATTTAATTGAAATGAGTGCCAAAACTTGATAGTGTACATATTCAGTGCTTGTGCAGCCTCTCCTCCTCCCGTCTTTAGGAAAAGGCCGCTTTTATATTTTTTTTCCATCATCTGTCAGGTGATGAGAAAGGCTACAGTATTCCACCAACAACAGGTCTCCCCTGGTCTGTGGGACATAAAGAGGAAACAAGCTGTTGAATGGTGCAATTGAAAAAGCAGTTGCTCATACTTGATCTCCGTCACGCGCACACGCAGAGCGTGAACAGTCATAGCAAGAAGGGTTGTAGATTTAAAAAGAGAGAAAGTAAGAATGCATGTTTTAAAAGGCTGATGACGTGTAAGTACTGCATGCAGGAAAGAAATGTGTGTTTACAGCTGTTATTAAAGCGTTACTGATGCTGGTGATAAACAAGTAGGCTGCAGAAAACTCTGTTGAACGCCTGTTGAATATGTTATTATCCATATCAGTTAATAACAGTGGAATAATGAGAGGATAATTCTAACCTGGCACTGTTTTTCACTGGACCTCCGCGCTGTTCTCCGGTATGCTCGGTCTCTCCTCTGCGGCTTTTACCGCCTGACTTGCTGCACCGTCCGACTCGTCTTCATCACCATTGTCATCATCACCGTCGGTACGCGACCTTTTACTCTGACACTCGCTCGAGCAGGGACCTGGGCAGACAACAATAACAAAAAAACCAAAAAGCACGCAGAAAAGCTGTCAGGTTGTTGCTATGTAGAGCTGCACGTCAACTTAAAAAAGAAAGAAAAAAAGGGGCACCTGACATCCTCGGCAGGCTGCAGAGAAATGTCACTATCGAGAATAGCCCAACTTGTGAAAACGTGCAAACTACAGTGTGGTCGCCTTTATAAGAAAGTGTGCGTTACATTGTTACTCTCACTTACAACAAGAGATCAAAGGACTTTAACATGTGTATAGGAATTTTAGGTTAGTCCCCCTCGGTGTCTCGACACTTCTGCTTGTAGCCTACGGTTAATCCCGGACACAACTGTTGCTTCGCGCCTCTGCATTGCGGCACAGTTGCACCGCAGAGACGGACAGCACAGAGAAATAAACATGCGTGACACCTTTAGCAGGCTAATTTAGCCTCATTTAAGTCACCTGAAGCTCCTGAACGTCTTTTTCTCGAACCGTGCCTGCCTGGTTGGCGACCCGACTGCCTTCCGCTGCTCTCCTCGGCATCCTGCCGGGTGTTCTCGCCAGGCACGTCGTCGTCTCGCTGGGACCGCTGGCTCCCGTGAGGCTGCCGGAGATAAAACTCCGGTGCGTCGCTGTCCTCCTGCCAGTCGTAGCTGCGCGGAGTGAGCGGTCTTTCGTTGACGGGATCAAAATTGTACTCCTCCATAAAAGCCTGCACGTCTTCCTGCAGCGAAGCCTCGAAATACCTCCGCGTCTCCTCCGGGTCCCGTCTCCCGAAAAGGTTTCTGCTGACCGGAGGTCTGATGTTGTCTGGCTGCCGCGCGTCCACCCTCTCCAATGTCGGACTCGCATTAGAAAGGCGAACATCTGACATTTTGTTGCACATATGACAGGGGAAAAAACATACACAAGCAACAACCAAGCCCCTTCAAACTTCTATTTCCAAGTAGTATTCCTTTCAAATGCAAAGTCGCGGTGATGACGCATGCATACTCCGCGCGTATCATCCAAAACGCGTACGCGCAAAAATGGGATAAAACCTCTCCAAAGGCTGGGGGGTTTAAGAAAGCCACTCCTGTCAAGTCCGTAGTAAGGCAGATGAAAACAACAAGTCAAGTCATAACAGCCAACATGGCGTTAGAGGGACCTGTGACTGAAGAAGAAAAGTTGACATCAAGACTATTTAAACAGAGAACGCGATTCATTGGTCTGCGCATTAGGACCGCCCATACAGCTCTTAAAGTCGAACTGGGGCAACAACACAGGGCAGGATTGGATTAATAAAAACATGAATATGGCCTAATTAATCTGTTTGATTAGTAAAATAGGTGAGAAGGACAAAAAGAAAGGGACGCCGTGGTTATGGGAGGAGTGCGTGAGTCTTTCTATTAGCACCTTGATTTATCACAGCCCTAACCCCATTTATCAAGTTAGACATTTAACTGAACACCTAAAGGTCAAAGATATCATTTGATATTATCAAGTGTCATTTTGTATCGCTGTGTTTACTCACTGTTAAGATGTCCCCAGTAGAAATGTGCTACGTGTAGGCTAAAACCTGATAAGAAAAACACTGGAGAGATTTATCTCACAGCAGGAGCACTAGTCTGTGTGGTTTGGCTCCAGGCTTGTGAAAGAAATCATCAATCATCAAATGATAGTATGAGTGCTGACACATATCACTACTTGATCTGATTTGATGTCACATAAAGTGCTTAGGTACACTTGATTCAATCAGTGTAAATCCATTCAGTTACAGCCTCGAGGTTACTAAAGGACAATGAGACCCTTAAAATGAGGTTGTTTTTTTTGCAAGAAAACCCAAAAAAGAAGCCACAAACGTGCCTCAATGACATCAGCTCTCAAGCAGAAAGCCTTCCGTCATCGTTGGCACGCTGCCTATCGCTGTCAGACTTTGCCACTGGTGCCACAGGGGTGGTTTGTGTGCTTCAGTGGTTGTAATTGCTTGTGTGTGCTTGGAATTTAAACTGAAAGTGATGCAGCTTTAAAAAGGAAAAAAAGACCTTGAAATTTACCACCATTTCCCTCAGTGGAGTTCTCAGTTTGCATCCTGAAAATTCCTGACTTAAGAATTGAATTGTTGTTCATGTCAAGACTTAAGTTTTTATCTCCTGGACAACCCTGAGCCGCATAAGAATCCTGCAGTAACTGCGTGAATGCATCGGCTACGCACTGCTGGTGTACAGTTCACAATGTCCCAACTAAAACTCTACAGCGAGTGCTGCTTTGCATTCCTCTGCAGCATTTGCCAGTAAAATCACTGGGCCTGCCTTTAAGGCCATGCTGTTTCAATTAACCATTTGAAAAGAGTCAAACATCTCGTGATGAATACAGCGAGGCCATCTGTTATATCCATGTTATCGCCGGGATCACACTTAATCCATAATGCGTTTATGCTGCTGCAAACTGTGCACCGTGTTGTACAGAGATAAAAACAGATTTTGATTCAAATGATTAGACAGACAACTGAGAAAAGAGGCAAAATAACATTTTGTTTGTGTCAGACATGCATAACCAATGTTTTTCTGTTGTCTTCAATTGGAAATATAGGGGCTCATTCTCCTAGCTTCAGAGAAAGACACAAATGTACCTTAGTGGGACGATGCAACTGTTGTAGATTCTGTCAGCAAAACTGTTTGTTACACAACTGTGATCCTCGATTAAAGAGTCACAAAACAACAGAGGAAGGTCACAGTATGTATCTGTTTATAGTTTAAGACAATACAGGCAAAAAGTGTTTTGGACTCCACAGAAGTCAACATAGAACCCTCTGACCATGGAGACAAAAATGAAAGTGATGCACTCTTAAAAAGGAGGTGTCACCGTCAACACAAACATGTGTCTACAGTTAGAGAATTACTCATATAAATGTTACAATCTGTCACTGAAAAGTAATAAAATGTGTTTTCTCATAAAGAGGAGCAATAAAGCATTGCACGATTCATCAAAGACAAATTGTATAACTTATCAATCTTTCCAACAACTGGGCTTGAGAAATGATATTACTTCCACATCTTCATTTAAGACACACAATTATAATAATATTGTTGAGAATTGTTGCAGAATTGTGCGGGAAAAACAGATATTTGCAGTAAGTTTAATACTCTTCCTCCATATATGTAATTTATGAGGAAATGTGTTCCCATCAATAAAAGTCTGAAAATGTCCCTGTTAAAAAGAAATTCCTCCTCTGCTTCTTTTGTTGTTGTTTTATTTACAGAAATATTAGAGCATGGCATCGGACTTTAAATTGGGAACTATTTTTAACTGCTGCAAACCAGCGGGTCCGATCCTGAGCCTGCAACCACAATCCAACAGGAGATCCGGCAAGACTAGTCACACCCGTTGCTTCCTTCTATACAACTTTCTAGAAACAAATAAACAACAAACAAAACACCCCCCCCCCCCGGCTAATACATGAACCTGTATTTTTCTGATGTGTGGTTTTCATTTTCCACCAAACTAATAATAAGCCAGAGCCATGCTAATAAATTACAGGATGTTTTGACTTTTGGTATGGTGTTTTTGCAGTTTGGTCCTGTATGAGTTTGATAAATCTGACACATCTGGGAGTCCTTATATAAGCATACAACCATTTGTCTTCTATTGTTGAGCAGGTTATGGACCTCTTGTCCGATGTCATGAGACAGCAGCCTTGGAGCTCTGCTTCTTCTTGGCCAGCTCGGCCTGAATCTGATGGGGGAACTGGTCCAAGTGCTTGTTCACACACTGCATGCAGAACCTCTTGGTGTAGAAAATACTGCAGTCCTGACAAAAGAGAGAGCAAGAGTCCAGCATCAAGGCTCCAATTTCACATGAGCACCGGACATGTCTAACTCACACTGACTTTTAGTTTTCAACACTATTTATTTGTGAAACCCAATTAATTAATTTTAAGGTAATCATATAGATGTGCCACATGTTTACAAAGTCATCTGAGGAAAACATCAAAACCACAGATGCACTGTGATCTACAAAGTCAACTTATGCCAAGTGGAAAACTGTCCCAGGAGCACAGCTTGGTTTTCAAATGATTTATTTTCTCTGTTCCAAAAAATATTTTACTGTTTCCTTTAGACACACACACTCACTCTGCTGATATGATGTCATTTGTCCCTGGAAGAGCATGCCAACATTTGTGCATCCAGGCATGAATCATTTGATAAACTGAATTACAAGATGACATATTTAGTCTGTGGCAAAAACAGACCGTAGCAATTCAAGTTTAGAACATCTTACCGAGCCAACACAGACACACGTGCTGCACAGGCTGCAGTTAGAGCCCAAAACAAGAAACTTTTCCTTGTCCGGACTGAAGGGATCCCTGGTCACAAAACACTCCTCAAGCAACCTGATGCACGACAGGAATGCAGACATGACATTAAGCTGAATTATAGGTTAGTTTAGGTACATGTCGTTTACAGAGACATACCATAAATGTATTTCAAGGCAGATAATGCAATAAATGCAACGCACAACTGGCGGTGTAACGTTAACTAACGTTATATGTTGGCGTAGCAGCTAACAACATTAGCTTTAGCATAGCTAGCTCCCGACCACTAAAAGGAGCCTTTTGCCTAATGTTCACTTACACGATGGCTCTGGTGTTTGGTGGTTTCTGGCCGTGGTATGTAAAAGGGCTACTCAACCCACATAACTGGCAGGTAAATGTTTTGTGAGGGGGTTCACCTGTGGTACGCTCCATCGTTCAGAACAGAAAGAGTTTGCTAGTTCCTGGTTTTCATGTTGAGTGCAGCCATATTGTTTCATGAGGTTTTACCGCCACCTACTGGTGTGGGGGAGTACAACGATAAACTGTGTGTACAGCAAGCTGTAATATATTAATAGGCCACAATTAAAATTTATTATTTAATTACAAATGGCTTAAAAAAATATAGCTTCCATAGCGTTGTCATCTTTTAAATGTTAATGGACAAATGATTAGTCAACTCTTCATAGTAAATAAACCGTCAAACTCAGATTTTACAGCAGATACTTCAACCTTTAATTAAAGGAAAAGCACAGATGTAATTAATAAAATTAATGGCTTACTGGGACTCTTTACATAGAACAAAGCTATCATTAACATTATTAGTTCCACCTGTGCTTTTCCTGCTATGATAACTCATAATACAGTGAAAAGGCCTATTAGCTAATTCATGTAAACAGTGGGGTCTGAATCAGATGGATATACACTGCTCAAAAAAAATAAAGGGAACACTAAAATAACACATCCTAGATCTGAATGAATGAAATAATCTCATTAAATACTCCTTTCTTTATATAGTTGAATGTGCTGTCAACAAAAATCACACAAAAATTATCAATGGAAATCAAATTTATCAACCCATGGAGGTCTGGATTTGGAGTCGCACTCAAAATCAAAGTGGAAAACCACACTACAGGTTGATCCAACTTTGATGTAATGTCCATAAAACAAGTCAAAATGAGGTTCAGTAGTGTGTGGCCTCCACATGCCTGTATGACCTCCCTACAACGCCTGGGCATGCTCCTGATGAGGTGGCGGATGGTCTCCTGAGAGATCTCCTCCCAGACCTGGACTAAAGCATCCGCCAACTCCTGGACAGTCTGTGGTGCAATGTGGCGTTGGTGGATGGAGCGAGACACGATGTCCCAGATGTGCTCAATTGGATTCCGGTCTGGGGAACGGGCGGGCCAGTCCATAGCATCAATGCCTTCCTCTTGCAGGAGCTGCTGACACACTCCAGCCACATGAGGTCTAGCATTGTCTTGTAATAGGGGGGGACCCAGGGCCAACCGCACCAGCATATGGTACCACAAGGGGTCTGAGGATCTCATCTCGGTACCTAATGGCAGTCAGGCTACCTCTGGTGAGCACATGGAGGTGACCAAAACATCACCCAGGAAGCATAGGAACTGAGAAGAGGTCGGTGGTCACCACCTGCAGAACCACTCCTTTATTGGGGGTGTCTAATTGCCTATAATTTCCACCTGTTGTCTATTCCATTTGCACTACAGCTTGTGAAATTGATTGTCAATCAGTGTTGCTTCCTAAGTGGACAGTTTGATTTCACAGGAGATTTCACTGATTGCCCCCGCGACCCTGTACGCAGGATAAGCGGTTGACGATGGATGGATGGATTTCACTGATTGACTTGAGTTACATTGTGTTGTTAAACCGTTCCCTTTATTTTTTTGAGCAGTGTATAAAAATGGTACCATTAGGCAGGTAAATAAGTCAGGTCATTACAAATCAAACAGTTAAATATATTGGTTTATTTTAGGCTAACACATGACACTCATTCATGTTATTAAAACAGTGAATGCATTTTTATTGTACACTGCGCTGTACATGATAAAAACTATAAACTCTTTCATTATGACAAGAAACAATGTTTTAATGCTACATTGGGAGGTGACGTACAGCAAATGAGGCAATTACCTCCACTTTGCTGTCTGCAGATACACACATCCCTTTCACTACGTCCTTGTTATATTTACAAAATAAAACATAAACCAGATTATTGTTTGTGGTCAAAATATTAAGTACTGGCCCAGACTGTTTTTTTGTACGAAATATTTTGTAACACTGATCTTCAAAAAAATCTGTTAGGTGAGCTATCATATTGCGTTGGTCTTTATAATAATAATAATAATAAAGTATTACATTTATATAGCGCTTTATCTTAGACACTCAAAGCGCTTCAGAGTGAAGGTGGAAGAACTACTCTCAACCCCCACCAATGTGTAGTACCCACCTGGGTGGTTTGCAGTAGGATTACAGTAAATACATAACACATGAAATTACAACAGTTTTGAGAAGATGTCTCCTTTTAGTTCATTGCCTGCTTAAAATGCACTATTGAGCATTTACAATATGATGATTTAATACAATTTGAGAACGTTCCCCGGTCCAACACTAAATAGTTATACATCTGCCCCATGGTCAGAAAAGCTACTCTATATATTTATTATATGCTAAAAGTAGGAGATCTGGTCAAATAGAGGAAAATGAGCTCGTTATGGCACTTGGTGAATACTGATGCAGGTGGTTCTTCAACACCTAATCTCACAATGGTCAAGGGAGATTTGGCTATTTCAATAAGGCACACGATAAGGTACACGATAAAATCACATGACAATGATATGACCCAAACACAAATGTCTTTTAAATTAACACATCATATATACACTAAATATCCAAAATATTAGCAATATGTCTGGCACTAAGTTGTAGGGCCTTTTGCACAACTGAAAAACATTTCAGTTGCCTCAAAGATTGAAAATGTTATAACTTCTCTTGTTCACAGGTAAAATTAATATTTAGCATCAGTGCATGCAGCAGCAATCATGTCCAGGTATTTCTGATATGTGTGCTCCTATTTTACCTACTATGCAAATTTGCATAGCCTACTCCCTATTCAGCCTGTGTTCAGTTCTTTTGTCTATAGAAGAAAAGCTGGCATCCAAGTCCCAACCCATGGCAAATGGGTGCTCTAAGTTCAAATTGATGCATTTAAAATGATAATTAAAAGATAAAAAGGTTTGTTCTCCACTTTGTTCCCCTTTCATGGAAGCAGTCACGCCACCTACAAGAGCTGCCGTTCCCCCCAAAAAGAATTTCATTGCTGGTAGAAAGTTTTAAAGTCAATGGTCACATTTACCTGCCAGTTATGTGGGTTAAAGTCATGGTCAGTGCAACCTCTGCAGATCACAGCAGTGTGCATCCATAGAAGCTGCACATTAAGCTACTTACAGTACATTGATATGAATGAATAGTATATATTAGTAATATTTATGTACACCTGGTTTTTAATGGCTTACGTTAATATTTTAATACATGTCCCTGTTCTATCTTCTCAGTACATGTCCCTGTATATCTCCTGCAGGAGCGGGTGCAGCGAAGTTTCCTCTGTTGTCTTGATTTCCTGCACCAACTGCGCATGCTCGGTGACCAGCTCCCGGAGGTCGGCCAGTTTCTGCAGCAGTCTGGGGAAGAGGAAGTTGTTGTCGGGGTGGTTGGCCAGCAGGTGGAGCCGTAGTGCCTGAACGATGCTTTCTTGCAGCTGCTCCACCAGAGGCATGTCAACCAGACCTGGGCGATCTGGAGGGGAACGGATCAGATAGGGGGAGAAAGAGGAAGGAGGATTACATTTCTTTACAATTTTACCTCTTTAAATATAATTACATATAATTTTACACACAATGTCGGTTACCTCCGCAGCAGATAATAGTAGCCACAAAAAGTGCCAGGTCACTGTCGTCCAGCTCCAGAGAGTTAAAGCGTGTGGCAAACTGGAATTTGGGCTCCATCATATCACTAAATGGCCGCCGGAGGCTCTTGAGGAACTCTCTGGTAATGAAGCCTCCACCACGGGCCACTAGGAGGCCGTCTTTGTTCATGCAGGAGGCCAGGAGTGTGAAGAGGGCTTCGTAAACGCCGTACTTCAAGAGAGTCACCTAAACGGGCAGGTGAGAAGGCCACAACATCATTCTGATGTGTGTTTTTTGTGTCTCCTTTTTCACATAAAATTACAAAAGAGCTCCTTTTTCATTCAAGTTAAGTAAAATCTTTCTTCTGCAGAAGAAAGGCAAAGGACAGATACAGCATCCCTTAACCCACCTGGTCATTCAGATCCAGGCTCTGGAAACCCGGCACCGCCTTGGCGAACTCCGTCAGCTCTGTAACTGTCTCCACCGAGGTACTCTGGCAGCAGTGGAAGAGCCTCGCTTCAGCCTCCCTCTGCTGGAGCTCCCCACACCCCACAGCAGGAACGACCTCCCCAGCTTGAGTGCCACTCTCGGGTTCCGCAAAGTCACCCTTTACCATATGGACTGCTAACGTCCTCTCTGCCAGCTGGAACGTCTCCATGTCGTGAATGATGAAAGGCTGCTGGGAAAACAGGTGAGGGAGAGGATGTTGGTGGGTGAGGAGACAGAATAAAGAATATTCTCAAACTTTAGCTTCTTTTTATCCTTTACCGGCGTGCTGGTCTTTCCGGTGAGTATGAGCCGAGCTTTCGCCTTGTTCATGTTAAAGTTCTTCATGTAGGCTTCGTGGATCTGCCTGACCAGAATCTTGTGGTCTGCCAGCATTGGACTTGCCACCTCTTTCTCCACCATCTTGCTTTCTGCCTTTAGCTTTAGCTTCTCTGCCTGAGGCATCCGACCAAACCGGATGGCTGGTGCATAAAAACATAAATCATTAGAAACAGCTAGAAGACTCTCAAAGTGCTAGGTGTCTTACTTTACAGTAAAACTACAGAGACATCAGACATATCCTGCTACAGCAAACATGCATGTGTGCAGACACACACAAATATCCACCAACAGTAAATCTGGTGCGCTCTGTTCTATTTCCTCTCTTCTGAGGACAGCGTGTCGTCTTCCTCTCAGGTTTCTGTCACTGTTCTGCCTGCAGTGGGAGGCCATCGTAACAAACCCAATGACCCCTCAGCAGTCAGTGCAGATGACAGGCCAGATGTGGAGCTATATAGGCCTGTGTTTTCTCAGTGTCAAGCAGGCTCCAGCAGGACATTGTTCTAAAAAAACTCAGTCAATGTAAAACATGTTGAACTGGAGCCAAATCACAGAAAGACACGTCTTGCTGTTGTTGTAAAGAACACATACTATGGTGTGTCAACTGTTACGAGAAGAGTTTTATGTATTACTGTACTGTATAACTTATTTTTGCCTATATGCAAGTTCTTTCAATGCTATATAAGTGGACATTATGAGTAACACATTATGATTTTAGAACTTGCTAATATATGTTTTAAAGCAAAGCTTTGCTAACTGATAGTGCTACAGATTATTTACTCTCAAAAATGTTGAAAGTTGAATTCATAACCTTAGAAACACACTCTTGCTTAAATTAATAGACTCAGCACTTTTACGGCTACAGCTGATATGCCAAAAACTACAGTTCATTTCTTGGGGTTGGACGTCATCAGTCGCAGATCAAGTACTGTTCCAATTCAAAAGTCCGCATCTAGCAAATGACAGTCAAATACCCGGATATGTTCTCAATCCACCCGTTTTACCAAGCATGCATCGAGTGGTGACTGGTTGTGTTGGACTTTCGATAGCCAAGTATCCCAGAATACATTTCGCACAAATGGCAAAGGAGAATACCCACAACTGTAAGTTATAATACTGCTGTTATTGTGTCATGGAATGCCGTTTTAAGAGTTTTTTATGCGGGAATATAGTCGTTTTTTTGTGGTCGATTTCTCAAGATGGAACTGATTTAAAAATTTGCTACGACGTTTTCGGAGATTTGAGGTCCCGACTGCTAATGGGACCTTGAGTCATCAAGTCTGCTGCTGTTCCAATTGCAGAATGATGGACTGCATGCTCCTGTCCTTGGGAGTTTTTACTCCCGAGCCGATCTCGCCAAGTCCGATCTTCCAAGTACAGAAGTCCGAATTTGGCAAACTCTGTATTGAGAAACACCCTACTTCAGAAACCTATGGGTAACGTCACGGAGACTATGTCCATTTATTATACAGTTTATGGTACAGCTTAACGTGGTCTGGTATCACTAGTAGCTTATTGTGGCTAATGTTAGCTAATGTTAGTCAACTTTAGCTAGATAATGCTGTGTCATTGACATTAGTGAGTCCGTTTTACTGATTTTGTGACTCTTTTACGTTTACATTTACCATTATCCCCTGCTGGATAATTATTCTGTTAATTCAGGACTTGGGTATGTTATTTAGCAAAGTTAGCAAAGTTCAACATTTTTGGAGGTTTCAGGCCTTACCATTATGGGACATGCCCACAGAGAGGCACTTGTGGAATCGGCAGTACTGGCATTTGTTGCGGTTCTTCTTCTGGATTTTGCAGTTGCGTTCACACTTATCATACTCCAGCTTTAGCCTGATGGTCCTCCTGAAGAAACCCTGGTTGAGACAGAATGACACATACTATAGGCATCAACTTCATTGGAAGATCATACGTAAACATTCTGATTACACAAGAGTACACAAGAAGCTCACAGAAATGTTTCTGCTACTTCAGCCTTTCATTAAAATCGGTTAACTCTTCCCATGTCTTTATGTTCCGTACACTCCCCTTGCTTTTCCAGGTCAAAAGGCAACCACCCTTGTGACACTTCTGTGATGAATTTTAGAGCAGAATTACATTTTGCATGATGAATCAACACCTGCCATTCAGCAAGTTGGAGAATAACTAGAGAGAATAACTACAGTGCAAAGAGATCTGAGCCTGCCCAAGCATGCAGCCCAACCTGTATTTGACCACAGGTTTAAGCCTTATTTAACAATGCTCTTGGCTTCCCAACCACTCTGGCTTAGTGAGCTTTCAGTTATTTTAATAACTTTCTTGAACACTTAGGCTGTGTTTTCCTCTACATCAAATTCCTGTTTTACTCACAAACAAGTCATTCTTCTGTTCATGAGAATAACAGGAGGATTAATTAGTATTTATCCATGAAATCAAATCTCTATGGTCATCATTAGCATTTAAGACACCTGTATCTGCAGCACCTATTATACTGTACATGCATTCCATGCAGTTAATGTCCCGGTAGGACCAGTGTCATATGATATTTTGGGTTGGAGAGTACAGTGGAATTACATCTATATTTAATATGCTTCAAGGTGTACAGTAAGTTCTGACATGGCTGTCACCCATGTGCCAGAACATGATCCTTTCATGTACTAACACATTCCTCATCCCTCAACAATCTTCACGGAAACGCTTAAGAGAGATATTTAAAGTTTTAGGCATAGTTGATCATCAAAAACACATTATAAAACAACAGAACTGCACAAGGGGGACAAAACAGATGTGCATATGTTTGCAGCTTGCATGTCTTTGCATGTCAAGCCTTTACTTTGCGGTGATATATAGCTGTGAGAGGTGAGTAACAAGACTACAAGCGTAAGCAAAGAGATATATTGTGCAATGCTTCCTTAAGGGCAAACGTTATTTAGTGACACTGGGGAAAAAAAAGTTTCAAATTAGGTATTTGTGGAACACCTATTCAAATTAACTCCCACCTACTGATTGCAGTGATTACCATTTCTATTACTGAAGGACTTCTCTGAGTGTCTGGCAGCTCTAAAAGTCCCATACACATGTCATAGCGTCGTCACAGCAGACTTAAAACTTCGCACCACAGCCTCACAGCACATTCCATTCACATTCCCACTACTGAGCGCTCCTCTCTTAAAGCGAGGTGTTGAAAATTATATGACAGAGCCTGCTCCACATCACAAGCCAGATTCTAGGAGTGGGTTCAAAATACACCCCTCGCATGTGCAGGGTCAAACAGTTCAGCGTCATTACATCCCTGCTTTAGAACAGAAGCAGTCAGACGCAAGGGCAAACAAAGATGAGCGTTATTTTGTGTTAATTATGATGAATGGGATGTGAGTCTGAAACCAGAGCCCTGCAGGGAGATGGCCAGTTTGGCAGCACTCAAAAAACACCAAGATATGCATTGTGCAACTGGCAGGACATTTTGCAAAACCTGGACAGAGAAATGAAAATTGAGCAATGTTAGCCTTCTCCCTGTCTCCCCCTCTTTTGTCTCCTATAGATTGGAGTGAAATTGAAGGCGGAGGGCCAGAGTGAATTTTTCTTTTCTCTCCAGCAGGAAAAAAGGGGTGATTATGTGATGAAACAGAAAAAGGAGCGCACCAGTAGCATCTGAAACAACTCTGTCTGGATTTCTTGGCCATTATGTAGCTGTTGTTGCGTAAAATAAACACAATGTCAAGATGGAGCAGCTGTGGCTTATGGGAGAAAACTTTAAAGCAGGCGAGGTCACAAGTTAAAAAGTCATGCAAAAATAGCAAACAACAGCTCAGATTAGCAGCAACAACCTGCTGTCGGTTTAGAGAGGTATGAGACTATGACAAGCTCACATGACTTGGCAAACAATGCAGGGATGAGCCTTTAGCGCATAGAACTGACCACTGAGCGTCAGCCACAAAGGGATCTCACAGTTACTGTTTTCTAATGACATTTTTGTGCTCCCTGAAATCTAAAAGGAATTTCAGCACAGAAATGTCCTGGTGAGGAAGACTAATTCAGGCCTGATGGATTTGACTTTTTCTCATATTATTAAATCCCAAAGATGACCCAGTAAAAAAAGGTAATATTTAGCATCAAACACAGCAGGTATCTGTACAGTGCTCATGTACAAGTGTGTGTAGTGTGTGTGTGTGTGTGTGTGTGTGTGTGTGTGTGTGTGTGTGTGTATTAACATGACTCATTTGGGTTCTGTGCCAAGCAGGGGAGAGGCAACGAGTCAGCCAAGGCCACTATGTCCCCCACCTCACATGATCTGGCTACGTGTCTCAAAAACCTTCCACTGGCCTCTAAGTCAGGCACCTCTGCATGCCTAGCTTTATATGTGTTTGGGTGTGCGTGCATGTGTACACACGAGTGTGTTTGTGTTGTGTCTTTTCACCTCTGATACAGTTGCATGAAAGACAACATTTACCTTTGCAGCAAACGGGAACATTGGATCTGCCTTTATGTCCCTTCTCACTTCGTTCAACTATGTACATTCATACCTTGCAGCCCTCACACGCATGCACCCCGTAGTGGAAGCCTGAAGCCTTGTCTGAGCACACCCGGCAGTCCAGGTTGAGGGGGGTGACGCTCTCCTCTGGGCCTGGAGCTGCTCCGCACACCCCGGACGATGGACTGGAGGCTGGGGTCAAGGTGTCTATAGCCAACAACAGAGCAGAAAGGAGACAACAGCGTGTGATTTCACTGGGCTGCGCTTTGAATAAATTCAATCCTAAAATGTAAAATGTTACTAAAAAAGAATTCACAGTATGATTATTTACAAAAGGAGAGCAGTTTAAGACTCTAAGGAATAAGGAGCTTGATAATATTTTGACATTTTGGGAAATAAGCTTATTCACTTTTTTAGATGAGAAGATCGAAACCACTCATTCGGTGTGTCTCATGTAACTACAGCCAGCAGCCAGTTAGCTCAGCATGTCTACAGGTTTAACGAGATATAATATGTAATGGATTACATTTAGATTGCACTTTATCTTGATACTCAAAGCGCTTAAAAGGAGTAGCATGTTGGATTTTGTGGCAACTGCAATCGCTCGCTTCACCCTCCAGTTCCAAGCGTGTAGGAGAAACTACAGTGGCAGCGAAAACGCGAAAAAATGCGAAGGGCCCTCTAGGGCTGGTGTTTGGTTTGTCTGTTCTGGGCTACTGTAGAAACATGCCAACAATGTGTAGCTCCTACTTGGGTGATGCATGGCAGACTCTCACCACACAACAGCTTCAGATGGACAGGGAGGGAAACATAGAGCTGACTACACTGGGGAATGATTAGATTGCCAGATGGAGAGAGCCAGATTAGAAATTTTGCCAGGAAACCTGGGAACCCCGTACTCTTTGCGATAAGAGCCATGGGATCTTTAATGACCACAGTGAGTCAGGAACTCGAGACTTATCTCATCTGAAGGACACAGCAACCCTGTAACAGGGACTTTTTTTTAAATTAGGCCCACCAACCCTACTTCCAGCAGCAACCATTAAGTACTACCCAAGCCCACACCTGCTTAGCTTCAGGCATGTAGCAGGAACAGGTTACATGTTGGTGTATTATGTGAACTGTAGAAGTGGACAGAGTCAGGCTAGATTTTCCAGTGTTAAAGCTAAGCTAACCAGCTGCTTGCTCTAGGGCGAAAAGATACAGGAGTGGCACAGATCTTCTCATCTAACTCTTGGCAAGAAAGAAAATAAGTGTACTTCCTCATAAGTGCAATTATACTCTTAATTATTTTTGACTTCAGAGCTGAATCACATACGACAAATGTCATTCACAAGAACAAAAAAAAAACAACCACCTTTCAACCGTATATATACTGGGTGATAAAATAAGCCAGTGAGCAGAAAGTAAGAGAGGTTCTGTACTGTAACAGCTGTTATGGAAATACCTATATGCTACAAACATATGTAAAACAAAGAAAACAACTAGTTACAACAAAGAGAACAAGCTACTGTTTCTACTGCTGCATACTGAATTGTAATGTGGATTTAAAATCAATTGGAACAAACCTGATATTCTGATAAACAAATGAACAATTACATTGATGGCCAAACACGATAACTGCTACACAGATCAGGATAAATTCACCTTTTTTCCTTGACAGAAACTGTATTTCACTTCGTACCCTGAGGGTTTCTGTCAAACACGCCACTGCCTTTGTCTGCTTGAGTATACTGGGTAAGTGTCTCCTGCAGACTTAAGGCCTTTTAGTTGATGGGTCTCCATAAACAGCCCTGGCCCTTTGTTCAAGTGCTGCTCAGGAATTTGGAGACAACATCATGGAGGAGACACAGAGAGAAAGGAACTGAGTTGTATCTAATCTGCTGTTATCAGACACACAGTGTTGTACATTGGCCCCATCAGTGCATTTACATGTGGCAGAGTGGAGCCAGAAGGTCACTTTTGTAATGATCCACATCACCTGTCAGCAGGAGTTCATGAATGACACAAGTACACTTTTAAAAGCAGCTAGGGACCTTCTGTACCTCATGTACCTTGTGACAGTTTGAGTACTCACCCAGCTCGATGGAGCTCTCAGACCCTGAGCCAGTGCTCTGGTACTCTGGGAAATCAAATCCCAGTGTGTCACCTCCTATAGACTTGGAGATGTCCCGTAGATCCTCCATCAGGTCTCCACATAGTGGACTATCCAGCAGGGAATCCCCCAGTGGGGATGGGGGGCTAAAGAGATCCCCTGCCATGGTGGAGCTCAAACCAAACCTGGGAGGAACAACCCCTCACTCACCAGACTGGGACGAGAGGGGAGAGAGAATTAGGACAGTGGGTGATAATGAGGCAACCGTTAGATTGGTTAGATTAGGTGCAAACTTCCTTTCATTTGTTTAAGTAAAACGAAAACCTGTCATGTGTCTGCCCTTTTCAAACCAACATATGAGCTTAACTTTGTCCAAACCTCCCTGAGTTAGATCAGACAGAACTCTGGCTAAAGGCTTTTTAGTTGTTGTCATGTTGGGGGAAAAAATGCCCACACTAAGTTTTTCCTCACCATTTTGACTTTTTGTCCACATTTCACATTTGAAAATGGAACTTTTTGAGGGTCTCTGGGGTGAATGAATCTGGAAATGCCAGGCTCCCATTTGAGTGTGGATTAGGGTTGGGTTGATTTATACTGTCAGAAAATATCCGTTTGTCAAGTGTCAGAAATTTTGCCTGACCATTAACGCTCCCCTGGCTGTGTTTCAAACCAGTGAACAGGACTTCTTTATTTCATATCATGTCTTGTTATTTATTTTCATTGTCACCAGATTTTTTTTTGTTACAATAATTATCCATATTGCCCATTCAAAATTGCCCATTTTGGTTTGTGAATTTGTGAATGTGCATCCCAAGAGTTACCTACTGAGCATACCACTATCCGTTTGTGCCTTTCACTCTCGGATTTGGGATACAAACTAACCTGGTTGTAGGTTTCCCATGTATTTGATAAAACATTACAAACTATTACTATACAAGTGTAACACTTAGGCTACTAATGCCAGAGGTAAGGTTATTGTTAAATAAGTGAACCGTGCCCATAGAGTCAACAGTAGCACATTACTCACAGATTAAATTCCAACCTGAATAGCCAAAGTACACAAACTGCAGTTTGCTGCAAGCTCTGATTTAAAGACCGACTCTGATGCTCCAGAGACTTTAAAGAGACTCAGTGACTACATGCTGTACCATCATACGTGCTGTTTTACATTGTATGAATAGCTTTTCAGTGTACTAGACACCCAGCTTTAGGTCAGTTTCTGTCTATGTCTCTGGCTGGCTGTCCTCTCAGAATGGTTCCTAAAGTATATGTGTGGGAGGGAGTTTGGTGGAGCTCCCAGCTGCTCACAGCAGGGCAAAGGACATCTGTTTGAGCCATCACACAACATCACAGCACTATGGCCATATTCTGTAACGCTCCCTCCAATTTCCAGTAATTCATGGCGGCAGATGTTTGCCGCTGTTGTTCTATCGACTGTAGTCTGACTGGCTTGTCAGATGATAACTTTACAAAGCATGCAGTCTGTAAAGCCTCTAAGTGCTAGTGATGATGTGATCATGAACACGCAAAAAGTACGAGATAAAAGGCAGAAAAACAGGAGTCTCCTAAATATTTGCTCTTACACACAACTGTATCTATGTTATAATGCTAGCAAATGTATATTAGATATAGGCAGGAATCCCTAACATACTGTTTCTCCGATTTAATACATGGAGAGATTTTTGGCTGTGGGGCAATCTCAATGCAAAATCTCAGTTTACACAGCTGCATACATCTGTAAGCCGAACACGGAGGAAACATTAGCTAAGATGAGAGTGTGAAACTTTAACTTCCACCGTTTAGGACTGGAAGATAAAGAGGGCTGGTTGAATGTGACAATGAGGTTAAATGCTGCCTTTATCTTTCTGGGTAGAAAGTGTTGCACTCTGTCAACTCCAGAGGCCAGACACTGAGTACGTGTTTGATCAGAGAATGCTTGTTCTTGTTTATCTAGTCTTTGGGTTGCAGCATTTCAGGGGACAGGTCCTGACATTAATCCAACATTGTGCAAGTGGGGAAAAATCTCTGTGTGTGTAAAAAGACAGAGGGTTGTGCCCTAGAGTATATTGTTCACTGTAACATATAGAGTGTGTCATCGTGACAGACTGAGATAGCTGTTGACTAACTGTTGTCTAACCTGTCTGTCGAGCTGCTTTGGCACACAACATCTGCCCTCTGACAAACTCAGTCCTGGCAGTCGACAAAGATTTCTCCATCAAAGGGTACATTTGGCAAATTCTCTGCAACACAATAAACTCAAGTAACACAAGTAACTCATGTTTTCCCTTCTATCTCTGGGCAACATCTCCAACACAGGTTGTATCCAAAATGTTTAGCAACCAATCTTAACAGAAGCTGAACCATATCAAGATCTGTTTTTTACAGAGTTTTGTGTACTCTGGCACGACTGATTGTAGTTGATATGATAGCTGATAATGATAGTTCCCAATTCTCAAATGTGAGAATTTGCTGCTTTTCTTGGTCTTACATTACAGTAAATTTACTAATTTGTGGTTTTGGACTGTTTTGGACTTTGTTTTCAGACAAAACAAGACATTTGATGATTTTGTGATGGCCATTTCCCACTGTTTTCTGACGTTTTATAGACCAAACCATGGATTAATCTAAAAAAATAAATAACAGAATAAACACAAATTAAAATTAGTTGCAACTGAGTGATAAAAAAGCTGCAGTGAAGTTATGTTGCCTCTGACATTCCTTTACTCTTAAAAAAAATTAATAAGTTATTTTGTTGACGGTCACAAGTTTCTGTGAACCCACCTGACTGTAACATGAGCCTATTTCATTCTTTAAATATGTTTGGTTTCTGTGTTGATATACATAAAATTGGCCGACAATAACCTCTTAACTGGGTTGATACTACTTTTTTCCCCATGGCCCAGCCCATGTTTTCCCATCACCTCAGAGGACATTGTGTTTTAAATCCCAGAGGAACTGTAATCTCAGACAGAGAGGCTCTATCTTTAGGTCACAGGAGAAGAGGAAACAGGAGCTGCACCGCCGTCAGCTGCAATCAACAAAGCATGTTAGCAGATGACAACTAGGACACAAGAGACCCCCCATTCGTCCCCTCTGCTAGATCAGGATCATGACCTCTCCGCAGCAAGGTCATCCGTGAGACAGGCAGACCAAAAAATCTGCCTCAGACAAACCTACTTCCAGTTTGATAAACTAGATCCTAAAACTAGCTTTGCATTTGACTGGAGTGGCATGTGTATGCTCCCTATCTCTTGGTGTTGCAGCTGCACAGACATGGAAAAAGAAATCCAAGTGGAAAGGGGAATTTATGGCAACAACATATACATATTTTCCTCTAATTTGAATAAAGCTTTCCTTGACGCTAAGTGGGTGTGTGTGTGAGGTTTATTACAAAAACATGTGAGGCCATGACTAGTCAGGAAGTGGGGCTCACAACATAAAACACGATACTGAGAACAATCGACTGCATTCGGGTTTTATACAGAAACAGGAGACAGAAGTCAGCAGCTACAGTGCAGTATGATAACAGTTTGATCTTCTATGAGAGCTATGTTCACTTAAATGCTATCTTGAAGACCGAGATCAACATTACTTTCCGCAGTAAAGTTTCTTTAAAACAACAACAGGCCCGTGAGGTTTATGATCCCACTGAGATAACAGTTTTGAGATAAAGCGTCTGTATTACCTCAGAGGCTGCAACCCGAAGCATTTCAAGGTGCCGGGATGGACAGCTGTCTGTGTTCAGAAGACGGCCGTGTTTTGGTCCCGGGACGCTCCGACACACTGATGCCGACCTGTTCTGCTGAAAACTTGATGCGTCGCCTTCCTGCGTGCTGTCAAGAGCTCGGTTCATCCTCCGCAGGAAGTAACGTAGCGACGGACCGCAACACGGCGCGCACACCCCCCTGACACACCTATGCTTTCGACCAATGGACGCGTGGGGATGTGAACGCGGGACCGCCCCGCTTGTATTTTTTTTTTTTTTGGCAGGACGAAATCACTTCCCGGTGGCTCGATACGTCACGGGTTGATGAGTACGTGTTGTCGGGTAAGTGCGTGTATATGACGTGCTCTCATCTCCGTTGTCGCCTTAATTAAAAGGCGGTAATGTCAGTAAACACAACACGGTGTCTGCTGATGAATCATTTACAATGGAGCCACTGTAAATCACTCAGTGTGATTGAACATCACATATTATAGGATAATTAGGCCTTCTTATTAAATGAAATGCCAAACAATGTAGTACTAGGCTGCCTGCTCAATATTACATGTTGGTAACCTAATTATGAACATTTTGTGTATTTTTAGACGTTTTATACTGTGGCAAATGTAACATTCACTCAAGTACTGTACTTAAAATTGAGGAACTTGCACTTTACTTAAGTAAATCAATTGTATGTTAGCCTATACCTCTACTTTACAATATTTCAGAGGGGAATGTGGTACTTTGTACTCCTTTACAACACATTTATTTAACACTTACGAAATATGATGCACTTTCAGATTAAATGACCCTATAGCAGTAGCTACACCTATACAAACTTCAACTGTAAAATGCCATACACGTCAATGCATCAGTAGTAGGCTAATAATCTATAATAATTTTATAGAATAGTATAACACTCACATGTGCCATATTAGTTTTGATATTTTAACTCTTTTTTTTCCTTATACTTAATTGACTTCAGTGCAGGTATTTTACTTATGTTTTTATCTTGATGTGTTGTTCTGAATACTTCCTCCACCACTGCTTAGCCTACTAGATGTCATATATGTTAGAGAATGTGCTTCATAATTAAACTTATCTACTCGAGATGTTTTCATGTGGTAAGTCGTATAAAAATGCACATTTTAATACATATATTAGTGTAATATTTGAAAATTAGATCACTGTATTGTGCATGTATGTATAAAAAGTGTCCTTTGGTTAGGGCAGGTTGGGGTCCCTGTAACTCCCGATTTGGTCTCTTAGGGACCAGCAGTAAACAGTACAACATTACCTGCACATTAGGGGCATGCTCTGCACAGTGCAATATCCCATTAGCCATATGATATTCTACTAGTGGGCAAATTAGTGGAGTATAATAATCAGGTGCTTATCCCTGACAGTCCTTTGCAGCTGGCTTTTGCACGGTCCACATCTTAAAAACCCTTCTTTGACGAGTGCACTTCTCTTCTTTACGTCTTTTCATTATTTGTATAGTTTATCAAAGGAAATCAGTATGAGATAAAAGTCTGTAGTTATCGTGACATTTGCATGAAATTTGTAATTTTTAATTTAATTTGTAAATGACAAGATTTAAATGTGACAAAATGATTCATTACTAACTTACGGCACTTTTGCATGTAGTAAATTAGCCACTGATTAAAAATGTGATTTTATTAAATGGACCCAATACATTTTGCAGTTATTAAACAATAAACCTGACGGGAACAGTGCGGACTGCCAACGTCCCAAGTAGAGCACAACATGTAATATGTGGCGCCATCTACTGTGTGTGGCTGCACAGCGTCCTGAGGTGATAGACTGTCTGGGGGCATTTGGCCACCATCCTTTCCTGTTGACTTCCACAGAGAAGCTAGACAACAACACTCTTCTGAGGATGCTCAGTGTGCTTTCACACAGTCAAGTGGGAGGGTGATAATTTATGATTTTCTGCTTGTACCTCAGCACCTGCTCTCTTGCTCCATCTGTGAGGGGAAACCGACACGCTCATGTTTTCTGAATTACAGATAGTCTGAAGCTCAAATAAGTATAGACTGTGTGAACCAGATAACAGCTTTGATGAAGTTTAGGATGCAACTTTAAAACTCAATGCCTTTGACTGCACTCTGAAGTGTGTTATGAAATGCTGAACATTTGTCAGACACCATTTTGCTCAGATAAAATGATTTGACTCCTTGTTTTTGTAGCTTGAAATTGTTTTCTAGAATTTTCTTTTCCTTTGATCCAGGACGTTATCAACATCATGCATGGGAAAATCCCAAATAATTGCCTTTGTTTTAAAGTACAAACAACTTTAAACCATTGTTCTAAGTAGATAGATAGAGTACATGTCTACATGTTAAAGCCTAAGCTAGAGAGGCTTTTAAGATTCGTATTTTGAAATATAATGAGCTCCTTACAAGGATTACAGAAGTCTCAAGTAGACACTGAAAGGATCAGACTACAGTCATAGTTTGTTCTCATATTATTTCTTATCCAGCCTTTATTTGGTTATTAATAAAACAGTACAAAGTTACCAATGATGCAAAAAAATATAATTTTCAAAAGCCAACTGCCCTTTCCATGCTATCTATACAGTATCTGAAAATGACTAATGTTGCATATTGTGAATCGGCACCACTCACCTATTCAATGAAACCTTTGAAATCAAATGCCAGCTCTTTGTCGTGCTTAGTTAATGAGAGTCTGTCCTAAGTAGAAAGGGCACAAAGACGTGTGCTCCTGTGATGTATTGCTGCCCTCCAGGGAAGGCAGTAGGTTGTATAGTTAGCTCCTGATGGGGTAAAATCACAACCCTGAAACCACACAACCTACTACCTCACCCTGTAGAACACCATAAGTCACCCAGGTGGGTAGGACGAGGATCTGGATGTGAAGGTTTCTGCAGATGTAGTCACTGTGTAAATGAAGACAGGGCTACTTTGTTGCTACAGTGAATACAGCGAGGTTGGTGATAACGTTCCAGTTAAAATGTTGCATTTCAATACAAGTTAAAACATTATTCAAGTGTTAGCTAATGGAGGTATGTTGTTAAAGTATTTGCAATTATAATAAGCACATTTGAAGTAACAGACTCCTAAACTTACACTTTAATAGTCTCAAAAAAGAACAAATGTTCTGTTTAAAATTCCCAAAATTGCATATATTTCAAATTTACACATTAATGGATGTACGGTCATCAAAATGTATAGCCTACATGCTGAATGTACAAGTTATAAGGATTATTTGTTCATCTATATCTTAATTGAAAAAGATCATCTCCAACATTGCACTCGAACGTCTCTGCTTCTCCTCTATGTCTCCTCCTTTCTGAATGATTGGTCTAACTTTAATGAAGCCGATGAACAAGCGGTTGTTAATCAACTCTGAAGGAAAAAATGAATACACAAAAAATGATCCGCAGTGGTGAAGTTGTATTCTCCGTTGTGGCGATGGTATGGACGATGCCGCCATCACAGTCGCTTCAGGAAAGACAGTAAGTTGTATAGTCATCTGACATCTTGGGAATGACCCTAAAACTATACAACCTACTACCTCACCCCAAAGGACAGTTTATCTCCTGCAGGTGTCTCTCCTGTCACATGGCTGATGGTCGAAACCTGTGAGAACACACAAACTCAAAACGACAAAAGGCTCTCAGGAACCAACACATGAAACAAAAGCAAAGATCAACTGCAAAATGTGTTTTATATGATGTGATGTCAAATTCTAACACAAGTTAATGAGATAAAAAAAATTACTACTCATTTTTGAGGATTGAACTATGAAATATGTATCCAGTGATGAAAACTGATTTGCAGTTGAAAGCTCTGGAAAAAAAGCTGGGCCTTTGAGTTAGTTTGTCACACATATAGAACAATCCTGCATGCTCATGTATTATTACTGTATTATATATATTGTAAGTACATGGTCCTCAGGTACTTATTATAACTTTCAAAGTAACTGAAGAAATGAAAAAATAAGTAATGATTTATTTAAAAAATGTTCATGTATCATTGTCACCTCATTCTCTTTTTAGCTGAACACTATGGCCACATCAGCACAAACCCTTTGTCAGGATGTAATGTGTTCCTTCTGGCAGGGACATACAGATTCATTAACTTGCTGCAGTACATTTTAATGTAAAACTTACATTTAAAAAATCCGCCAAAAATCTAAATTAAACTTCTCGATGTTGAAATAGGGTTTATTGTATTTTTGGTAAGTTAAGTTTTCTATTTTTTTGTGGTAATTTTTTTATTGCTTCCTGCATTTACAGGAAATTTGAGTGAATCTAATCTGGTATCATACACTGAGATCATTTGCTCTTGGTTATTGTCAAAATACTTCCTGGATGTCACTCATGTGTGCGCGGTCTGTGGGCTCGCCTCCTCTCAAGTGTGTGCGGTCTGTCGGCTCGCCTCCTCTCAGGTGTGTGCGGTCTGTCGGCTCACCTCCTCTCAGGTTTCCTCGCCCTGATGGAGACAAATGAGAGGAGAGAGTGAGCTGCTGCTGGGTGTCCAAAGGTCAGACTTTCACCTCCTGTCTCACACCTGCATGGTCGCACGTGTAACCAATGACATACATGGAAAGCAGCATCTGTAGCTTCACTACACACACATACAGGTGCTATCATGCATGGGAACACAGAGTGAGAGTGTTTTCTTTCTGGATTATTTATAAGGATTTTGTTTGGCAATCTGCAGAGAAACCGTTTTGTTACCTGGTGTCTCTATAGTGAACTAAAACACACACACGCACACACACACACACACACACACACACACACACACACACAAATTACACTTTTAACTTGAAAATAGTCAGTTAAATCCTCTGAAGATAACCCATCATGCTTCATCTGTAGCCCATTTGTGTGTGTCACAGGAAATCTTGGTGTAAATGAGCATACATTTGTATGTCTGTGTGTGCTTGGCTCAAAGGTCAAGAAGACAGGTTGTGGTTGTTTCAGGGAGTTTCCTGAGTGAGACAGGAGAGGTTGCAGCTCTGCTGCGGTTTCCCCTCCAGCTGGGGAGCGGCGGGGGAGGCGCGAGGAAGCGAGGTGGGGTCCAACTTATAAAAGTGAGTCACTGCCTTAACTCTTCACACACGCACACGCACCAGTTTGCGGCTGTTTTTATTGCAGGTCGGTTATCCCATAAATGCCACACAAATCTCTACACGAGCCACTTAATGTCCAAGCCTGTAAGGTATACGACAGGCCGCTCTTCACTTACGCTGCTAATGTGTGTACAGCAAGGTATCAGGTTTACACAGAACGAACCCTGTTACTTAAAGAGTCCATTCATGCAAATTACAGAAAACATCACCTCCATTGAATTAGATGGAGACACATATTTTACAATATATATATATCTTTAAAATATATATATATTTTACAGATATTGTAAAATATGTGTCTCCATCTAATTCAATGGAGGTGAATGCACAAAGCATTGAAAAATAACATTTAAAAAAAGTATTGGCTGTTAATTTTATTGTCCAGATAATAAGGGACAACTTTCAGGAAAGACATTTTTAAAAGTAATATTTTAACAGAAGTGAGCGCTAAAAAAATCTGTACTCCTATACTGAATTAGAGTAGAGGCAGGTATCTCAAGACATGGGCAAATTAAAGCTAAACTATCTTTATGGCCAGAAACTACTGGTATATATATATATAATATATACATAAATATTTACAAGGTTTTTGGAACTTAGGTGAACACACTTAAATTTAAATTGCAAGTGTACACTTACACACTGTTAAATGAATCCTGCATGCTTTGTGAGAAACTTTTAGAAATATTTTAATTATTTTCAAAACTACATTTAATAAAAAATGTGTTAAGGGTGCATTTTCATATTAATACACTCCAAAAACACCTGTATACAGTCTGTAAAATATGTAATGGTATTATTAACAAATAAGAGGTATAACTGAGGAACACCCTGCAGCCATGAACTCATGTACAACTTTCCAAAAGAACATTCGTCCAACGTTTTGAATGCAGCGTCGCCATAAACTATGAAACTGTGTTAAACTGTCAGGAATGATACCTCAAATTATTTGAGAGAAAACACTTGACTCTTTGAAGTGAGAAGACCCCGTGGGCCTGGAATTTGCAAATATAAATCTAAGCAATTGTTTTATTTTTAACTGTCTGGTGTTTTTTAATTTTTTTTTTTTTTATTTAACGTTTACGCAATGACACACTCATTGACGTCAGTGGAAGATATAAATAATATGACATGAGACACAAACTGGTGACCAGGAATCAAACCAGTGACTGTGTCTGTGTCTGCTGAGCTTTGCTGCGTCCACAATTATTTAATACATTGGTGTTTCTTGGATTTACATCTTATTTTAGTGTGCTCAAAATGAAAAAAAACAACATTTTTTTACAAACAAAATCGAAGTTTGAGCACTTCTTTTGCCCTGTGAAGGTGAATGGTCATGGTGCCTGCAGTTGACCAAAGCCACCAACAGGTGTCACGTCTCCCTAAGTACGCAGGCAGAGTCTATGCAGAGCCCAGGGCTCCCGTGACAATGAGGCCTTTGTACAGTTCCGGGTGCCAGCCGGTGTGCCCTCGTGTACAGTTTCCCTCTAATCTTCATTTGACCTTTAGGCTGACGGCTTTTCTATCCCTTTTTTCCCGACTAATTTCCTTTGAGGAGATTATCTTTGAGCCGCACCAGAGACTTACAGATTCAGATGACATGACACACACAACGCGCCTGGGCCGGTTTTGACGGGACATGTCACTTGCTGCCACAGCCGCTGCTGTGTGCTGGGAACAATGTGAGCCGGACTGTGTTCAATAAACTAACGACAAACTGCGTTAATTGTGTTGTGTGCCTGTGGGGCTTCTGCAAGAGGGAACTGCATGGGTGCATATTGCAGGATACAGACCGGACTGAAATTAATTTGACTTTGAGAATTCAGCAGCGTGGTGGTGGCACGCACACACACACACACACACACACACACACACACACACACAAACAGACACACAGAGTTAAACGCATCATTGAGTGTGAAGTAAATATATACTTAGATGAAATAAAAATAAATGTGAAAATACAAAAAATTAATACAATATTGAAACTAACCTTGACTTTGAGGTCTGAGAAGTAAAATGAAGTCATTCCCAAATAACGAGCCTGAAAATGAAAGAGAAAAACAGAGATGTAAATATAGTTTTATTATACACATCCACGTCTACACACACACACACACACACACACAAAATACTGTGCAGATACTGTATATTCACAAAACACACACACACATACACCAAGGTGTCCATATAACCCTCAGGTCATAAACCTGCCAAGCAGCTACTTGAGTGTATCATTAAGACTGATGTAACACATGTTAGAGCGATCATGGCTCAGAATGCTGCAGCCGAATTTAGACTGGATAACTATATCACCAAAAACTGGCCAGTGTTAAAGAAGCTCAAGATTCATCTCTCAGAAAAGCAGTCAATTCAGAAAATGACCAGAGGGAATTACATTACTGTTATTAGAATTACATATTAACATGTGGCTTTTTGTTCTACATTTATTTAGATTTTTTGTAACTAGCTGATGATTTATTATGGTCCAATTTTATTTTCTAATAATAAAATGCTGAAATTTCTATTTAATACATTTTAATATATTAAAACATAAAAGGCAAAAATTGACCATTAAGATATAAACTACAAATGAAATCCACATTTAAAAAAATACTTTTTTATAGTAAGAAATAATTTTAAATATACTATGCAATGTTAGACATTATATAAATAAATAAATAAATATTATAGGTGTACTTCTCTCTCTCTCTCGCTCGCTCACACACACACACACACACTATGCAGTGTCAAAGCGAAAGTTATTTTAGAAAACGTATTGTCTTCTATTATAAAGTGTAATTAAAGAAATTCAATTCAACAGATGTAAAAAATATATTGTAATTTTTGTAAGAATGAACAATCGATATCAATAACCAATAATCAAATGTGATTCTTCAAAAACAGCCTTGTGGATTTGTGTAAATATATAAATACAAAAATAAATATCAACACATATCCCATTTTTAATTTAACAGTCAGGTTTTAGAGTTTGAAACCAAGCCACGTATATATTCATGTGAAAACCATACACACACACACACGCACACACACACACTCAAGGACTTTGTGTTTCTGAAGCCTTAGAAAATGAAATGTTAGATTTTCCCACGAACTTTTGTTTCTGCTTCATTTAAATTCTCCCTGCAAAGCAAAACCTTATGACTGACGCACATTCTCACACACACACACACGCACGTGCACGCACACACGCAGCCGCACACACACTGAAACAAGAGGAGGTGTAACTGAAATGTAACTGAAAGAAAAACACCCCAAATACGTGTCATACCTCATTTACCTTCCTGTTTGCTGCTTAACAAAATAAATGTTGCTTTTTATGGCCAACTGCTGAAGCGACAGCAACAAAGATAGCTGTGTGTCTCTCTCCTGCTCATCATTGCCGTAAGTGCTCTGAATGGTAATCAATATTTTAAGTATGTCTGTGTTTGCCTTTTGAAATGTGTCATTATGCCTTTTCACTGCAAATGTGTGTGCCTCTGTATTAGACTAAAATGCACCTGTGTGTGTTTGAGTAAGACTGTGTGGCCATCTGTAGTGTGTGCATTGTGTGTGTGTGTGTGAATGCTCAGAGGAGGAGGCTGTGCCCTGCACTCCTTGGGAGAGGCGTGGGAACCCCATTCATCTTAGGAGCCAGGGTTCATTGTGGGGTACATAGCATCAAATGTGTCTGGGTGTTTGCCTATGTGTGTGTGTGTGTGTGTGTGTGTGTGTGCTGCGCATGCATTTGTGCGTCTGGCTCAAGATGTGGTGTGATGGTCTTTGTGGTAGCAGAAACATTTTATTCAGTTTTACTGTTTTCTAACATTCTGTAACACATCATAGGATGTTTTTAATAAACCAGCCTTGTAGATTCAATTTGGAGGCAAAATTCGCTATTTCTACAATCACTTATTTTGCTTAAAAAACAATGCCGTACTTCGCCATGGTCTATCTTATACAAAGTAAAGGTGAAACATTTTTTAAAGCGCAGTACTGTATAAAAGCTCACAACAAATTCTAACTTAATTTTTTAGAAAAAGATCTAACCATTTTTTTCGTGGGAGAAAATATTAGAGACTGACAATATTTTGGAATCATGCAGAGGACACTTGTCCATGTTTGAGGCAAACACTATTAAACATCTTCAGTGATTTTCCAAAGTTAATGAAATGATCGACAGGTCCCAAGTTATGAAGTTGAAGCGCGTTTTTCTCCCTGTTTCCTTAAAGGGTGCGCGATCGTGAAGAGCAGCAGAACTCTCCGAAAATACTACATTTTATCTCCTAGATGGAATAAAGTAGAAAGGAAAGAAACAGAAAAGAAGAACGGAGGAAATTTAAAAAACAATCACATCCTTCATTTAACTCTGCTGCAGTTTTTCCTGCTGCACCTCGTGAGCCAATGACGTGCTCCTTCTCTAAATGCTGACGTAGTCACGCGCAAATTCGCTGGGCTGGGGGTCTCAGATGAGGGGTTCGGACACACCTAATGCAGGAAACGAAGTCTGGGTTTCCTGCCGGGGGCTGACAGTGATGGTGGAGCTCGCACCAGGCCCTGTAGTGGGTAACGTAGGATGTAGGTGGGATGACTAGAACTATCTGTGATGACTCACACTCCCTCCACTCCTACCTATTGGTCATGGTAGACTCTGATGTGCTGAGGTGTTCAACATGAAGCCATATCGACAGGCAATGTGTATGTGTGTATGTGTGTTTCTGTGTGTGTGTGTGTGGGGGGGCAACGATTTTTTAAATTAGCGCTTGTTCAAAAAACTGATTTAGGGGCGATAATTAAAATGCCACTCTAGGTGGCATCAATGGGGGGTGTGGCATATGGAGTTTTTTTAATTATGTGGAAAATATGATATTATACAGATAAAATTAGAGCCAATATTCGCCCCCAGGGATGAAGCAGGTGTGATACTAATGTTAATGACAATATAACTTTTCTTAATTTCATATAAAGCACATCGCTCTACTCCGGTCCGCATACACAACCAAATATGTCTATTTACGTTTCATTGCTTTGAATAAATCTTTAAACCACATAATCGAACTTAAGAGAGAAATGTCTACAGCATAATGACTTGAAGCATTTATCTTATAAAAAATTTTAAAATGAAAACGAATGTTTAATAAACGGTTCATCCTCAAGGCCTGTTCGAGCTATATGAAAGCTACGTGTGGCCACGTGTCAGCATTCACCCCTTTTCCATGTTTAACCTTGTAATATGAATCAAAAACCCTGCACGGAATCATTTTTTAATGGGAAAACCCAAATTGCCGTTAATAGTTTTCCTGATAGCTGACCAGGATAGGAAAAAGGAGAGCGACACAGAGATAGACTGAGGGGGGGGGGGCGTTGTGGTGGGGTTCGGCCTTGTGTAGCAGGCCTTGTCTGGCCCTCGGCCCAACATTACAGCCCTAGTCCCTCTCTGCTCCCTCCAAAACCGTCTCTTTCACGCACACAAAAGGCCGACCTGGAGTGCAAAACTGCAGGTAGGGACGCACCAAAAGCGAGATTAGCTCAGTTTCGTCTGAAATTCAAAGCCCATGCCACGTTTCCCCCCTGGTTTGCCTGTATTCCGTTAAGCCTCCTCTCTCTCTATATAGTCACGTCGCCCTGAAGGAAACAACACCCAGACGAAACGCTTTAGACACACCAACATGGAGATCCGGACAAACGCCGCCGCACTGTGGTGTTTGTTTCATATTTGTGTTTCATCATTTTGTTAAAACAAACCTCTGCATGTGTGCATGCTTCACACACACATACACACAGGCATACATGCACACACACACACACACACACACACACACACACACACACACACACACACACACACACACTACCCGACTTACCCACTGGGAGTTTGAGGGAACTGGCACACACGCCACAGTCATCAGCTATCCGGGGTAAAGTGCCGAAATCTCCGCCGTTCATTGTGCTGGATCCCTCCGTAGCTGTACTCAGTATGTCCACATATCCTCTCTGTAGAGAAGGGAAAGGGAGCTCGGATTCAGTCACACAGCTCTGCACTCCCTGCAAGGAGTAGGCGGGCACGCCAACGAGAGACCCTTTCAGAGTCCCAGTGAGTGCCAGCCTCCCTGTCTGCCTCAACGCCTTGCCTATATGTCTGTCTGCCCATCTGTCTGGGTTTTACCCTGTCAATCTGGCCACCTTACCCCAAACCCGTGTCTAAGCCTTGGGTAACCTGCCTAACCTCAGCTAACTGCTTCTTAATATTTACAAACCGGCTCCCCTTGCTCTTCCCTGTCTGCCACCTCCTAGTCTGAGACCGTCAGGGCCCGCCACAATAAGGAGGCCATGTGGGTTTCCCATGGAGTCGCGTGTTCCTCCCGTCTGGCAGTTAACAAGGCTTTGAATGAGGAATGTTAGCAAACAGAGCCGCTGAATGTCGGGTGAATGCTAAGCCAGGCAGCCAGTCAGATTGCAGTACTGGCCCGGGCATATGAATAATGCAGAAGACTCACAGGGACGAGAGGAGGCAGAGCTCCGCCTCCCACTGCCCCTTCCCAACTCCACCCGCCCCTCCTTTTCCCCGCTCGAAACTCAAATGCCTTCACGGGAGCAAGAGAGCAGAGAGGGGGAAAGAGAGGATTCAAGATCTCTGCTGTTACTCACTCAAGCAATACAAAAAAAAGAACTGCAAGAGGAGAATAGCTACACATGCACACACATGTTATCACTACAGATCAGCTCTTGAAACGTGCCACTTTTTGCTTGTCGTTGAGAACTATCTCACTCTTTTTTTGGCTTTTTGTGTCTTTTGTTTGGAATTGGCACCTGTCCCAGAAAAAGCCCCATCGCTGCTCCGCCCTCCTGCTCCCCTTTCACTGGAGACTGCCCATGAGAGAGAGAGAGAGAGAGAGAGAGAGTGTGGGGGAGAGAGGGTGGGGCAGAAAACCCAAAAGAGGGAGAGGTTAAGAGATGGAAAGGGTGAGGAAGGAGGAGGGCAAACGAGATAAGAGCGCTGGAAAATACATGAGAAATGAAGATAAATGCACAGATAACATGAAATCAAGCAGCTGGTCAAAACAACATGCTAAAAACAAACGGCTGTCTTCGTCCTCAGCTTCAGGGAGGACTCACTAGAAAAGGAAGCATGGCGAGCAACCACGAAGCACGTGCTCGAAAAGCCTTCGCATCACGGTAGGGCACAAACCAAAACCACAGATTCTACCCAGTCCAGTTTAACTCTACTGACCACAAAAACAGAAGCAGGAAAAACTGACCCAGTGCATGCCCGCCAAGTGAAGAAAACAGGGGTCCCGAAAAATGTCTTCGTGAATGGCGCAGTGATGTCGAAGTAGGACTAAAGCAAAGCCACTTGTTGCATGATATTGAGGAGCAGATCTTGCAGAGAGGAGCGAGAGCAGGCAGAGGGTTAAAATCCTGGGACTGGGAGTAGTAAAAAATCCCTCCCTCTTTTGGCACAGACTAGCTGAAGGGGAGGGCCCGCCTGTAGAAATAGCAGCAGAGCGTTTTTCCCCTCTTTTTTTTTTCAGAGCTGCAGCGTCCTAGTCTACCCTCTCGCATGTGGCCGGGACCCAGGGAGAGAGGAGGAGGAGAGCGATGGATAGAAAAAGAAGCAAGAGCTGAGAGGGGAGGGGGAGAGAGAGGGAGGGAAGAAGAGCTGTGAGTGGAGGAGAAAGAGCTCAGCTGATGATGAAACAGGGACGTGTGGGAGTGAGTGCGCACTGCGCGTTTTCATCACTGGCATGACGTGCGTGTGCACGAGGCGGGGTGGGGAGGGAGCTGGAAGGGGTGGGGGATTCTCAGTGCACTTCTCCTGAGGAGCAGACTCACAGCAAACAAATGATTAAAGGATTCTGGGACAACTTGCAACACGTAACTTGGAAATTCATGGAAAAGGTTTACAATTTGTCTTTTAATTTCAGAGCTGCTGCTGCTGGTGCTTGATTTTAATATCAGACATATGTCTTTGACCTTCATGTCCTTTATCACAATCCAAGGGGCAATGGAAGCAAAGGCGGTCCTTAAATAAAGGCAGAAAAAAGAGAAAACTCTGGCACGATCACTGATGAGTTTCATCTTGATTACTGATTCTATTTCTCCACCAGACACGTTAATGAGTTGAAAAGCTACATTGACTGTTTTGGCACACAATCAAAGCCAGATAAGCACCTGGGTGCGACTGCCCTGCCATGATTGCAACAGTGAACCGTGCTGTAAAACCCAGTAATATTTACCGCAGTGCGCCCGCCATGTGCCATTACTAGGCCACCCTCGCCTTGCAGCAGCGGTCCTGTTGCGAATAAGGACAGGAGAATGTTGGGCAGTAACCGAACAATAAAATGGACTCTGCTGATGACTCTGCTCGTGTCCTGCACCCTCCTTCCCCCTCCGCCTCCCCTTCAGTGTCCAGCCTATTCTGTCTCCCACCCTTTCTTGTCCTTTCAGTAGCACTGTTATAGCCTACAGTAATAAACAGCCCTGCTCTGAGAAGCTAGTGTTAATTTAAGCCTGCACGAGGAGGATCTTCATGTTTTTTTTGTGCCAGATACCACCCCTGCTGTCTTTCTCCCTCCTGTCTCATGCTCACCTACCAACCTCTGCATCAGCCTGCTGAAGGTTACTCACACCCGTCCGGTTTCCACCCGACTTCCCTCCCTTCTCTCTTTGGCCAAAGTGCTGTAATGCCCCTTAGCTTTTTGCAACAGATTCCTCCATGGCAAAAAAACAACTTCCTCTCTTTTGGACGCCATTCCCCTCCCCTCCAGTCTTCTCTTTCCCAAAAGAAACCTAGAACTCAACACAGGCAAATTTTTTCCCCTCCTCTCTCCCCAAAGTAGCAGCCGCACAAAAGAGAAAGGAAAAAGGGAAAACTGTCCAAAGAAACGACAGATCTCACATCAGGGAGCACGGCTAGCTGGTCTTGATTTCAATCTTTCTATTTTGCTCACGCACTCTAAAGAGGAATTGCGCACATTGAAACAAATAAAGGTGGGAAAGCCTCAAATACACTTGACCCTTTTTATCATGTGTGTTTTTTACTGTGGAGAAGTAGACGAAGACCAGAGCAGCGGCTGAACAGCAAACTAACATGGCCGCTTGGTTAGCAGTCTCTCCTACCTCCTTACTCTCGGTCCTGGAAGCTGAAAGAAAAGGCGTTACGCTGCTGTGTGTGTTTCTACCTCAGAGGACGAACCCAGAGAGAGAAAGAGAGGGAGAGACAGAGAGTGAGTGAACTTGTCTTGCCTAACTCTCCTCAAATGAAACTCAGATTCTCTGTGTTCTGCGTATTGCTGCACCATCCGCATATCAAAAACACACAGCGCCCGAACGCGAAAACTTCCCGTCGTGAAAAAACGAGAGGTTACAACGGAGGTTTGACACAAGGCAGCCGCTGATTTCAGTGCACTTTATCAAGATATATATTCACTTGTGTGGCTTGATGAGAAAAACAAGCACCAAACAGTCATCAGACTGAACCCTGTGACGTCACATCTCGCCATGTCTTTGAACCAATTGCAATTGCTGTAAGGATAAAACGCCACTACAACAGCATGCTGAATATAAATCAAACAATTGTGTAAACAAATGCATGTTTCATCAGCAATTTTGCGAGTCCCCTAGCCCTCCTCATCTATCTAAGACACTGTTCCTGCTAGTCAGTTGTTTACCATCTAACATGTGGCAGGAATTCAAAAAACTTGGCAGAGCCTGTTGCACCGTACGTCGTGGAGAGTTCACTTGAGGATACGACTCTGGTTTTGGCTCAGCTGCCAACTTCTGACACTGTAGCCCTCAGCACGGCCTCGCCCCTGCAGGAGCGGCCTGCGTAATGCTGCCATTGATGAAACTCCAATATTAACAACCTCATTTATGACACCTCCAAGAGTCCACAACCGCAATTTTTTCATTAAGCTCCTTCCCCTCCAGGTTATATCCAAGCCGTGCGCTGCCTTACCGCACATTTATTGTCGGTGTGTAAAAGCATATTGCATTGTTGATATTTGATAAGCATGCAAGCAATATTTTAAAGCTCTGCGTATCTAAGTGGAAACACAGTAGGTGAAGAAAGTAGAGAAGCTGCAGTAAAGTCATTAGCTTTTACCACACAATCTTTCAAATCTGTTAAAATCAAAAAAGGGGAATTAAATACAAAACACTGCGAAATAAACAGACCGCAGTGAATGTGTCAGTGATGCACAACTCATGTTGCACAGTGGCAACATGGCAGTCAATGTCTCAGAGACAAAGTGAGTTATGGTTCACTCATGAGCTGAAACAATGGCGTCGTTGATTCAGTGGTCTTATCAGACCCCCGGCACCTTCACATCCGTATGAATCATCCCTCGAATCCACTGCGACAAACGCTACCAATGAACATACTCAGATTAAATTTATAGCACAAACACGCACTGCTCGGTGACAGGCAACACACGCAGTACTTGAAAATAATATGAGCCACAATATTTTCACACTCAGTGGCAAAAAACATACAGTGTAAATATAGACAAACCACTAACTATTAAGTTTTTTACAGGAAATAGAAAGGATAAGTTAACAGCCTTCTCTCAGAGGAATTTCATCATTAAACTGCATAAAAATAAAAAGACATTTAAATATATAATTAATTTCTGTATACAAAAATGCTAATTTTACAATGTATAACTTGTAGCTTTTAGTCTGCAGTGACTAAAACGCAGTTAAATAAGTAGAACCACCTGGGAATGCCTGTAAAGAGAGCTGTGACCCTCTCTGAAGTAGCTACTTCTGTGAATACATGACTTATTGGATTTGCAAATGCCAAAGTGCAGGTCTTTTTTATTTAAAAGACCTTGTCCTGAAAGGTAGTAAATCACACGTATAAGCCCTGTTGTATTTTCACCCAGAAAGTTACAGCCATCTATACGTTCACACTCTGGCGAACACACACACACTTTCTCCTCTCTTCGGTGACCAGTGTGGCGCGGCGGCTGCCTCTACGAGGTGGTCTGCGGAGGGGCCCCACGGCAGCACGCGCCTCGACAACTTCTCTATTACATCCCTGACCCCTAAGTTCAGGCTCTGAAGGGTTCTGAACAAAGGCCACGACCTCTGGGTCAGAAGTGTAACACCAGGGGCAGGCCGGGGCCCCACGGCAAAGGGAGCGTGCTGTTTGCTTTGAAAGGTAAGGATCACTAACACAGAGGCCTAATAAGGATTAAGGGGCCATCCCCTTTGGGATGTCACTCTGGGGCCTCATACATCAGTCTCTATTAACCTCCATGACCCCCAGCGGCCATTATGGGGCTACGGGTCACAGTCGCTCATTCTGCAGAGCTGCAAAACTTAACACCGCATGCGACTTCCAACACGGGTGCTGCTGATTACACAGACAAATTGTTCTGAGAGGTAAATGCCTTGTCAAACAAGACACAGTATTCCTTTTGTAGGAGCTTTGCTTGTCCAGGCTGATTCAGTGTTGTAGCAATAAATGGCACATATTAGATTTTTAGGAAGGTACTTTAAGGTAAAAAGCAGAGTCATCAGTCATCATGTTAGCTTCCTCAGTAATAAAACAAAAGCATGCCAGGTCTTTTAACAGTTTTCTTGTACATATGAAAATCATGTGAAAGCAACAGAATTATTATTTTTCACTTAGATTAAGAGCCAGAGACAGTTTGGCTAAACTTCGATAAAAGCAGGTGAGCAAGAACCGAGAGACAGAATCACAAAATGGAGGACAAGAGGAAACAACATGGCGGCCCCTGTGATGCTGTCACTCAAACACTGCTTCTAAGCAAATGCCAAATAATTTTTTAACAAATTCCAAAACAGAAACCTACAATGACTTGACTGTAGGAGATACGAATTCCTTTAGTTACTCTGGGATCAAACAAATACAGAGGTCCTCTGCAGTCTATCAAGGACCGGGGATAAAGTGCACAGATATCCTACGCTTTTTATTCAGTTTGATTTGTTCATAACATATTTAACGACTTCTTCTTTTTGCTCAAAAGATGTTAGGACAAATAAAGTATTTCAATGGTTTCAAAGTCAAAAATGACTATGAAATATAACTATTTCATGCCAGAATGAAAACAGTCTAAACATAGCATTTCTTTCTCTTTTACTATTATTGACCTACATTAAATACAAGCTAACATTTATTTAAAAAACAGTGAAGTAAATGCATCATATATATATACATACTGATTGTGACATATATAACAGTATAATTACTTAAGAGTAAAAATAAAAGCGACATTGATGCTCAATGGTAATGTGAACCAGGATAACGAGCATTGAGTGCAGTAAAAAAGTTTCAGTCAGGGATTTTCTGATACATTTTACAAACCCTGCATGAATTTATGAATGACAGAATATAGGAATTTATTTAAAAGAAAAAGTTGGAAAAATCAATTCAAAACTCTTAAGCAACCTAATAAGAAAAAAGAAAATGCAAGTTGGATTTTTTTCCCAAAAAGACAAACTTCTATTCTGAAAAGTTTCAGTATATTCCAACAATAAAATGATGATAATTTTGTTTTCTCCCAGGCAGAATTTCATTATGAATTTAACTTTGACCTCTTTTCATAAACTTAACTCTGGAAAGTAAAATGACAAAGTTGCAAATGTAGGGTTCTTCTCTTCCATCAAATCTTCATTGTGACTGAATGATAATTAAAAAATCCATTATAATTATTGTTTCAAAATAAGGCAACAGCAATTTTGTAAACTACACAAGTTTCAGTTTCAGTTAGAAACACTTAAAAATGAATGAACTTTCTCCAAGAGTTTGTGAAATTAAAAGTGTACTGAGAAGGCTGTTATACAGGGTGTCACAATACGTTTTCATGATTCTTTTACTCTCTTTAGAAAGGTGAGACTCTAAAAATACTTTATAATTGTCAATAAAATAAGAGGCCATCTGCGTGTACAAAATCCTCACTTTTAGACATTTTGAATGCGTACTTAAAAAAGCATCCTTTTCAAATGCACCTATCATTACTTCAGACTGCATAGATGTTTTTTTTTATCATTTCACACTTGAACTTGAAATATTAAATACAAGTGTAAATGTTCTTTACTTTATAAATTATTTTTAAACGTTTATATTACAAATGTACAATAGGGTAAAGCAGGTGACTGAAACTCAAAATAAAGTGGTATAAGCCTGCAAGGTCAAAAAAAAAACGTTCGAGTGTTTTCCCAACACAGTTCACACTTATCAAGGGCACTAACAGAGCACTTTGATTCAAATGTATTTCTTTGATAATCATTAAGCCACTCACCTCTGAAAACCGATCTTCTCTGTGTGAAGGGAGCCCATTCGGCAGCAGAGCAGAGCAGAGCAGAGCAAAGGTTGGAAAAGAGGAGAAACAAAATGGACCTGCGCTCGCTAAAGACAAGTGTCCTGAACAGCTTTTAAAACAGCCAAACAGACAATAAATCCCAAACAAGCAGCACTTTGACAGCTTCACAGCTCGTCCTTTTTTGCAGCTCTTCTCTCATTAAAGTAAGGGCAGTGCTTTGGGAGAGTCATCGTCCTACTTTCAGTTAACCATGAGACTCCCCTGTCTAGGTCATTTTGCAAACAGGTTTATTGGAAAAGTTTTTTTTAAGTTTCTAACAGAATGCACTGCCCATCTAGAGGACAATAAAAAATTCAATTACTAGGAATTATTATCAGGGAACAAAGAAGCTCTACTCTGATCTTTGGCAAAAATGGCTTTTTTTCTTTATAATTTGTAATAACACTGTGGAGCATGGCAACATTTAATTTACAACTAAACTGATGCTGCAATGCTTGGAATTATTCATGTATTGAAATATTCCCCGATGCTAGATGACACAGGAAAATTGCTCTGAATGTTAGGTCAAGTGCTCTCAAGGCTGCAATGTTTCAGCCCAGACATTTGTGTCATTTTTGTACAGAGTTACTTTGGAATAACTCGTTAATAATAATACTGAAAACAATTACAAAAAATTACAAACTGCAGACAGGCTAAAAAGACAAATCCAAAATATTTTTTCCAGATGCATTTTTTTAATATTTGAAACTTACCCTTCTTCTTCCCTTCTCCCAACACACACACACACCCACACACACACGCCTCTCCTGATTCCTAGCTACTTGCTGCTCACATTTCAGGGTCCATCCTGCATTAATAAATGACCATTTTTGCAGCTCTTTCAAAACATCAGCTTACATGCAGGTCTCTGGCGTTCTCAGGGAGTGGTACCACCTCTTAAAGAGTTCGGACCTTCTGTTGGTTCTAGTTTAATGCCACGTCACAGAGCCACTGCAGTCTGGATGGGCCTGCGTGACCTAGCTCGGCCCAGATAGGAGCCCTTCGCACCCCAGCCCCCATCGGGACCGTACACCCACATTTCATACAAGGAAGGTGGTGCATCGCAGAGGGAGGGAATCCATGTTGTATTTTAACTGCAACCTCTCTGTCCTCCCTGTGATTTTCCCTCTGTTCTCTTCTCATTTCCAAAAAATCAGGCGTTTATCTGACCGAGTGACAGCATGTTCAGGAAAGCTCCAAAGAGAGCGTTTGTTTGATTTCATATCAAGCACGAGCCTGCACACACACACACACACACACACACGCAAGCACACGTCTGGAGTTGTCTGGGTGACACAAGGTAACACGAGGCACGCAAATACATCTACATGAAACCAACACTATCTATTTGTGAGAGCAGGAAGAAAAGGTTCCGATTTTAGAAGATAATTTGTATAATTTTTTTCTGCTGGTTTGCTATGGTTTAATCAGGAAAATATTCCCAGAGAGAGAAAGAGTGTGTATGTGTGTACATGCTTATGTGTGTGTGACTTAATGATCTACTCAAGGACGTCCACGTAGCACGCTAAAATTGAAAAATGAAGAGCGCTAATAGGTCGGAGCGATTCCTAACTGCCGCCGCCGTCGAGTCTTGATGCTAGTGATTTATCTTTAATTGGATTTTACAGAGGGGTCTCCCGGCGGGAGTCGACGGTCTCATTTCTCAACTGTTCCTACAACTTTATGCAAAATGTACAGACAAATAAGCAAAGTTGGCCTGGCAGTAAGCAGAAAATGCAATTAAAGCTGAAATGTGAAAACCCTCCTACATCTGACTTGCATAATTATTGTTTTGTAAATCTACACAGCAGAACAGTTAATATGCATCTGCATATTTTTACATATATTTCATGTGAATACACTGAACACTTTTTTGTTTTGTTCTCTGGTCTTTCCCTATTCATGGCTGACCTCGATATTAACCCCAAATCATTAACAGTGAAGCCTTGATCCAATTCTTCAAACAATGTATAACATTCATTTTGGCTTTAACAAAGTTTTGCCTGCACATGAATAGATATTTTAGAGAATTTAAAGTATGAGTCTACAAATAATATACTCAAACTATACTCAGATTTTATATTATATTCTATATTCTTTATAGACATATTTTCTTGGGAGTCTTTACTTAGCTAAATGTCCAGCAGAAATATCAAACACTAATAAACGATGAGCTCTTACTATGTTGTTTTTTCCTTAAAGTTTTAACTCACTGTCTCTACTGCAGTGTGCTGTCTAGTGAGAGGGGAAAAGAGACGCTGGCTCTCAGGGGTTAAGATGCTAGCAGTCATGTGCCTGTCGGCTGCAACAAAAGCCTGCCTATGTAGGGTGCATACAGATGGAGCAAGCTCCTTTGTGTGCAGCGTTTCACACGTCGCAGCCTCGGAGCTGCCAGGTCTGGCTCTCTGGGCCTGGCTACAGGCCTAGCTAGCAGCTTGAAGCACCTGACGCTGGGCTCTCACTTTGCTTTTCTTTGCTTGGGACACAAGTGCTGCAAGTTTTGAAAGATAATGGAACAGAAGTCCAAATAGTGGGTCACAAAGCTCAACACAAACAATCGCAACAAAATAAAGCAAAGCAGAGCACAGCACTGTAGCCAGGGTGCTCAGATCAGCATGACAGGAGCAATTGTAAGGCTGCCTCCCACTCAGGTCTGCCACCACATATATTTGATCTTTTTGCTCCTCTGCTGTCAAATACTCTTGTAAAATACTCTTCAAGACTACTTGTAATGTGCAGATATAAATACAACAACTGCATGTTTTAATCATGTGTACAGTTGTGCATGATGTGTACATAGTTTTGTATCCTACTATATACACTGTGTCTGTATATTCTGCTATATTTATGCTACGTTCGCCAAGTCTCTAAGGCAAGTTCCTTATAGTGTTCATGTTAATGTACACAGTGATCACTGTGCCTGGAACAAGCTTTAACATGGGAGTACAGATCCTCACAAGCAATAAACCCATGGGTTTGATAATGTTTTTTCACAGTTTTTTTCCACAGAAATGAGTTCTCTACTTTTTTTTACATACACCTGTGTTCAGACATAAACTACACATTGTTATACACATTGAAAACTAAAACGTTCTTAAGCTTTACATGGTCAATTTAATCTTTTCAATCACATACAATGGAAGATTTTATTTCATTGTGAAGGATTACACAAATGGGGATTCTGCTATCGATGCAAACAAATCCAGACGTATACAGCTCAAATGATGTGTTGCAAAACAAACTTCTCCTATGCCTGTATTTAAACCATACAAAGACTTTACCTTGAATAGGGCATTAAGTTTCATTCTGCAGTATTTAGTATATACAAAAAAAGCCTTCAGGATAATGTCACTGTGGTAAATACCAACTGTGTGTCATGCTGTTTGTTGAAGGTTGATTTTGATAAAACCACACTGTAAATAGAAAAACTAATAGAAGAGGCTGAGGATGATGTGTGATATGTAGTTTTTCTCGCAGTTATAAAACAGACATGTACAATACAGAAGCTGTAGACAATATGTAAAATGTGGTTCTACCGTTTTACAGTATATTTACTCATGAGGTACTCTGGTAGGAGCTCTTAAACAGAGTGAGAGAGCAGCTGGGGGGTGCTGTCCTGTGTAAGGACCCTTCAGCAGCACACCTTACTGTTAGGAGGATGAAGCCCTTGACATTGTAAGTGCAGGACAATCCAAGCAATATGACCCTCTGCTGCCTTATCTGCACTTAAAACCCACATAACATGGCTGGAAATGCTGTGGTAGATCAGCATTATTTTAATTATTTCAAATGCATAGCCCAGTCCTTACACTAAGTTAACTTTTTTTAATCATTACATTACATTTATTATAAGCATTTAGTAGACAAAAACATACATGTTCAATGAGCTGTTGGTTTTGAATTATGAAAGCCAAACAGAGGCCACACTCAGAAAAAAACAGGACCATAAAAATTCAGCTATCTTTCTAAAATCACAATAAATCTTTAATGAGATGATACTCTGTTCTCTCTATTCTCCGTAAATAGGCTTGCTGGCACAAAAACAATATTTAAAAAAGACATTATAATGTTAGGAACAATACTGTATGTACTGTTTTTGCTAAAAGCACTTCCGTACAGATTTGCAAGCTAGTATTATATTTAGACATATGAAATTATTTTAACTTGACGCAGTAGAAGCTTTTATAAGGCTAACATATATTTGAAACAGAATTAAAAGATTTTTCTGTGTTGACAGTCACTGCATTGAGCAGAGTTAGTACTCCTTTCAAAGGATATGAGCACTGTTAGCACTAAGCTAGCTTGACATATTTAAGCTAACAGTCTCAAAAGTTTTTTGTTTGCTTTTAAATACAAAAACAGGAGACTTGTTGTCTATAATGTGTCATGTTTGCAGAGAAGAAAAGTATCAAACTAAAAGCCTTTCAACAAAGTGTGACTTTATATCTTTATAAATGGCACAATGCTTTTTCATTCATCCTGCCAATACACTTGAGGTGAAGCTGGTGAGGTGTAATTAGCTCCCACATATCGTCACGTATTGTTCCACACCATGTTACAAATTTATTAAGAGTGTAAATACTCCAGAATCAGGAGATGAAACTCCGCAGGCACAAATGTGCTGGTGTATGTGTAATAGAAAGTCTCTGCTCTCTATTTCTATTACACACACACACACACACACACAAAACAAACCAAAGTTGTATCTTAATTAAACCTTTGTCAGTATAGCCTTGAGATTAGCTATTATTTTCTGACACTGCACCCTGCTCACCAGTCACCAATCATGTCTTAAAACACACACACACACACACACATCCACACACATGCAATTAAACACATATATAGACACCACATGCTTGAGTTACATACGTACTACCAGGACAAGCCAGCCGGGCGCCTGACAACCACAGCGATAGAGCAGACGTGGAGGAGGAAGAAAGAAAAAAAAGGTACCCTAGCGTGTTAGTTTTCTGCCAGGGAGTCCCTATTGACCTGTTAAACCTTTGTGACTGGAACAAATGCAAATGGCGCTGACTTGTTCACACAAAATACTAAAGGCCCATTCAAATGAGGCCCTGGGCCACAATGCAGCAGTGGCCGAGCGCTCTGTGGAGGCAGGGCAGTCCTTAGTCTGAGACAGAGAGAGAGACAGAGATTCTTTTAGCCATTGCATACTTTATTCTGGTTGTCTGGTGAGAGCAAGCATCCACTCCCATTACCTGTACTTCTCCTTTATGAATACACACACACACACACATACACACACACACACATACACACACACACACACACACACACAATAAAGTTACCACCTCTATAGTAATTCAGGCTTTGTCAAGAACACTGTTACACTGCAATAAACTTTACCCCATAATTACCTTGTATGTAATACTTAGTAATTGGACACTACTGGACCTGAATTGTTCCTGTTACATGATCTCATACAGAGAGAATAAATACTGAAGCAGCTTCCCTTGAATACAGGGAAACAAACAATCCCAATAGTAAGAGTAGTTCACCCATAATACTGTAGTACAATTTTGTGTGCATGTCTAAAAAACTAAAATGTGAGGAAGGTGTTTACATGTCAGAGAAATAGAAGAAAGCCAGACAACTCGAGGTTTTCCATAATCAGAGTATGAGCTATTCAAACTGAGATATGAGATTTGTGTGATTCAAGCTACCACTGGGTTAACTGGGTTACAAAAACAAAATTCTTCTGCATGTAAATGCAGTCACTGATGCTAAAAATGAATTCAGTCAAGGCACTGTGGGAGTCTTCAGGATGAAAATATATCAAAAATGCAAATCACCTTTAAATGAAATATGACATTTTATGTGTAGAACAGAGCCTCCTTGTAAATGTGACACAAGGTTGCAGCTTCTGTAAAAGACAAATCTTCACCTGATACTAAAAGAATAAGCTTTTTAACAGTATACAGCACATTAGGACCCTGGAAGTCACAGAGGGCTTACTTGCGCCATCTCTTCACTCCAAACAAGAGATTAGAAGGAGCCTGAGGATGGCTCTTACCAGCACATCTGGACAACACCTGATCTGTGGCTTGCTGCCTACTGGACCTTCACTTCACTGCCTCCACCCATCTCTGACAGGGTATACTGTTCTGGTGCAGGAGCATGGCCCCCTAATGTGGCTAGGCCAGCAGTCCTTGCTAGCATCCAATGGACAGACATTGTTTGTCGACCAAGCAACAGACAGAAAACCAACAATAGGAACCCCTCTGTGAACACTTCAAATCCAACACCTAAATTGAGAAACAGCTACAAAATTCTCAGTGATCACCCCTGACACATTCACAGCTGGCAGAACCATACCCACACGGAAGGTGGTAGAAGGTAATCTTAGCTTATCACGCAGACTGCTAAACCTCCAACATAGCTGATCCCCAGCGCTAACGGCAGGTACGACTGGAACAACACGACGACAACAGTCGCCCTCCAAAAGGATATAGATTGATAACACAGCAGCAACTGCAGAAAATACACAGTAAGCCCCCTGATAATGCGAGCCGTAGCACTAATGCTAACAACAGAGGTAGGGCTAACGCTAAACAACCCGAGGTCTGCTAGCATCCTGCTTGTGGGGGACGCCATTATTAGAGATGTCCGGTTTGATATGCTGGATAACGTCTACATTCCTAATGAGACGTGTGTGAATGTGTGAGCAAGATTATTGGCAGCCGATCTGATCTGGACAAGATCGTCATTCACACAGGGTCACAAGACATCTTCTCAAGGGAACCCTAAAGATCTGAGCTTCTGAAGAATGACTTTACTCTCCTGGAGAATTTAAGGAGACTCCAGCAACAGGTATGTCAGGCCCCATCCCAACAATGCACAGAGGATTTCAAAACTTCAGCCGGCTCATAAACCATAACTCTTGGCTGTCATCAGTTTTGCCCACCTACAAGTTACATTATACAATTTTAACATTTTCTGGAGGTGAAACAGGTGTTACAAATCAGACGCTGCCAAACGATTTGGGGAAAACATGTAATTGCGATTTCTCTGACAGATATTGCGATTACGATATTCAATTTTTGTTATTGAAGTTTTGTTAAAGTTCAGTATTCACTGCCAGTCTATTTGTGACTGCAGCCGCATCAAGCAGCACAGAGCGGATGAACCAAACAAGAAGCCAGACACAGAACGGCATAGAGAATCCAGTCGATTTTCAAAATAAAACACCCTTTGCAGACTTCCGATAATACATCAACAATAAACAAAGTTAAAACCGACAAAAAAGAAACAATTTAACTTCACAGCCCATTGTAGAAGCACAATCAAGGACAACTGAACAAATAAGCAAAATCTGAATAACTCAGCAGAATTGTTGTTGTAAAATGTACACACCCTATGCCCATTCTGATTGGTGAGTAGCACCATAACAGCAGGAGCATGGCGCTTGTGATTGGCGAGCAGATCTATCACACAAGGATCACAACGAAATGAATTTGTAACTGCATGACTGTTTAAACAGGTCAGATGCACTCAATAATTAAACTACGTTTTAATCGCTGTTTTCACGATTAGCTAATCGCGTTCTTTCTAATCGCAATCTTGAATTGAAAACGATTAATCTTTCAGCCCTACTGGACGCCATATGCTCAGTATTCACATAAGGCATCGTCTTCAGTATCCTTTATCTGGCAAGCAATGGCTGAAGACGCCAAGGCGGATACATGTGAAGATAACTAGGGCATACGCCAAGGACACTCATAGGCCCTTTTTCTCTCCCTTCCTCCCCGGCCCCTGACATTGTCTTCGTATCTGAATGCCTGGAAAAACTATCTCTAGCTCAAGGCTCAGATACCCAGGCCCAGCACACACACTCCACATAGCCCTCCCCACTCAAAACAATGGTTAACAAAGCCAAAACAATTCTTGGAGACTTATTCCTCTTACTGAGCGACGAGGATCGCTTTCTTCCAGGATTCGTGCCAGTAGGTACACGTGTGTTGAAGGATCCTATGCTGCCTTCCATTACCAGCTATCTTGAAGAGCCGGTGTCATGGCTGAGCACATCACGGAAGATCTTGTAATTTACAAGTCCAACTGTGCCTGTGTCAGCAACCTTAGGACCATTAATGCTGCCTCAAACTTCTCATACATCGACTGCCAAAATTCAGCACTGCTTAACGTTAGGTCAAACAAATCCCTTCTAATCAATTATTTTATTGTCTCCTGTGACCTTGATTTTATGTTTTTAACTGAAAGCTGGTTAGATAATAATACTTGGATGGCAATCCTCATTGAAACAACTCCACCAAATTTTAAGTTCAGTCATGTTACTAGAGATGCCAAGAAAGGTGGTGTAGTAGCTACTTTATTCAAGGATTTGTTTCAGTGCAAGCAGACACTCTTCTTACTTTTCATCCTTTGAATATCTCTTTTATATTAAACCTGTCTCCTTAAATACTATTTGTACACATCGATAGACCACCTAAGTACACAGTCAACTTTCTGAATGAATTTTTAAAGTTGCTGTATTGAATTTGACTGTATAGTTATCCTCTGTGACTTCATGAATTAACATTCATATTGATGCTACTACTGAAAACTATGCCAAACTGGCTGTTATCCTGGACACCTTTGGTCTGTCACAACTAGGGATGCACCGGATGTTCGGCCACCTAAATTTATCCGCTGAAATTGCAAAAAAAAAAAAAAAAAAAATTGGTGTCTAATTTCTACTACAAAGTGACCTCAACCTTTGTTGGATGCCTCTGTCTAAGTTACCCACACCCAAATAAACTGTTTCTACAACTAACTGTGACCAGGGATCTCAATTCACCTCTCATTTCTGAAAAGAGTTTTGCAGGTGCCATCCACCTTGTCCTCTAGGTTCTACCTGCAGTCCAATGGCCAGCTCTGCCTCTGGCCTATCTCTATTCCAGTGCTGCTTTGTCAATCAAACAGCACTCATCCCTGAACAAGAGAGGTAGGCCAGTGTCCCCCTTTGTCCAGGCTTTTTTATTTCTTTGTCACCGCACCTGCATGAGGGCCTGGCCTGGTCCACACTCTTCCAGACTCTACCAGAAGAGCACCAACTGGCACTGCACTCCATTGCCTTGATGTCCCAGGACAGAGGTTGGTTGGCTACACAAAATCTCTGAGGTTGGAGTCCAAGGTACTGACAACCCTTCCCATCTCCAAAGCAATCAACCCGACTGCAGTTTGTCTTTGAATATCCCAGTTTATGTGGCTCCACCCCACTTTCCATGTCTCCTAGGTCAAGCCTGTAAGGATGAGCCCACTTCAGCCCTCTCCCGGGTCCCTCCTAAAGTCCCACAAGCTTGGCAGGATTCTCTAGTACCTGGTCGATTGAAAAGAGTAAGGTCTGACAAGTGCTCTGCTGTTACAGTACGGGGCATTTTGGACCCTCTCCTGATAGAAGAGTTTCATCGCATTCACCTGGACTTGCCTGGAGGGACATAAGGAGCCATCACAATGTCTCACATTTCCCTTGTCTGCTTTTTTCCTCCTGCATTGTGCTAAATCTCCTGTTGTTTTAGATCCTGCCACTCCTACCTGCCCTGCAATAACTTGTATTCCCACCACTCCCTATAACCTGGCCTCCTCCGCTCACCTGCACACCGTTCCTACTTCCCAATCAGCCCAGTGGCATACATACCAGCCCACTTCCATTCATTCCCAGCCAGATTGTCTTTTGTGCTTCTGCCTTAGTGTTCCTGCCATTTTCTCTGCCTGCATGAGTTTTGCGTGTTAGGACCCCCTGCCTTCTGCCTGGCCTTTTGCTCTCCAGCCTGATCCCCTATTGGATATGTCTCCCATGCCTGCCTGATTTTAACCTTAAGTGAACTTTTGTTGTTGGCTAAAGTTATTTGGCATAAACTGTCCATGAAAAATCCACTTAAATATTATTGTTTTTAATAAGTGCATCATGTTACAGAACTTTAATAACACTACATAAAGAGCTGCTTTCATAGTGACAAAACTTTTGCAAGAAAAGTAAGCTGATCCCATATCCTACAGTGGGTCTGGTGGCCATGCTCTATGTGGAGTGACACACGCAGAGGTCAGACATGAGCTAAAACTCTGCAGGGAGAAGGACAAAGGAAGTGGATAAAAAGAAACACCCAAGAGAGACAGAGAGATGACTTTTGTCAAACAGCTTTAGCTTTACAAATACTTTACAGACTGATAAGTTTGCAATAACAATACAATACGTGCAGCAGGTTTAGACAAGTTCAAGAAGAATTATTCATTTATTACATATCCAAATAAATTGGTAATTTCTGCTTTGCTTGCTAGTAACTATAAGGTAAAGATACACACAAATTGGAACTACATTTAGTTATCCCGTACTACTTTTTACCATTACTCCACTACAGCACATTTCTCGTACTTCTCCCTCCTCTACATTCATCTGTTTGAGGCTTTACATGCAAATATTACATTGCTAAACTGTCTGATTTATTTCCACCTGAATCAGCTACAATATTAAAATTTTCAATTTTAATTATTCAACTGACAGGGTCTATTATTCAAAATAAGCAATTCATTTTTGGGAATGGTTTGCTGCAAATTCATCTTCACAAAAAAATTAGCATGCAGATTTTTAACATAAGTCTTCCATTGTCATTCCATTACTCTTCAGCAAATTATTTAATACCTTTGAATACACCTTTCCTGCTGGACATGACAGAAGGGATTAAGGGCACTGAGGGTCCCGAGTCAAATCTCTACCCCAACCATGGAAATGACACAGGTCTCAGCCAGCTGAGCTACCACAAGTAAAAAACTCTTCTGTCCCACTCAATCAGTAAAAAGCATAACCTGCTGCCAAGTATTGTTCAGACCCACAAAACTTTATTTCACATTCCAGTGAAGCTCCTAATGTTTCCAAATACTAAATATATGATGGGAAATGGTATACATTTATGCGAGACATGCAAAACCTATCCATTTTATGTTATGTTGAGTCATTAAAAGACAGCATGTTGAAGTTGAATATTGAATTCAATACAACCTAAAAATACTGTGGCTTCAGTGAAGCCCTTCATATGGAATACTGTATGTATGTGACACTGCAGGAAGTTATTTTTTCTTACCTAGGAGAAAGATTAAGATTAAGTAGAATCTCAAGTTTTGAGCAGCTTAAGTGAACTCTGAGCCTGATATTGACCTTTTACAACTGGATTTATACTGCACCACTTAATTCCTCCCATCTGGTAGTCAATGCAAGTTAAAACAAACACGATAAACTACTAGCAGCAAGGATTTCATCCAGGCCAAGTCTTTTTGTCAAGAACACTATTCATTAAGTAACCTTCATAGTCCATGCACATTAATTTGACATTATTATTACAAATTTAATAGTAAATAACAAGTAAATAATAGGTCCTTTAACTTTTATACCAGCATTTTCAAGCTGTGGAAACAAAGCTGTCCTTACCGACTAGGTTAAACACTTATTGCAAACTCAAAAAACACATTTTCAAATAGCATTAATTCCATAACTACAACATAATGTTCTGATTTACAAGGAGTCAACTACATCATGTTGTTAGGATCAACTTTGTAGAAGAAAATAAAAATCATAAATTATCACAGAAGTATTTTATTTCTTCCCAGAGAGTCTCCTTACACTATGATCAAATCCCCCTAACTCTCCTACATAATTACCACACTCCAAAACTAAAAGCAGGCATATTTCACCATCACTGAAAATATCTGTGCGCTGACAGTGTTGCTGGACAAACTGTGGCTCATTTCTCAAATCTGATTCAGTTTATCATGGTCTGTTAAAAATATGCAATTCCGTTAAATACAAAGGGCTTTATTGGCATAAGAGTTTCAAAGACAATGCTGCCAAACCATCAAAATATACTCGGCTGTACTGAAACATTAGACAGACTGTCAATTTGAGTGGTAATCATCTTGTTTTCTGTCTTGTTCTCATTCACAGTTTCACAAGAGCTGAGGCAGGATGCTCAGAGGGTCGGTGCATTAGATTTTGAGCGCAATCTGCTTCAGAACTGTAGATATATTAAATACTGATTTTCTACCTCAAGTTTCAATTTTTATATTATTATCGCTTATACTTCATATAACCACGTTAATCCCTTTTATATGTACAGTTTATTTTTCAAGAGATGCCTGGCTGAGAGAAGCATGAGCCAAATGGGTACAATTGTACATACAATTATACATGTTTTGTTTACAAAGAAAATAAAATGTGCACCCTTGCAACCTTTTGTAGGCATATGGCTGCAGTAGCTTTGACCCTTTTGCCTATCAGCCACGAATCTTGATATTCATGTTATTTTGCTCTGTAAGAGTGTGACCATAATCACTTCAGTTGAAATTGTAAATGACACAATATTTTTGCAGGAGTGGATGTTGGTGTGTGTGTTAGCATGGCAGAGAGCTCACCCCACATTGCAGTATATGAGGTCTTCATGGTTCCATGTCCACTTGTGTCACTTGCTCTGAACCAAAAGCACAAAACAAAGAATTCAAATCACAAAAGTGTGCAACGTCACACAGTTGTTTCACCCTACACTGTGAAAAATGAGAGTCGAGATCAGTGATTGATTGATATGCTTTAGTTGTTATAATAACTTTGTTACAATTTGAAAATTAAAATGCAAAAAAAACAATGTAACCATGATTTTTCGTTTATGCAAGCAATATTTAAGTCAAAATGGAATAGATAATGCAATTTTCTATAAATCTGAAAATAAAAATTGCTATGTGACATCTAATTTTCTTAACCTGCTGTACAGTGGACAATATTCAAACGCTATAAGCAAAACAACGCCCCCAGTCTATTGCATTTACATTTACATGTCACCACGCCCTTAAACAAAATGAAAATGCAATCTGTCACTTACTTGTTCATTAACTTGGTTCATTAACATTTACAAGTTGTACCTATCAACCTGGGCCAGCTTTATGTGCCAACCCCAAGTAGCTGTGTTTGTCTGTCGCTAGGGCAATGACAGCGGTTTGGCTGGTGTTGGAAAATAACGAAACTAAGACTAACTGTGAATTTTGCTGCTCCAAGGCCTCTGGAGCCTCTTGGAGGAACAGCGCTACAGACTTCATGCTGCAAAAGTTCAGTTCTGTTAAATAGCCTATAATGTTCAGCCTACTGAGAATAATTGAAATTATTTAATAAAATCTTATTTATATTAGATCATTGTTTAATCATTTTTTAACGTATAAAATATCAAATTCTTATTTTGTTCAGTAAGTACAATGAGCTGAATCCAGGTAAAAACAATTACTGTTGTATGCTTTCCTATATAGAGACGTATGTAAAAAGAAACAGACATGTTAGAGAAAAATTTTTCTTTGCCTTAAGAGAACTGAGAAGCAGACTGTGCAAAAGGAATCATCCACTCAACATTAAAACTGTGTCCACTCAGACAGTACAATAGTAAAACACTTCACTGATTAATTTTCTGCCCTTTAGGAAGGTCAAAGCACAAAGTCAGTTACAGTCTCGGTTTTTACACTTCTGGAGGTCTGTCTCAGGTTCAAGGACATCTGAACAAGGCAGAGTAAAGGTAAGGAAAAAGCCACTGCATTATTCTGCAGTACAGTTCATTTAAAAAACTGTTCTTTGCCATACGTGTTTTCATGAATATTTCTGTCAAGGTGCAGCAGCAGCGTGCCCTACCACAGTGCGTTCTAGTTCAATCTTGCAGACACACAAATCAAACATTAGATTTTGCAAACACATGCAAGAGGCTGAGTAGGCGGTTTTCAGTTAGAATATCTGGTGTTATTCAATTCCTAAAAATCCCCTTTTACTGCAATATATAAATGAAACCTTGAAAATTAGATTATGTACAATTAGGGTTTAGGTCATGCTGTTTCGACATTTCTAGCATTTGCCTTGGCCTGTATTTGATTCTTTTGTCATTCAACATAAACTGAGAACAAATTCAAACTCAGTGACCTTCAAACCGAATCAATCCATGTCACGTCTACTACCAAAACCTGATTACAGTTTGGGATGTCAGTAAGATGATATACATATACAAGCAGCTTTCACTCATCCTTGCTCTTTGGTATAGTGGCTGCGACAGGAAACCTACTTACATGTTGTAGCCATTTCGCTCTCACCCAGAAGGGTTTGTCAGTTCCTTTTAGATTTTGTTCTTTCCATACAATCACAGCTTTAAGGAATACAAAGCGATTCAGAATCCTTCACATTGCCTCAACACAGGCCTTAATAAAGCCAGTGGTACAATTTGTGAATGTGCTTTATGGGTTTTTTAGCCATTCAAATGCATAACACGGACAACCTTTGCTGTGGGTATGTTAAAACTGAACCGGAAGAACCTGCACTGTTCCCCACAGAGCCCTGCTTCATTTGCTTTTCGTCTCTCCTTTCCTCCCCTCCCCATCCTCTCACAGGACTCGTGAACTCTCCATAAACCCACCGATTCCCTCCAGAACGCTGCTGTCTATCCGACATCAGTAGAACTCGAAATAAAACAAAAGAGTGAGAAAAAAAGCTGAAACAAACAATAAGGTATAGAGAATGAAGAGAGGGAGAGGGAGGGAATAAGAGCGAGAGAAGCAGGCCAGATTGCAGAGGGCTGAATCAATGCAGTGGCCTGGTCTCTTTTTTTCTCTACTCTTTTTTTCATTTCTCTCTCTCTCTCTCTCTCTCTCTCTCTCTCTCAAATGATTCTCAGTGGAAAGAAAAGGCCTTTTCCTTGTCCTCAGTTGAACTCCACATCAGCTTCCTGTTAGAAAGGCAAGGAGGAAACACCCAGAGCAACATGCGCGTGCGCACATGCACACACACACCCAAATACACACAGAGGAAGGCCTTCACTAGTGGATTCTTCGCTGCCAGAGAAATTAGGTCAAGCACTTAAATGCCCTGCACTGAGATGCACAGAGATTTAAAACATGAAGTGTTTGGTGGGGACAGCAAAGGCATACCGGAGCAACAAATATGCACGCACACAAATGCTTGTTGCACTTGGAAATACACACCAGCTACACACTATACTGACAGCTCATGGCTTGCCACAATATTAATACCTAAACTGAAATAATCTGTGACAGACGCCCACTGCTTCTACTGTTAATAGACCATCCATCTATGCAAATACACACAATTAAATAAATGATGTGTATTTAAAAAAAAGGCTAAGAAAAACACCTTCTAAGTCCCTTCAAAGGCAGAAACTAAAGCAATACGTGCATGCATTCTCAAAATGCCAGATGACCTGATTAGGGAGTGACAGGAGTCTCTGTGCAGCGCTACAACACAGCTCAGGACAGGATGAGACAGCACAACACGCAACATTGCAGTATCAGCCGTGCGCACCAAAATTCCCCCCACCGCCTCCCACCCCCGACCTGAAATGCCCTTAAAGTAACAACACACCACATCACCATCACATCCAATCAACTATTCATAGAAAGGCTGGATTGCGCTCGGCCTGATCTTGCCGTTTAGGGTTTCAATCAATTGCGTGAGATATGAGAGAACGGGAGGGAGTGTGGGAGGCAGGATGAAGCTGTTCTGAAAGCAAATGAGAGAAAATTTGGGTGAATCCAAGCCTCTTCTCCTCTCCATATTGGCCAGTGCCAATATGGCCCACAACGAGGCTCTGAGCTACAGGGTGGCTGGTTAAATCAGATGATAATCACGCCAATTTTCACTCTGCAGCCATGTGCTTTCTCCTGTCCCACTGACTCACAGTGGAGAAATGAACCCCAGTCCATTGTTTGAGGGCCACCTGTGTATCTGCACCATTTTCTCGAAGGCACAATGGCATCTTCCTGTTTATAGTGGTGAGTGCGCTTTATAAACATGTTATATCAAGGTATTAATACATTTCATAAAAGAGTGTGTTAGTGTCTGAGGGCTGCGTCCAAAAGGTCATTCTGATCCACTTCGTATTTCAGCTCCTGACAGTTCAGTTCCTCTATGGAAGTGAAAGAGAGAGAAAAAGAGACATGGAGGGGGAGAGAATGTGGAATAGCACAACACTGTGTTTCTGTCAACCAACACAGATCTGTTCTCGGGGAACACTGCTACACTGCAATTTCGGCTGACAATCCAGCATGAGCACAGTCTTACCTGGCCGGCCGGTCAGCCTGCAGACGAAGCTTCGAGAGCACAAACATACATATAGAAAAAAACATGGCCAGATGTATACAATGCCAGGGATGAACTGAAAGGACCCTTTCCGATAAACTGATAGTGTAGTGTGTGTGCAGCGTTGACTTTTAGTTGGTTAGGCATTATGTCAACTAAACTAAAAAGAGACCATCTTTAAACCTCACAAATAACAAGGTGTTTGAAATATCCCGTAAAGCAGAACACTCACAATTTAAAAATGGCGTTTTAACGCAGTGTAAAAAAATAATGTGATTCTATTCACTGTTGCATTTTTGCTATAGTTCCTCAGAAAAAGATGATGGCCAAAGTGTATTATTTTTTAGATGAATGCAAAGTTTTATCAATTAATAATCTATGACCACAAGGAGAAAAGATTTAAGATACGCAATGAACTCTATATAAACTTAAAAGCTACTTGTTTGTTCTGTTCTCTAATGGAAAAACCTACATGTCCTACCTGTAGAATGCCTTGTTACGACTGTTCAAGCACACACTCACATATAACGGCAAATAAATATTATCACACACATCCTCACTTTAATTTCTCAGTGCAATTTAAGTTGAAATTAACATTTTTAAGTCTTTTAAAGATGGTCACTGTACACCCCAGAAACAGACAGGAAGCCCACATAGGCCTTTAACCATTAAAAATACATCCAGCTACTGCTGAGTTAGCTCCTCTCAGATTTCAATGAATTAATTTCATCAAAAACTTCTCTGAGGGAAACCACAGTGACACATCAGGGGAAACCGCACAGCTCTACCATATGTTCTCGTGTCTAACATACACTGATTATCTCAGGGTGAACAGCTCGCTTTTCTAATTAAATGCACATTTTGCTGAAATCCTATAAATTGCTCACGTGGAGAGTCGTGATGTTTTCCGCTGGATTGACGTGATCTGCGGCTGCCTATCTTTGTTTGCATCGGGGACAACAAAGGGGAAGATTATGCCTTTCTGTAAAGAGAAACTAGGGCACGAAAAGGCGACCTCTTTTCTTAGTACTGCGAGAGATATTTACAGTCTGGGAAACCTTTTCATCTTCACGTAAAGACTGGTAGATGTTTGGGACTTGTTCTCAAATTTACAGACGATTACGTTAAAGTGTTATTCCGAACGCGGTTGTTTTTCGCACCCAGGAAACTTCCCCACCAAAGACTGTGTATCGGTTCAGTCGTAACAGTGTCAATATCCGCTGACCCAGTCTGGGGGGAAATTTATCGCTACATGCTTGCTTTATAAAGTACGCTTAAAAATGACAACGAACACCGGTTCGTTGTCATTTTTTACGCAAATGAAAGCGTAAAAAATCGCCTCACGAAGAGAAAAGAGTAAATTTAAGACTACGCACCGACAGCTCTCAAGTTCAACTTGGATGGTATCTTCCTCCGGGGTGTCCAACTCCCAAGTCCGCGGGCTTTATGTTTTCTAGACGGTGGCTTATCTTCTGTTGCCCGGTGCCCAAAAAAGAGCAGAAAATAAAAAGCACAAGGCGACAATATTTGTAGGCTGAGAAGTAGAAAATGTCGTCACGTTCGACGTGCTAGGAGTCGGTTTCCGTGAGCGGCTACCGGGCTGCGAAAGAAATGTCTTTCTCCCCCCCTTCTCTGCGTCTCGCTCCGCGGCCATCCGGCTCGGTTCAGTGGGACACGCAGGCTGCAGACTGCTCTGCGCGTCTTGCGCCGCCGATGAACCAGATGCATCAAGTTCAGCTGAGGTAAAGCCCCGTTATACAACCAGCCTGGGTGTGCGGCAGCCTGCACTATCGCGCTGCTTATTTAGTGTCTCCTAAAAGGCAAAAAAGAAAAAGGCACATCACATTGAAATATCTGCAAAAACTAGGCTGCGTTGAGTTGATTATTAAGGGCTGACTCCCCCCCCCTTCCTTATGCCCCCTCCGCGGATCTAAAAAGCACCATTTGCTTCTGTGAACTCACCTGATGTCAGCCTTATGAAAAAGACATTTTCATTATGTCATTCACTTTACTTTGGGCTGCAAATACACAAAAACTACCGCGACATTACCAACTCCACTTCATTACTGCACGGGACTATTAAAGGAACAATACACTGCTGTTTTTAAGAGATTGAAAATTCACCATGGTCACTATAAAGCCAAACTTGTATTTTGTACACAAACTCCATCTTGGATTATTGTAGAAATAATATGCCGGGGTTTTTTTTCGTTTGTGTCATCCACCACCTACTTAACAGCAAGCTTGCCACGTGGCTTAGCTTGAAAGTCTTATTCACATTAAATTATACATTTCAAACAAGCTGCAAGCATCATGTTAAAGAAAATTAACAATTAAAAAGCAATACTTAATGCCCTAAGTGACTGCATCGCCCTCCAATAATGCTAGAACAGCTCTGACAAAAGCAAAATAGCTGAATTAATTTCTCCTGCTGCCTACATGTTTAGCACTACACCTAATTATTTTATTTTTATGCCAGCTAATAAAACACACTCATGTGTGACCTAAGGTTTCTTTTCTCACACCTGTGTGCCTGCGTTGATGAGCTTGATTCAGTTTTGTCTCCTCTGTAAGTTGATGAAGGTCTAGTTAAATCCAGTTAGAAAACCACAGGTGACTTGGAAGACAAGCCCAGGCTTGTTGGGTTACCGGATCTGCCTCACAGACACTTTATTGATTAATCAGCTGTGGAGATGAGGAGAGACGGGGCCGTTACAGGACCGATCTGTAATTCAAAAGGTATTTTTAAAAATGACCCCCTACATCAAATCCCGGCAACGTGGCATCATTTAGAGCTGCATGTAACCTGTTGTGCTGGTTTATGCCTGTGAATTATCTGAATTAAGTGGATGACAATACACATGTAAATGTATGTGAAACAATTTGGACTTGAATTAGGCAATGCTTTAATTGCCTGTAAGGGGATGAGAATATTAGCAGGACAGATTAGAGCAGATTATTCTCCATCTGCATGTTCTATGTCTTTCTCTAAAAATGCGTTTGCTTTTAAAAACACACAAACACACATACACTCACACACACACACACACATTGCAACACACAAAAAGATAGATGGGCTAGACAGATATTACCCACTTTATAAACTGAGTTTTCCAGTAGAATAAATACATCAAACAATAACTAACAACATATAGAGAGCAAATTAAATGTGACACTCCAGGATAGACCCCTGCAGAGTCACTATTTACAAATGCAGAGACAGAAATTAAAGTACATGTTAAATAAAATGCATGGATAAAAATTAACTATTAATATAGACTCCCTGGAATGTTTAAGGACACACCCTCCCACTAAAGTGATGCAAATGAGTAAATAAGTAACTAAAGGTCAATTATTAGTTTTTAAAAAAATAAATTAAAATTCCTTTATGGTGAATTTGAGCTCAGTTCATTAAAAAAAACAACTTTATTGTCCCTTAAAATAAAATTGGTTTGCAGAGAAGGAAGCAAATAAAAACACAATGTGTTAGTGTAGTTATTTTTAATCTTTGAAAGAAACACTTTACTCAAAATTAATAATTTACTTAAAAAGGCAAAGGCAAGGCAAATTTATTTGTATAGCACATTTCAACAACAAGGTAATTCAAAGTGCTTTACATAAAATAAAAGCAACAGGGAAATATAAAAAAGTTTAAAAGCAACATAGGGAAATTGAAAAAATACATTACATTAAAATAAAATAAAAGTTACAGTGCAGTGTACAATCAGGGTTAAAAGAGTTAAATGGAAAATAAAAACAGGTTGAGGGGTTGAGCAAATAATTGAGTTACAATTATTTTGAAAAGAGAATAAACAGAGAAGTACACTTAATCTACTCTCTATAGCTAGTCTGTACTCGGGTCCATAGCAATCTTTGGATCCACTGAAACTCCAAAAACCCTCGGACACTACAGAGAAACCAGGACATGTCTGTCCGCAGGCCACTTTGATCCAGTTATACTCTGGACACACTTGCGTGTTTACAGGTGGACAGAGGTTCCTGCAAAGCACTGCTGTTCAGTTGAACACAGGCTTGTTTATGCCATTGTTCAAGCTCAAGTGCTTGTGTGTTTGATTTTTTTGGCTCTGTGCACATGAGTCGAAACACCAGTCCCAACCGTGAACCTGCACATCAGAGGCGAGTGTATTGAGTGGTGGTCAATCGGTATTGATAGGTGATTTTACAGTTGCACTCAGTGACTGTGCTGTGTGTACTGTACACTTATATCCATCATCGCAGAAAGATACTATAGGATTAAGACAGAGTGTGTGTGTGTGTGTGTGTGTATGTGTGTGTGTGTGTGTGTGTGTTCCTACAGCTCAGCTGCACATAGGCTGAGCATGTGATAGAAGGTGACACAAGTTCGTACTGACGGAGATTCAGCTCATCGAGATAAATACACACACATTATTTTTTCATCCAAATATTCTTCCAGTGTTTCAAAGTGAAATAAAGCCGAGTGTTAACAACTATTAAAAACTTGTATGTCCACTGGTTAGAAAAACTGCTTTATAAATGTCAGCTGTGAGCACTTTATTATCACTGCTTTTATTTTAGCTGGTACTAAACAAATTATTATCAGTATGTAATTAATTATGGTAGTATTTGTCAAAACTATTATATAGGAAAAATAAGAATTAACATTGTAAAACCAATTAGATTTATTCCAAGCATACACAATGGTTAATAATGACTTCATATAACTTTTTATCAGTAAAATGTTATTTTTTATGCAGCTGTCTGTATTTGTTCCAAACACAGATATATACATAAAAGCCTATTATTAGAGCTTTTCTCTGTTATAATTATATATGACACATTACACATTATGCAACATACACATGTATGCTGACAGAACAAACAAGTTTTAAAATGTACAGATTTGATCTATAAATATAATTTTGTTTGCTTTTACTTAATATTTTTTGTAACAAAGCACTGTTAATAAAGCTGATTCTTATTTGAATTTAACTGATTTTCTTAAACTGTTCCTTCTCCATTGAAAATTTTTATTGTTTGTGTTTATTGTATGTGTAGATGAATATGCTGAAGCCATAAAAGAACCATAATGGGGCAACATAGTTATATTTTGTATTGTTCTTGTATTGTTTGTTTTTTTTGGGGGGGGGGGGGTAAAAAATAGTTGTACATAGTTCCAGTTACTCACGTGGTCTTTAAAAAATGACAGTTCCCACTGAGACTTCCCCCAAGCAGCAAATGTCAAACTTTAACACAAATACACCGGAAAATATCACTATATAAAGTGAAGATAAAGTGAAGTATCACTTCCAGCCCCACTAATGGACATATTAGATCTTTTATTAAGCACGTATCATCCAAAACCTTACACCTAAATGGACTTCACCACTCAATACTCATCAATCTTTCATTTTATACAAGTTGTACACCCAATAACTCCCACACATTCAATAAGGGAAAAAAATTACTAGGGGAAGTATCGACTTCAGCATTAACCTTAATTTCTTCCCTAATTTGACTCTGTCGCGTCGATCTACGAAATGTCCGAGGAGGTGAGATGAGGAGAGGAGAGGAGAAGGGGGTTGAATGTTGAGGAGGTGACCAGGGTGTTCCCTTTGGCACTGCTAATTTGCAATCAGACACTCTCTTTGAGCTCTTTCCATACCATGTCTCCAGACTGTGTGGATGGCAGCTGAGACAAAGCTAGCATTCTCTGTCGCCCAAGGCCCCTCTTAGTTTTATTTCAGGCCACTGCTCTCAGACACAGACCATTCTGCATGGAGCACCCAAAGACGGCAGCTCGTGAGAGGAGAGGAAGGAAGGAGCAAGTTTCAGAGGAGGAGAGGCGTGGAAAAAAAGTGGGAGGAGGCTCTGTCGAGGGCCAAACTGCTGTCTCTCCCCCACCGCCCTCACCACCCGACCCTCCTCTCGCTGCTTCTTCCTCTCCTCGGATGGTACCCCGGCCTGTTCCCCACGAATGTGCTGCAGTGCAGTGCCACGCCCCACCTAGCGCCATTAAAAGACTCAAGCTCTGATCGATCGCGATGCTCTGACCAGGCGAGCCGATCACAACCTTTTTCACCTCCATCACCTTTAGTTACTAAGTCCCTCTGATTCCAGACAAGTATTCCATGTGTATGAAGTTCACTAAACTTTTGAGCAGCTCAATTCAGATACCTGAAGTTAGAGTATCAGTCAGCAGGAGGGACATCTAATCTGCTTTAAAGCTTCTCTTTGTACGTCTCCTCCGTATTATTGGAATGCACTCAATACTTTCGATGAAAATTTTGTTTACACAGTGTAGGTTGGCTGAGCATGCATGTTTTTACAGCAACGCCCTGTTTAGGGAAATAATGAAAAGGATAGCTTGTCCTGGGGCTTACTGAGAAGAGCACATGCCACTAATAGTTTGGTGTAACCTTTCGTTAATTATTTGATCTTTTAGAAATCAGATGCCAATTCATAGTGTGAGCACACATGCATGCACAGTCGGACTGTGTCAGTGCACCAGCGTTATCACTTTATTATCAGCAGTCCAGTGGTTGTACAGTATGTTGTGGCTTGGTTGCCACAGGTAACAGGTCAATGATTACCCAGAGGGCCTAGGGTGTCCTCTAGCTCAGGTCAGAACCACTTCCCCATGAGAGAGAGGGACAACAGTGGGCTGCAGCTGCCATCTGTAACTCTAGGCCTGCACAGTTATCAGTGTCTTATCTACTTGAAAAGCTGTATTGTGTTCACATTGTGTGTGTGGGCTGTGTCACGGTGTGTGAAGCCGCGATCCTTTTCTTGCTACTGCTGATTTAAACCAAGGAGGGGGGGCTCCATTTTTCACATTGATGTTTACCTCGTTTCACGTCGCTTTAAATACAGAGCTGCCACGTGTCTAGCCGCGATTCAATCTATGAATCAATGACTGGACCTTTGCCCCTTATTTCGCATCAGTAACGTTTACAAGCAGCCACAAACAGCAAAGCTAACAGAAATACAGAGGGGGGAAAAAGTGCCTCAGTCCTCTTTTGGTTTGGGCCGATTCCCACAGGTTGTCTCACTTATTAGCTGCTTTCCTGCACTGGACCGAGGAGCACAATCCCTCTCAGTCTCACTCGAACACATAACAATGCCAGGAATGGCTGCATTTGTGCAGTACGACAATTAGGCAACATCCGACTGCCTAATTCATTCAATTTCTCCCTCTGCCATGCCAGCACAAATGGCCTGAAAGGGCGCAGGTGGGGGGCAGAGGAGGCTGGGAAGCTGCTAGCTGAAATGCATGCAAGCTAAAAGTTGGTCACACAGTTCTAACTGCTAAAGGGCTGGATGGGTTAAAGCACAAGACACGGGGCAGACTGTTGGGAAAATGGTGTCCTTGAGGCGATCCCGGCAAGGCTCAGCGGTCACCCTGACCCCCCACTCTGAGCTTGACCCTGACTATATCTTTAGCAGTGAACGGTACAAATTACTGGATCGTATGGCTCCACTTTCTCCCTTTCTCTTTCTCACTTTCTTTTTCTCTGGATGACCACAAACAGCCATTGTCACTGCAGACCACGAGAACAATTGGGTTCTTATGCTGTGGCCGGTCAGGGGATGGGAGGGTAAACTTCAGCAATGACTGCACTAAGTAAATTATAGCTCCAATGGCCTGTGTGGTTTGGAGAGGCTGCGCATTGTGAGAGGTCCTGCAACTAAAACCACCAGTTCAGCACATTTGTTGCCTCTGCAGTGCAAAATGACGATGGCGCGGCAAATGCAGACGTTTTTGGTTTCCTCAATTGGTCACATTCATGCAAAGACATTACTATATACAAATAACGGCGAGTTAAGAAGCACAAGTAGCTCTTTTTGGAAAGCGCTCACACTTTCTAAACTATGCTCACATCTTCTGAAAACTGAATAATTGCGTGACTGCAGGGCAATGCAGGACTGCCACGGTCCCGCTCACTCTCTCCCTCCCTTCCTCTATCCCCCTTGCCTCTCTCAGATCGAGGCTCCGCCTGTCCACTGTCCTCCCGCGCTCCGATCGCTCCACCCTCCCACCCTATCCCCTTTCTACATGACATCATCTGCACATCTGTCGTCCCAACAGGGTGCTGGTGACACAGACAGGCCACAAAATTAGTAGAGCTCTCTCCCTCTGCCTTTGTCACCATCTCTTTCTTTATTCGTTTGGCTCTCAGTTAGTTCTTTGCTGTTAATCTTTCTCTCCCTCTCCCCGTCCTCCTTCTTCTTTCTTCCCTCTTTCTATAGGTGCTTTTTCCCCCCTTTCTTTCTTAGCCTGCACACCTTCAATCCACCCTTTTCCCCTGCTGCACTGTGTCCTGTAATAATATGGTTGTATCTCGCCGTTTCCTACAATGTGGCACGTACATTTGAACAGGCAGGAAACAGCCATTAAACTAAATGATCCATGGGCCTGACCCCAGTCTTGACCCGTGTGATTGTGAGCAAACTCAATCAGCAAGGTCAGCACTAACATGATGTGACTCTAACTATAGTTTTTTCCCCCCAACTTTTAGCTATTAGAGCCTGCTAAAACCGGTTAAGAGGTTGTGGTTGTATCACTTTGTGTGTATGAGAGGAAGAGAAAGAGAGTGGGAGCGATTTTTAGAGTGTTTCGACAGTAAGGCCCAACCCATTAAGGGCCAAGTATTCTTAAGGGAATAGAAACTTACAGAAGTGTAACACATGTTTGATTCCCATTGCTCCAGTGCAATAATTCTTCACATATGAATTACTAACAGATCAAATCAAGTCGTACTGAATCAAACCAGCTGCAGTGGAATAACAATCGTTGGCGATGTAAATCATTGTAAGTACAATTAAGTCTATGATTAACCAAGTCCCCTTAAGAAAGAAAGGTTTTCTTATATATTTACAAGGGTAAAAATTGTTTCTATCACATTTTTCATATTCTTTTCTGATTCTTGGAATAATCCATGATGAAAAATAAAAACTATACTTAAAAGACAAATAACCCCAACTAACTACATTTGAATCATTTGCTGCCAGTTGACCTTAAGCAGAAGGATGTAGAGTGGCTTCGTTTTTAGCAGCTCAGAATGGAGCAGATGGGATTTGAACCCTGGATAACACAGGGGTGGAGGGGGTTCATGGGCCTGATGACCACCACGCACTCTTCAACCAAATCCTGAAGTTACGTAAACTTTTTATTTATTTTTGCATGCACGACTCGGGATTATCACTTAAGTAAATCCTACTAATAGGCATAATTGTTTCAGAAATCACATGTTAAAAAAATGACAAATGTGGGATTAAAGTGTAACAGGATTCAGCACTCAGAGAGCACATGACAGTATGTTCATTAGATGTGTTCTTGTAGTGCCTGTGGAGACTTTGAAAGCTTGTGAATCTCTTTGTTAAATAGTAATCTCTTACTTCCAGTACTGTAAATGAAAACTCTGTCAATAGGGAAGTATACATGTTCCCCTTTTCAAAAGTGATGTAAAATATTCCTAGCAGCTTCAGATGATGGTGGGAGTAAGTTCAGAAATAGCCGTTCCATTTCTGTAGTCCCTGTGCTCTCGAAACCTTAGGATTACAGATTCATGGAAAGCAACAATGAACACAATTACATTTTGATTTGAGGTTCACCAAAAGGGTAGCGATTCCACGGGAAAATGTGACGCGTCCCGTGTTTGAACAAACGTTGACGGTTACATTTTGAAATTTCGATGGTAGGAACCAAGATGGTGGAACTAAAGAGGGGTGGTGGGTACTACGGGCTGCTGTACAGCTTTGCCTCCTGTACTTTGAAACATGGGAGTAAAGAGCCCCCTTGAGGATCTCCAAATTAACTCACTTTATACACTTGTGCCTCTGAATTGCTGGGACAGGGTAACATCAAACTCACGTCAGGATCGAGATAAAAAATATGTGGAAAGGGAAGGAAGAAAGAAATCCCAACCTGATGATGAAACTTTTATCAGCTGTATTGATAATGCAATGCTAGTGTCTGTTATGAGAAGGCGTAGGATGGCTGCTATTTTCATGCCATGGAAGATAAAATTCTGGCATAAAAGGGACATGCCTGTCTCAAACCAGAGGAGTCTGAGCTGAACCAAGACCGTCTCTGGTGCTTTGTCTCCCTCTGCAGTTAAAACTGAGTAAACTCAAACAACAGAGCAGATAAGAGGTATTCATCCACATTCAGCACTACAGGTGATAATTTAATTCGTAAGGAGCTTGTACTGCAAAATCTATTTATTTCTGGGCTTGGATTGCACATGGTTGGGGGGGAAGAGATCATTTAGGGTAAGTTCTGCATTTATAACTCCCTTTAAATGCTTCTAAAATGCATGACAACATATAAACAACTGATAGTAACAGCTTGTTTGAAGTTGCTGTGAATATCTTTCCCTGATGAGTCCTAAGCTTACGAGAACACCAGGTCTAAGCAGCAGCTTAGTCACTCAATGATGCTGAATTCAAAGCCCTTTCTGGTGATGCCGTGTACCCATTCTCTCAACATCTGCAACATGTTTACGACTCCAAATCTGTATTTCTACACCAAAAACATAAATCCTGTTTACATAAAAGGAATAATTTCTGAAGACATTTATATGCCTCGTGGCGTTGTTGAAAATATGGCCCTTCCTTCATCTGCTCTCAAAAAGGTTCAGGACGCATCAAAGACAATAATTGCTCAAAAGTGGAATTGTTGTTCGCCAACATGGAAACAATTTCCCCCTGTCAGCTTTGTCGGTTTTCATGGACACTCTAAACAGTGTAAATTAGATTTGATTACAAAGTAATTTCTTTTCGTTGTGTCATAAATACTCTCTTGCCAGTTCGCCCCCGGGGTAGTTTTGCTTTTTATCTCTAACACTCTGTAATCCCTTCACAGTGCAGGGGCCGATATTCATTTCCCTAACCACACTCACATTCCTTGTGCATTCCAGCATGCGTTTTACCCCATTAAACATATAAGCACCATGTGTTTGTCTTGCCATATTACAGTCTAAACAATGCCTCTGACGTTGTGGTAAGGCTTGAAAAGCCACTTGAGTTGCATGTAGCTGTGTACCAAAAATTGCCCATATGCACTTGTCTGACCTAAACAAATTAAACCCATCAGAGTGTCTTAGTGGATCAGACACACATGATATAGAAGCCAGAGGCCTTTGATGCACGTCTTTTCCCATCTAATTAAAACTCAAATGTCATACTAAAGAAGAATAAGGCTGTTTTTTTCTGTATTTTTCTTATTGTCGAAACCTAAGAAAAGACCAGATTGTTTTACTTAAGGAAGCTAAGCCTATTATTTAATTTTAACAACGCCTGTTGAAAATGTAACATTCACCACGTTCTGCTGTTTTGCTATTGTCAGCTATTGCCTTTTAAAATGCGGTGTAATTTTGCATGTCATATGCAATGACTGTCAACAAGCAGGCTGGCCCCTGAGTGTTTCTGCATGTTGTTTTCAGATGGTCTCGGTAATAGTGATGATGACAATAGTGCATTGGCTATTCTTTTATTCTTTGCACTATCCATTTTGACTACTGTATAAAACACTAAATTGGCTTTCAGTGACAAAACTACTATTTTCTTTATGATACTATTTCCATTGTTTATAGTTTGTAATATGCTGAGTAGCATAATTATATACTGCATATTTTGATTTAGTGCATTTTTGATTACTGACTAGGTCCCCAAACCACTCTTTTTCTTAATTTAAGTGTTTCTCTTAAAGCAATGTTTCAAATCGTTTCATAAAGACTAATGTGTATGGTCAACTAATCTACTACAGTTTAGTCAGATTACTTTAGAGAATTTAATATTAAAGGGAAAGAGTTCTTTTCTCAAAGAATTTAAGCAGCAACAAGGATTTTTCTGGCAGAACTAATCCCCCTTAATCATTGCGCACATGAATATTAAATCTCTGAAATTCAACAATACCAAAAACATAAACAGCAAAATGGTGTTAGCACGAGCTTGTCAGCAGAGTAATGGTAAGAAGTGTATACTGTGAGTGGATGTTATTAGTCAGCTGGTAGCCAAGCAGCTGTGAATGAGCCAGTGATCGTGAAGCATAAATGGAACAGTTGATGCCAAACAGCTAATAGCTAATAAAGTGTGGCTTCAGTGCTCGGCCTGAACTAACACTATACTCCATATATTCTAAAGAAGCTTCAATGTACTTTCTAAAGAATATATAGTTTTGGTATCTGTGTTTTGACATAGTGATATCACACACAATATCAGCATATTGTGCTATGTTATTTTTTGCCCCAAATTCATGAACAGTTGATGAACCTGAGTGTACTAACTTCCTTTCCACTTTCAACTGCGTATGCATGGGACTGTCAGGTCTAACACCTTCACCTACGAGCCCTGCTCTTCTACAAGAAAATAACACTTATGATGAATTATCAGATGTTTACTATTATGATCAACAACACGGTTTCCTCGACAACCACTCATGGATCCAGCTAGGGATTCTGGGCTCAATCACAAGACAGGCCCAAAAGCCCACAGGGCCATAAGACACCATTATTAATCTGGACCTTTTAGGGCTGCATCCAGATTGAGGCCCCTCTGGGTCACTGCTGCAGTTTCTCCCTGCCTGTCCCCAGCTTTGAAACTCATCATCATCACAGGGATGATGCTATCAAAACATTCTGTCAAAACTGTCACAGCTGTCCCGAAAGACACAAGAAGAAAACAACGTCACGTTAGCTTTACAGCCACTGTCCCCACTGATCTGATGTCAGAAGAAATCCTGCCCAACCCCCCAAAAATCACAAGTCTCTGTGTACACCTCATCTTCTGTGCAAAAATATGAAAAGAAACAGATATCGCTGTGCGAGTGCCAGGACAGTGAGTGCACGCTGCCTAAGTGCTATCTTGGCTTTGGAAATTGTGGTTTAGAAGGATTATTTGGACAGTAAAAGAGAGGGAGAGGGAACAAGAAAGAGACTAAGAGGCGCACAGGACACGCACACATATACACAAAGACTTCTGCCTCTGCTGTCCACAAGCCAGAGACATTATCTGGGAGTTGTCCTTTGAAATAGCTTTAGATTGACATCCTGTGACAAGTTTTCAGCAGTCAAGATGGTGCAATTTAGTGGCAATGCTGCTCTTCGCCAATTTACAGTACTGAGTATATATGACTGCATCTATGGTTACACACAGTCTGACTGGGCAGACAAATCAGGCCAATCTTATAACAGCCAGAGAATGAAAGGTATTGTATTCTTTTATAATCCATATCACTGCTATCTCTCAAACTGCTTTGTTGGCAGCAACAGGGAATTTAAATTAAAAGGTTAATTTCCACAAAACTACCCTCAATCATTTTTTTAAGTGAAGGTCTCACTTTTGTTCAGATGATTGATATCTCATTTTGGAAAAAAAAACTTTATAAATATTATCCCCTTGTGGTTATTTGCTCAGCTCAAGTAAAGATCAAATGTCTCAATGTTCGGTCAACAACAAGCTAAGAAAATACGTACTTTGTCCTCTGTCCACTCTGCTTAGCAGACCTATAAAACTCTTCGTCCTTTGAAGGCCCTGTGGAATTGAACAGGAAGGTCCCCTCCCATTGTACTTTTTTCACTCTCTTTAAAGTCCCACAGCAAACAGGGCGCTGTTTGCAGCGAACATCTTTAAAAGGAAGAAACAGCATAAAGTCCTTTTGTGTCATCCTTGTTGGCTTTTCCATCTGATTACACCCGGGCACTTGAAAGACTATATGGGTTTAACAAGAATATAAACTATGTAGAAAAATGAGATATCCCTTCTGACGTCCTGATTAATTGAAAGGACAACCTTTCCTGCTTCTCCAAAAGGGAAAATAGTCTTAAAGATATCTTGCAATAAGTCTGTCTCGTTCATTAGAAAGAAGAAGTTGATGAATTGTAGCTTACAGATACAGCACTACCTGCTGTGCGCTTCAGTGTCCATTTTTAGCCTGATGTTTTGGGGTGATTACATTTCCTTCAAACTACCACATGAGGGCGTATTGTTGGTGATGCACATGAGCTGGAAGACGAATGAGTCTCATTAACTGACATTCTGAAGCATTTCAGCAAGCATCTGCCCTGCTGAAGCGCCAATAAGAGAAGAAATGAGGCTCTAGCAGTACAGTACTAAGCCTGAACAAAGAAAAGGGATTAATAATGCATAACATCAGGTGATACATCAAAGATCTTGCATATATAAAAGTTTATCCTTTCACACATCTTCACTAATCTTAGTCATTAGTTGCAAGTAACAACTAAAAACAATATCAGTTTGTTTGTTGATTCTTTTATCACCATTTTGTTGTTAAAAAATACCCATTATAATTTCCCAGAGCCCAGTGCAGACCACAAATACATTAGGTTTACTATCATATAAGACAAAGCATCAAATAATCACTTTTGTGAAGTTAGAACCAATGGATTTTAGCTTGAAAATGACATGATTAATTAATATTTCAAATAATTCTTCTGTGATCAACTAATGCAATTCTCGACAGTTCATCTCAGCGCCAGTCGTCTATACTGCTAGTTACCAGCTTAGCAAACTACATTTTCCCACTCTTTTTTGCTATCACTTTAATTATTTGTTAACAGGAATTTCAGGATTTCATGTTACTTTGAAACTAATATTAAAATAGAGAAAGGATGAAGTTGTGTATTCATTATGGTTGACAATACTGACAAAGCTGGCATTTTTATTGTGTCGTAAATGTAAAATTCATTATAATAATTCTACCCAGACGGGCAAGGGTTGGATCCCGTAACAGGCAGGGCATCAGTCAAAGCTAGAATATGATTCCACTTTTCGTCAAAAGCAGCGAAATATAAAATTGCAAATGTTGACGATGGTACTACAACTTTACCTTTAGTGATTAACTTCAAAACTGAAGGCTTCAACAAAACATGGACTAAGAGAGAAGGAGAGAATTAGAGGAATGGTTAGAGGTATGTTGGGATTGGGGATACGGTGGGATGCGGGGTGCAGGCTCATCCCGGGGGCTGGTGCACCGGGAGAGGCCACTGTCTCCCACCCTACCAATGCCACAAACAGTCTCACTTTTGGAGACTTGAGCGGCTCGTATCGTGCATCCGGAACCCCGTCTGCCTCCACCCCCATCTCCCACCCCACCCCCCCAACGCTCCCACCCGCCACTCTCTTTTTCCCAACCCAGTACCCTATCAGTCCAGGTGGCAAAGCGCACTTCGGCCGTGGGATGCAGCCTCTCGTCTCCGACACATGGACAGCGGAGCTCGGAGCTGCCGCAGCGCGCCACGGCTCCACTAGCTGAAGTCACCGCGTCTTAAGAGCGGAAGGCAGAGACGACACTCCAGCGTTTAACTCCTGGACGTATGATCAAAGGATATACTTGTTCCCACTTCACCTCTTATTTTTTCAAACCGCAAGAGAGCAGAACCAGCTGTGTTCAATGCGCAACCATGCTCATCATCTCCTCTCGCAGCGCGCTGCTGTCCGTCTACTACCCACAGATCTTCCTCATCCTCACCAGCGGTAGCTACCTGTAGGTTTCTTTTTTTTCCAATGCACTTGATTCATTCAAACACAAATTGGTTGGATTTGCTAGCAAGCAGTTGTGCCTTACGCGCAAATTGTTCAATTAAACATCAGGAAATTTGATAGTAAAATTAGACCGCGCCCGAAAGCATCAGCTACTTGTGGCAGGTGTTTTATTACAACGAGGAAATGCGCTTAACATGATTTTTACATTTAGCAGGTCAACTTCTAACGTTGTTAGATTAAGTAATGTGGCTATAATTTGTTATGGTGTGGTATAAACAGGGCCGGACTTAGCACATTTGGTGCCTTAGACAAGGTTCCCCTGGCACCGCCAAAAGATTTTTGAATCAAATTTTATGGGGGATTCAAATCTATTTATTTATTTTTTATACTTTCAGGCACTTCAAATCAAAACCTCTTTACAGTTCTAAAAAGCAAAGTACTGTATGTTTATTTATTACAACAAGAACAAGAGCATGTTTTTTTTTTTTAGTTTCCAGAGGAGGGTGCACTTTTATGTTGCCTATAGTAAGTCGGTTTATTTCGGAAATGGAAAGCTGTAACTTGGAATATCCAGTCAACCAAATTTTTTGGAAACATGAATAGGAAATGCGTGACTTGTGTTATTTAGTCATTTTCAATTTATTACACCCCCATGATATGAGTAGTTATGTCATTTTCATTCAAATATTGTGTCATAAACTGAGTAGTTATAAAGGGTTGTTGAATTGAGTGAATGAAGCCAATATTTAATCTACATGATTTCTACATGCTTTAATATGTGTGCAGCTGATGAGATAACCTGCTCTTTTGGATTTACACATTACACCAGAACCACTTTGTCATAGGAGCACCTCGTTAGAAGGGCCATAATTGGAAAGCAGCATGTGGAAAAGAGTCATATTGGACTACTTCATGCTCTGCCTATAGGCACAGGCCTATGTAATGAGCTCTTTCTTACGGCATAAAAAGACCCAGGCCCTCACAAAGAGAATGATTACTGCACCATACATGCCTCTCATTCATAACAAGGGCAGGTCCTGAAACTTAAAATAGCTGTGGTGGTTCATGTTTTCTGTAACAGAGAGAAAGAGAGACGGAAATGAACTGGATTTGGACCTGTATCTATAATTAACTTTTGTTCTCTTTCATGTCTTTATGAAAGTCCATTAGATTACACATGATGTGATCTGGGGTAAAGATGAATGTTGCAGAGAGCTCTTATCTTCTCATTTACTGTTGTTCATTTAGTTTTATCTTTATGATCTATAGGCTGGCACCTGTAATGAAAAGTTTATCAAGATTTTTATGGCTTATTGGAAACAAATCATCACATCACTAATCGTAGCCAGGTAATGCTCAACCAGAGCACAGAGTAACTCTATGTCGAGTATGTTTCTCCATTGCTTCCTGTCTGTTCTCACTTATTCCTGGTAAAAACAGTCCATCGTTAAAGTCCCTCTCCTTAATCCCTGTTTCTTTCTGCCCAGGGCGCTGTCCTCTGTGGTAGCCCTAGGTGCTAACATCATCTGCAACAAGATACCGGGACTGGCCCCCCGTCAGAGAGCCCTCTGTCAGAGTCGCCCTGACGCCATCATCGTCATTGGTGAAGGCGCCCAGCTGGGCATCAATGAGTGTCAGTACCAGTTCCGCTACGGGCGGTGGAACTGCTCAGCCCTGGGCGAGAGGACTGTATTTGGACAAGAGCTGAGAGTAGGTTAGTCTGTTTGAAACTCAGCTTCTTTAGATTTTCTAAAGGAATTTTAAATGTATTTGTCTCGTATAAATCATGGGAATTAGCAAATTAGGTGAGGGGAAGAACATTCAGAAGACAGGTGTCTTAAATATGTTTTTTCTGTATTATATATTTATATAGATGACAACAAATGAAGGGACAAAGAAGGGAAAAGACATGCAACAAAGGTCCTCAGTTGGACTCTAACTGGAGATGTTGAGGTTCATGGTCATGGCTTTAAACCTCTCAGCCAGGGGCACTCCCAAGGGGCAAAACTTGTTAATGTTAAACACTCGCTAAAGTAAACCCCTGGACTGAATATATTGACATTTTCACAGCAGTCCATTAGAACTACAAGTGGAAATCTTATCCTTGAGGCACGAGAGAGTAATGGTGTGCCTGTCCACAGGTGTGTCAGCGGGTATGTTAATTGGCCAAAACAAACTGAGCCGTGTAGGTCCGATCTTCCAATCACTGAAGTTGATAGAACTGTGATGTGTGTGAGGATGAGCACAGTTGAGCGCTGTGGTTTGAGATCAGCCTGTCTTCTCTTTCTACTTGTATTGTCCTTTGGCCTCCTGGAACTGTTGTCAACGGGCATTATAAAAAGCCGCAGCATAGTTCGACAGAGTTCTCAGTGGCTTGAAACAGATTTCGAGATGGGTGGCGAAACTTTAATGAAGGCATTTTTGGAATACCACACATAACAACCACAACGAATTCTCTGCTTCGTTTATACACTAACCGCCCTCCAAAAAACTGCAACTCAAAGGCCTCGCTAGCATCGCCAGGAGGAAAGTCAATCTGTAGTTCATTTGTGTGACATCACTGTGCTTGCAACACACATTGTCACAGCAGAGCATCCATAAAAGGAGTGTGTTACTTATGAAACACGGTCTAATGCCTGGCTGGGTGTGCCATCTTCTGAAAGCATTTATATCAAACCTGCACAATCTGTAAACACAAACTAACATGTCTCCCCGCTTGTAGTCAACTCTTCCCAGTTTTATTTCTCACAGAAGCCTGTTTGCTCCTAATGTGAACCTCTTACATAAATTGTATTTCAGTCCGAAATGTTTTGTTGCGGTCTTACTGTGGGTTTGGATCCTTGTTTAATCTAGCAGCTCTGGGAGCAATCACTTTCTTCTACACGGGAGACAGGCAGACAGACGTCTGGATCCCTTTATGTCTTTTGTCAGAGGAAATGTCTCTTTTCTCTTGTGGTGTGTAAACGAGCCCAGAGAGACACATTGGACCCAGTTTTGATCCACATGTCTTCACCATATAGACAGTTGTACCAATTAAGACCTTTCTGGAAGACTTCTTATTAGATCTGTATAAAAAGTATCAGTAGTGGAGTTGGAAAGTTAATGTGAAAACACAAATATTGAGCGCATCAGATTTCCTTTTATCCTCATGGATACCTAGTAACATTGTTTTCCTTTTGCTATCTCCGCATCCATTTTTGCTGTTTCTAAAAAAAAAAGGAAATGTAAGCCAGATCAATAACCCCTCTTGTTTCGCTTATGTACCATCTACCAGTTGATCTGATTGACCTGCCGGGCACTGTGAACTCATTAAGAATTGAGAAAGACCAGAGAGATCCATGTTAACCACTAATTGAAGTCAGCTCCAGCAGCTGGATGGCAACAATGGAACCCTGCATGCACTGCTGTACAATCAAAACAAATCACAGGGCGAGGAGATGGCTGTTTGGCTATTGCATGCGCCTGATGCCTTGAGAAATGCTCACCATAGAATATATCTGAATGGGTCGCAGATTCAGCCTGATGAGAGAAGACTTCAGAGTTTGTTATGAGTTATGGACCGGGGAAACCGCAGGCCCGATGGTTTCTGCGAGTGAGTTTGTCAGGTTGGAAGTGCGCCATTAGAATCGCCTCTACCAGAGACGCCATGCATTAATACTCTGGGCTGTTGAGAAGAACCAAGGCCCAGCATTATCCTGATTGGAGAGGGAGGATATCCTATTACCAATTGTAGTGCCAATAAATTAATTTCCCCCTCCACGCCATAAATATAAATGTGTTTATTCTGAAGTTCAAATGGTGACATACAAAAGCTTGGAAATGGACGCATCTCAGTCAAGCCTGGCCACAGATTATTTCAACATGCAACACAGCGGTATCATTTGCTATATAATGTGGACCGCCTAAGACAGACACAGAATGACACTTAAGCCGCGTGAGAAATTCCATTGATGAAAAACACAGCAACTTTACGAGTGCCGACCCAGAAAAAAGCTCCTCTAGTCAGCCAGTAGATGTCACTTGTGTTTTCTTTATTAAACTGATTATTATTCTAACAGTGTCTGACTACGGACGCAGATCAGAGATATGAAACAAGGCACAATGCAAAAGTAGTGCAGCAACATACTATTGCAATTCAATAAGATGGAGGACTTAAATATTTAACATTATTCTTTGACATGTTGCCTTTATTTGAAACCTGTCTACACATGACAGGAAACCAGGTACGAGAGAGAGAAAGGGTTTAATTAGCGAGAGTTTAAAAAACTATGCGGTGTGGAGGGCCTTTAAAAAAACAAAACAAATCAATGCAGCAGAAGCTGAGTTAATTTGAGTTTTATTCTCCAGTGCATAATGGCTCAAGCTCCACAAATGTTGAATCCTAAATTTTCCCAGAATGCAACTCATTAGCATCTTTCATTTGATCCACAGGGCTCCTAAATGCACAGTTCTTTCAAACCCCACACCCCACACAGTTTGCAACGCAGGCTTTCTGCTAGAAATTTTCTTAAGCCCAACTTGAAATAACCCTTATGACATCATCAGGGGAAGACAAATATTTTTTTTAGACTAAGTAGTACTTCTCAAGTTAGCTGCAATTCAAGTGTAAAATATGTGCAGTGTTCCTTTAAAAAGATGGCTTTTCAACACATCCCTTTATTAAGGAAGATGGTCAAACCAAACCTAAATACTCCTGCTTGTACCATAACAGCATAACCTTTGTAGAAAGTACTATAATTACTGATTTTAGAATGTATAAAAAAGTATAGGTACGCGATCAAGCGACTCAGTTGAAATAATGAGTACGATTCAAATTTATTCCGATTCTGCTCTTTTGTCTTTAGGCAGCAGGGAGGCAGCATTCACTTATGCCATCACCGCAGCCGGAGTCGCCCACGCAGTGACCACAGCTTGTAGCCAAGGCAACCTCAGCCAGTGCGGCTGTGACCGTGAGAAGCAGGGCTACCACGACCAGGAGGAGGGTTGGAAGTGGGGAGGCTGCTCAGCTGATGTAAAGTACGGCGTGGAGTTCTCGCGGCGCTTTGTAGACGCCCGCGAGATCAAGAAAAACGCCCGTCGGCTGATGAACCTGCACAACAACGAGGCAGGGCGAAAGGTAACGCCAGCAAAATCCTTCTGACTGCACAAACTCTAATGAAAAGAAAAGACTAAGGCAAACATCATACAACACTATAGCAAAGAGGAAAATGTATAATTTGACATAGATTGTTCATAATTCTTAAACATGACTAAATGATTTATTGTGTAGTGTTTTCATTCAAGTTTGAGTGTGTATGTGTGACAGAAATGCAAAACTTGGCAGACACAGCTGCCAACATGGAGTTGTGCCATTGCCTTAGAGTCCATTCACTGAATTAGGCTGCATTAAGTGAGGATAAGAGGATATTATTGCAAGTCTCTCTCTCTTCCTTTCTCTGTGTTAGCACCAAAGACCATGCTTCTGCTCCACCGCACACACTGAACCAACCAAAGCCAAGCACAAACTCCCCCAAATTGTGAGACCCATGACTCTGGTGCTCTGGACAAACAAATTACAAGACGTTCCTGAGCTTAGTTTTTAGCTTGTGAGCTTAGACGCTAAAAAATCATTACAATGTAAAATGTATCTATTATAAAAAAGTTAACATCAAGCTCAGTCACAAAGGCAAACAATCACCTGTCAGTTTTGTCATCTGAAAATATTTGTATGGCATTATAATATAAATCTGTCTCAAACCACAATGTAATTCTATATGTGTATGGTTGCACAACAGCTCTGGTCAGTTTTCTCGGGCTGTCACGCCATTATGTGGTCTGAAGAAAGGTAAAGTTAATTAGAGACTACAGTCTTGGGATATGAGTTATTTTCCCCAGGTTTTTGACATAAAGTTGGCACACTGGTTGGTGTGCTGAAAGTTGAAGTGTCCGCAGAAAGCCCAGCTTACCAAAAGAGGCAGATTTAAAGGCTATGCGATTGGTTTAACTGTTTCAAATTCAAGCCATGGACATGTGTAAACAACATATTTTCCGCACTTAACCGTCTCCTTTAATTCATACAGACCTAATTTCTAATCTCTGTGTGATCAGATCCTAGAGGAGAGGATGAAGCTGGAGTGCAAGTGTCACGGAGTGTCTGGTTCCTGCACCACTAAGACCTGCTGGATCACCCTGCCGAAGTTCAGAGAGATTGGGTACCTGCTGAAGGAACGCTACAGTGACGCGGTTCAAGTAGAGCCGGTCCGGGCCTCGCGGCTCCGCCAACCCTCCTTCCTTCGACTCAAAGAGGCTCGGGGCTACCAGAAGCCCACAGACACAGACCTGGTGTACCTGGAGCGTTCGCCCAACTACTGCGAAGAGGACACAGCCACAGGAAGTGCGGGAACACGGGGCAGACTGTGCAACGGCACCTCGACACACACAGACAGCTGTAATGTGATGTGCTGCGGCCGGGGTTACAACACACACCACTACACGCGCATCTGGCAGTGCAACTGCAAGTTCCACTGGTGCTGTTTTGTCAAGTGCAACACCTGCAGTGAGAAATCAGAAGTTTTCACCTGCAAGTAGGGCGTGAGGAAGTGGAATTTGAAGTGAAGGACTTATAAGGAAGTATTTATTTAACAATTTGCACATTTTCACAACCTCTTTTGGAATTCTTAAAGGAAAATGAGACATGAGGTTTGACTTACAAACATATTTTCTTGCGCGCTGGTACAAAGCTGTGACACGATACAAACATTCTGCAGCTGAAAGGATTCGATGTTCTCTTTGTAATAGCAGACATCTACAAGATGTAGCTTACAGATGTTACGCACAAGAGGAAAAAACAAGGACTATTGTTGGATCTTGATTTTTCGTAACACGCTAACTGGAAATGTTACGACAGCAAAGTGCTTCAGACTGCCACAAGAGGAGGACAGGTTCCTGATAAAGATTGGAAGACGGCAGAGGAATACTTTTAACTGTACGCTCACACTGTATTCTGTTTGAACACTGAAAGTAAAACACAATTATTTATGTAAAAATACCTTTTAAACCACACAAAGTCTTAATATGGATAGCACACTCAATTGCTCTAACATTTTCCCTGTCTTTTATGGTCTTCATTTGCTACTGATACATTTTAAACTGAGAGTAACCCATTTTTAGATCTATGGAGTTGAATTTACAGCCACTAAACTGCAAAATCCTCTACATATACATTAATTTTATCCATTATCAGTGGCATATTTTGCTATAGATTAGTTATTTTTCTTTTGCACTCACATTGCTTTCTCTTCTTCATTGGACATCAGTATGTTGAGGGATTGTGGAATTGAGTGCTGTGCTGACATCTCTCTCATGGACATGCCCCCCCACCCCTCCTCCCCCTGCGCCTAGATCCTTTGTTACACCATGAGCCAAAGTGATCTATATTTTATGCATCCAACTTGTCAGTTTGACCGGCACTTTCCATCCTGACCATGTTCATTGTTTTATTTTCTGAGGGCTCTTGACTTCTGCGAAAAGCATGTAAGCCTCATTGGAACTCCATAGAGCAATCAGGTTCAGATACAACCAACATTCCCATGAACGGTAGAGACGTGGAATTCCACATGATGGCCTCTGCTTACACTAGGCCTTCCAGCGCGGTTTAGGCCTGCCTGGGTGGATGGCATGTGCCCTAACCACACAGAAGGGGGTATGAGAGGATCAAAGGCCCCAAAGCTATTTTTGGACAGCACCCTTAATGTATTCAGAAATGCTTATTTAGGCTTTATATAACTTACGAAACAATTTGAAGAGTATATTTTTATATGAGGAACGTGGCACTTTATGTCATTTATAGATGGAAAAGGAAAGTCACTATTTACAAGTGTTTTCTAATGTCATTGTTTTCAGATTTGAGAGCTATAAATTATTTGGAATTTACGCCTTTGATCAAAGTTCCTAAATTGTAAATACTCCACGTGTTTCACCAGAGTAGCCCAGATTGTCCGTCTCGGTACGATTCTTCACAATTCAATGTAGCTCATAAAAGCTGTGTGATTCACCAAGTGCTGGAAATTCCAGGAAATGTTGTGGCAACCACTGTTAAGTGTTTAAGCAAATACATGGAATTGTGAGTAGAAAATAAATTGGAAGCTTTGGCAAACAGCTAGCTGTGCAGCTTTCGAAGAGATTTATGTTTCCAGTTGTCTTCATAGCTCTTTCTGTAAGTAGGAACCACTCATTGCATTCCCAAAAGCAACTTCAAACATAGTTTATTTGTTCCTTGGCAAAAAATCTGCATCACTTACAAACATGAAGTTGTATGTTTTTCTTTTTTACCAATAAAATTTGAGCATCCTTTTTTAACGCCTCTTGAGTTTTATGTCAGATGTGGCCTTTATTGCCTTCATTAAAATCATTACAAAAAGCGGTTTGTCATACACAATACTTTATTAAGGATTAAACATATCATTTGACCCAACATGAAGCGTATTATTTACACCCTGACAAAGTGTGTTTTGTTGAAGGAGAATATCAAACCAGAAGGCACAAATACAATAAAGTAGAGGCCTGTGGTATAAAACGCTGATATGGGAAATAGAAGACCTTCTGGCTGTGACTGATGTGGTACTAATGTGTTAGGAGGTGAACAGACTGCCGCGGCCATGCCACCTCATTCAGCCCGGCTGACTCGCACAGCCTCTTTCCTGTGGGGCTGAAAAGCATTGCAGCCAGCCAGTCGAGCGCAAGTAACAGCTGTTTTGTTAGCCGTCTGAAATCCTGGGGACCGGAACCGCATAAGCTCCCTTCACTATGCCGCCGGATTGAGGGGAGAGTCCAGCCGATTGTTTCAATACATTTTGTCATTAAAAATCAGAGGCAGAGCAAACAGGGTGGAGCAGGGTGTGGGCAGGCACGTAAAGCGCGCTGCATTGTTGAGGTGTCAGGACCGTTCAGCTTATCCAGCAACAGGAGGAGCAGGGAGGTATGTCATTCTGCAAACTAATGCTTCTGGTCTCATTCATTCACTCACTCACTCACTCTTCGGACATACACTTTCAGTATGCTCTCATCCATCGTCTACTGATCCAGAATCACTACCTCTGATCAAAAGACGCACACACACAAACTACAGCTAAATAGGAAGTACAGCATTTACTAAATCTCATCTCATCTAAATCTAAACAGTCTTTTAAAACTCAAATATATTTTTGCTCAGAGCGAAGAGAAGCAGTCTAAGGTATACATGAACTCAATGTTGTGAGTTTAAGGATGGTTAATGATCTATGATGCCAGCCATCAGCCCTCACGCCTTATTCATAAGATATAAACTGAAAGTAAAGATTAAGATTAATTTCACTATGTTAAGGATAAAATGCGTTGCTGTTGTAACCTTAATACAAGAAGCATGACTAAAGCAATTAGAGATACAGGAATAAGCTCATACTGTATACTGAGCACTGATTTTAAATTACAAAACATGCATAGCTTCAGTTATTATTGGTTTTAGTATTGCATTTTGCACACTTAGATGTCCTTAGCTTATGATATTAATATTATGCCTGTTAAATAGTTAATTTAAGCTTTTGAATGAGTAAAGCAAGTATTTGTCCTTCTGGGAAAGACACCATCATTTAAGTAGATAAGGCGGTGAGGGGTTGATTACATTATGTTTTGGTCATTCTCGGTTTCACGGTTACTGCAGAAGTCACTACGGGCCTGGGATTAAACTCCAACCCCTGCTGGTAACATCAGTGTCTGTGAAAAGTGAAAAGCCGGTACACTGTGGTGCTCTTTGTCTTTGGATTAAACCACAAAGCATCGCCCTGTGCTCGCCTCTCCTAGACTCTTCATTTCCCAGACTCAGGTCAAGACAAAACAAGATGCTTATGTACCAGGGGGACCCCATGGGCCTTTTGTATATCGAGAATACTCTAAGCCCCATCTGGACATGAGTGCAAGCATTACTGAGGTAGAAAAGTAAGTTACACGTACTTCTCTGATAGAAATAATTAATTTAAATACACTTGTCTGTTAATCTATCGGCAGTGTGGCTGTCAATTATTCTGGACAGGCACAAAATGTATGTGTTTGAGGTTATTCACCTGTAGTTGAAGGTTAATTAAGTATTAGGTAACTGTAGGTTGATGATGAAATGATGCTTGCAACATAACAAGAGTGCATGTTCACACAAGCGTATACGTGTGCACATGTACTTTATTCCTTTCTAAATAAATACTTCACATGAAAACCTGCTTGCAGGTTGAGGTCCTCCCTCTCCTGGATGCTCCTCTAAGGTTTTCAAGAGTCTTTCCTCACAGGTTTGAGCAGCAAGCTTCCATCTCGCTCCTCCACCAGGAAACCCAACTCCCTGAGCGCCGAGTAGTCAGCGGTGCCACGCCGTTCCAGGGCAGCGACCAGCTCCTGGTTTTGCCGGTTGTTTTCTAGGAGGTTCCTAATGGCGAAGATGGCCCACTGGCTGATAACTAGAGGCATCGGGTTAAGGATAACAACAAGAATGAAACACACTGTGGTTCTTCCTGGTACTTTTGAGCGTGTTTAATAGGACTGTTTTCCTGAACTAGTTGGTTTCTCCAATGATGATGTGTTATTTAAAAAATAAAATAAAATCGCAAATTAATAAGAGCTGAAGTTCATAACTTAAAAAAACAAGCATACACTTGTCAGGTGTCGCATTTTTTGCCATGTCAACATTGGTTTAGAGTTGACTTTTATTATAGTAGTGACAGGAAATGCATGTATTTCTCAGTGCACTTAGCACTCAATGTTATGGTTCATCAAAAAATGTCTCCAAAACAAAGTGATCGTTTTCGGCTTCTGTTTGAAATACTGTGGGAAGTAATCGACCAGTCAGGAGCAGCCACAGTGAGCTGAAAGATGAAGAACTGCAGGCTGCGCACCTCCAACTTCTCAGCGAGGTAAACAACTCTTTTCACTGTGCCCTGCTCTTTGCAGATCCAGGCTGTGTGCAGCATAAAATCTGATCATGGTTGCTAACAGAATGATAGAAAAAAGGCCAAATATTGCATAACCTTATTTTAACGACAATAGTTAACTTTTTTTGGACTGAAATTTTAACGGGTCAGTGTATAATATTTAGGAGGAGCTATTGACAGAAATGTAATATAATAAATATAGTAATTATGTTTTCCGTGTTGTATAAAGACCTAACATAATGAACCGTTATGTTTTTATTACCTTAGCAAAGGTAGACAGGAGCGGTGACTGAACCGCTGGTTGCAATTTGCAACTCTCACCACTAGATGCCACTAAAACTTACACACTGAACCTTTAAATAATTATTAATGTTAGACGTGCATGTGTAAGCAGTTGTAATGCCCGACGCATTTCCAAAATCGACTTCATTAAACAATGCATACTAATAATAATGTATGAAAAAAAAACTAATAAAAGGTAGATAGGTAGGTGAAAGGTAGAACGGTAGAGAGGTTAACAGTGGTATGTGCAACACAGGCCAAACATTTTCAATGTTCAACTCAGCATGTCAAACTCATGAGTGCCTGGTATTTGCTTTAAGACACTGAGTATGCAGACAGCCCAACAAACAAATGAGTTTTGCAGACAGGTTATGTTTTGCAAAACATTCTCAACTCACTCCTCTCAAGTTTCCCACATAAATCCATAAACATTTTTTTCCCTTTCACAGTCTTTTCCTGAACAGAAACAAATGCTGACACCTACATGAAAAAGGGCAGTGTGTGTGTGTGAGTGTGTAAGCATATATGGGAGAGGTACATGGGGGCATGGGGACAAAGGCTCTGCTCAGACTATTGACCTGGTTAAAGGCCAACCTGGCACGGTGCCCTGACTTTAGCCAGCTAATTCTAACTGGTAGCAGGCCAAGGGGGGCAGTGTTTTCGACAAACCAACACAACTGTCCTTCAATAAATCCTATCTCTGTGAAACGTACACTGTTTTTGTCGACAATGTGTCAGAGATGTTGATTGTTCAAGTTTTTGGTCATTTCTGAGGCTATAGTTAGTGATGTTGTGTATTGGACTGAATGATATTGAGAGGTGCTTCAAATATTTTGTACCCCTCATAAATGGGGGATAACCAAACATTAGAAACACAAAATGCAATCTGATACAAAAGCACCACTGTGGTCTAAATAAATACCATATAAAAGACCTGACTCTCTGATACAAAGGCAGACTGTACTTGAACGCTTGTCATTACAAAGAGCAGCATTTATAAGCAGCCCAAAAATAATGCAACCAATCAGTTGATGGTGTTGACCAGCTGTAGGCAATGACATATTGAGAGGTGGGGAACACTATACATACATACCAAAACTACCAGTGGTAGTATGTACTACATACTGCTTTTTAGTAGCATGCAATATGAAACTGTTATGCTAGGTCCAGGCTTAGCCAATTTCCGATTTTGGAAAGCGGACATAAACAATAGGAGGACGATAAATGTAAGCAAATTTAATCTTGGGTAAGGCGATCAAGGCCGAGCCGATATGTAACAAACCTAACATTATAACTAGCTGCATTTGTCCTATAACCAATAACAAACTATGAATGCTTACTGAGCATTATTTGATATCATGAAGACAGCAATGTTAACTTTAGCAAGCTCTCAATAAGAAAACAATGAGACATAAATAACTTAAATCTGACATTGAGTTATATTTTTTCTTATCAGGGATAGAGCAGGATATATTCCTCCTTGTCAAACACTGATGCAAGGATGGTGCTGTTCATTTCAACAATGACTGTTGAAATTGACAGTTGAGACTGCCTGATTAAATAATGTTATAAAACATTATGGGACACAGTGCGTGACTGGTCCGATGCATACTGGAGATTTTTTCCACATCAGTATGACATCCGGGTGATTTTGGCATACTGTTTGTTTGCATACTGCATTCTGCATTCAGACCAAATCACTATATTCTGCTAGTATAGAAGGCGGTTTACAGCGTGTGAGAAAATGTCACGTTTGATTGGCCAGCCTGCACACACTGCAGCAATCAACTCGTGATGCAAAACACTTATTTGTGGTTGCAAATGCACCAGCCTTCGTGTGCAAACATGCCAAAATCAATTCTAGAAGTGCCAGGATAACATACACAATGACTAAAATTACTTCTGGGCATAAATATGAACACTGATTTAGATAAACTTTAAATATATGTCCAAAAATGCAGATGGTTTTTGCCTTTCTAGACCATCAACATATCTTAACAAAGGATACATGGGTTGTTGCTGTCTATGTTGCAGTTGTCCAAGACGAGGGGGATGCCTTCTAGTTCTCTCACCTGAGGAAACAATTTCAGTGAAATAGTTGAGGGTAGCACTAATAGCAGTGACAGGTTTCAGTTTTCAGCACACAATTCTGATGTCCATGCTTTCAATGGTGTGAAAAAAGGATATGTAAGCAGTGCAGTCTAGGCAGATAAAACAAGTTCATTTAAAGACAAGAAATGTTTTCAACTTAAATATCCTTCAAATCAGCAGCAGTGTGGTTGTGGGTTAGTTTCAGAAAGTCACAACACAGGGTGATCTGCTCTATATCATGTGTCTGATTCTATAGGCTTAATTATTGTCTTTGCTTGCTGTTGCCCTCTTTTTGCCATTGTGGTTGTCCTCCGAACATACGGGTAGGAGCTCCAGAACAAGAAGAAGTGCTGAGTTTCAGAAAACTTGCAATGTCATTTAAACTGTCAAAGAAACAAAGTCGCTGACTAGTACAAGCACCCAGGTCTGCATTTTCCACTTTCAAAATGATTGTCTGAAGTTGCTTACATTGTGTCCAAACCCATAAAGAGATGAATAACAAGCGACTGGACTCTTACTTCGGCCCGGTACACGCAGGGCCGCGCTATGCATGCACATCTGAAATTACAATCTCTCCCAAAGGTGAACAGAATGACATTTGGTTTACTGGAAGAGATCTTAGTGAAAACAGATATGGGGTGATTTCTGACCACTGACAGACCACAGATCAGCATCCATAAATATTATAGAGAGGCCAACTGAGGGTGGCCATCCCACAAGCATTCCACAAATCTGTTTCTATTAAGTACAGCTGAGTCTATAATGTGCCACAGATAGAGGCCAACTCCTCCCCATCCGCTTTATTACCTATCTGTGTTTTATCTTAATAGTGAGATGCTGACAGATGGCGATAGAGTGAAACTGATAAATTCACTAAAGCAAGGGAGGGAATGTTTTACATTTCAGTGCATAACCAAGTTGTTGAGTTGAAAGAACCCGTAAGCTTGCAGTCATAGGAACACACAGCCTCACACTTCATTAGACATTACACTTATTTGCAGTCCCCAGTTGTGGTTTGATACAACAGCCCATTACTAGATCCTCCACTCAGAAATGCTTATTTAGTGTAGACCTCTCACTCTCTTCTTGACCTATGACCCCATTGTGTTAAAATGAGCAAGGGTGCTCACTAAATCTAGGGGCCCCATGTCCCATTAGAGGAGGGATCCTAGTGGATTGGAAAAAGGGAAAAAAGAGAAAATATCTAATGAAAAAGAAAAATATCGCACTCTAAGTATTCACCTGTGTGTTTAACATTAAGAATATTAATTCACAAATATCCATTCACTCCATCCAGCGAGCTGTTAAACTGGCCGGTGGAGGTTTTCAAATGTAAACACTGAAGCAAACATGGAGGAAAAGGTGGAGAGGATAACCACCAGCTATGATCCCAACCACAAAGACAAGCAAGACCATCTCTGCATCCATCTCATCATCAAAGGAAACACAGTAAAGTGGAGGGATTACACACTGCTGCAATCCCGGCCACATGTTTCTCTCTGCCAGGCATCCAGCTAGCCAATGTGCAGGCGTTGGATAAATCAGTTTCCAACAGGGATATCAGAAACTGTTATATCCTTTGTCACCTAACCTTGGTTAAATCCCAGAATACCGAACAGCGCCATTCATCCAGGTAACACTTTTTCTCTATACACCAATGTGGCGGAACAGAGGACTGTCAAAAAGAGGATGAGGTGTATGCTTTATGATGAATAAGGACTGGTGTGACAGTGGGAATATTAAGAAGCTATCCGCAGACCGCGCTTTCTGCCAAGGGAATTTACATTGGTCATTATCACAGCGGTCTACATCCCACCACAGGCCAAGTACGGAAGCCGCCCTCTTGGACTGCTTACAGACTAGTTATTCTGATGCTGCGCTCACCATTGGTGGAGACTTAAACATACTGACTGCGCCACAAGGGGAATAAATACTCTGGATCACTGCTACACGGCATTAAAAAAAGACTAAAGAGCAGAATCACTACTCTGTGTTCAGGAAGAGTGACCATGCAGCCATCTTGCTGAGGTCAAAGTATGTAAAAAAAAATAATGAAGACACGAGAGGTCGGGAAGAGGTCCGGCCAATCAGAGGCCACTTCTGGAGCACTTTCCGAGACACCACCATCCATGTCAGTGGTGACATCAATGGATTAAGTTATTAGTCTGTGGTGGATTTAATTTGTAAAAAAAACAACAAACATACAAAACAAAAAAAGCAACTGTACCCAAAACAACAGTCAAATTCCACAACCAGAAACCAAGGATTACCAGAACCATCCGAGATGCCATAAACACAAGCCTTTGATGTAAGCAGTAAAGGAGGCAAAAGAGGACAATGGGAACATGTGACAAATAAGCTTGATTGATTAACTTGAGTCTTAATATGTGTCATCAACATAATTACAAGGTAGATTTTTTGTGTAATTTAAGGTTACTAATGAATGACTTTATGCAGCCATCATTTTATCAGGGTGCATTTCACTTTATGTTTACAGCTCTTTGTTTGTTTGTAATATGTCAGTGTGAACACAAACTGGACCAGAACTAAAAGGCAACAATGTATACATTTTTTTCCCTTGGTCCGCATCAACTGAACAAAGTACCAGTTAGTTTTCTGTTCATCCAACCCAATTTTCATCCATCCATGCAAACCTTGTTCTGATTGTTGGTATTGCTGTGACAGAGGTTTCCTATCAGCCTGATGAGGTGGGCCTTGAAGCTGATCACGGGAGAATTTGAGGAGGAGTCTCCATCTCCACTGAAGGAGGAGAAGTTTTGTGCCGCACTGAAAATATTCTTACTGGCCTTCCCTATAGCGTGCACCTGCTTCAGAAGCTCTGCAGAGAAAATGTAATTGGTGAAAAGCAGGAAAGCACACACAGTAAAAAAGATGTAACAGAGAAAAATACATTAAATTCACCTATGCCTAAGCAATTACAGCTAATTAATCATATTTGGAATTATGGAATAAGATTTATTGAAGTACTCAATAAGGTTATTTGTGTCACACTTATGTGTTTTTACTGCTTGTCAACACAGTGCAAGGTTGTGTGCAGAATTCTTCATTTGTTTTCTGTGGGTGACTTGTTGGGGATCTGGGTATTTCAGTGCACCATTTCAAGGGTTAGATATTGTGTACTGATGACATATTTACCATAAGTCGGCCAAATCGGACACACAAACTGCAGCTGTGGACCCAGTCAGAGAGGTTGTGTCTGTGTGTGTTTTCATTTACCAACAGTGGTCATTAATAAGTCAGGATGGTTCTGTAGGAACATGAACTGCCTGAGGTCTGATGTCATCTCACACAGCACATCCAGAAGACTAATCACTGTCAGTGCCTCCTGCAGGACCTACAGGGGATTACAACCAAAAGGTGTTGATCGGACGGAGAAACAATGGCATGTCAGATGTTAGGGAGGGGACATGGAAAACTAAAACTGAAAGAAGCTTTACTCACTTCATGAAAAACACAATAATAGTTCTACAGGCCTGCTAAACACACTTCTCTGTGTTTTTGAGGACTGAGGAAGGTAATATCAGTCGGGTTTACTAGCTGTACCTCATCGCTGGAAGCTGAGCCAGTGGCGAGTGTCAGCACAGCTCCACAGCCATTCTGAAAGGAACTAGCCAGGAAGCGAGCCACGCTGGGCGGGATGCCAGACTCTTCTGAGTCCTCCTCTCTTAACTGGGCAAAGAGCAGCTCTAACAAAGTAACTCTGAAAAACACACACAAACATCTAAATGACACATCTGTACCTCTTAGTTTCAGATATTAGCACTCTCTGTGTGTAGGTATTATTCCCTGGCTGACAGTATTAGCTTTTCTTGGTAAACCAACTTGCTATTCTGCAGTCTCAGAAAAGTCTTGTATTAAGATGTGTGATTTGTTTATTTTCTGTCACTACACCTTTCATGGTGAGACATCCCAGAGTACATGCTTTCCACCAGAGCTGAAGACTTGAGGAAATGCTGGGTAGCAATGAGAACCCTGTAAATGAATGGATACCAAATTAGCAAATCATTAGGTGTTATACATACATTGTAAACTAATAATTGCTTTTCACACACCAAAACAGACACACACTCTTACGTCCAGTCCAGGTCAGGCTGAATCCTACAGAGCTCCATCACCCTGAGTGCCAGCTGGATGTTCTGTGGCTCCGACACTTCTTTCACTTTGGCTTCATCCAGACATGTGTGGAGTACCATAGAGGAGTAGCTTACTGCCTTCTCATCGTCAACACTGAGCAGCTGCCTGTTTGGTGTAACAAGTACTTAGATTTTTTTAGTGTGGAAGAGACACGAGACGTGGATCATGTATAAAAGTTTAGGACCAGTTTCAAAACACTCTTTACATAAGTCAGCCACCAGGATGCCCCTACAAAACGTTTACTAGTAACATTAAACATTACGAACAATAACCCTAGTGTGAATTATAATGATTTTATGTAACAGTGTTGCCTACTGTGTTAAAAAAAACATTACTGCAACTGTGGCACACAAAACTTACAGGAGAAGATTTGGGAAGCTCAGCCGCCAAATGTCATCTTTACACATCTGGTTTCCAACTGCTAAGTTACCGAGGAACTGGATCCCACAACGAAGAGCTAGGTGATTTGAAAAAGTATCAAAAAGATCACCAAAAAAACCTGAGTAATTTTATTAAGGATCAATGACCTAAACTTACGTTCGAATATGTCATCTCTGCTCTCCAAATTTGTGGTCAGAAGTAGGCCTAGAAGTTTAAGGGACACATCAATGAAACCAAGCTCCCTAGAGAAAAAAGAGAATGATATTATACACATACTGTGGGTTTAGTTGGTTTCTTGCTTATTTCTTTTGTCAAAGAACACACTTTATAATGCAATCAAATACAATAGTGCTATAATAACTCAACTCTACATTACATTTTGACAACATACAGTCTGGGATGTTCTTATATCTATCTCATATTCTCCCATCTACTAATCCCAGATCCTTCTACATGATTACATTCATTTTTTTAAGGAAATTAATGGCCACAAAAAACCTATTATTTCTATTTTAATTCAATCAACTAATAAAATGGTCTATTAAATCATATCAACAATGACTTCAGCTGAAGGCCACCCTGATATTTTCTTAATGGTTCCCACTATCTCATTGACACCGCATTGTACGTGGAAGTACCTGAGCAGACTCTGGTTGCGAGTGCTCTGGACACAGGAGTTCCTCTGAGCCCTGAAGCACTCAGCAGCCAACTGCAGCTGAAGGGGGACAGACTGCAGGTCAGGATCCTCACTGCTGGCAGCCTGCAACTCATCACAGAGTTGGGACTGGACATTTAGAAGAATGGAGAATGCCTCCTCCTCCACAGCATCTCTGAAATGGGAAAGTTGACCAACAAAAAAAGGAAGGTAGGACAGTTACTAGTTGTACCCATAACCTGAGAGCAACCAGGAGGGAAATGTGGAGCTGGAGTTCAATAACTTTTTCACAGCAGACATTGTGTCAAACACACGTGTTAATTAATAACATTATCAATTTCTGCTTTTCATTTTAATAACTACATGTACTGAGTCACCATTCATTTATTAGTTATTAATGTTCTGTTATATCAGCTTATATTAAAGGAAAAACTGTGATATTCCTGGTACGACTGCAGTCGTCTTTGTAAGTAACAAAAATTAAGTTGATCAATTGAACATATCGGAGTTATATTGTGGTTAGATGGCTTGTTAAACCGCCACCTTACTGTTTATTAACACGGAAAGGACAACAAACGGGCCTGAATAATTGTCAAGGACCCGTTACGTTGGACGTTATCTTTGATAGTACGTAACGTTAGCTGACAGTTGGACTTCAGGCTAGCTTAGCCGATAAGCTAACAGCGTCAGTTTCCAGTCAAAAGGGCAGTAAATTACTTTGTCCGCACCTGTATTCCTTGTCCCGTAACGCAGTGGTAAATGTTTTTAAAAGCTGCAAGTGTCCAGGGCAGTGTTTTTCATTAAAAATGCCAGCGATAGACGCTGAGATGTCCAAGTTACCGTTGGTGGAAGCTGCCATGTTCCTCTGCATTGTGCGAATGGGCGGGACGTCCGGATACATTTCTAACGGGCTATTGGTTCAATCCAGGAAGAAGGCGGAGTCGGGGCATGTGCCGCTGTTGTCAAGTCACTTCTCTGTGAACGTTACATTTGTCAGAGCCAAAAATACAGAAAGAGACACACTAAAGAGACAGACAACTTTATTAATTCTTAGTCAGGGTCGGTTAGTCAATTATTGGGAGAAACTGGGCTGACTAAGAAGCTTCTTCCTTGCTTTGTCCATGTGTGTATGCGTGTTTTTTAAGTATAGCTAATTCTTGAAATAATATAAACAATAAACTAATTTAAATATATCATATTATCTTACTGTGAAGCTGACACATTCAGATTCAACTTAATGTCTGCAAAAGAATTTGCTTTTCAGCCAGGTGAAATATAAAAATGATCTAAAAAGGAAATATAAATAGGGGGTTAAAATGGTAACTACTAGCCTCATAAATCGTTCACAAATGATTTACATATGTTTTATAGATCAGTTATAAGTTCTCCTCCAGCATCACACTAGCTTTTTTAGTGGTTTTGTTCACCATTTTTCATGAAATTTACTTTTCATTGTCTGTTGAGATTGTTCTTGCCCTGTTATAGTGTTATAGTCCTGTGAAATGCTTAGTAATAAGCATGTTTTACAGTGTTTTATGAATCAACTTAACTACATTTTGTTCTTGCTACAGCCCATATCCACCATGAGTCTAAAATGTGTTGTTTGTGTGTGTTACATAGGCAAGTGGGCAGCTCTAAAATACATTATAAAATTAGATCCACTGTGTACCTATACTTAGATATACCCACACTACGACATCCAATAATTTCTGAGATAGAAGTTTTGCACAGTCTGTCAGCTGCACTCACATCTGAAATCCATTCACCTAACGCAATGATTAAAGGTCTGATGATCAGCGCATTGAGTTCGAAGAAGCTCTGGGACAATTGTTGCAGCTGTAACAACAAAGCCACCAGACAAGGCTTTGGGATTTCCATGTAGAGTGGCGAAATTTAGATTACAGGATTTTGCTCCATATGGTTGTCCCTTGTGTTTTCACTGGCTAGGCACAGCATAGCAGTGGTGAAATGCAGATCGATGTGGAAGAGCGTTGATTATGGATGGTAACATGTATCCACCTCAAGCAATTTGTCAGCTTTAAAATGAGGTATTCAAAGATCCAAACATTCCCAGTATAGGAGTCTCATTATTCATTCTTTGAGCGGAATAACTGGAAATATCCTCACAAATTGGAAGTGGTACGGTCAGAGTGGGAATCAGAAGAGTTGAGTTACAGGAAAAACAGGACATCCTATCAGATTTTGATTATTCTGGAAACCTCAGTTATGCTAACTAGAAGATGGCTGGTTTAGTCTGCAGTAGTACAGGATCTCACTAAATAACATGAACACAATTAACCACATACAGTAGTTTTTATTTTTCACAGATGGTCGCGCAGTCTGATTGTACAAAACACAATCAATGTTGAAAGCAAGTCCATAAATGATGCATTTTATAATCAAATGAAGCATGTCACATCTGGCCTGACAAAACAGATGAAATGGAGCAAATCAAACAGTTCTAAAGGTCAACCAACAATCGATCATAGTGGCACTCATAACAACAAAGTCTGAATTCAAGTTAAACACAGTAGACAGTGGTTAAGTCAATGACAGCAACCCCTTGATCTATAACATTGCTTCATTTCACTCTTGTGAAAGGTAAACTAGATGTTTTAAATAAGAATTGAGTCTATTTCATTGCATGAAAAAAAACCTTCTTGTTTTATTGGTAAATATATTGTGTTGAAATTACTTACTAAGTGTAGCCGTCCAGATATTCAAATTTATATCTAAATCATAATTGCCAAGTCACATGTTGTATGGCTAATGCAATTTTCATTCACTTGTTAGCTCAGATCAGAACCAGAACTCAGAGATAAAGATATGGATCATGACAATATTGCGATGGGAATTGACCCCTGACTTGACATAGTTAATAGCCACCTCCAACACAAGCTCCCTGGGGCCAACGATACGTTTCACCTGCCGAATCACACCTGAGGGACGACACAGGTTAGGATTAGTGACTGAAATTTAGTTGTGGGAAAGATGTAAGTAAATGTAAGTCATTAAGACACTAACTGCATACAGACGGTTGCCAATTAAGGTTATAAAAACTTAGAACACTAAAGAGACGTCTCTACTGACTCTGAAAAACACCAAAAGAAAGATGCCCAGGGTCCCTGCTCATCTGCATGAACGTGCCTTAGACATGCAGCAAGGAGGCATGAGGACTACAAATGTGGCCAGGGCAATAAATTCCAATGTCCATATTGTGAGACGCTAAGACAGTGCTACAGGGAGACAGGAAAGACAGCTGATTGTCCTTGGAATGGCAGATCATGTGTAACAACACCTGCACAGGATTGGTACATCAGAACATCCCCACTGCGGGACAGGGACAGGTTGCACCAGTAATGCACAATCCCTCCATCAGACCTCAGACTGTCTGCAATAGATTGGGCCTGTCGTGTCTGGTCATTGGACCAGACACGACAGGCAAAAAGTGCTTTTGACTGAAGCAGTTTTGGCTCACCAAGGGTGATGGTAGGACTAATGCGGTGATTTATAGGGAAGATATCCTCCTTCCTCATGTGATACCCTTGAGGGCCAGGGTCATTCCCCCCAGAAATGACTGGGTATTTGCATGTGCTTTGGTGGAAGAGCGGGATAACATCTAAAAGCAAGAACTGGCAAATCTCGTGCAGTTGATGAGGAGGAGATGCACTGCAGTACCTCATGCAGCTGGAGGCCACACCAGATACTGACTGGTACTTTTGATTTTGACCTCCCCTTTGTTCAAGGACACATTTTTCAGTTTCGGTCTGTCACTTGTCTGTGAAACTTAATTCAATTTATGTCTTAGTTGTTGAATCTTTTATGTTTGTAAAAATATTTACACATTTTGAGTTTGCTAAAAAAAATAAAAGCAGTTGAATGTGAGAGGACCTTTCATTTTTTGCTGAGTTTATATACTATCTAATAAAAGTTCTGATAAAGAATTCACTGCCTGGTTCCAAGTTATACTCACCCATGATCATGCCCTGGTGTGGGCGATTCTGCACATCAAATGAGGACTGATCATCTGCAGCCAGGATGTCAAAGAAAACCTCAGTGGCACCGGGTAGAGGAGCAGGATTTGCTGCTGTAAGTGTCCGTAGGAAAACTATTTCTGTTGGAAGAATCGGTTTCAAGTGTCTATTACTCTGATAGAAGCAAACCACAAAGTGCATTTGGGTCTTCAAATTCAATATTTATGATACGATTAAACAATTGTTCAGTGGGTTGAAATAAGTAATTGCTGTGGCAGATTTGTGGGTGGAACGCTTTATTTCAATGAGGCTGCAAATTATTGTATAATAGCTTCAAATTTGGATGTATTGAACATTTTCCTTTTTAGAATAACTAGGATTATTTGAAAATGAACAATATTTATGTAAATAACTACATTCAAGATGTGTACAAACATATGCACACTATAATGTGCAATTTTTAATGCAACCTGTGAACAAGGCCATCAAGGCGGACTTCCTCACAAACATCTAGAAGTTGTTCCTACGAACTTGCTGTACCTCCACCTTGTCTTACCCTCTGGTTCACTGAGGTCTCTGAAGGTTGGCAGAGAGAGGCCAGTGTTGGTGATAAGGTGGACAGGGTCATGTATGCAGCTGATGTTATTAGGTTGGCAGGTTTTAATACAACGCACACTGACTGACGCATCTTGATTGGTTCTGAAAAGGACAATGGAAAAGAGACAAAATGAAAGGATAGAAGGAAATGTGTGATAAAAGGGTGATATGACATGTGCCAAGGCAAGAGAAATAAATACAATCTGAAGAAGAAGTGTGAAATCTACACAGTATACACCAGGATTCATAAGAAAAGGCTTTGACCAAAGCTCCACAGTTGAGTTGAGCAAGAAGAACCTGGCAACACCTGAATAGCCCCATAGACCTCCATGGTTAACCAAAGAACGGGTGGTTAGGCCAAACCCTGTTTCCACAACCTAAAATCATGTTTGTGGGGTTCCCCAACGTGCAGACAGTAGCGCTTTCAAACATAACCTCAGAAATTGCAAAGGGAGCAGAGCCATGTAATTAGCAGCAAGCAGGTGAGTCCAAGTTGTTCGCTGAGCACCAGGCCAAAGCCACAGAGATGATTGTGTGGTGTATTCCACACCAGCTAAATGCCACCAAGCAAAAATGGGATGGTAGAAAACCAAATGAGGGTACGTAAGAATGAATGTCATTTGATATAATCCGATGACATCATATTCACATGGTAAACTAAGGAAAAGGTGTTTTTTTTGTTGACAAAATCAGCAAAAGAATCCGCATAAATGCATTTCCAAATGACTGAACAGTGTCTCTGCAAAGTACTGACTCCAAAGAATACAGATACCTTCATTAATATCACACAGCATTTCACTTTTTTTTTTTTTTACATATTTAATAATCAACTAAGCATGTTGGTAAGTGGGTGGTTATATAATCCAAAGATTTAAGAGAATAATTACCTCATCTATTTCATATTTTTGCATTTTCAATCAGCTCTAATATACATTAAACCCCCCAAAACCACCAAGTGAAACAGTGGAAAATTTCGTGGCTGCATTACACAGCTGACCAACACAGCTACTGGCCTTTTGGTATCATTTACAGCAAATTAACTGATAACCACCCAATACCAACACTAAAAGCACCATCCATCATATGAGCTGTAATGCTGCTCCACCACTAATTGAGCCCCATGCTGGCTGAGCCCCAGGTGCCCATAAATAAGAGCCGCGCTTATTTTTCTTCCTATCCACTAAGGCGAGGCCTGTTTGATCCTATGGTGAGGCCGCTTGGAACAGGTCATAGGAAAAATGGGTTTCAACATTAGAAATGACCACAGCGGAGGAAGCAAGAGAGTAGTGGCAGAAGCCATTGCCCGTGTGTGTGGGTTTGTGCTTCAGTATTAAAGAGTGAAAAGACATTTTTATCTGTCACTTTAATTCCAAACACATAGAAAGTACACATAAAGGGAAGCTGCCACACAGACATGAGGTAGAGTGAGCTGCCATCAATGCAAATGAATGCACATGAACAATCCTGTCCGGAGCTGTACATCCTGAACATAACTAATGAGCCCCATCTAGTGGTACAATGTCCTGATATTCTATCTACTGCTCCATCATAGGCTGGAATAAATAACAAAATAAGCCTGTGAGTTTTTTTAAAACAGCAACAGCAACAATAATTTTGCTATCTTATTGTCTCTTTTGTTTGGAACAGAGTCTTTGTGCTTTGATAACCAATCATTTTCTCCATTAATTAAACAGCAGGACTATTTCTTAGCTAGACGCAGTGACTTCCCAGAGCATCCACTGGACAAAGGCAGGCTACCTACTTCCCTGTTGCCAGTCTTCGTGCTAAGCTAAGCTAACTGACTGTCATTTCCTTTTTGTCATCCAAACACGAGAGCGGGAAAGACGAAATGCATTTCCCAAAATGTCAAACTATTCCTTTAATAGCAATACTTTCTTCATATGTAACACGCAGTTCTGGTTTTCCATCTAGAGCTCAGTAGCAATTAATCAGGCACAACCTTACAATCCACATTTACTGCAAAAAAAGCAATAGCTAATAGAATGATAAAGCAGTCTTTATTTGATTAATAGTGACCATTGAAATTCACCATAATAGACTGCGGTAGCATCATCATAGCTTTGGATGAATGATAGATTGGCTTCTTATTAACTGCTTTAAAGGTTTGATGGAAAGCTGGAGCTGAGTATGAAGATGAAAATGAAAAAAAAATACTATTAAGTAATACATGAGTAGTGAGTATAAAATAGGGATAGACTTCAAACACTCCTACTAATATGTTCTTGAGGGCCGGATGGACAACTTGCGTGTCACAAACACAGCAATCTTAGCCATGTACAGATGTGCCGTCCCATAGCGAATCAGCCTCATTTCCACAGTCAGAAAGAAGTCCCGGGGGTGGGATAAGGCACGGCGCAGGGAGATTTCTCCTCCATGAGCCTGCTGCTTCACGATGAAGTATCCCTCTTCATCTCCAGAGACTATGTTGAGCAGCATTTTGTCTCCCGGCACGGAATTGGAGGGTCCCATCCGGAAAACATCAGTGGGGACGGGAGTGTTGGTGGGGAAACTGATGTGGTAGAAGGAGATTCTCAGAGGGAGCAAGAAACACGACGCAGGATCCCGCGTGAACTCGCAAGTTACGCGCTCGCAACGGCTGAAAGGGAAAAAATGGAATACTCATTGGATGGAAGGAAGAAACGGCTGCATACATGGGTAGAGAATGGACGAGTGGGAGTAAAAGATGGAAGCTGGAGAGTGAGAGTTTGTGACCAAAAACTGTGGGCAAATGTCAAAACCAGGCCAAAACCAAACAATGGAGTCTTAATGCTAAACCACAGACCAGTAAGATGGATCATGCTCAGCTGGGGACAAATACCCATTTCATTTCAACAGCTTGCCATAACCAAGTAGCCATCAGCTCTCACCCCTGTGCTGGTTGCGAGAAGTTTGGAGGACACTTGAAGGACAGACAGCGAAATCCTCCCTGGATGTTGAAGCAGCTTTCAGAGACTGAACAGTTGTGTATCCCCGCTGCACATTCATCAATGTCTAAAAACATGCACAAAAAAGGTGGAAGCACAGGTGAGACACATAATTAAAAATAGCACCAATCAGTAATGTCTCTCTATCGCTCTCTATATTGCAACAAGGGAGCAAATGTTTGTCCACTGACCGAGGCACGTGCGTCCGTTGGGGGCGACCGTATAACCTGTGGAAGGGCAGGTGCAGTAAAAGCTTCCTGGGGCGTTGAAGCAGCGGTAGGAACACACATGGCCTCCAGTAGGCAGAGCACACTCATCAATATCTGAGCGCAGCAGAGAGTAAAAGTTAGTGTCAAAAACAGACATGCCAGATTAAAAGGACTCGATTAAAAAGTGAGCCATATAACGCGGCTGTGGCTCAGGAGATAGAACGGGTTGGCCGGTGATCGGAAGGTAGGCGGTTCAATCCCCGGCTCCATGTCGAAGTGTCCTTGGGCAAGATACTGAACCCTGAATTGTGTGAATGTTAGTTTCAGTCTGAGCACTTAGGCTCAGTGTATGAATGTGTGTGGATGCAATGTAGTGTAAAAGCGGTTTGAGTGGTTGAAAAGACTAGAAAGGCGCTATACAAATACAGAGCATTTACATCTGTCACAGTTTATGGCTGGTGATGTTGATTTTAATAGTGATTGAGATTGCTAAGCACTGTGAATTCCAACAGTACCTTCGCATGTTGTCCCGTCTATGTCACTCAGCTGGTAACCACGGCGACAGTAGCACTGGTAGGAGCCATAGACATTGGCACACTCCTGGCTGCAAGGGTTTGCGTCACACTCGTTGATATCTATCAGCATACAGGCACAGATACAACATGCTTCTTTATAAGTATACGTTATTTATGTATATTTATATATATTGTTTTATATAATATATGTGTTTTAAAGTATTTTACGTGTCCTCGTGAAAGGTATCTTGTTATATGTGTAAGTACTGTTGTTCCTGTTTTAGTGTATTTTATGTAGTTGTGATAACACCTGCCCAGGGACTACAGTCGAACATTAGCCAAGCTGGCTAAACTGGCACATTTACTGAAATGTTTATCAACATGCACTGTCTCTGTAAACCTAAACTCTATATAGATATATGTATAAACACATCTGTAACATGAAGTGGAGAAATTAAAGTAAAAAAATGGGAAGTTATGGTGACATGCAATGATTTCTTCACATAGGTTTTTAGATGAAGAGGGATCTTACCTTCACAGTTTCTGCCGTCATGGGACAGTTGGAAGCCAGTGGTGCAACTGCACTGGTAGGACCCCTCTGTGTTCTCACACTTGTGGGCACAGAGTCGCCCGGGGTAATTCCTGCACTCATTGATATCTAAAGAACACAGGGGACAGACAATGAATTTATATTAAAAAAAAAAAAAAAAAAATATATATATATATATATATATATATATATATATATATATATATATATATATATATATATATATATATAGATATATATATATATGTATCTTTTACCTTCACACAGTTTGGTGATAGTGTTGAAACTGAAGCCCATTCTGCATTCACAGCGGAACGAGCCCATCAGGTTGACACATCCATGGCCGTCACACACACTGCCTGTACGACACTCATCTACATCTGTAACATGAAGTGGAGAAAGTACTATTTAGTTTATCTCTCTTAAGTAAAAAAATAGGAAGTTATGGTGACATGCAGTGATTTCTTGCAACAAAAAAACACAATATTGGAGACAAATGGAAAGTTTGTTGTAGCAGTATCTACCTTCACAATGTGTGCCGTCCTCAGTTAGATGATAACCTCGTCCACAGGTGACTGTGTATCTCCGACAAGTGTAAGAGCCCACTGCGTTGATACAAGTCTGGCCAGGCGGGCATGGATTGGTAAGGGCCACACACTCATTTATATCTAATGAGAAAACATCTTAGGAAGGCCAGCTCTTCTTTTACCTGTGGAATGGTTTTACTTGAGTGTGACACTATACTCACCAATACAGCTGCCGACTGCATCCTGAATGAAACCGTCTGCGCACGTGTCCTTTGGGTGGCAGCGGAACGAGCCTGCGGTGTTGGTGCAAATGAAGTCTCGTTCACAGTTATGGGTCCCCAGTGCACACTCATCTATGTCTGGAACAGACAAGGAGGAATAAATTATCAAAGTATACTTTTCATTTTTTTTACATGAAATACTATAAACCATAGGTTATGTCTAGGTTATTTTTCCTACTTGATATCAAGGAACTAAAATTGCAGGAATAAGAAGGATTCACTTGGTCCTCTCATGATAATAACAGCCAGCATTATTGTGATTTTTACAGTACCCCTGAGTGGTTACCTTGGCAAGTGTTGGCATCTGTGAGTTCATACCCGGTGCCACAGCTGGTTTCCCTCTGACAGCGAAAGGAGCCCACTGTGTTAATGCAAACTTGGCCGAAGATACAGTTGTGACTGCCAGTCAGACACTCATTAATATCTGAGGAGAGACATATCCACTCTTAAATAAGTAAAGCAGTCTATCCGTGTATTAAAGCATTTTCAGTGGATTGTGCGGTCACATTTAGTATTTATGAACAAGACTCTACAGGCAAGATGGCAGCTCTGTGAGACTGTGTTTTGATCTAAATGCAAATGTTAGCATGCTCATGATTACAATGCTAACATGCTCATATTTAGCAAGTATAATTTACCATGTTCACTATCTTAGTATAGCATGTTAGCATGCTAACATTATCTAATTAGCACTAAACACTAAGTATAAAGTTTGACTGAAAGCTCATTTGTTTTGCGGGTGTATGGTGATAACTTATGGTGATAAGTATTGGAAAAATACAATTTTGACCTGCTGGTGGTACTATGTGAAAAATGAAGGGATCACCAAGTGATTACAATTTATCCTGAAGGGGGAAGGGACTCTCTGTACCACATTTCATGGCAATCCATCCAATTGATGAAATATTTCTAGACCAAAGAGGTAGACCGACTAACAGACCATCACACTGACACTACAGCCATTCCACTTATTACGGGCTAAGAAAACCTTATTTAAGAAGTTGCTGATAACATCTAAGTCATAAATTTACATTACTTACCCTTACAATTCACTCCATCGTTTTGCAGTTGATACCCATCATGGCATGCACATGTGCTGTTACCTACACACAACTGGGAGCAATTGGAGACTGAAAACAGCAGAGAGACACGTGAGCAAGAATACATCACAGTGTACAGTGTGTGTTCTAGATCACGAGAATCGAGTCACTGGCTGATGGAAGACATAGCCAACAAGAGGCTGGTGCCTCAGCCTCTTACAGCTCTTACTATAACAAAGGAGATCACATTAAGAAATGAAAATGGCAAACCTCTACAGGTGTCCAATCCCTTTGGAGGCCTATTGGCAGGAACATTGGCCTTGGGCTTTTCTGTCACTGGTTCTGAGGAAGAAAAGGCCTCATCAAATGTTTTTGTTTTTCACCTGTAGCCAACTAGGCGACAAAAGCTACAAGCCATGACACCAGTTGGCCCTGAGCTACCATTTGGCATAGTGTTTACAGATAAGCCTTGTGTATACCACTGTGACCTAGTCTGTTTGTCTCTCTGGCAGCAATCTGCTCCACAGCTGCCATACTAAGGTCATATATCAGCTCGTTATGATATGATGCAATGTCTTTTGAAAACTTAAGCCCAAACAAATCTTAGTCAGTGTCAAGGTTTTGCTAACAGCGCTAATAAAATCATACGTACCACTTTATAACAAGTTCCCCTTTATAAAGGACTTGTAAGTTCTATTAGACATTGACTTTAAGACCCTTTATAAAGACCTTATTAGAAAGTGGTATCAAATCATATTGTGCTTGAAGTCACACCTAATGTGTGCAATGGTGAAAGACATTGATTTTTTGAGTTATACAGGCACCCAGTAGCCATTTTTTCATGATAAGACAGAGTGGAGCTAATTCTAGACAACAGAACACTGAAAGCACAAGACTGTTTAGTTCCTTTACCTTTATCCTCTGTTGTGTTTTTCCCACAGCAGGTTTTAGCTGTGTATGCACACTGTCTCCCCAGCAACAAACCCCGGAGCTCGCAGCTCAAACCCCGGCTTGCTGCCATCATGCCAAGCGCACAACAGTCACAACACATCTAAACAGGAGACAAAGAGGGTGAAACAGAGAGAAAGGTAGTTGAAAAAGTGAAAAAAGTAGTTAAAATCTTACCTCAAATGTGATATGCTCAGATAAAATACCTGCTATACATTGATTTATACGGGGATAAGTGTATTTTCTATGTGGGTAACACTAAGGAGCCGTGTAAAGGTTGAAGAAATTGACATTTAGGAAGGAGGACAACCTTAGAGATTTGGGTTTCCCAGGGTTCTCCCTGGAAGAAGGGCCTCTCACAGGCCCCTTGCCCCCGGGCCATCTTGATGCCATAATCACAGAGTTTGTCTTCTACTGCTGCTGTGCAGCACTGCTCCTGTGCAGTCCTGTCAAGAAACGGCAGACATTTAGCATAAATCATCATCAAGAAAAGAAAGTGCACTCTTTGTGTTATTGGATAAGATCATGTGAAGAAATGCTTAACATTTACATTAGATACAATCAACCAGCTGACTGTAAATTGATTTATATTGTAATAAGTTATAATGTAATCCTTAATTTAAAAGTAACTGTGAGCAGCTACTTTGAAACTTTTATTATATTATATATATTTTAAAAATGCTTCATGTTGCTATGGACAAAAAATGTGTCTCCAGTATCTTGCTCCCTGCTTTTCCTTGACATCTGTTGCCTCCGCTGACCTCCATGTGTTGACCAGGTGTTCCTCTATTTCATCAATCACCACTGCCATGGTCTTATAGTCAAATGGAGCCCTTTATTGTTGAAAATGCTCCAGGGGGCCACTTAACGCCTGTACTTACTGTGTAGTTACCATGTGGGAATCTTCCCCTCCCCTGTAGGGGGATGGATGTCTGAGGGCTTTGGTGATAATTTGCAGCTTTTAACCCCAGGGTTATTTCCTGCTTTTAAAAATATCACATTTCCCAGTAAAAAATTCCACATTTCAATATAGGTTGGACCCCCACTGAACTGTTGTACCCAAAGGGACATTTTTGTATAAGAATTACAAAACTACTTCATTAATAAATACAACAAACCTCATGCATTCCCTCTCTGAACCATTCTGTACTAACCCTTGGGTCCCAGGGCCCCATTTTGAGGCCCTCTCCAGGACAGAGCTGGGTTTAAAGAAACCAGGTGTTGCTTACATGCAGGTGTAGGAAGAGAACAGGGGTAGAACTGTACAGTCATGTCCTCCCAAGGCCCGATCCCGCCCCTTCTGACAGCACTCTTGTATAGTAAGAGGTTGGATCTCTGCTGTGTTGGGATGATGGCACGAGGATTAGAAATAGGCAGCGGAAGCATGCGGCACAGTAGAAATAAAAAAAACCGTAAGGGTACCACAGAGTGTCAGTGACTGACTCAGATTTAATAAAAACTGGTCTGTCTCGTGTGGCCTATAAATTTTGCTATGCAAATAAAGTTGCCTTGCCTTATGAGAAATACATCTTAAACATCTACAGCAGGCTAGCCTACCTTACATAATTTATATTATACCCCTCTGAATAAAGTGTAGGTATAAAAAGTTATTCCGTCTTAAAATGAATTCAAAACCTGCATATCAGTGCCAAACTTGAGTTGCGTTCTTACCTTTTCCATGCAGAACTCCGTATAAAAAAAACAAAAGCATTGTCCACTGTTCCATCAGAGTCAGTTTAAAGTGTTTCGCCCTCTCTGATCGTATCAACGTTAAGGCCATATTAATTTCTTGGGATTATCTGCGGATGAGCTGCAGCGGTGGACGGTGTGTGTCTCCTCTGAACATCTCAGTCAAAGCGGCAGGAGAGGCGACGCAGACGTCGCCTGGAGATTTGGGGGCGGCGAGGGCGGGGAGGAAGGAGCCGCAGTCGCATTACTTTCCGTTTTTCTAATCATCTCGTGACCCCTTGAATTAATCTTGGGACGCCTAGTGGGAGGTGAGGCCGCCTCTAAGCTGCAAACAAATGTAGTTCATTCATGGAGCAGAATGTTGCATTATCTTTAAAAAAAACAGAATAAAGATGACATAGTGGAGGCAATTAAAGCACAAGTCAGCTCTACGTGTAACCCTGTTTATTACAAATATTGTAAATGCAGGTATTTTTATGCGCAACATCACGTTCATTTACAGGTCCTGTGTATCCTCAATAAATAATAAAAAGGATGATTTTGGAGTATATAGTCTATGTTGAAGTTAAATTGTCAATTTTTTTACTCACTCTTTTCACCTCACGTGAGTCGGTACAGGAGGGTTTAGTTCATAGAAGCTTCTGTCAATAAATCGACTAATTGGGTATGGTTGCACACAATTTTCATTACTTTCAGTGAGGGGGAAACAATAACAGTAAGGCTGTGGCCCACTCTTATGTAAAAGTAATCTTGCTGCAGACGGGCAAGGACACAATTTGGAAAACACATTGTCGTCAGAGGCTCATGATGAGGTGATAATCGTGTCTCCAAATTATCTAGGAGTGATAACAGTAAAGTCAATAAAAGTCTGGATAATTGTTCTCCTGATAAAAAAAAAACAAAAAAAACATCAAGGCTGCCGTGACGAAATCATTCTTAGGATTTCGGGGATAAGAGGCCAAAATCTGGCAACGTGGAAATTAAACCACAACAGTGGCAATTTATTTTTGTTCTGAAGCAACCAAGCACCAAAGTTCTTCAAGGGCTTGTTTAAATCAATGCAGCGCTGATAAGACGCGGCACCTCCTTGTGTACAGACACTACAGTACATAAAGCAGCCTTATTTGTTGCATACATAGCGTTAATACAATACTACTTAAATGAAAATAAACTATTCAAATAAAACATGATTTTTTTAGAGGCCAAATGGCTAGTACATGTGAGCTCAACTCTAAAAACACAAAAAACAAAGGCATTACTATTTATATTAAGACATCTTTCATGCATTGCTAATTCAAAATCTTATTTTCTTATTTTGATTGCAGCATTTGTTCCTTCAGGTTGTGGCATTATTATGTACAAGTGGTAAGCAAGGTAACTGATGATAACTTCCACATGAGTCTATCAACAAGGAATAGGTTTTGTGTGCTTTTCAGTGTCTTCGTCCCAGAAAATAACCTTCTATGTTACAGTAAAATTGTAACTTCTGTCCAGCAAAAACACAAAGAGCTTATTTATTTCCTCCATTGTGCATCTACGCCATGACCGCAGCTAAGTCTATTCGGTATAGCAGTGCCCTTTTTTCCTATTGCAAATACAACATATTACAAAATAATGTCTGATTGCAGCAAATGCAGGTCCCCACTGGGGCCATTTCTATGGAAGACTGAAATCATCCATCCTTTCTACATCCTTGTAATCGTTTTACCCCTCCTCCTCTTTTGCTGTGCCTGCAGGAGCTGACTCCTTCTTCTTGGTTTCAGGTGGCTCTGCTGTCTTGTCTGTAGGGAGCTGAGGGTTCTCCTCTTCCGGGGAGCTGGAAGCTTCACCGTCTTTTGTTTCACCATCAGCGGCTGAAGAGCTTCTCATCTCCTGCAGAAAAGTGTTCTCATCCTGCCCTACCTCCTCTGCAGGAGGCACGTCTCCCTCAGCGACCGCTGCCTTTTCGTCCATCTCCTTTTTGCTTGAATCTGTCACCTTCTCTGTTTCTGGTTTCTCCTCCTCCATAGGCGCTGTCGCTTCTTCCAGAGGAGGCAAGTCATCTTCTACAGGGGGGATTCCTTCTCCTGCAGGACTCTGTGGTTTATCGTCTTCAACGGGAGCCATGCCTTCCTCCATCATCTCCTCCTCCTCCTCTTCTTCATCTATCTCATCCTCCAAAGGAGGGATCATCTGTTCCTCCCTCCCTCCGGGGAAGACCCTATCTGGGTAGACTTGTTTCAACTGTTCCTCAAAGTAGTCCTCCAAGTACAAGCCTGCACTCCCCACTTCTGAGGTCACCTGTGCAGTGCACAGAAATGATAAAAACAAAATCAGGAGTATTTATTTAAAAATAACTGATTTTTGTTAAAAACTCTGTAGCAAATGATTGTGATGAACATGATAAGCAGGAAATGTGTTATCTCATAAATAAAGAAATGTTATTGGGTAAGACATTATTATATTAAAATCATTCAGTTTGTTTTTTTGAAAAATACTGGTTAATTTCCCTAAGTGTATATTTATTTAAACTGATGTTTACCTTGTAGTACTTTGCGCAGTTGAAAAATATGAGCCTGACGTCCGCGACAAACTCCTCTGGGCTACTGTAACATTCACCCTTCTTCAACTCCAGCTTCCTCTTTACTATTGACAAATCCATTGGAGTCTTGATCAGCTCTTTGTACCTTCTTGTCTCCTACATTTAAAAAACAGTCAAAGTTAAGCGCTTAATACAAATGATTTGTAAAGCCACTTTCAAACAACTTTTTTATACTAAAACACAACTACAACTCAATGTGATCTTACTTAAAAAAAACTTCATGGCGTGGCTGAAAGATTTTACAAATATATTGGTTTCTGTGGGCAATGTATCCCTTTTCAATGTGAGCCAATTATGATTTAAAACAACATGACAAGTACAATGATATAAAAAAAACTCACATTAGTGTAGTGGTGTTACTGTAACTCAGCAACTTTTTTCAAAATCACTAATTTTGCCTTTACAGAAGTAGTAAACTAAAATCTATTAGAAATTATTCTTCATTATTTCCTCTGAAATAATATAGTATGTACAGTCTGCTCTTTTTATAGGGCATACATATTACATCCACTAATGCCTTAATTTCTAAAAACTATCTTTTCACTATTTTTTTTGACAAAAAAATACTTTATTGACAAAAACAATCAACTTACTGACGGAGAAGCAGGCTGCTGAAAGTCAGTGCTGAAGTCATTGCAGAACAGACGTAGAAGCAACCTCTCACACCTCTGCATATTATCAAAAAGAGATCAGATGTGTTTTTATGTACAGTATGTATTATATAAAGAAAATATTATTTCTCAAGGAGATGAAGCTTGTTTTGACTGTGGAAATCCACTGGAAAACCTTTGACCCAAACGCAAGAATCATCATATAAAGAGAACGACTGAAGAATATGAAAGTTAAATAACAGCTGAGTGAACATACCCTTCTATCAACAGGTGGGAACCCTTCACAGACGGGGTCATCCTTGCTGTCACAGACGTACTCCATCTCAGGTGAGACGACATCTCGGCAGAATGAACAGAACCACTCACCACTATAGAGAGACATCAGGACAGGAAAAACTGTTAGGACAGATGCATGGGTTGGCCATCCAGTGGTGAGTATGATGAAATCTGCACGCACTGTCTGTCCCTGTTGACAAGGCGGCTTAGTTTTCCCAAGACCTGGAGAACAGGTTGTCAGAATCCCAATCATCAATATACAATTTTGTATACTACTCCTCTGATTAATTCTTGTACAGCAATTAAACTAAGAATGATAATTATTACTTTTAAAAATAACATTACCCAAGACTGTTCACGACAGACTCAGTCAAGAAGTCAGGATGAAAAAGATCAAACTAAAAGTGAAGACAAGTGGAAGACGCCACCACCACAATAATCTCTATAATTAATGGTGATCTAATGCTTTAAATTATAGAAAATATTAAATATGTTAATGTCCTAATAATTACTGCAGTAGTTATGACTATAAATACTGTGTGGTAAGTAAAAAGTAGAAGAAAATAATAATTTTCAATGACAAAATGGAAATGGTCTTCTGAGAAGCAACAATGGCTTCAAATGTATTCACATTAATCGCATAGCAACCACAGCTCTTAGAGACAATCAATCTCTCACCTGGGAGACTCATTCAGAGTGGGAATGTGGCAGGCCAGATGAAAAACTTTGGGACACTTGTCGCAACAGAGCAGCTCCCCTCCATTCTGACAGACGGCACACCAGTCCTCATTAGGATCTTCCTCTGGCTCCGCTCTCTTTTCAGACTCCGGCTGTGCTGCAGGCTGGGGACGCTGCTCGTTGGACTCTGATCCGGGAGCCGGGACTGGGGCGGGCACCTTTTGCTGCTGCCGAGGCTTTGACTGTGCCCCGGTGCTGCTGTCCGGCAGGCTGGACCCTACACTGGACTGGACCTGTAGGTATAGAAAACGACAGAGCAACCATTTAACTTAGTAAACTGTTGCATCTATTAATGGAATACCTTGACCAATAGTGGAATAAATTGTTCTGACTGATAATGTAATACATTTTTTTAAACTGTTGTGGTATATGCTACTGCAACTTTGCACCAGAAGGTGGCAGAATTGAACAAACTGCAGGTGTTCAGCAGTTGTGTTAGTTCCCCACAACTATTTGGCACCATGCACTTAAAAGAAATTTGACAGTACCATTCACACAAAGTGATGCTTGCCTTATCAGGAAATAAATTATAAGAGGGATAAAATGTGACCAGATATTAGGTCAGACCACCTTTAAAACAAGAAATTCTGTGATTGGATCCCCCAAATCATAATCAGTGGGGGTACAACTTAGTAAAAGTCAAAAAGTTTCTACATTAAAAAGTATTAAGGTCAACTTTATTTCCTTAATTTCAAATCTGATTAGAAACTCTTTTTGAATGCAGTAATTTCATAAGATCAGGAGAGGTGAAGGAGATACTTCATTCAATAAGAATCACTGTTTATTCAGGATCTTCTGCAGCTTTTGTCACCTTCTGAAGGTGTCTAATGAACGATCCTTCTCATTGATAGGGATTTTAGCTACATGCATCTTTGCCTGATGACAACAAACCACTTGTAAATTTCAAATTCTACATCAAGCCTGGAGTTTACATTTCCAAACATGAAATCAGTGTTAAATGTTAGTGTTTTCATTAGGCTAACATAACACTAGTGGGTCTCAATTTGTGTTATTCCGTACTTTTGAGTGTATGTTCACGCTGACAAGTTTGGCCATCTCTACCTGGATGGTAAACTCAATAGTTAAAAAGTTGAGTGTAGAACACTGTACCTTACTCCCCATAAATGGTCATTATCTTGGCTACATAGTAAAGGGGAAGGAAACTGCAGTGGTTCAGGTTAAAGTGAACAAATGGAAGTATCCGAATTAAGGAACAGCATAACAGTTTTATAAATTTTGTACACTTGCCCACTTTACAGAAAAAAAGAGCACACTTTTTTGCATTACATTTTCTGTCAAAATGATTACATCATCAGAAAAATTATTCCCCCGAAAGGTATTACATTATCAGTCAGGACATTTTATCATATTATGGGGTTTTATTACAGTCTGGATCAAGTTAAGTGCAAATTTTATTACATTCTCAGGCATTATTACATTTACAGGAAATTACTAATGTATTCTGTTGGCGGTGCCATTTTGAGGTTAAATAAAAACAAAATATAATATAACCAAATATTACTTTTCAATAGGTTTTAAAAACAAGAACACATTTAAACACATCTCCTTCATGCCTATCGCCTACATGCCACAGCAAGTTTCAAGACATACTGGACTGAGGTAATTCTCTTACAAAGCGAACTTCATCCTCGTCCTCTGGTTCATCCTTGATGACGATAACGGGCCCGGGGGACGACCTTCTTCGTCGCTTGGCTGAGGGGGCAGGTGGAGGCTCTAAAGTCGGCTTCCAGGCAGAGGTCCTTCAACAAAGAGATTGCCAGAGGGAGGAGAAGGGAAGACTGTGACCATTCTATTAGTTGCTAACATTAATTGGTTTTAAAAGTTAGTGTTTTTAAAGTTTGTCCTCTGTATCTCTTAAATGTCACGACTTAAATGTTAAACAGCTCAGTGAAAACTTAGTCACAAGAAAGAGTGTATAGATCAAATATTAGGTATATACAGAGATGGATATTTGGGGAAATCCAGTTGTGGAAAAATCCTGACTCAAATTTTTTTTATTTTTTTTTTAAATGGGGAAAATGTGAGAGTTTCAAGGTGTAATGATTCATAGATATGGTAAAAAGTCCACAGTAATTTAACTAGGTGTCCCAAAAAGGGACGTGTGGAAGGTTGACAGCCCAATTTATACATTTAATCTCTGGAAACTTTGAGGATCACCAGTGAAATATGATCTTTTCTTACCCCGTGCTTCTGTCTGAAGAAGACGGTTTGGCCATCGGGGAGTTCTGCCTTGCTTGAGCTTGAGAGAAGAAGAAAAAAAACTTTTATGGTTTGAAAGTCATGATGAACAGCTTAACTTTAGGTCTTCACATCGGATAGGATCTTTATGGTTGCTGCTACATCAGAGCAGTGATAATGACCTGTTATGTGATTTAGCGCGCTTGTTTTGTCTGCACTTGCTGAAGCGAGACTAGGAGCAAAGCTGGGTTTGGGGATAGAGATGGTAATGGAGGGGACGGATCCACCTGGCTCACTCCTCTTCAGGAAGGAGGACTCTGTTAGACCCCGCTGCAAATAAATTACAAAAGAACAATTAATTTCATACATTTCATTATATAACTAAATAAAACAGTAAAAGTTTGTGTTTGAGTGTGTTAAAATAATAGTTATAAAAATATATAATAGAAAAATAAATATTAAAAATTAAAATAACTAAATGTGTATGTGTATAATTAGAAAAAGAAAAAAAAAATGTTAAAAAAAACTAAAAAATCTGTATCAAAGGGGAATTTAAAAAATAAAATAAAGGATCATTACTAAAATATCTATCATTCAAATGAATAATAATTTGAAAATTTTAAAGTGAATTAAATCTCTTTTTAGGGTTGTTTGTAATTTACTTTGTGTTTTGGTCATTTCTTCCCAGTATTCAATATATTGTTCTTTTTACTTGTGGATAATTTGGTTTGGTCTGCTTGAGTTGGTGTTGCTGTCCTGATGCTTTCTCTTGCTCTAGATTAGAGTCATGCTCATGTGAGACTGCAAACCCTCTCCATTCTCCTCTCCTACCAACCTGGTGTAGTGACGTCTGTGTAGCTGCTCCAGCCGACAGAGGCTGTGGGTAGCGGGACGTACCCTGCAACACATCCATGGGTTTAGGAGGGAAGCTGGAGCTATGGATCAGATCTCTCAGGGACTAGATGTAGGGAAAAAATGAAGCTGGATGAATAGTGAAGGTTTTAAAAAAGCCAGTTTAGCATCAACATAAAACAAATTCCATTTCTGCATTTATTTCTTTGTGAAACATTTTGTCAAAGAAATTTATCAAGAAGCTGTAAAGGATACAACATAATCCAGTAGATAAACCAACTTCCATCGCGCCACTTTTTGATCAAGTTTCATCTTAACTGTTTCAACAATATTCACATCAATGGAGCCTGGTATCATTTAAAAAAGTGGGCTGACAACACAAGTGCTAAAAATGTTTTATCACAAGCGTAAACAGTCTTTCTGGTGTTTGAGTCTTCGGTAAGAGCAGTCTTCAAAACCTTTCTATGTGACAAGCAGCCCATGTGAGGCACACATTCACCACACCAACTCTTTCTACCTGCACGGAGATACCTGAGCAGGTGGGAATCCTGTGTTGTGCAGCATGGATGAAGTGGGGCTTCTCTCGGGTTGGGGTGGGAGCCTCCGTATCTGCGTCCCGGCTGTCCCAAGCTGGGGGGGCCTTGAGAAGGGGAGGTCCCTCCATGGATGGGTCTGGTTGGGGGTGGAGGGCCGGGGGGTCCTGGGAGCCTGACATTTTGGTACCAGGACCAGTGGTTGGGAGGGGGCTGTCTGTGGGGCTGCTGGGAAAGCTTGTCCACCTTAAACAGTGAAATGAGAGATGTCAATCAAATAAATAAATGAAAAAAAAGGAATAGTATTTAGTTTTGTTTACAGTATTGAAACAGTGAGTGAGTATAAAGATAGATTTAATGAATTTCTTTGTGATAAAAATCCTACCTGCATCTGGAGCTGAGCCAGCGTGCTCTGTCGCTGCTGAGCTGCTGTGAGTGCTGAGGCTGAGAGACCTCCAGTGTTTGCATCTGGTCTGGGTCCTGCCTGGTGGTTGGTGATAGGCGGTCGGCCCGGACCCCTTTCTACTACCAGAGAACCTGGAGACAATAACAATTTAACAATAAAATAAATCATGATGAATTGTTCCCCAGTCCTTGTAAAACCCAAATGTGGACCCCAAAACCTAATGGCTACATTGCCTACAATGCAACTCGATTGGTCAGAGGTTCTTGTGTGTTATGGTCTATGGTTATGGTATTAGAGGCTGATGTGGCCTTGTGTCTCAAACAGAGATGAGGAGTGTGCTACAGAGGCAGACATGTACTTTTTAGCTACATGTACGTTTTCTTTTTTTATCCATATGTGCCTAACATTTTCTGCTTCTGCACCTTTAGGCAAAAACAAATAAAAAAAACAAGGTCATTTATGGTTAAAGATTAATGAGAACAACTTTGCTGTTGGCCAAAAACTTGTTCTTCCTGCCTATGTGAACTTCCAAAGGTACAAAAGGAGAGGTTACTTTGAGTCACAGGCTTACTAGTGTGGCTCACAGAAAGTAGGCTGTGGGTATAAGCCTGCCATTGGCCCCCTGCAATCTTTTGACACTATTTTGCAAAGACACCAACGTTGCATCCTGGACTTACAGTTTTTCCTGCCTTCTACAAATCAGTTTGAAACATTTGTTATTCTGCCATGGGTCAGGAATCAATATTGGCTGCTGCATGACTTGTACTGTAAATTTTAGGTGACGTTAGTCTAGGGCCGGAACTAAAGATTCTTTTCATTATTTGCGTGGTCTATGGTGAAAAATGTCGATCTGTGTTTCTCGAAGCCCAAGATAAAATCCTCAAATGTCTTGTTTTGTCAACAACCCAATGATATTCAGTTTACTGCCATAGAGGAGCAAAGAAACCAGAACATATTCACAATTAAGAAGCTGGAATCAGATAATTTTACTTTAAAAAATGACTCAAACTGATTATCCAAATGGTTGGTCATTAATTTAACAGTTGACAACTTCTCAATTTTCTGAATAATCTTTGCAGCTCTATGCTAGTCTTACCAAGGTCTACGTTCGTGGCCCAGAAACCAGAACGACACTGAAAGCGAACAGAACTCTGAGGGACAATGGAGGGATTACAGCTCGCTCTCATCAGGTAATGGATCTGAAAAAGGATCTAGAACAGAAAAAGACGGGAACATTTCAGGAGTTACTGAGGCCATAAAAGTATTGTATGATTTTATCAAATTATTACTGTAAAACATCAAAAGCAACATAAAGTACATGTAATAATTTACACCGTGAAGTCACTTACCAGTCTCTTGCAGTACAAGAGGGCTGTTCCACTATGGCTGGCAGTAGCCCATTTGGTAAAGCTGATGACATGGTCTAGATGCCTGCTCAGAGAATTGACATCCTCTTGCTGCTTTTTCAAACCCAACTCATGGTCCTTGGTCAGAGCCTAGGTGTAAATGTGTGCATTAACTCTCAGGAAAAAATATAAATTTCACAAAATAAATCCACAGAAGTGACTTTGAGCCATTAAACTATGCAGATGAAATATACCTCAAGCTGGTTAACGAGAATCTTTCCCTTTCTGTTGATCTCCATAATCAAGTTACAGATGGACTTCTTTATTTCATTAGTTACAGCCTTGCGGTTTTCCTCAACTTGCTGAAGTCTGTGAGAATCAATAGCAGAATATGAAAATGATGTATTTATAATGCCTCATATGAATCCAGCATCAGTTTCAATATGCAGCTGATGTTCAATGGAATTAAAGTCTGGAAAATGTTTACATTTACTTTTTTGTCAAAATGTTGCCAACACATATGTTTCTATCTGAAAAATACAGAAACTCTGAACAAGTTCAAGCAGTAGAGGATCACTTTACCCAGTGCTGATACAGCTGGAAACGTCCTCGATGGCCTTTCTTTTCTCTTGCAACTGTTGCGTCATGTTCTCCAGATACTGCCTGTGGTTCCTGTACGCATCCTCCAAAAACTGGTAGCTGGACACAAAAAATATGTGCATTAATGACTGAAAGCTCATTTTTATGAAAACCTTTCTGGTATTTTTTTAGACCCAGTTCAATTTAATCTGTCCTACATAAATTAAATCTGGGATCAAAGCTGTCAGGTGTTCTCAAACATCACAGAAAACAGCCTACTTGTGATCCTTGTGCTTCAGCAGCTGACAGTCTCGACAGGTGAGTCGGTCACACGTCTCACAAAACAGCTTCAGAGGCTCCTGCTTGTGGATGTCACAAAACACAGGCTTCTGTGTGGAAATACCTACTGCTTCTGGGATACAGATAAGGGAAGAGAGAAGAGAAATTCAAAGTCAGTTTATGTCACCTTAAATTTTTGATCAGCTTGTTAATACACCTATACTACTATGATGACTCACATCCACATTGCTCGCAACTCTGGGAGGTAGAAAACCCTCCTTTAAAAGTAAGGAGGTACATACTTAAGCACAGTATATATCATACATACCCAGAATATATCATTCAACAAGGTTCATTTTAGGTCAATGTAATTACAGAAAAATTGCTGTTTTCCAGCCAAGTACGACACACACTACCTGGGGACATCTCCTCCTTCTGGCGTATGGTGTGATCCCTGGTGAACTTGACCCTTTGGTGCGCCTCAACACATGTCACACACAGAAACTCCACACACTCCACGCAGTAACCTGTTGCCTCCGTGTTGTCATCGCAGCTCATACACAGCTAACGAAGACCAAAAAAAGAAGAGCAACAAATTTAAAAGGAAGACTGAGCAAATAACAACAAACTGTTGTAAGTTGTAATGTTCAGGGGAGTAAAGTGACACCAAACCTGGGTGGCTTTCTCCACGGTGCTGCTCGGTACCTCAGCGGAGTCCTTGACAAAGAAATTATCCAACACGTCCATCTCCCAGCATTCCTGTCTGCACTCTGGACACCGAATGGCACCCACTGGATCGAGAGACAAGATCCACTATTGAAGGTGTCAGCTAACAACTACTTACATGACTGTATTGTTTCAAAGAAACACACAGAGCTGGGTGATACTTAGCTATAACACTATATCATATAGTATGAACACAGAGATACACGATAGGCAGCTATGGTATGGACTTGTTGCTTTGAGACTAGGATGCATTTCACTTAAATTACACACTTTCAAGACTTTGTTCTTGTTGAGTGACATCAACAATGAATGCCTCCACCTGTCTGGTCATTATATGCACATTAATAATGATTTTCTTGCTGTGTTACTATATTCTGACAGCAACGCCAAACTACTGTCACATTTTATGAATGTCCAAACATCCTGATGTTTTGCATTGTGCACAGCATGCAGCCCCACACATCAGCTTCACAGTTTAAACAGTTATATGACTAGGCTTACCCTGAAACATTTAATTACATATTAGCTTCTGGCTAATCAACCTGCTTTAGTTATAGCTTGATATATAGCCTAACAGTTAAAGCTTTGGGATCACAATCTGCCACAGTTAAAATCAATAACAGCTCTGTCAGAGATATAAAGCCACTATTCTCACGTGATTTGTTGTTGTCAACTTGTCCTTGCGAGTCACGCCTCGGGTCAGAGCTCCTGAAGGGGGCAGGGAGACACCTCTTGCAGAAAGAGTGAAGACACGGCAGGAGTTTGGGCTCTCTGTTATGGAAGCTCAACTTGCAGATCGGACAAGTGTCCATCAGCCCGAAAGTGCCTTGCTGCTTCAACCTCTCCTCCTCGGCCGGCAAACTTTCTGCCTCGTTCTCCACGATAATGACAATGTCGTCGTTGTCAACATTTTCGGCATTTTCATCCATTTTCTCTGCAGCTACCCGATCCTTCCAGGCAATCAATTGAACGTTAGCGGTGCGATTGGAAACAAAGGATAGCCTATAAATCCCCTGACTTAACAAGCCAGATAGGCAATATAAACAATGCTATGCATTACAAAATAAAATGCATACTCATTTCACCCATACAAGACGGTTTAATTTAAACCGTGCTGTATTACAGCTGTGAGTGTTATTCTTTCCGTTTTGGAAGCTAAATTAGCTACGTAGCCTATTTTAATTGCACATATGCTAGAGACAATACAACTCCCCGGTTTGTGGAGGTTCTTACTTAAACAGGCGAAAGATAACAGCGCATACTAATTAATGAATTAACATTACACTACATACACAGCATTTAGAAGCTCATATGTCCATTGGAAAGGCGACCATCTGAGACTTCTTTGCTCAAAACACATACCATTTATTACCCAGACTGCACCTCGGTAATTTAAAGCTACAGCGCCAGATTAAGGCCAGACTACATTCTGTGAAGGGCAACTTTAAATTTGATATTTTCAACCATTGCTCACTAACCTATGATAAATATCGAGCCCCGGAGTCAAAATGTTAATAATTAAATCTCCCTGTTTAACGTTACGTGTGAATGTCTTAGACGCTGCTGTTTTGTCACTCTCGCTGTTATTTGCCCGTTTTTATGGGAGGCTGCCCTTTGCTCCAACATCAACATTACCTGGGAGGAGTCTTAATTGTAGAAGTGCGATAGGACAAGCCACATACATTAACTGTGCCAACTTCAATGGTTTAGTTAGTCTGAGGTTTGAGTTAAATCAGAAGCGGCTGGACTAGGGAAGTTTGGACTATTTCTTCGATGAACATGGACTTGACAGCTGAGAGTCACTCCATTTTTCTGAGTGATGGCAACAGGATACCTTTGATTGGACTGGGAACGTATGGGGATCCCCTTACGGTAAGACACACTATTCAGTCAGACTGCTTACATGACTTTAACTAATAACTGACCTGTATGTCACACAAGCAATTTAAAGATTTAACATATTTATTATTTATTCACTCATAAGGTGTGTTTTCTGATAGACCCCTAAAGGAACTGCATATGAATCAGTCAAAGTGGCTATTGAAACAGGATACAGACACATTGATGGGGCTTTGGTCTATTTAAATGAACATGAGGTGGGACAAGCTATAAGGGAGAAAATTGCTGATGGAACTGTGAAGAGAGAGGACATCTTCTACTGTGGAAAGGTTTGCAACATTTGCTTGTTTGTGTAGATCTTTTATCAGTTGGTCAGTGAACTTTTTTCAGGAACAACCTTCTGCTACAAAGTGAATGCTTCACTTATGCAACAACTAACACCTTTTCCTCTGCACTAATTATGCAGTTATGGAACACATTCCACCCCCCACAATTGGTACGACCTGCTTTGGAGAAAACCTTGAAGACCTTGCAGCTGGATTATGTCGACCTCTATATTGTAGAACTGCCAACAGCCTTCAAGGTATAGGCCTACATGTATTTAATGTCGTATCAAAAAGATGCATCTGTTGAAATGGGAAAAACAGCATTATTTTGTTCTTTCTTTATCTCCCGCACTTATTATTTTCTGAAGCCAGGAGATACATTTTACCCTAAGGATGAGAATGGGAAGCACATTTATCACGAGACAGATCTCCGTGCTACATGGGAGGTGAGACTACAGTCTACTGTCCATTCAAGAATAGAACATTTTTTTGATCTGGTAACCTATTTATTTACATTGACCAAATGATTTGTGGTGAAAATAAGCTGTCCTCTTTTCTCTTCAGGGAAATCTACAAAGCCTTTCCTCTTACAAACATATTAGTTTCAGCTTTTGTAGTACTTATTCAATGTTTCATGCAGATAAAAATAGATAATACTGGCTGTTCATTATAGACATTATAGTGCTTAAAGTCAGGAAAATTGACCATACCAGGTTCAAAGTCTAACTTGTTGCTTATTGGCTTTGCTCTTTTTACACTTTGGACAGGCTTTGGAGGCTTGCAAAGACGCTGGGCTTGTAAAATCTCTTGGAGTATCAAACTTCAACAAGCGACAACTGGAGTTGATCCTTAACAAACCGGGGCTGAAACACAAACCTGTGTCAAACCAGGTACTGACAATGCACTGCTGTTTTGGAAATAAGACAAATGACATCAAACTTTTTGATTATATAAGAAAAAAGAAACTGCTGTCAAACACAATAAAATGTCCCTAGTCAGCAACTTAGTATTGCTCTAAATAGAAACTAACAAACTGTAGAGATGCACTTATGAAAACTGGCTTGGTACATAAATGTTGACTGCATTCACATGCTCCTTGGACGGTCTAATTTCTCGAGTTGGGCAGTAGCCGTTAGAGTGGGCATTCAAGTGAGATATATATATATATATATATATATAATATGTATGTATGTCTCCACCAACATGTATGACATTTTTGTGGCAATGTATCATATCCATACCTACAAAAACCTTAGAGCAATGCCCTAAACCCAAAAGGAAGTCAGCTATTTTTAATTTATTTTATTTTATTATCGTCATTTTTGACGATTTACAGATTTTGAACTTTAACAAATTCCTCCTACAGGATTAATCTGATTGTCTTTAAATTTTTGCTGTCCAATCTAAAGACAGTTGTGCTAACTGTGAGTTTTCGCTGAAGGGCCTGTCTGTGGTGAGGGGTCAAAAAATGAATGTTTCACCATGAAATAGGAAGTTTTTGTAACTGTAAATGCAAAAAACTTTTCATGTTTTATAAGAGTCCCACCCAGACATGTCTAACTTCCAGTTAGACATGTCTCTAACTTCCAGTTAGACATGTCTCCCATTCAGACAGCTCTCCACCCGTTAAGGATCCAGTTGGGCATATATCACAACCATTTATCTAATATGGGGCAGTCTTGATATAAAACTGTAAAGAGGAGGACTTTTTTGGCCTTTGAGGCATTTCCGTAAACAACCAAGATGGCTGCTAACAAACACCATTTGTGTTTTTTTTAAAACACAGGTTGAATGCCATCCCTATTTCACTCAGCCAAAGTTGCTTGAGTTCTGCCGGCAGAATGATATTGTCATTGTGGGATACAGCCCATTGGGGACATCTAGAGATGCATCGTGGTAGGAAAGAGAAATGCCTATTCATCACATTCACTTCAAGTGGAACCATTAAAGACATGATGTTCTCTGAGTAATTTGCATGCATAAGCTCTTATAAAGTTGGCATTTCACTGTGACAATAGAATTTTCCATGTCTTAAAGTACTAATCATTTCAACAGGGTAAACCTAAAATCCCCCCCACTGTTGGAAGATGAGCTACTTGTATCAATTGCTAAAAAGTATAACAAGACTGCAGCCCAGGTAGTCTTGAGGTTCAACGTGCAGAGAGGAGTAGTGGTCATCCCAAAGAGCTTCAGCCCTGTTCGTATCAAGGAGAACTTTCAGGTATGTTCAGTTAGGCAGGGTGCAGTCTGCAAAAGAACAGCTTGAAAAACAGGAAACAGTAGAAAATGTGTTGCAATTGATCTGTTTTTTTACACTGCAGATATTCGACTTCTGTCTTTCTGAGGCTGAAATGAAGGCAATTGAGAGACTGAACAAGAATATTCGTTTTGTTGAGCTTCTCATGTGAGTATAGGTGTGTGACTGATGTTCTGTTACTGTATTAAATAAATGATTACTATTTATTTTTATTGTTTCAACAGGTGGTCTGATCATCCAGAGTATCCATTTCATGATGACTACTAGACGCCACAGCCTTCATGTGAATCTCTTCAAATAATTTAGCTTGTTCACTTAGTTGCTTTTAAAATGTTTTGACCTTGTACTGGAAAATATGTTTGTTTTTCATTCATTTCATTCTGATATGCTGTGTTTGATGTGACTTTATTAAAGAATCTGATAATTTCAATAAAATTATTCTGTTTTAGACAAGAACACATTGACATGGAAGTGGAGGTTTGCGCAGTAATGTGTGATTGTAGTTAAACTGATCATTATTTTTGGAATAAATCAATATTTATAATTAGAACATTTTAAATTGAGCTGTAAAATAAAGTTAGATCATGAATTTATGGAATAAATATATTGTCTATAATATTGTAGTTGTGTATTACCATACCTGAGTGAAAACACTTGTATGAATGCACTTGAATACTCATTTACACATCTGTGTATCATGAGACTGATCTGTGTGCTATGTGACTACAGTCTACTGTCCGTTCAAGAATAGAACGTTTTACTGATTTACAACAGCAATAGTAACTGATTTAGATTTATTATTTTATTTATTTTCCCCTCTGGCTGAATGAATTTTATGCATGATCCATGCACAACTGCATCTTGGGTCTCTCTGCAACACCATGCAACTTTCTAAATTCTTCCCTGTCAGGAAGAAAAGAAAGGTCAGGTTGAACTACAGCAGCAGCTGTTATGTGAAGCATAATTGTAGAAAAATTGCTACAAATAATAATAATAATAATAATAATGTTATTATTATTATTATTATTGTTGTTGTTGTTATTATTGTTATTATTATTATTATTATTATTATTATAGTTTCAGAAAAAAGAGCTCCCCCTAAAGCCATAGTTCACACACTGCATGAGTCTGGATCTCCACCCATTCAGACAGATTTCTACCTGTCCTGGATCCGGTTGGGCAACTCACAAAAGTTTATATAACATAGGTCGGGTTTCATACTAAGACTGTACACAGACAAGGACCTTGTTTTAATATTTTCCCTTTTTCTTTTACATGAGATGGACCTATGTGTCTGAAATAAAGTTGAAATTTAAAAAAAAAAATTGATAAGAAAGATATGTTTGCCTTACTTATGGAATTCTTCAGCAACTAACAACAACTATTTGTGCTTTTTTTTAAAAAAAAAGGTTGAATGCCATCCCTATTTCACTCAGCCAAAGTTGCTTGAGTTCTGCCGGCAGAATAGCATTGTTATTGTGGGATGCAGTCAATCTAGAGATGCACACTGGTATGAGAGAAATGCCAACTGATCACATTCACTTCGAATGTAACTAGAAGGCTAAAAGACATATTGTAAATTGCATGTTAAAGTTGGCATTTCACCATGACAATAGAATTTCCTACATCTATTTTAACAGGGTAAACCTAAAATCCCCCACTGAACATGTTACATGTATCAATTGTTAAAATGTATAACAAGCCTGCTGCCCAGGTGGCTAAGGACAACTTTCAGGTTCGTTTGTCTGGCATCAGGTATACAGCCTTCAAAAGAACAGCTTGAAAAACAGGAAACATAATTGGAAATGTGTTGCAAGTATCTGTTTTTAACACTGCAGATATTCGTCTTCTCTCTTTCTGAGGCTGACATGAAGGCAATTGAGGAACTGAACAATAATAGTCGCTATATGGGGCGTCTCGTGAGTATAGTGCTATTGTGTGACTGATGTTTTGTTACTGTAATACATTATTACTATTTATCTTTATTGTTTCAACAGGTGGTCTGATCATCCAGAGTACCCATTTCATGACTACCAGATGCCACAGCCTTCATCGGAATTTATTCAAATAATTTGGCTTGCTCACTTTGTTGCTTTTACAATATTTTGTGCTTTAACTGGAAAATATGTTGATAAACCTTTTATTATAGGCTACATTTGATATATACTTTATTTGATGTGAATTTATTAAAACATCTGATAATTTCAATAAAATCCTCCTCCTTTTAGGCAAGATTTATTTTGTTTTTAAAAAATATTTAGTCATATGTCTTTGTGACTGATTTAAAGACGAATGTAAAAGTTCTCAGCTTCACTTTTTTTTTAGACAAACGGAAGTGGAAGACGGTGCTGTTTTGTGTCATTGTAAACTGGTCTACAAAACATTAGAAATAGTAAAATTGGTCGTTATTGTTGGAACAAACAGATATTTGTGAATACATTTAATCTCAGCCGTAAAATTTAATTTAATTTGAACAAACTTTTGTGTCGTTAACACCGTAGCATTACCTTTGTACAAATAATGCCGCTGTGACACCAAAATCTGTGACCTATCACATTATGTGACCAAAACCCAAACGACGATGTTTTCCTAACCATAACCAAGTACTTTTAGTACCTAAACCCAACCAAGTACTGTTGGTACCTAAACCCAACCAACCCGCAGCTGCTTCACATCGTCAACAAAGCCTCAGGCGCTTAACTTCCCATTTGGGTCACAGATTTTGGTGAGGTGCAGTAGGAAAACGTAAAATTACGTCTGTTTAAAATATCTGTCAAAGCCTGGTCAAAGCAGGACAAAGGACTGCCAACGTTCTTTTAGGATCTATATTGTTGCTCAGACGTGGCGTCTAGATAACCGTGCCAGGAAGGGTTATTAAAAGTCATGCAACCACACATTAGCGTCTGGTTGCTAATGCGTCCTTATTACTACCTGCATGTCACTGCCTCCTTAAATATAGTGATACAACACATAAAAGCTGTCGTAAATAGTTGTTCCTGGAATAAGTTATGTTTGCCTCCTATTTATATGTACAGGAAGAAACAATGCCTTTCATAAAACCTGCGACCTCGGAAGTAGTAAAAAGTTTTCGAGCGTTCATGAAGGCATCATAACAGCTCTCCCAACCTTGCTAGTTGTAGCTAGCACGATGGCTAATGCGGATACAATGCCTACACACGACGTTAAATTATACGGAAATTGACGCCCGATATAATACAGCAAAAGGATTATTGCCTTTTTGCCAGGTGATTCCGGTTAAAATACTGAAGCCATGGCGGACGGTCCTGCTAAGCCGACTTTCTCAGCTAACGTCAACGTTAGCTGCGCAACGGGTAGCGGTAGCTAAACTGATTTTAGCAAACCAAATTAGCTGTATGCTAGTTTTCCATCGCCTCAGACGCTTCAATGAATGGGGGTTGTTGCACACATTGGGGACATCCGTCAACAATGTACGCTTGCGACTACTAGCCTCCTTCTTGTTGTGATCCAGCTTGACTGGTAACTTACTTAAGCTGTCAGGTGCTCGACAAAGTGGACGTAAATACTAACGTTAGTTTATTCAGGGAAGTCTGACGAGCGTGATTACGTTAGCTAATGTTAATGCACATTACCAGCTTGCCACAGTACTTGGCCAACCGTGGATAACTTTGTTGAAATGCATAATCACGAAGAGATCATGCACTACCCAGGTACATAGACGTAGCAATAGCAATGTTAGCTTGCGTAACCTGATTTCGCAGGAAACGCTATAGAACCGGAGTATTTTTGTTTTGTGTTTTCAAAACTTCTTTTCAAAATTTGTGATCGTCCTTGGCCCAAGTCTTCATTACAGCGTTGATTATTGTGAAGCTGTCGTCTGTGAGAAGGAATGATGGCGTTTGGGACTAACCCTGCCCTCCGTCCCAGGTAGGGGAGTGGTGGTGAAGACTCCTCTTGCCCGGCCTGATCCGATGTTCAGTCGGATGATAGGAAAACATTGATTATCTCGGTTGTTGTATTTATGTATTCACTTTCAAAACAGATTATGATTCGCCATCGCGACTGGGGTTCCCTGTTATCGAAGGGATTTGTTATTTGGGAGATTTGAAGGATCATGATGGACACGGAGGAACTTCCCCCAAGACGAAAATTATTGGAAATAATCATGGACTGCTGAGCTCAACTAAGTGCATTTTTTAAATAACATTTTTTAAAGACTGTTTCACCTGCACCACACCGACATGTCTGCATTTTCTGAGTTCGTCCCCCCTCCTGAATGCCCAGTTTTTGAACCGAGTTGGGAGGATTTCTCGGATCCTTTAGGCTTTATCAACAAGATCCGACCCATTGCAGAGAAAACGGGCATCTGCAAGATTCGACCCCCCGAGGTAAACTCATATATCATTTGAAACATTAGAATACATGTTGGATTAAAGTCTGCGAGGATTTGCCTTGTATGCTCATACGTAGGTAACGTTAGTGCTGGTTCATTAGGGCCTGCGTGATTGTGTGCGATATTACTAGTTGGCATTACTGTAACAGAGGCCAAATAAGGCTTAATGTCTTTGCACTCAACTGTAAATATTTTGTGCCATTTGGGTTTTCTTTATTGTTCAGAAAAGTTTTGGAAAGGCGAAATAAATCCAACAGTTCCGGTGTTACAATTCCTTTGTTTTTTGTTTTCTTCTTGGCTAGCTAAGTTACAGTGATTGCACCGCGTTAGCTGCGAAGATGCGACATTGGGCCACATGCAGGCCTCCCTCTTCTGTCAGATGGCATATTTATGCTGTTATGTAGACATACAGACAACCACTTGAGGACATTTTAATTTGCTAGGGCCTTTTAACTGTTGGGCCGTGTCTATACGTGTGACAGAATATACGAAGGTACATATTGATAACAGTAGCTCCAAACATGCAGTATTTATACACAAAATCTTGAACAAAAATCGCCTAAAATGAACTTTTCAGACTATATGAGTAGTGGTACTGCATTATAAATATAAACGCTTAACCTCAACTAAGCTATGCTCACGCTGTTGTTTTTTTGAGAAACACTGATTTGTTCCTAACTTAGTTGCAGGGCTGTCGTTGGCATGTCCTCAATGTTGTCATTGTCTTCGGGCAGAGTTAATGTTTCTGTTTTCTTGTCAACCAGGACTGGCAACCTCCGTTTGCCTGCGATGTTCGCAACTTCCGCTTCACTCCTCGAGTACAAAGACTGAATGAACTCGAGGTGAGTTTGAGTGAGGAAGAGACATCATCATACTATCCTAACAATAACACAGAGGGACGGCGTGTCTCAGGCATTGTTTTATGAAGAACATGAAGGGGAAACAACCTATTCAGAATGACTAGATGTATTTTGGAAATGATTACTGCATAAAATAATATTATATATTAGAATAGCTGTTAATGGACATCTGAAAGATACAAACATTCACAATTTAAGGTGTGCCATAATTAATACGGCACACCTTAGCAGTGTGTGCACTATGCCTTTCTATGTTGTTCAATGTAAAGCAAGGGCAGCAACACAGCCCTAGTAATATGTTTTCAAAGAACCAGAGAAGTATAGCTGTGTACCAGAGTGCAGCCATTCAAACATAATTTTGCCTGAGGTGTCCAGTGTGCATAACAGCAGAACATTGGGCTCCTGCATTTAGAGTCTGTCCTCTCTCCTCCCTCTCCTGCCTGTCCAGGCCCTCACTCGGGTTAAGCTAAACTTTCTGGATCAAATCGCAAAGTTCTGGGAGCTGCAGGGATCCAAGATCCGATTCCCTCATGTGGAGAGAAAAGTTTTGGACCTCTATCAGCTCAGCAAGGTAAAACAAGATCTGGATAGATTTGGATAGTTTTCTATGAGCTGTTGGTTTTTGACTAATTATATGACATTGCTTACCCTTTTCTTTAATCTTTTTTTTTTTTGCACTTGGCTGTTAAGTGTTGATTTTGTCATTCATGGTGAAAAAAAGAAGCAGCTCATATTTGACACCTGTTTTTCAGATTGTGTCGTCAGAGGGCGGCTTTGAGATGGTGTGTAAAGAGAAGAGGTGGTCCAAGGTGGCCAGCCGAATGGGCTTCCCATCCGGGAAAGGCACCGGTTCACTGCTGCGCTCCCACTATGAGAGGATCCTTTACCCGTATGAACTCTTCCAGTCTGGGGCCACGCTGACTGTGAGTGGTGCCGATTTAACAGAAGCAAGCTAAAGTAGTTTGGCCTTGCTCCATACAGCTGCGCATTAGCAATTATTGTTAACCAGAATTGGTGCATGCGCCTGCACACTGTTCCGGGCATTCATACATTTGCACCATTTCACATGAGTCATACAAAATACGTTGTATTGTACAGCAATTTTCAAAAGTTAAAATGGACATTTTGTGAGTGGGTGTTGGTATTTGGTTACTTTATTTTTTATTCCCCATTGAGCAAAATGTCAGTCTTAGTTTTATTTCACACAACAAGCAAACTTGGCCTGAACAAACCAAACCTGGGCCAAATATCCCAGTAATGATACGCCTTTTTCTTCAAAGCCTGGAATGGATAGATTTAAAAAGGTTTCCAAAGCATACTTCCTTTGCACTCCATTCCTTTTTTTTGTCAGGGCATCCAGCGGCTGTACGACGAAGGAGATGATGGTGAAGAACTGGATGAGGGAGTTGGTGAGGAAGCAGTGGAGGAAGAGGAACAAGATGAAGAGGATGATAAGGAGAAAGATGGGGAGATTGATGCTATGCAAACCAAAGACCATCTTCTGCCTGAGAGACGCTCCAGACGCCTCAAGTCTGAGGTAAACAAAAAAACTTGTTTTGTAACTTGTAAAAACCGGTCATATTTGCAGTAGTTGAGTGGACAAGGAGATTATAAAACACTACAAAGACCATTGCAAACTATGTTTTTAAATAGGGGTCCACTAAATGTTTGGCCACTGAACTTAATCAGCCAAAAATGGCACCAAAAAAAAGGACTTTCGGTGTTCGGCCTAATACATCAAAAGACCAAATAAATTTTACCAAACAATTACAATGATGTCGGCATTGTGAAAGCATTTTAAAGTGTCTGAGAAGACACAGATGCAAAAATTGCCATTTGCAAACGCTGTTGTGCTGAATTGTCTCCTAGCACATCCACTCCATCTGTGGCTGACTTATTAGAAAAGGCAACAAACAGTCTGACCCGCTTTGAGTCTTTCTGTCGCTCGTTTCTGAGACGACGATTAAGCTAGCCGCTTAAAGTAAAGTAAAGTATAATTTGGAGTGCACACGTATTCAAGCCTTTATGGTAAATCCACTGAGACAAACCAGTCCGAGCTGACAGGGAGGTTAGTGACTTTATCCTGTCAGTTTCTCTCTTTACAAAGGCAAGTGTTGCAGTATGAGAATCCTACCTGAAGGAAGGCTGTGAAGTCTTCATGTTATGCGTGAATGTTATATGAGTACCACGTACATGATGGAAATAAGATTAATTGGATTATATTCACAGAAAGTATAAAACATATTACATGTGTTCATTAAAAGTAAATGGACACATGTAATTTACTTTACCGAACTCTCGTGGGCCTCAGACGCACCACCATAGTATCTCAAAATCCTGTGGGAAACATTGAGTAAAAATCACATTTTGACTATTTAATTTATACAGTGGGGAAAAAAGGCAAATTAAATGGAAAAAAATGTGAATGTACTTGTTCGGTGTTCGGTATTCTGCAAAACTTTTAATTATATTCAGCTTCGGCCAAGAATTTTCATTTCGGTGTATCCGTATTTTTTTTTAATCAGAGCAGTTATTTCACACCCAAAAAATATTTTTACCCACAAGCCGTTGCTTTAAGCATCCTTCTTCTGCAAATTTCCAGATGCCCAGCTGTGGCAGGCATGCTCCCCAGTGGCCATTTAACATTTGGCCTTCTCTACTCTGTTTCACAGTCTGCTTTTGTGGTGTTGTTGTTGCTGTGTTTCTCTAGAGGGAAAACAAGGAGCCAAAAGGCCTGAAGATCTTTGGTACAAGCCCCAAGATGGTCGGCTTGGAGATTGTATCTGCTGGTAAGGATCATTTTTGGTTGACCTGTGGTTGAACAGCGCAACAAATCAGCCGTGTTACTGGAAGTATTTCTATTCATACCCCAGCACTTTTTCATCACATAGATGATGGATTCAGCAAGAAGCAGCGTCACCTCAAAGCCCAGGCCTTCGCCATCAAAATGAGACCACGCAAGGAGACCCTGGAGGTCAACTTTGTGAGTGCCTGTTCTTTGTTTATGCCTGACCCAACAGTTGATGCTTATTATTTCTTGGGAAACTCTGGGCGTGACCATCCCCTGTTACGTTCTGTGGCACTGATCCCTCAGATTGACCTCTACCTCTGCCTGGTGTGCGGACGGGGTGATGAGGAGGACCGGCTCCTGCTGTGTGATGGCTGTGATGACAGCTACCACACCTTCTGTCTGATCCCACCTCTACAGGATGTGCCCAAAGGGGACTGGCGCTGCCCTAAGTGTGTTGCTGAGGTAAAGCTTGAACGCTGTCTGGCCAATCAAAAACTCTTGAACAAAGATGAAATGTATGAATTGAGTTATTTTTCAGAGCATGTACATGTGCACATGTGAAAACCATTTTGATCATTTGAAAATATAAATGGATGGAGGCCCCCTGTCCTTTCACAACATGGTATTGTCCTACTTAATGAGCTGTTATTAATTCCCTCATCTTTCCATTCTATATTTCAACGTGATGTAAACTCCTATTATGCTGTATTTGTTGTCCATCCTCCCTCACAGGAGTGCAGTAAGCCCAGGGAGGCGTTTGGCTTCGAGCAGGCAGTGAGGGAGTACACTCTCCAGAGCTTCGGAGAAATGGCTGACCACTTCAAGTCTGACTATTTCAACATGCCTGTCCATGTATGTAGAATCCACTCAGCTAGAATACCTAACCTGCTACATGGATGTCTTACCATCATCTGGCTGCCACACTCTCCACTTCAACAGTTAGAAGTTAAATGTGTCGCTCGGTGGCTTTTCACTGTTGGGATAAGGCCCAGGGGGATTTCATTATTTCCGCCTTGTGCCCCCAGATGGTCCCCACAGAGTTGGTGGAGAAAGAGTTCTGGCGCCTAGTCAGCAGCATCGAGGAGGACGTCATCGTAGAGTACGGAGCCGACATCAGCTCCAAGGAGGTGGGCAGCGGATTTCCTGTCAGGGACGGTAAAAGGAGGCTCCTGGGAGATGAGGAGGTGAGAAGATTGTTGGACTGTTTAATCTTTTTACATCTCGTCTTAAAATGTGACTCTCTATATTGTGTCTCTGTCATGTTGAGCTCATTATTTTCTTACATGTTCTAACACAAGTTTAGAACCAGTAGAGTACTTTTGATGGAGATTCCTCAGTGTACTGGAGACATTACCTATTCATCGTCATCTAACAGATCCTCTAAAAAACTTACTGCTATTTTACTTAATGGCACTACATTAAGTAAAAACATGACACTTGGCCTTAAGTGAAAGAAAGCGCTTTGTTTCCTCTCCTGTCCTAGGAGTATGCCAACTCAGGGTGGAACCTGAATAACATGCCAGTGCTTGAGCAGTCGGTGCTCACCCACATAAATGTAGACATCTCGGGTATGAAGGTGCCCTGGCTCTATGTGGGGATGTGTTTCTCCTCATTCTGCTGGCACATCGAGGACCACTGGAGTTACTCCATCAACTTCCTGCACTGGTGAGACTGAACAAAGGACGCATGAGACCATCACAAGTCTGAGATATGCATGTTAGCGGAATAATACACAATTAAAAGCAAAAAAGAATTCCATATGTACATGTGAATATGTATGGATATGTACACACTATGATCAGTAACATCTCTACTGGTACTGACTTTATTGTTTATGTATGTGCTGCGTTTTCTGTATGAGTGAAGGATAACATAAGTCAGAAAGACATTTGAACAACATGAAACGTATCAATGACCCAATAAAGTTTAAAAAAAACAGCAACAAATACTGTTGATACTATGGAAAAACTATAATTGAGTAATTCACGCTCATTTAAACTAACCTTATGCCGTCCCACTTTTGTGGCGCTCATCAGTGTGAGCTTAGTATATTTAACGTTCATATATTCCTCTGTTCTCCAGGGGAGAACCGAAGACTTGGTATGGAGTGCCAGCCTCTGCAGCAGAGCAGCTGGAGGCCGTAATGAAAAAGTTGGCTCCAGAGCTGTTCGACTCCCAACCTGACCTCCTCCATCAACTGGTCACCATCATGAATCCCAATGTCCTCATGGAGCACGGTGTCCCTGTTAGTAGTCTGAGCCTTAGTGTTTTTCAGGGTTCACATTGGATCTGATTAGATATTGTTCATGTGGGTCTATGTTGATTATTAGTCACATGTATGCACATATTCCTCTCCCCCACTTCAGGTGTACAGGACTAATCAGTGTGCAGGGGAGTTTGTGGTGACCTTCCCAAGGGCCTACCACAGCGGTTTCAACCAGGGCTACAACTTTGCAGAGGCCGTCAACTTCTGCACCGCTGACTGGGTGAGGAAAAAGCAAATTCTTATTTCAATAAAAAAAATGAATTGAATGGGGGTATTCATTTTTCACGCATGTCCTTGCTCAGTTACCTATGGGTCGTCAGTGTGTGGCCCATTACCGACGCCTCCACCGCTACTGTGTCTTCTCCCACGAGGAGCTGCTGTGCAAGATGGCTGCTGATCCAGAGAGTCTTGATGTGGAACTGGCCGCTGCCGTTTTTAAGGAAATGGGAGACATGATGGAGGAGGAGACTAAACTCAGACAGGCCCTCCAAGAAATAGTGAGTGTGTTTTTGTTCAGTTTATGCATGTAGAAAGTGTGGGATTGACAGGCTGTAACAGTAACCTGTTACAGCCTCAACTTTGTGTTCCTTTAAAAATGGCAAGCTATTTATATTTTTGCACCATCTTTAGAGTTCTCTTTCCTCCTTATCTACAGGGGGTTCTGTCCTCAGAGCAGGAGGTTTTTGAACTTTTACCTGACGATGAGCGGCAGTGTCACAAGTGCAAGACAACCTGTTTCCTGTCCGCACTGACGTGTTCCTGCAGCCCTGATCGGCTGGTCTGTCTCTACCATGCAGCAGATCTCTGCGACTGTCCGCTTGGCAACAAATGTCTTCGGTGAGAGATTTTTTTTGTTTTGTTTTTATTGCTCCACACAGTGTCTTAAAGAGGTCATATTATGCTCATTTTCAGGTTCGAAAATCTTATGAAGGGGTTGTACCAGAGCAGGTTTGCATGGGTTCATTTTCAAAAAACACCATATTTTTTGTCATACTGCACGTTTCTGCAGCTCAACTTTATACCCTGTGTGTTGAACACTTTGTTTTAGCTATGGAGTGATAAATTTCACCTCTACAAGCTCTTTGTTGAGAGTTGCACACAGTTCCTAGGTAAAAACTACTAGCCAATTAGAAGCAGAATGAGAAACCGGTAAACACGGCTTCGGTTCAGCTGTATATCCCCTTACCAGCTTAGCAACATGGACAGGAGTTTCAGAGTGGTGATTTATTAATCTGTAACAAATGTATCTTTCATCCATAAACTGAGTCTCTACATCACGGTTACAACTATATGTCCATTGACTGCTTGGAGGGTAGCTAGTGTTTGGAAGGGAGATGAGAGGCTGCAGGCAGAAATCTTGTCACTGTGTGCTGAAGCTCAGAGTGTTTTTCCACCAGTGTTTTTGAGGGCGTGTCGGACTAGTCGTTAGGCAAGCATTATGATGCATATTTTGCTGTGTCATCACTGGACTACAAATGAGCTGGTTTTTTTAGGCATTTCAGAGCAGAGTTTTCTGTGGGAGATAGGAACTCCCTTTGGTCTGGACTTTGGACTTTTTCACTTTGCAAACCTAATACATGGACAAAATAGGTATATAACTCAATAAAGGAGAGGAGAAAAAGCCAAAAAGCATAATATGACTCTTTAACAACAAAAATATGCAGAGGACATGGTCAAGAAATCTTATTGGTTATGTCCTGCATTTGATGTGAAACCTGATACTCTGTTGCGGTCTTTCAGGCTTGGATTGGCAGTACCATGCTTTACATTTACTTGATTATACACACCCTAATCTCACGTGGATATGTGCATGATATATTTCAGGTATCGCTATGATCTGGAGGAGTTTCCATCCATGCTGTATGGGGTCAAGACACGGGCTCAGTCTTATGACACCTGGTCAAAGAGAGTCACAGAGGCCTTGTCTGCTGACCAGAAAAATAAGAAAGGTTTTATACTTGAATACTACTACAAAATATGTACATGTTTCACAAAAAATGGTTGTGTTTTCAGCGTGATGTGCTGTTGCATGATTGTTCTGTGTGTCTCAGATCTCATTGAGCTCAAGGTTTTGCTGGAGGATGCAGAGGACAGGAAGTATCCTGAGAAAGCTTTGTTCCGCCGCCTGAGGGAGATGGTGAAAGAGGCAGAGACGTGCTCCTCCGTAGCTCAGCTGCTGCTCAGCCGCAAACAGCGGCACAGGTCAGTGGACATGGACATACGCCTTAATGTAATCCAACAGAAAAGCAATTTACTGATTGCCTATGTACACACACCTGAACATTTTTTCCATTTTCAAATCAATCCTGAATCTGCTCGGGTGCAAACGCGAACTAAACCGCCACTTATTTTTCCATGTGTCTCTGCAGCAGCCGTCTGCGTTCGGAAAGCAGTCGTAATCGTACCAAACTGACTGTGGATGAGCTCAAGGCATTTGTGGATCAGCTCTACAGGCTGCCCTGCATCATCAGCCAGGCCCGACAAGTCAAAGTGAGTCTGCACTGTGCCTCTGTGCTTATCCAGGCACCCAGTTATCAATGAAATACACCTTCATTTGTCTTTCCTTGTATTCCCCTCCTTATTCCTTCTTCCTCCTACAAACCCCCGTCTTTCACTATCAGTGCAATTAATTAATGCTAAAACATCTGGACTCTCCCTTCTTTCTTTTTAACTCACAATGTGTCTCTGGCCTTCCGTCCCTCCAGGAGTTACTGGAGAATGTGGAGGACTTCCACGAGCGAGCCCAGGTGGCACTGTCGGACGAATTGCCTGATTCCTCCAAGCTGCAGGCACTATTGGATCTGGGTAGCGGCCTAGATGTGGAGCTGCCAGAGCTGCCCCGCCTAAAACAAGAGCTCCAGCAGGCCCGCTGGCTCGACGAGGTTGGGCTCTTACAACATCCACAACCTGTTTGTGTGCTCTGAGTTGTTGCAATTGTGGCCTTGTGTAACATCTGCTCCCCTCTTCATACCCCAGGTGCGTGTCACCCTGGCCGAGCCTCACCGCGTCACCCTGGAGCTGATGAAGAGGCTGATAGACTCTGGGGTGGGCCTGGCTCCCCACCACGCTGTGGAGAAAGCCATGGCCGAACTACAAGAGATCCTCACTGTCTCAGAGAGATGGGAGGATAAGGCTCGCGCCTGCCTACAGGCCAGGTACAGTTGAATGTATACAAATTTGCACATTTGCACTTCATGGGGATGCAGAATGCATGTAATCCCCATTCGTGCTACTTACAAAAATAGTTTTATTAGATGAGTTATCCCGTGCCTGTCTATCCTCCTGTAACCTCAGGCCTCGACACAGCATGGCGACTTTGGAGAGCATTGTGCTGGAAGCTAGGAACATCCCAGCTTACCTTCCTAATATTTTGGCCCTCCGAGAGGCACTACAGAAAGCCAAGGAGTGGACAGCTAAAGTGGAAGCCATTCAGGTACTATCTGTGTGTACACTACATCATTTAGAAGCCCCTCTAACCCACATTTAAACCCACGCTTCCTCTTGAGGATCTTTTATTGAGGCTTAACATGCATCATACAAGGGCATTGTCTAAAATGTCTATAACCCCTCTCTTTCTGTGGTTCCGCCTCACACAGAGTGGCACTAGCTATGCTTACCTGGAGCAGCTGGAGAGCCTGCTGGCCAGGGGTCGCTCCATCCCCGTCCGGCTTGATCCACTGGCCCAGGTGGAGTCTCAGGTGGCCGCAGCTCGAGCCTGGAGGGAGAGGACTGCTCGCACCTTCCTCAAAAAGAACTCCACATACACACTGCTCCAGGTGGGCCATTATGACAAAAGTTGTTTTGATGCTTTCCTCTAGCTGTAGTTAAGACTGCATATATTGTGTTTGGGCACTTAAAGATAAATCAATTTAATTTATGTGTCTTATGTCTTGTACTGAGAAGGTAGATTAATAAATACTCACTATAAGCAGAAAAAAATATACATATACATTTTTTTTTTCTTGCTATCCTGTGTGCCTCTTCTCTTAGGTCCTCAGCCCTCGGGCAGACATTGGGGTTTATGGCAACAGCAAGAGCAAGAGGAAACGTGTCAAGGAGCTCATGGAGAAAGAGAGAGGAGGCTTAGACCCCGACGCCCTGAGCGACCTGGAGGAGAGCCTCGAGGAGGTACGAGACCCTTCCACCGTTGTAGCAGCCTTCAAAGCCAAAGAGCAGAAAGAAGTGGAGTCAATCCACTCACTCCACGCCGCCAATTTAGCCAAGATGGCCATGGCCGACCGCATCGAGGAGGTCAAGTTCTGCCTGTGCCGAAAGACGGCCAGCGGCTTCATGTTACAGTGCGAGCTTTGTAAGGACTGGTTCCACGGAGCGTGCGTGCCTCTGCCCAAGACAGGATCTCAGAAGAAGCTGGGTGTGGGTTGGCAGAGCAATAGCAAAGACTCCAAATTCCTTTGTCCGCTGTGTCAGCGGTCGAGGAGGCCGAGATTAGAGACCATCCTGTCGCTGTTGGTGTCGCTGCAGAAGCTGCCAGTGCGTCTACCTGAAGGAGAAGCCCTCCAGTGTCTGACTGAGAGGGCAATGAGCTGGCAGGTATGCATAGAAGTGACCTTACCTGTTTCATTTTGAACACTTAATTTCCATGGTTTGCTTTTGATCTCTGCTAAATGCCCATCCTTAAACCAGCCTAACTGTTGTAACAGGACCGAGCACGTCAATCTCTAGCCACGGAGGAGCTGTCCTCAGCCCTGGCAAAGCTGTCAGTGCTGAGCCAGCGCATGGTGGAGCAGGCTGCTAGGGAGAAAACTGAGAAGATCATCAATGCCGAGCTGCAGAAAGCTGCTGCCAACCCGGACTTGCAGGTACTTTCATCTTTAATGATTTTACATTGTTCTAATTCCTATTCTTATATAGTACAACATCAGTAAGACTCTAGGAATCCTGTTTTGGGATGTGTGGATTGTAATGTGTGGCTTCTGCTGGGGCTTTAGATGTAAACATGAAATGTGCCAGAAGAGGGCACTAACGTGTAAACATAAAATAGACCAGGAGCTTGTCTGAAATGTCAAATTATCAATGAATTATAGGCAGCCAATGGCAACCTGATTTCTCATAGATGAAACGAACTTAGAGAACTAACTGTATATATTTTGTTGAAAAAGAGCATATGACATTTTTCTGGCATATTATTTAAATATGCCATTTTAAAGGCCCAAAGCATTTGGCTTTTTTTATTAAATAAGAAGAAGATGGCATGTATGCCTGTTCAATACATTAGAGACATTGAGCGTGTGTGTGTGTGTGTGTGTGTTTGATTCTGTCCTTCCTCAGGGCCACATCCAGACTTTCCAGCAGTCCGGTTTCAGCAGAGCCACATCCCCTCGCCAGTGTGTGGACTACGATGACGAGGAGACTGACTCAGATGAGGACATCAGGGAGACTTACGGTTATGACATGAAGGTATGCGAGGCAGCATTGGCTGTTGTTGAAGCCACATATAAGTGAGCAGGATTTTTTTTTCTAATTCTGCCCTGGTGGTGTGGTCTCTGTTTTGTTGCAGGACCCAGGCGAGGTGAAGCCCTACCTGTTCTGTGATGAGGAGATTCCTGTTAAGTCTGAGGAGGTGGTCAGCCACATGTGGCCGGCTGCCACGCCCTCCTTTTGCGCTGAACACGCCTACTCCTCAGCCTCCAAGTCCTGTGTGCAAAGTGAGGCCACGCTTACTTACTGAGATTCCTTCTGTTGCTTTTGAGTCTGCCTACCCATAAGCTCCTGTTTTAGTGCACAAATGATCCAGGGCTATTATTTGCAACACTTGTTTTTGTAATACACATTTTAATTACACTCATTTGAGGGATTCCAGCTTGCTGATTTCCTCAGAAATAAATGCTCTCGCCATCTGATGCTGAAAATATTTACATTTCAGATGTGAGCACTCCCAGGAAGCAGCCCAGGAAGACCCCTCTGATCCCACGCAGCCTGGAGCCGCCAGTGCTCGAGTTGTCTCCGCAGGCTAAGGCTCAGTTGGAGGAGCTGATGATGCTGGGAGACCTGCTGGAGGTGTCTCTGGATGAGACGCAGCACATCTGGAGGATCCTGCAGGCCACACACCCTCCCTCTGAGGAGAGGTTCCTGCAGGTCATGGAGGTAGGGAGGTCATCCAAACATTGGGTGCTGGTTTGAATGAATCGTTCTGTTTGGTTCTGATGAAGAATGTTGCGAATGGATGCACAGAGACAGGTCAAATTAGGGAAAATGTTCCTGTAATAAGTACAAATATAGAAATGGAAATAGTCATTCTCATTTTGTCTTTCCCTCCTTTTCTACAGCCTGACGACTCTCTGATGGAGAAGCCCCTGAAGATCAAGCTGAAAGATTCAGAGAAAAAGAGGAAACGGAAGTTAGAAAGAGCAGAGCACCACCACATGCTGATGGCTGCCGCCGCCGCCGGTGGGGCTACAGCAATGGGTGACATGAGACCGGCCAAGTCCAAAGAACTGAAAAGGGTGGGGCTGGAACTGGGTCTTGGGGGCAAACCCAAGAAGAAGAAACTCAAGCTCAATCTGGACAAGAACCGGGATATGAAGCAGCTGGCCAAACGGTTAGCCAAGGAGGAGAAGGAGAGGAAGAGAAAGGAGAAGGCGGCTGCCAAGGCGGAGGCCATCAGGGAGGGGCTGGAGAAGAGGAAGGAGAAGAAGATTCTCGACATTCCCTCCAAGTACGACTGGTCAGGGGCTGAGGACTCCAACGATGAGAACGCTGTGTGTGCAGCCAAGAACTGCCAGAGACCCTGTAAAGATAAGGTGAGGACTCTGAGCACTTTAGAGTGAGATTGTGTTGTGAAGAGGTTGTGTTGCAGTAAAAGAGGCACAAGGGTGGATCATAGATGATTGATAAACACAGCTACAGTTTACTAATTAACCTTAAGATCAAAGGCGACCATATGACTGTGCAGCTTTTGGAAAAACTCAAATGTCTGTATTTTTTAAATATTATTTTAAAAACATTGTTTGAAAGCCAAGTGTTTACTAGGGATATGGACACAATTTGTAAAATGTTATACTCACTTATGTTCCATTCAGTCAAGAAGTGCTGCAACAAATTATTATTTACATCCTCGGGTAATCTGCAGATTAAATCCTCGATTCATTATTGGTCTCTAAAATGTCAGAAAAGAATGACAAATCACAGTTTTCCAAAGCCCATGGCGATGTCTTGAGATGCCCCGATTTGTCTGACCTACTGTTCAAAACCCTGAGAAAAATAGCAAATCTTTACATTGGAGAAGGTGAAACCAGGTTTTGTTTTGTTTTTTGTGTAAACGATTAACCAATACTTGCCAATTAATATTTTTTGTTAATCTACTTATTCATTAATTGTTTCATCTCCTATATATTTTTCTGCTCCAGCGCTTCATGTGGCTGTGAAATGCAGTTTGACTTTACTTTTAGCTCATCTTCAATCATCTCTCACTTTTCTCATAAAAATGTCCGTTAAGTTGTGAGCACTGCTTCTACGACCAGTCCCATCATCTAAGTTGTTCTTGGCCTGTGCCATGCTGTCTGTTTTGACCTTCCGTAACATCCCTGCCACGCTGGGAGATGCAGTCGATTCTGTTTTTTTTGTTTGCCGAGTTAATAACGAACCCTTGTCAAAATGAACGTCATGGAGCTTTTATTGTATATCAACAGCTGATAACAGCACTGGAACACCGTAAAGAGATTTACACATAACCTATTAACAGGACACACCAATGCGTTTCTTTTCAGAGACAGTATTGGAGACTGTCTATTGAGTTAACCAGTGGCCCGTCTCCTTCCCTGTGTCTACCTGGCAGCGAATCAGAGCTTAGCCAACTGGTTGGCCTGCAGCTCTGTGGGTAGAGTAGAGGTGATGAAATAACAAAGGTGCTGCTCTAAACTAGAACTAAACAAAACATTGTTTGTTTTTTAAACCTCTGCTGATAAATTAATCCAGGACACGTGTTCAAATCTGGCATCATGTGCTGGGTGTTTTATGTTTGTTTTGATATTTGAATGAGTCCAAAAACATGCATGTTACCTTACCTTCAGCCCTGAGCTTGCTGCAACTTTGAACCGGATCACCTGTAAGAGAAAAATAGAAATAAAGATAACATAAAATCAGAGAAAAGGTAATGTAATAAATGCTATGTGACGTATTGCTGCAGAAAACACTTCCTATTAAATGTATTTGTGGACTTGTTCAGCGTGTTTGTACTCTGCGTATACAAAATATGTGATACTAAAGAACACTTATTTAGTAGTCCCATTTTTTTGCTTTGCTTATAAGACGTGCATAAGCGGCCCAGTGTTTTAGGGTTGTCTTTAGTGGTGTGTAAAACATATCAGAGATCATCTACCCTCAGTGTTTGGCCTGTTTTGCTTTGACTTTACATCTGTACATTAGATAAACAATGCAGCTTTAATGGGTGTGCTGTTACAAAATCCACATGTTTTTTTTTTGCGTTTTGCTTGACAAACCACTGCCATGTATATATATTTTTTCCAATAACTGCAACAATGTTTCCTTGTTGTTGTCCCTGTTAATCCTCACTCATGTGTCGGCCTTTGTCTCCCTGCGTGTATTTCTAGGTGGACTGGGTGCAGTGCGACGGCGGCTGCGACGAGTGGTTCCACCAGGTGTGCGTGGGCGTGTCGTGTGAAATGGCAGAGAACGAGGACTACATCTGCGTAGACTGCTCCCGGAAGGCCGCCGTTGCGAGCGGGGGAGGCATGACCGTGGAGGAGGTGGCGGAGGAGAGCGTCGTCGTGCTTGCGACGTCGCTCTGCGGCGCGCAGACTCTGCCATCGTCGTCTGTCGTGGCATCGTGGTCTCCCCCCTCATCCGCCTCTCATCTAAACCCAGCGACTTTACTTCAGCAGCAGCAGCAGCAAGAACCTCAGCAGGGCAGTTAGCGCTAAAAAATAAACAGCCTAGAACTGAGTTTGAATACTGTACCTCACACAATGAGCATAACACAAAACCTAGTATCCAGGCTAGCGTTTTAACCTCAGCCTGTAAGACCGAGGGACAGAACAGCCCTTTATGAATGGAAGAAGAGGGACAAACCTGGACAATTTCTGTCTGGATCATAGAGCACAAGAAAAGTGAGACCTTGCATATGGAAGTCAGAGAAGAGAAGAGTCCTGCTGTCGCCGTGTGGCTTCACAATGACATGTCCTCTCTCCGAGTGCTAAGATATGTTGGAAACCACAGAGAGAAGACTTAGTCCTCCTACAACAGTTTTAGGTTTAGAATCATCCACCAGCTACTTCCTGGTCCTCCACTGAACAATAACAGCTCAGAGGTATACTTACTCACAGTCAAACAAACACCCACTTACTCCAGCTGTTGTATTCAGTCCAAACAAGCAAATAAAGAGATCCCAGTTGTGTTTTACTGGACATCCTGAACCGCTCCCCTCTGCCCTCTTCCTGGCTGTTCAGACTGTAACATCTCAATATGTAGGACTCCAGACTAGGATACACAAATGGTTGTAATGTAGTGGAATTATTTATAATGTACATACTTTAAAGCAATTAAACAAATGGATTGTGGTTTTTTTGTTTTGTTTTCTCACCTTTAATAAACTGTTCCTAGTCAAATGATAATTGTGATGTTTTTTCTTTGTGATAATGTACTTTTTTTTGAGTCTGTCTTTCTGTTTGTTTTTTTAACGTGTTTAATTTGAATAGAAATTAAGAAAAGGCACACTTTATTCTTTGTTTTGTCTTCTCTGTTAGACAACAAAAGATCTAGCAAACAAATCTTTTTTTCCTGATAAGTCAAATACAAGCTGTCAGGCTATATATTGAAGTATTTCTAGCTTTTCGGTACTTGTCCGGAATTTCAATTTCAAATCATGCTGAGGGCTCAACAGTGACTTATGACCTTGTCGTCAAGAGGTTGTAGGCTAAGCTTCCTTTGTTACTCATTAAGCCCAATTAGGGGAGAGGTGTGGAAGCATACTATGGAGCTCTGGTATGACAAACTTAACTATTGAATTCCATGGAATATGCGATGGTCAGTTTTCTTTTTTAACTCTTCCACTTACTTTCTCTTAATTTCTATATTGTAAAAAAAAGTAATTCTAGATTTACATGCGACTATCTGAATTTGCAGGAGCATGAGCGTTTGCAAGAGAAGGGGGCGGGCAGTTGGCCTGAGCTCCACTTGTAACTCAGTCAAGTCAAATCCAGTGTGAACTGACCTCAGCTGCTTTTGTGACTGACCTCTGTCCCTGGTCTGACCAGGAGAATATGCACAAGGGGCTGCAAGACCAAATGAACCGTAAGGGTGCATAATAGATTACATAACGTCTGCCACTACATCTTCATCACCTGCTGTTTTTTGTGCCGACTGAGTGGAATTTATGAATGAAACTGTAGTTTGTTGTCTTAATGGTCACAAAAAAACCTTTTATAATCATCACTTTACAGCTTCATACACTGCTTATATATTAATGTGAATTTCTTTTGATTTTAAAGCACAAGACATTCCTCCATCTGTCCGCTAGATAGCAATACTGCTGTGTGAAATCAGCTGTCTGTCAGACTTTAACAAGATGGAAGATTTGTCATTCTCACACAGTAATTCCTTCTGATTTTAACAATTTTCCTGTGGCTATTCTTTTAGCCTGTTGTACATCATGTGAGCAGTGAGGAGTAGATCTGCACCTTCCATCAAATAAATTAGTTTATTAACTTAACCTCAGACATGAAATTGGGATGTGCTGGATTGCAGAAAGGAATTGATGGAACCCAAAATGTAAATGTGGTTTTTGCAGGAATTTTAGTGAAAGCGGACGACATGAGACATGATTACATCATTTTAAAAAATGTATATACAGTTCCTACAGCAGAGGCGGTCCACTGCAGCACAAATGTACACAATACTGATCATAGTATCATCCTATTGGACTCTCATGTTGCACCTTATTTATATATGTACTTTGCTCTGAAAGGGGCAGACGGAGGGAAAGAACGTGGAGGCTGGCCTAAGTTTAGCATTTCCAACCCCCGCCCCTCACTCACTCACTGCCGTCATGTTAAATACCAAAACTTGAGCATTTACTGATAAATCTTCAGCCTTGAGACGAGAGTTTCACACAGCAGATCACTGCAATGAAAGGTAAGCTGTAACTTTAAGTCATTTTGAAAATTGACTGTTCAGTGCAATTCTGATGGATTTAAGTTCATTATCATTTCTTTAATAAAAGTTTGATTTCTGTGTGTTTTTTTGTTTAAGGATAAGGATTGCATTGCATTTATATGTAATGGATGGAATTCATAATGTAAAAAAGCTCAAAATGCGCATTTTTTTGTATTTCCAGGTAAATTTCTTGTTTGTGACAGATAAAAAGGACTGACAATGCATGCTCCTTTTTTAATCTACAATTTTACACATTCAGATCTAATAGGTATTTAGTAAGACTACATATTTCCACTGTTGCCTTGCTGCTTAAGGACAGCTTGACAGTTGTTGGGGGCAGGGAACACCAAACAGCTTCTATGACCTGCAGCAATCGTCCTCCCTCTCCCTGTCTGTTTCATAGGAGACGCTGCCAGAGCAGGCCCCCCAAGTGGCAGCCGCCAAGCCAAGGACCTGCTGCCCCATTCATATGAGAAGATGGAGGAGCGGGGCCAATGGAGCAACAAGTTAGAGTTTATTCTGTCAGTCGCCGGTTCCATCATCGGCCTGGGCAACATGTGGCGTTTCCCTTACCTCTGCTACAAGAACGGAGGAGGTGAGTGGAGGATGAGCAGAGGGGATGCAGGCAGGAGTTTGTGTGTCCCTTTCCTCTGAAAACCTAAAACAGAGGGAAATAGATTTGCATATAGAGTAGACATAGCTTGATTGTATGTCAGGCCCATGCTTAAAGAATTCAGTACTACTCTAGTGCCCTTTTACAAACAACCATGCAGTGTTTTCTTTACATGTCCTGAATGAGTAGATAATTGATGACAGCTGACATGAGAGTAAATACACGCATAAACCATTACCGAACACCTGAGTGCTTTTTCTCTGATGCACAAGTCAATGCTAGACTCACTCAAGCTCAGGTGAGAGAAATAAAAACACATAATAAACAAAAGCAGAGAGTTTTTGAGAGTTTTGGACATGCTTGTGTAGCTGCTAAAATGGACGGTTTCTCCCTCCGTGGGGTGGCAGGGTCAGGGTTCAGGGCTGAGCCGGGTCAGGCAGCTGTTGTTCCGCCTCACTCGCAGCAGCTGTCCCTGCAGAGAGGTGGAAATCTGAGCACGGCAAACATCCTCGGGCACCCAACGGGACGTCAATACAAAAGCAGACAGCGAGTGGCAGTGGCTCAGGTCAAAGTGGAGCATCTGAAGAAAACAGCACTTTCTTTGACCTCTTCTTGCAGCACTTCGTACCCTTTAGTACTTGTTCTCAAATATATATCATGATAAAACTTAAGAGGAATCCAGTTTATGTTCAGGCACACACAACATCTGACCTGGTTCTGAAATTCTATATGACTTACTTTTGCGTTTTAGTTTTGTTCAAACCGGGTTAATCTGACAGGCGATCGGGTGCAAACAGTTGCAGCATATCAATTGAAGCTGGGGAAAAAACAAGCTTGTAATAGGTAATATGTAATCTGAGAAAGGAAGAGACTCTGACCTCATTCCTCTAGATGCTCTGATTTCCCCCCAAGTCCAAACTGGCCAGTCAGATGGATTGGAAGCTCTTCCTGTGTGTGAGAATGACTTTGCTTCTCTGCCCATGCATTGGCCCTGCATTAGATTGAAGAACTGGCTGCTTGAATAATACATGCTTGGGCAGGCTTCATACACCCCATGACCCCCAAATAGGATAAAAAAAACAAAACAGGCAGACAATGAATGTTAACACACTCAAGTAACCTCTAACCCTGAATTGCTTTACTACTTCCCAACTCAGGTGCATTCCTCATCCCCTACCTGATCTTCCTGTTCACCTGTGGCGTTCCTGTCTTCTTTCTGGAGACGGCTCTGGGCCAGTACACCAGCGAGGGGGGCATCACCTGCTGGAGAAAAATCAGTCCCTTGTTTGAAGGTAGGTAGGACATTTGGCAAATGGTATGAAGCTGTGATATAAACACCTCACTGAGGCAATAAAGGTGGAATTCACTGCGCCATATACCAAATTGTGATTTCTGCAGGTATTGGCTATGGCACCCAGGTGATAGTGACTCTGTTGAACTTCTACTACATCGTTGTTCTGGCCTGGGGAATTTTCTACCTGTCTTTCTCCTTCTCCTGGGACCTGGCCTGGTCATCCTGCAACAACACATGGAACACAGGTAGCAAATGTGCGTCAGGATGCATCAGGAGTTCCCCCAATGTCTTTGACACGTTCAAGACATTTTGTTCTTTGTCCCCCAGAAAACTGTGTGGAGTTTCAGAGAAGAAACACTTCACTCAACCAAACTGGCAACGTCACGTCTCCTGTCCTCGAGTTCTGGGAGTGAGTTTCTTAGACTGCCTAACCTCCTCTTGGCGATACATTACTATTGTGAAAATGACAATGATGTATCACTACCGTATTTTTTTCCTTGTTTCTGCAGGAGAAGAGCCCTGAGGATTTCCCCAGGCATTGACCACATGGGCTCTCTGAACTGGGACCTGGCCTTGTGTCTGTTCATTGCCTGGGTCATGTGCTACTTCTGCATCTGGAAAGGGGTGAAATCCACAGGAAAGGTGGGTGAGAGGGGATGCAAAGTCTTGTCCCGATCTGCACCTCTTGTTAGAGCGCAAGTGACCCCTTTTTATCTATTTATTTTGTTTTGCAGTCCTGGTGCACATTATGGATGACATCTGGTATTTATTTCTTCTTTTTGTTGTGTTTCTTGTTTGCATTTATATAGGTGGTCTACTTCACTGCGACTTTCCCCTATCTGATGCTGATTGTGCTGTTGATCAGAGGGCTCACCCTGCCTGGCGCTGGGATTGGCATCCAGTTCTACCTTTATCCTGACCTGGGACGACTGGCGGACCCACAGGTACCACAATGCCACACAAACAGTTGATGAAATGAAAGACAAAACGTACATCCACTGTATGAATCTATCATGGTGGCATGATTACCTTCAAAAAATTCAAAGAAAAAAATGAGGCCCTTTAGAAGATTTAGTGGATGTGGTGTCAGTGGGCGAGGGCGCACCAGGTGCATGTATCCCATGGTTTGCTGCTGGGGAGTCCAGTTTCTGCTGGGTCCATCTGCTCTCCATGAAAGAGGCAGGAACCACGGGGATCGAATGCAGGGTCAGGACACCACTGGGACTGTAAACACGAGCTCTACCAGGACTGAGCCGCGGTCAGCTAACCAAACTGGCCCAAATCAGACTAGCAAAGAATCAATCACAAGAGCTATATCAGAATCCCTTAGCTAGTACTACTTCATCGCCTCATTCTGGTCCCAAACAAACTAGACTAAACACAAACAACTAATAAATCAACATGCAATTTACTTGTCTCACATGTCTAATTAAAGTTGTCACAATCATTCTATAACCAGAGCCTGATTATTGCTGGCGCTTTATTCCCTTTGCTATTTTACAGTCATTGTTTGGCATCTCAGTAATAAGTTATCAGAAAATGTCTGATGTTGTTGTCTGCCTTACATCCTGCGCTCTGTTTCTTTAAGGAAGCTTGGTTTATTTAAAGACGAACAAGACCAATAACAGACTTATAACAGTTTATTATTGTGCAGCTACAATAGTTAACGACTATGCTAACACTCAGCTCTTGAATTCCTCTGGACTATCTAATCACTGCACGGCCCTTTTGTGCATACATCAACCTAAGTATGTGAGCATTCCATTGGCTATACATAATTTACCATCTCATTAGTTTCAGTGTTAGTAATTTTCTTTTCATTTTCTTTTGTGTTAGGTGTGGATGGATGCTGGTACCCAGATCTTCTTCTCCTATGCCATCTGTTTGGGGTCGCTGACTGCTCTGGGGAGCTACAACAAATACAACAATAACTGCTACAGGTAGGTAAACATATCTACACGCATGTGTGATTTCATGCACAATACACTGCAGCCCTTTTCCACAGGAGTACATGTTTACACAGTCCAAACAGAAAACGTTTCATTTTGAAATTAAAATCCTAATTGGTCTGCGGAAATAGAATAAAAGCAGCCATCACCTTTATTGTCATTAACAGCCACATCATCAGGTGTGTTTTATGTGATCAAACTTAATGATGCCACTTCTCCTGCAGTAAATTTGTTGCATTTGTATGAAGTGTTGTCTGTCCGTTGCAGAGATTGCCTGGCACTGTGCTTTCTGAACAGTGGCACCAGTTTTGTGGCAGGCTTTGCAATCTTCTCCATCCTGGGTTTCATGTCTTTTGAACAGAACGTTCCCATCTCAGAAGTGGCAGAATCTGGTGGGGCTTCTCTACACTACATTTATTTTCATTTTCACTTACAAAGAAATAATGAATGAGCAGTATTTGTTTGATCAGTTTACTTTTTTTTACTGGTCTCTTTAGGTCCTGGTCTGGCCTTCATAGCTTACCCCCGCGCTGTGAGCATGATGCCTTTCTCCCCTCTGTGGGCCGCCCTGTTCTTCATCATGATTGTTTTTCTGGGGCTTGACAGCCAGGTAGGAATACGTTCTGAGAAAAAACTTCTAGACACTTTAGACTAACAACTACGTTTCAGAGACTTGTTTTAACTGTTTTTATTTGTTTGGATTTTTTACTTGTGATGTTTTAGGGATACAGTACAGGAAGTTTTTCCTCAGAGTTTGATTCATTTTCCTGTGCTTACCTCTCGTCCCCATCTTTTTCTCACATCTCCTGTCAGTTTGTGTGTGTTGAGAGCCTTGTGACCGCTGTAGTTGACATGTACCCTGCTTTGTTCCGACGGAAAAACCGCAGGGAGCTCTTCCTGTTAGCTGTTAGCCTCTTCTCCTTCTTCATGGGCCTCATCATGCTGATGGAGGTAGGGGTTACACTCTGGGACCACACACACACATACACACGGATGTAAACTAAACACGCACAGATGCATGCACACAGAAAAAGAATCTGCAAGCAGAAACTCTGGTTTCACGTGTATTTTTTAGATGACATTTTATGTAGTTAGTGTCTTAAAATCTCATTACCTAAAGTTTTTTTCCCTCATTGTATTTTCCTAACATGGTTCTTAACTATGTCCACTGAAACTGAAACTAATGAAATGAGTTTCACACACACACATTCACTCAAATCGGGCTAGTGATGGGGTGGGGGTTGCACCTGGTGGGTTTGATGCTTTGTTCTGCTGAAATAAACTATTACGGAGTCCAACATAGTTGACATGGTTTCACCTCTGCACAGCTGGAAACATAAATGCTCTGCAGGGGTGTCAACAAGTCATCATTTTACAAGCAAGTCAAAGGTTTTACGCAGCATGTCTCAGGTAAGTCTCAGGTGTTGTTATGCAACGCCGAAGTCACGCCTGAAGTCTCTAATTGTGGTCTTCAGCATTTCAAGTCTCTTTTATAGATGTTGTTATTTTTAATATTGCAGTAAATGATTAGAAATACTATGTTAAAAATGCAATCAAGATGTATCTTTGCTAATAAAACAAAACACAAAAAGTAGTAGTCACTGCAAACACAGTAATGTCTGCTAAATGTGCACCACAATGCAGCTTGGTGTTTTATCTCATCAACATACTTATTGTTGCCACATGAAATGATTCCCTGATACAGACATGACCCCTTCCCCCTGACAGTGTCTCCAGACACATGAATATAGACACCTCAGACATCCAATTAACACTGGGTAAATCAAGTAGAATAGATTTTTCAAGCCAGGCAAGTCTGCTACTAATACTATATTTTCTATTTTTTGTATCACATGCAAAGTGACTTGAGATGAGTCGGTCAAGTCCCATAACTGTATTCCTTTTTGCCTTAAATGAATTAGCTTATTTCCTCTTTATAATGATCCATTTCCCTATGGATTGTGTGTGGTGGGAGGTAGTTCTTTTTAACATACACAGCACAAACTGTACTCAATTTCACTTTAGTTTTTTAGGTTATTTAATTATCTGTCAATCTATTATATGTGAAAACCAATGGAATGTAGGAGGTTAATTCTATTCTATTATATTACATTATATATATCATTATTATTAGTGTAATTATGACTCAATACTTTATATCTCTCTCTTCGTAGGGGGGCATGTATGTCTTCCAGCTTTTTGATTACTATGCAGCCAGTGGCATGTGTCTTCTCTTCATGTCCATCTTTGAGACTGTCTGCATTGCATGGGTCTATGGTAAGCCATCCTAACAACATAAAAGGATTTTATTGCTTGGTGATGAAGGAGAATTCTTTTCATAAAATATGTACGCTAATCACTGGCCAACCTTCCCATTCCGCAACAATTCTTAAGGCACAGCGGGGAGAGAAATGTCTTCACTGTGTTTTTCCAGGTGCAGATCGCTTTTATGATAATATTGAGGACATGATTGGCTACCGCCCAGGACCTTACATCAAGTACTGTTGGTTGTTCTTCACCCCAGCCACGTGCATCGTGAGTATCAACAAACTAATTAAGTAGCATCAAGGCTCTCCAAAAAGGACAAAGGCTGACAGCAACCGAGGTCTTCTCTCCTCTTGCAGAAATCAAAACAACTCTGTTCCACTACAGTAATACCTGTCTACTTGTCTCTCCAGGGTACCTTTGCCTTCTCCCTCATAAAATACACTCCTCTCAAGTACAATAATGAATATGTGTACCCATGGTGGGGCTATGTCATTGGCTGGCTGCTCGCTCTCTCCTCCATGGTCTGCATCCCGCTTTGGATGGTTTACAAGATCAGCACCACCCAGGGGACACTCAGAGAGGTAGGCCTGAGTCTTGATCCCTAAAGAACTCTGTAGTATTGTTAAAGCTGTCACATACCTACTAATCTCAGATGACATGTTTAGTTTGAAATTTTCAGTGTCAGTGTATTCTGAGATCACCTTTGATGCCTTAAAGTGATTTACCATCTGAAATGAAAGGATATGTGCGCCAGTTATGGTCTTGGTCATAAATCAGACTGCCTGTGAACTTTGCCCCTGAACCTGGTCTAGACTTGAACACACCCCACTGTGAAATTCATTCATTAAAGATGGTCAAGGCTGGCTAACAATGGTTTATTGTTCCACAGCGCATCCAACTGCTCACCACACCATCTGATGGCTTACCCAAAACCAAGAGGGAGCAGGAGAGGTTACTGGCCATCTTTGCTCCTGAGGGAGATGCCACGATGACCAGAAATGGCTACTGTCCTGTCTCAGAGAGAGACTCCAGCTTATGAGAGCTCCAGATGTGCTATGCATGGGAAAGACACTTGGGTTTTGGTTCCATCCTTGACTTACTGCACCCTCGCCTCCATCCCAATTATCACAGAAGGGAAGGGTACAATAAAGAGTCACATCATCTACTTTACATGACAGAATTGGAGGACTCAGGAGATATTAGGCCTATAGTGTGTTAGGTTTGGCAGTGCCTGTACATTTCAGGGATGGCAGTATTGTTGTGACAAAAGACGGATACATTAAAGAAATTTAAAAAGTCATTCATTGCATTATTTAGAAGTTTTAGAAAGGACAAGGGCATTTTTTTCAGGGACAAAAGTCTTTTATTCTACTCGAACTGAAATATATTAATACATTGGCATATGTTGTTCAGCTCTGCATTTCACAGATAATGTAAATGAACTAATTGAAGGTCAGCTGAAATGTATGCATCAGCTTTGTTGTGAGAAATGGTACTGTTTTATAATTGAAGTTATTGGCATTTTGAACTCATTCAAAGATGGTAATTGTAGAGGCAGACACACATGTTCCACCACAGGTTTAAAAATAAATGTATTAGTTTATATAGTAAGAATGAATTTTGCGCAAATGTTAACTCGAAGACAGCAAAATCAGTTGTATGACAGTTTAACCATTTGCTAACACTGAAAAGTCGGCTACATGTAAGTTACTTTTTGAAGTGTCCTTGCGTATCAGACTTCGCTTCATGGCTACTTGGCCATGTTTGTATCATATATTGTATTATCATAACTGATTTTTCCTTTTTGTATCTACAAGAACTGAAATAAAATTTTGCAAATGTTTCACATAAATAGACTGTGTAAAGAAAGGACATAATATGCTCTATCACTGCAATAGCTGTAGGACTAACATGACATACACAATGTAGTTTCATAATTTGTACTGTAACATTATATGACTGTACAAAGAAATGTAAATCTTGTCACTATGTTTTGAAATAAATATACCGTGAGTTACTATATGAGAAGTGTAAGATCATATTAGGGACTAAAGCTCTGGATATAAATTTTTAAACAATATTTTTAAAACTCAGAAACAGAATCTGTGTGTGTGGTCTTACCACTGCTATGCAGACGATACACAACTATATCTGTCCTTCACGCCAGATGACCCCACCATCCCAGTGGGGTTCATGGACTGTCTCTTGAACATTATCTGCATGGATGAAGGCTTGCCACCTTCAGCTAAACCTCTCCAAGACTGATCTCTTGGTCAATTCAGCCAATTAATCTATCCACCATAACATTAAACTACAAATTGGCTCCTCAACCATCACTCCAACCAGGGTGGTGAAATACTTGGGTGTCATGACTGATGACCAACTGTCCTTCTCAGACCATGTTGCTGCTGACTCTGTTGTGCCACTTTGCTCTATACATGAGAACGTAGGAAAAGTCAGGCCCTACCTCACTCAGTTCGCCACCCAGCTTCTGCTACAGGCCATGGTTATCTCTCGCCTCGACTACTGCAAGGCCCTCCTAATGGGTCTTCCAGCCCGTGCAGTGAAACCGACTCATGTCACACCATTACTCAGCGACCTCGAATTTGTGATAATGCACACCAGGTGTTGACCTGTTGAACCTAGTTTGCATAATGTTCCTCAGCAAAATGCAGGATATATATATTCATTTTTACATATAGGATTACATTTATATTTTTATTATATTTACAATAGGAAATAATGTATGATTTCTGATAAGAAAAATTAGGTTAAATCATGGGACAGTTCTGAAAGTATTTTACCCCCTGTATTGCACACCGAGCCCATACAATATGTTAAAATGGCAAATGATATAGTGAGCCTGGCTGAAGAGATGTAATGGTGAAGACTGTTTTCAGAAAGGTACAGTTTCTTATCTCAGACAGCAAGACGGCTGTGCAATCACAATGATGGAGCATTTTTGGCCCGTTTTTCTAGAATAATTCTACCACTGGGTGTCACGCTTCTGCTGTACCGCCGGTGAGCTGCTGATTGGCTGAAACAGCAAGCGTCACGCTCTACGTGCCTCGGTGACGCCCCGCACTTTCCCACCATGCAGCGGGGTGATGTCTAAGGAAAGATGGCGGAAGGAGGAGCGGCTGATCTGGATACCCAGAGAGGAGAGGTGGCGGCACTACTGAAAACACAGCTAAGAAAGGGAGACACATGGTAAGGCTTGGGCTGAAACCTTTTCAGAGACGCAGCGAGGCCGTGGGCTGTCTCTGCCGAAACTGTCAACGCTATGAAGAATAAGAAAGCCGTGGTGACGGGCCGTGTTGACAGTTAGCTGCGAGCCAGCTAACGGGAGCCTGTCAGCGTCATGTGTGTGCGCTTGGCATGCTAGCGGTGCTCCCGCTAACGTTAGCCATTAACCTGTCAATTAACACCGATAGACCCCACGTGTCTTTACAATAAAAGTTGTATATTGGTGGTTGTGCTCCAAATGACCATCGCACTTTTTATCTGGTGACATGATCTCAGTGAGGCTGCATTTCGTTTGTCTGTCTTAGTTAGCAGGCTATTAGCTAATTGGCCAGCCTGCCGAAGCTCCAAGTGATTTGCCAGTCAGTGGGTTCATCTGTCGACTTCGGCAGGGCGGAGTCGGAAAAGAAGCACCTGTCAAAATCACAGAGCCAGCTGTCCGGGCAAGCAGCAACCTGAACTCAAGTCGACGTCAACGGTGCTACTGTTACAACTATCAATCTATGTCATATTTGCCTCTCAAAGTCAGATTTGTTTAGAGAACTGACAGCAAAGTTGTATTATCACCGTTTAACGTGTCGAAAGGAATACAAAAGCTTTAGTTTACAGCTCACAGCTTGTTGCACGACCCTTGAACCATCTAGACTGACTGGCAGTGAAATAACACTGCTTGCCTTCTCTGCAGGTATCTTGTGGACAGTCGCTGGTTCAAACAGTGGAAGAAATATGTGGGATATGACAGTTGGGACAAATACCAGATGGGGGACCAGAATGTCTACCCAGGACCCGTTGATAACTCTGGTCTTCTCAGAGGTAAGACAGATCATGCCTCACCTCCTAATACCTTGAATCACATTTACATTTACATTTACTCATTTGGCAGACGCTTTTATCCAAAGCGACTTACATTTGAGGAACAACTTACAAGTATCACCATTAGGTTCATGTATTTCTAAATGCTGTGTGGCCTCACATTACACCACAGACCCCTGGTCAGTATAGCTTTATTATTCTGGAAGTAGTAACAAAGAGTTCAGAGGAAAAGGAAACAAAAAGAACATTGTTGACTGATCCCATAGAGTAGCCTTTTTGGCGGGTTCATAGAAAGCTCTCCAGCATACCTTTTTCTTTGTGTGTTTTGTGTCGTGCGAGACAGTCACTGCACTGTGTCACTGGTGTAAGTGTTCCCACAATGTGCTTTCTCTCCCTCTGTCTGCCCGCACGATTCTCACCCTTTCTCTCACCCCTTCCCGGCCTCTAGATGGGGATGTGCTGGCCATCAAGGAGCACCTCATTGATGAGCTTGACTACATCTTGGTCCCGACAGAGGGCTGGAACAAACTCGTCAGCTGGTATGGATTAACAGATGGTCAGGAGCCAATTGCACGCAAGGTAAGGGTTCAGTTCAAGACTATGATGATAGATGGAGAGTGTTGGTCTCGCTGCATTATATAACACCGGCAAAGCTGGATTTCTCTAATGCAATTTAATGGTTGTGTTTAGCAGCAATGGTGTATACTGGGGCTTGTGTTGAAAGGGAGAAATGTGCGCTCATATGGCCTTTTGAGATCAGGACCAGAAGTGCAGCAAAACTGTACCAGAAACTTGAATTCTTGAAGTGTTTCTCAACATGAAATAAAGTAAAAGACGCAGCCAATATAATAATGCATCTTTTACTGTAGTTCTTCATAATAAAATTGATATGGCTCGACGGCAAAAAGAATAGCCAAGGACAGGTAGCAATAACATTTACTTTTAAGAAATGCTGCAGTATGTATTGAGTGGTTGATTTGATGTGACCAGTTAGATGTACAAAGGCATACTGTGCGCAGAAGCTGGAAACAAATAAGAATAACTGTGTTATGATGGATATTTGCTGTTCATGAACAGGACACTTCACTGATGGTGTTTTTCATTCATTTCCTTCAGCTTTTCATTCATTCCTGTCATGAACAGTGATTATTAATTTTACGGTTAATTGAAGTAAAGAGTACTTTTACTCACATTTGGTAGAGTGAAACAAACCACTGAATGGCTGTATGTGCGGTTACAGTTGATTAGTCAGTGGAATATTTAATGATGGTGACTACAGTTTAGCAGGGCCAACGGTTTCAAATCCCCGCTTCAAATCTCACTAGTCATGGCATCATGGCTGCTAGAAGAGGCTCCTCTATCATTCTCTCTCTCGTTCTTTCTACCCCCTTTCACTGACCCTCCCATTTTGCCATGTATGTCGCGGGACATATCGGGTGGCCACGGGGTTTCTATTTTCAGGCAACGTTCTGGATGACTGAAAAGCTACATGGAGCGATCTGCGAGACACAACATGCAGGAGGTCCATTATAAGTTGTTTCTCTTTTTTTAAACCCTTTTATTTCTTTTGTGGGCTTGTCATCATGAGGTGCGGGGAAAAGCACAAGCGTTTAAAGAGGATTTAGGAGGATTGTAGTCACAGGTTTGGCACTATGTTTCCTTCCGTTGTCCTCTTCTGGTCTGATTGCCAGCATTGGTGGAGAGTTCCTGCGCGTCCTTGTTTTCTGAAGTGGAGGAATGCCAGCTGAGGTTACACTGAGAGAAGCAGCGTGAACGCTTCTGAGAGGAGTGCGAGAGAGGCATGACCAGTGTGGGAGGAGGGGGTGGGGTGGGTGGGGTAAATGGTTTTAGCTCCGCTCTGATTTGAATTCTGTCAAAGATTTTTCTCTGAGTTTACAAACACATCTGGTGCTGACGGGTAGGGTGGGCCCACCGGGGTATCGGGGTATGGACAGGGAAGGGGTGAGGGTGGGAATCTGAGCTGTATGTGTGAGATTTGGGAAGTTGGTACTCTGTGTGTGTGTGTGTGTGTGTGTGTGTGTGTGTGTGTGTGTATGTGTGTGTTGGGGGGTTCAGTGTAATAAATAGGCTGGGACCCTTCAGCTGTTTCCACGAGGTGCTGCTAATTTAGGCACTTCACTCAGACTCTGCTCCTATCAGGACACCACATGAGTGGCAACCAGGCCAGCAGACTGTACTTTGTTCTCCATGAGAAACAGAAGCTAATACAACCCCAAATTTACCCGACACTTTTCATTATCTAAGACAGCAAATAAATAATTAGAACAAGGTAATGTAAGAGGTGTATCTGATGAGCTGATAGATAGCAAACGTACCTATTCTGCTAAAGCTTTATAAGCCCATGTAGTATTGGATTTTGGCATCTGCATACATGTAATATATTTGTATTTGATAAATCATGGATTCATTATTAGATTGTGTAGACAGTTGATCATTTCCCTATGTTATTTCCAGGTGGTGGAACAGGGTATGTTTGTGAAGCACTGCAAGGTGGAGGTGTACCTGACGGAGCTGAAGCTCTGTGAAGACAGCAACATGGACAATGTGATCACCAGACGCTTCAGTAAAGCTGACACAATAGGTAGGCCTTAGTCACTGTGGAGCCTTATTTACACTGCTGGTCATATTTACGTGACCTGCAAGGAGTTCAGATAGAGTTCATATTTTCGTAACTTTGCTGTCCTTCTACTTTACATTCACCCTTTTGCGTTGATTAAGTGAAACCTTGTAAATGATGGGTCTTAACCAAATGTCTTATTTTTTTTAAATGTAAATCAAAACATCAATTAACAACAGCTATCATGCTCTTGTTCATGAAGTACAGAGGATGTCTAGACCGAAATATGCTCAGACACACTACCTCTCTCACACACACATGCATGGAAAATAATGCTTAACTATTTTTTTTTGCTTAACTAGTTGTTCTTTTTTACAATGTAAATTGCGTTTGAGTAACTTTTAAAGCGCCATATAAATAAAATGTATTATTATTATTATTATTATTATTATTATTATTATTATTATTATTATTATTATTATTATTATTATACCCTTTTGGTTTAACAATTTTTATACATTTTTTTCTTTTCGTTTTTACATTCTGGAATCGTTGCTATTTCTGTTTTTAACCAGATAATGTGGAACCACAGATTTATTCCTTATATGCACGATTTTCTGCAGACATGATAGAGAAGGACATGAGAAAGCTTTTCAGCATCCCCGATGAGAAGGAGACCAGGCTGTGGAACAGGTACATGAGCAACACCTTTGAGCCTCTCAACAAACCCGACAGCACCATTCAAGATGCCGGCCTCTACCAAGGACAGGTAGGGACTGGGGCCTTTTCTAGATTTATCTGAAATCGACACAATGTGAGAAGAGTTTGAATATCTCTGCAGGGTGCTCTTCCTAAAGTCAGCTTAATTTTTTTGGCTTGCTCTGAAGACAGTTACTATTCCAGAGTTTAGTGAAATTGCTATAGTTTCAATCTCCCTTATCAGATAGCTTTTCCTTTGTGCTCTCTGCCAGTCAGCCGTTTTAGGCTACATCAGAGTGGAGCTTCAGAAAACTTTTTTTCTGCTTTTGATTGAATCTGTATCCAGCAGGTTATCATGACCTGCAGAGGGCAGTCTAACTAATGTCAGTGTCTGTGTGTTACTTTCTTTTTTTTGTGCTCAATTCATTATCATTTACCATGAAATAATGTAAAATTGGCGTCAGTGCCAGTGATGACTAGTGTCTTCTTTGTTGTTCTGTTGAAGTTTGAGTCACTTTAGGTGGCTCTCCTGTCTTTTTCTCTTCAATACTGCTTGTATTATCCACCCAGTTTCTCTCCTGTGTAAAGACTTAACATAAAAAAGGGCACCGAAAAATCTCCTCATGGGGTGGTACGGGCAACAAATGCAACAAAATTAAAATCTGTGGTCATAGACAGCAAAGGAGAAACATTTATATGGAAGTGATTGTCAGTAAATTTTTTAAATCTGACTTTTTGCAGAGTTATTTTGACACAATGCAGTAATGCCATTGTGTAATGAGATGACTGCAGCTTTAAAACCCACAACATCTGTTTGTCAGCTGTCATTGCGAGGCTCTTAACCTCTCCTTGTAAGCTGCTTAAACTGTGCACGTACATGTCCTGACATCCACCTAGCAGACGAACACAAACCTAGTTTAATTGAGACACCTGGCCACACTGAGCCAGCAGGCTTCAGACCGCAGTGCCGCCCTGCTCACCAGCAGCTGTTCCAGAGGATTGTTGAGCCTCGGACAAATCCTCACCAAGTGAAACAGCGGATAAGATCCATCCGGCTCCCTGTCTTTTCTCATTAGAAGTACAGTAACTATGTGCATTATGTAAAGGACACTTAAGAAGTCAATGGCAGATCTTCATAGTATGTGGTGACTATCCGTTCTTTTGTGTTTACGTTTAAGAAAAATGTGTACCACAGTCTTGATTTCATTTGGTATGGTGAAAATGTCTGTTTTGGTTACATCCGAATGACTGAATCCAACATTAATTGTAGTTTTTGATTTGAACTGCTCCGCGTTAGACAAGATAAACACAAGCAACCTTTTTGCTCAGAGCGCACACGGCACCTTCAGTGTCAGTCGACCACAGCACAAGATGCAACTCCTTAAACGTCTGGTGTCTTTTGAACAAGTGGAAGCAGATGGAGCCCTCTTTTTCTTTCTGCCGTCTCCCACAGGTTCTCGTAATAGAGCAGAAGAGCGAGGATGGCACATGGCCCCGAGGCTCTACGGCACCCAAGTGAGTGAACGGCACAGCACCTAGCTTTATATTGCTTTGTTGACTGGAGGAAGACGTTACCACAGAAACAGAATTTCCATGCTTTATCAAAACACTACTGTTTATTTACCAAAAGATCACACACAGGCTGTTTTTTAATTTTCAATAGCAAGGGACTTTTTTTGGTCAGATGTGACACACCAGAATCCTATCTGAAACACCTTTTCTATTGTCTCTTTGGAAATTGAAAAATTTCATCATGTAGCCCTTTTTGAAGGTTTCCCTGCTATGTCAGTACAGCACCTCATGTCCTCTATCTTTGACTTTGCCTCAGACTCCCTCTTTTGCTTGACCTTTTGTTGCCGACATATCCCTCTTATTTATTTGAATTCATCTCAGTTTAATTTAACTGCCACTCGCACACCTTTCTGGAACAGCTCCTTATTTCCTCCACTCTAACTCATGGTCTATTCTTTATCTTTTGAAGGTCATCTGGCGCTTCCAATCTCTCTGCTTTGCCAAAGATCTCGCCTTCATCTCTCACAAACAATCATAACAGCAGCTTCAACAGCAGGAAGTAAGGCTTAGTAGTGGGTTGACTAGCTGAGGGGTGGGTTTGGATGCCAACAGCCAGAGATGGAGTCTGTCGTGGTCACTCGGCACAAACTTCAGATCAAATTGGCGAAGTTGTAGTGGCTTAAAGAAAGTCTGCAGTGACTTCAGTTTAATCTATTTAAACCTTTTCTCATCTTATTCAGTCGTGCTAAATGAAGCAGCTAACAAGCATCCCAGTATGAAGTTTGTCCAGCATTGTTTTGTACAGGTCTATCTCTGGCTGTTATTTGGGGCTTAAAGCTATCTCATGATGATGCAGTTTCTGCTCTAAGAGCTGATAGCAGGGAGCGGGAAGGGGCTTATGAGGGATTGATCTTTTTGGAATTTTCTTTAGCGACAGCAGTGCTCTCTAGAAATGGCCCGCCGGTGCCTCTGGGTGCCTTACTTTGTGTTTAATTATGTTAGTTAATAGTTTGCACCTGATTTTTCTACCTTACTGATTGATAGCTCTGGCCAAGGCTGCATGATTATGGTCTATGTGTTCTTTATTCTACCCATTAATGTTTGCCACAAAGGTCTTTGTTTCACCCCTGCTGTGTTACTCTTGTACAACACTCAATCGCAATGTTTGAGTAATGAAATGTCTGGCATGTATTTTTGGCGCAGATACAAGACTGAGATAGACTTGGTACAGAACATATATCTGATTTACCACCAAAGTATATCAAAATAATTTTCAAAGATGGTCTTTCTTGAACCACATCTCCTTCTTAGGATGGTTCAGACTGACTTTAGACTTTTTATCACGAAAAGCTTATTTCTGCAGTTTACCCTGCGACTGCTGCAATGAAATATAATATAATAATTGCCGTGATAACGTTCCAGAGTTTTAAAATCTTACTGTGTACATCGATGTGCAGTGTTTTGGCATCTGATAAAACTTCACACTGACGGATCTGTAACTCGAACTGGTCATCCTGGATCCTTTTTCATGTTCCACCACTGGTACTTGAAGCAGTACACCCACACTAATGCAGACCCTTGCATTATTTTAATACAATCTGCACAGCCTTACGCTTATTGTGAATGTAATTATAACTTTCAAATGATAAAATAGCAGTACTGTATTTGGGGTCCAAGCCTTGCAACTGTTGTTTATTTTTAACATACCAACATACCTCCAAGTAAAAGGAAATGATCCCTTTTGTTCTTAATCTAAACTGTTTTGAGATCCTTTAGTTTCTACTGCAGTCATTTCCAGAGTTGGACCCTGTAAGATTTGACTGCCCACATTGCCATCTTTAGTCGCACTTTGGTTTCATGATGCATGTTGCACATTTAACGATTGTTTAAAGCCCGCCTTTCCAACTTTGGACGCCCTGAGTCATACTGGTATTTAACAGTGTCCCTGTGTGTAACGTGACATTGAAACACACCATCTGTGTAACAATAACAAATAAAGTGTTCAATCATTCAACAAGAAAATAAAAGTGTACCCTTAATTATGCAGCTAGCTCGAGTGCTAGCCTACATTTTCTGGAGATTCAGTGTTCTTTACCATATTGACACAAGAGGCAGGGGTGACACAAGGGACAGACACATCTACAATATCAATGAATTGGTTTGGATTTCTAGCTATAAAATACAGCACAGCTCACTTTCAGTTTCTTTTTCCTGAAAATGCGCTACGTCGCTGAAGCTGTGGGCCTAGAGGCTCTGTCATGCCTAGAGAGCACTGCTCGACTGTGGGTGGAGCTTTCATCTCTGCTGCCCAGTAGACTTTATTGTCCCCTCCTTCCACCTTCAGTGTGGGATTTACTGCATGGTGGAGTGTGTCTGTGTGTGTGCGTCTTATAGAAACTGCGCTGCGTTTTCTTTTGAGACTGTTGGAATGCAGAAGTAATAGCCACAAGCTTAGCCACCCTGAAATAAAATCAATATTGACTAAGAAGGAAGGTGCTGAAGTACACTGAGCCTATCCTTCCTACACTCACACTTATTTTTCAGTACACTATATTGCTGCCCTGTACTGTACGCACATTTGTGCAGTTGGGAGTATAGTTACACATTGTCACTTCACAGCTCTGCTTTATATTGTTTGATAGCAGTGGCATCGTCTTTCTGCACAGCTTTGGTGGATAGTGGGATGTACAGAGTGGGTGACTTGGGGAAATTGGAGCTTCGCTTCCAGCAGCTCTCCTGTCCCTGATTCACTGTAGTGCCAGCGCTGTCGTTTTCTCTGAATTATGCATGGGGCCTTTTTTCTCTCTCATATGAATGTTTTCCCGCATTACATAACACTTGTCTTTTTGATTTTGCGGTTTTTGGCCTGGTTAGTTTAGCCTCAGTAGCGATGCTCTGTAGCAGCAGTAAGTGTCACTGTTTTACTAGGCGGTGTACCCTTATTGTGCCGTGCAGTTTCTCTCTCTCTCTCTCGCTTTACCTCTCCTCTCCCCTGAGCTCATTGCGATGCACACGTTCTGCAGTCTGAGTGACCTTCAGAATGCATTTCATCTGCTCCTGCACCTCTTCATCGCCTGCCTCAGCACACACACATACCGACCAGCACCTGTGATGAAACCAGCCCTTTTGTCGGGTTTTAGTTTATTTATTTCGACCCTCCCATTTAAAAGCCCTCATACAGACAGCCATGGCATATTAAAAAGGATGAGAGAGGGAGTGTCAAAGTGTATGTTTGAGGGGTGTTAACAGTATCATAGGGTTTAATTAACATGGATGGATGGGTGGGGGGTGGGGGGTGGTTTGTGTGTTAGTGTTAGGCATGAGTGAATGTGTTAGTGTGTGTATATCTGTTAGAGAGAGAGGGGTAGAGAGAGAGTCAAGTCTGTGAATACTGCAGCCTCAGCTGGATGCAGTGGATCAGCTGCTCCCTCCATCCCCATCTCATTTCTCTTCTGCCATTTACCCCCCCCCCCCCCCACCATACTGTCCGCCCCTCCCCTCTATTCTCTCTGTCTCTCCCTCCCTCTCTCTCTTTCTGTGCACCTCTAGCTTCGGTAGCGGTAGTCTTGAGCATCCTCGCTGCTGCTGATGCTGCTATAAATATCTGCTGGTAGCCATAGAGCGGCAGAGAGCAGCAGGCAGGCCAGAGGGAGGAGCAGAAGACCACAGGACAGGACAGGACAGGACAGGGGGAAAAAGATCTGAGGCAGTGAGGATAACAAGATGACAGGCGGTCGAGCTCGAAAAAGGAGAAGGGGGGAGAAGAGAAGAGGGGATCTGCTTAGTTAGCTTTAAGAAAGAGGAAAAGTGTGTGTTTTTGTGTGTTCATGCGTTCTGTGGCTTGATGATTGGCCTGTGCTGGACTTGTAAGTCAAATTCAGGACTAGACTTGATCTGGACTATATCCAAACTGCTGTTGGAGCTACTGGCGCTGCACTGGGTTAAGCTGAGTTAATCGAACTCACAAGTGGAGACTGGAGCTGGACGTTCCTTCCCCGGCCTCTAAAAGCCAGGCTTTGCATGCACCGGACTCAAAGCGTGCCCCCTCCGAACCCCATCCAGGCTGCTGGTCTTCCAGTTTCATGTGGACATGCGGGCCGGCATGGGCCGGGGCGGGGCTGAGATGTCATGCTCCTGTGTTGCTGGTGGTGCCTGAGGCCTGAGGCGGTGGAGCTGGACAGCAGGAGGGTGGACCACCGTGTGCTGAACTGCGAGGCCACTGCCTCCACCGCCATCACAGCTGTTTCCCTTGACCAGTGGGAGCCAGAAACGACCAACACTGCCTTGCAGCCCTCCCAGAGGTCTGCTGATTGCTGCAGTTGGGGAGCTTAAGCTCTTTCTGGTTATCTAGGAAGCTTGGGAGTCTTTTTGGAGGGTTCATAAGTTTGGATTGTAGTTTTTTCTTGGTCAAATAGGAAATAGTGGAAACTGAAGCTGTATGTTGGCCTGGTGGTGTTTTTCTTGATACAGTATATACGTCTTTAACTTAACATAAATGTAGCTTTATTACATTTGTGTACAACAGTTGACAATATTTTCTTTGCTTGTAGTAGTTTGGCAAACCCTATCCAACTCTATATGACCTGCCTGTGTGTGCTTTTGTATGTTTATTGCACAGTGTGAAGAATTCGAGCTATGGTCTACCGTCCTACCACCCCTACAGCAACAGCTATGACTACTCAGACCAGGGCAGGCAAAGTGAGCGCTCAGGCCTCTGTGGACTGTCCAACCTAGGCAACACCTGCTTCATGAACTCTGCAGTGCAGGTAACAGCATGCCTTCAGGGAGCCCTACAGAGTCTAGGAAAGTATGGAAAGTTATTCTGGTTCGATCCAAGTCTTCAAAGGTTTTTTCATTAGAGTTCAGAAGAATTTTGAAAAGTGCAGCAGAAATGTGTATGACTGCACTTTGTACTTACGGACCCAAATGCAGATGTATTTGAGCTCTGTGGTTTGTGACAGATCTTCAGGCACAGACCAAGATGCCAACCAAGAAAACTAATTATAGGATATATGCCTACGAAGCTGTACTGAAGCTGTTCTGAAGGCTCATGGTGGCCCTACACCATACTAAGACTCTTTTGTTTTTGTTTAATTTGTCACCAATATGTATATGTACACAGATATTTTTAAAAAAAAGGACAGTGACTGCATGGGAGTTTGAAATGCAGATCTTTGAGGATTCTATATCCGCTGATTATTGTCCCCTCCTGCCCCCTCAGTGTTTAAGCAATATCCCTCCACTGACGGAGTACTTCCTCAAAGACAAGTACACAGACGAGCTGAATGAGGACAACCCACTGGGCATGAAGGGGGAGATTGCCAGAGCCTACGCCGAGCTTATCAAGCAGCTGTGGTCGGGCAAATACAGCTACGTCACCCCAAGGCCTTTCAAGGTGACTACCTGGTAAAACCTTTGTAGTAAAGCTCTCTAAGCAGTTTTGTATGTTGGGTTCATGACCAAAATAGTGTTCTGTTTATACATTTTTTTTAAAGGGAAGGTCTCTAACAAGCACTATCATTGTGTCACCACAGTAGCCGTTACCTTTTAAAGGCAGTTGGAGGAGAAAGCAAAAACCTGTCTTTGGAATATAAACCATATTATCAGTACTACTATGAAAGTAGAAGGTTTTTAAAGTGCAGGCATCACAAGTTTGAACCCTCAACTACCTAAAAGATTGAGCAATTTCAAAATAGCCCAGTAGTAGTATGGGGGCAGGCTCGTGTGGAAGTGTGGGGGGGGGGCTAGAAATGTTTTTTCTTTTTCCCATTCTGTTTTTGTGCCTGTCCCCATGTCCTTTTTTCCCATGTCTGATCCATCCTCCAGACCCAGGTGGGCCGTTTCGCCCCACAGTTCTCAGGCTACCAACAGCAGGACTCTCATGAGCTGCTGGCCTTTCTCCTGGATGGCCTTCACGAGGACTTAAACCGCATCAGGAAAAAGCCCTACATCCAGCTCAAGGACGCTAACGGGAGGCCTGATAAGGTGAGAGAACTGGAGAAGAGATAGTAATGGCTGTTTTAGAAAATAATGAAAATGTGTTTGTCTTCAGATGTTAACGTGTATGTAGCGAGCCCAACATATTAAAAAAAGGGTTGTTCAGTCCCCACACTGTTGTGCTAGACTATGCTCTTCTAAGTAGGCACTGTCTCAGTTTTCATTCATTCATTTTCAAATGTTTTGTTTTATTTAGATTTATTTTTTAATTTGATTTTAGTCTGCTGGAATAGCTAGTTTGTGCGTTGCTCTTTATCTCAGGTGGTGGCGGAGGAGGCATGGGAGAACCACATCAAGAGAAACGACTCCATCATTGTGGACATCTTCCACGGCCTTTTCAAGTCCACCCTAGTGTGTCCTGTGTGTGCCAAGGTCTCTGTGACCTTTGATCCTTTCTGCTACTTGACCCTGCCCCTGCCCATGAAGAAGGAGCGAACACTGGAGGTCTATCTTGTCAGGCTGGACCCTCTGGCCAAACCCACACAGGTAACACGGGATGCCTGCGAAAGCACCTGAAGTTGTAGTCCCCCGACGTTATGTTTTCACATGAAAGCTGTAGTTGACGGCGACGTGTTTTCATTGCAGTACAAGTTGACCGTGCCGAAGGTGGGCTACATCTCTGACCTGTGTACCTCCCTCTCCAACCTGTCTGGTGTGCCTGCTGAGAAGGTATAAACATCGCAGTTCACAGCTCTGCTCTGGCCACTAACCCTGCTCTCTTATTATCTCTTAGCAATGACGCTATAATACTGACATCTCCTCGCACAGCAAACTGTTCCTGCCCACCCAGCTTCAGCAGCTAGTGGGGGACAACGTCTTTTTCCTTTAGATCAAGTGAGGGAAATAAATACAGAAGGTGCAAAAGAAACAACATTCCACCCAACCAAGACCACTTAATAAAAAGTTCAAAAACATTTTTCTTCTGCATACTGAATTAATCTGACCTTGCTATACCACCGGTACATATTTGCTTAACCACCCTGCACTTCAAAAGACACATCTGACTGCTTTTCTCTTCGCTTTTCTTTTATTCCCCAGATGATTGTAACTGACATCTACAACCACCGTTTTCACCGGATCTTCGCCACCAACGAGAACCTCAGCAGCATCATGGAAAGAGATGATATCTACGTGTGAGTGTGGAGCTTTACCTGCTCTGTAATCTGAAGTTTGAAACGGGATTAGCATTCAGTCTGTCTTGTCAAACGGCTTAATTTCTCATTAGTTTGAATACTTCACTGATAAATTATTGTTTGTATTTGTAAATTTGTCTACCAGTTTAATTGCTGTATTTGCCAAGGGTGTGAATACGCAAGGGTTAGGATTTCACTTTTCACTCTTGCTGCTAACACTTAGCCTACCCAGACTGATTTCAGAAGTGACTGCATACTTCTCTCTGCAGGTTTGAGTTGGCGGTGAACAGGGTGGAGGATACGGAACACGTAGTGATCCCAGTGCACCTGAGGGAGAAGTACAAACAGTCGGGATACAACCACACCAGCACGCCTCTGTTCGGACAGCCCTTCCTCATTGCCGTCCCCAGAACCCTCAGTGAAGACAAACTCTACAACATGCTGCTCCTGCGCCTCTGGTACACCCATTTGACTCTGTGTTTGATTGTGTAGTCATTGGTGAATATTGACACCAACCTAATGCTTGTCAGCCGCGATGGCAGCTAAGTTCATGTTGTCTATAAGCCAAGCCAAGGCAATCAAGAAGCATTTAGCAGAACTATAGAAAAAGGAATTTAGTTTTTAAAAAAAAAACAAGGTAAAACCCAACACAGTTGCTGAAAATAAAAAGAATTTTGTGCTTTCAGCCGGTTTGTGCAATCTTCAGTAGAGGAGGAGGAAGAGGATTGTGAAGAGACGCAGCCATCCAAACAACACACTGTCAATGGTAACGCCACCAATGGACTGCTGGAGGAGGGGTCGCCGAGTGAGTGCACAGACAGACCTGTTACAATCAAATACTTTTGAAATGTCTGATTTTATTTCTTCCACAGAGCAGTTGTTATTTAAAGTTACTATGATTTAAAAGCAGCCACTGTGCTTTAAAATCCTTTCTCTTCTCCTTCAGGCGAGATGGAGACCGACGAGCAGGACGATGAGTCCAGTCAGGATCAGGAGCTGCCGTCCGAGAACGACAACAGCCAGTCAGAGGACTCTGTGGTCGGGGACAACGAACTGGAGAACGGTGTGGTTGGTCCACAGAACTCCACCAAAGGCCAGCAGATGTCCGGGCACAACAGAAAGAGGCTTTTTACATTCCAGTTCAATAACATGGGAAAAACGGACTTCTCCCTCATCAAAGACGACACCAGGCAGATCCGCTTTGACGAGGGACACCTCCGACTCAGTGGTAGGACCCAGGGTGGAACGGGAAATAAATGAAGAATCCATTTTAGGAGGAAAATAAATCCTCACATAAAATTCTCAAATGAAAAAGTCAAGCAAAATACATTGAGACTCCTCATCTAGTGTACAATAATTAAAATTGTTATGTATTATTCTAGTGTTATTGGAACTACGTATTCACATTTTTAAAATTTTATTTTGTATATTAATGAATCAGTTAATATAATTTAATCACAGTACGGGAAAAAAATGAATAATTTTGTACCAGAATATATAACTCTCCAGATACACAGATAAATTGATATATGGTGAGTAAAATTAATTTGTATCTACATTGTGTTTACAGACCGCTCTTATCTCTCCTTGGACTGGGAACCAGACATCAAGAAGAAGTATTTTGATGAGACTGTCGTCGAGGTAAAGCCACTATCACAAACTGAAGCTGTTCTCTGATAAAGCTGGTTCATTTTTTAGCACGCATAACCGTCCATGGTAAAATATGGTAAAATATGGCTGGGTCATGTTGTCGCCTGCAGCAAGGCACCGCATCCTTTTATATAAAGGGTGTTAAACCTCCACCTTGCTCCCTGCCTCTTAGCTTTTAGTAACATGATTTTAATAGGTGAAATTAAATGTTTCTACCTTAACTGTAAATATATTTCCATGCACCAAGCCTGTCCTGTAAAAATGGGTTATAATTTGAATGAATTTGTATGGCTTTAAAATTAAAATGGCAATTTAATAGTCTGTATTTTAACTTGTGGAAAAGTATTTTGAGTATACAAAACACATAAGGCCACTTCAAAGTAAAGTACTCTCTGTTCTATTTTGGGACAGGGACGTAATCCATGTCCAGTGAGACACATAGTGCTGTGAGAAGTGTTTTCTAACAGGTGTGTGTGTGTGTGACTGAGAACAGGACTGTGACAAGCATGAGAGCATGGAGTACAAGCCTCAGAAGAAAGCCTTCTTCAAGCTGAAGGACTGCATCGAACTGTTTACCACGAAGGAAAAACTTGGAGCAGAGGACCCATGGTGAGAGAAAACATACGCGTTAGACCAGCTGTCCCCGAATGCCGCACACACATGGAGTCAACTGCATTTGCTAACATGAAATGCGTGTTTGGTCTCGCAGGTACTGTCCAAACTGTAAGCAGCACCAGCAGGCCACTAAGAAGCTGGATCTTTGGTCTCTGCCTCCGGTCCTGGTGGTCCATCTGAAGCGCTTCTCCTACAGTCGTTATATGAGGGACAAACTGGACTCCCTTGTTGATTTCCCACTCAGGTACACGCGCACACACAAAATAAGGCCCTGCAGTGTGACACCTTCAGCAAATTATCCATTGTTTATATTTTGCCATACCTGCAAATCTGCTTCCACAGTGTGTAGTTTGTCTGACATCGTTAATCATCTTATGCAACTTTTTTCTAGCAAAAAAATAGTAACTTTTGCACATTATACAAAAGATGTTAGATATCAGAAACCTTTACCAGATGCTGTCAGAAACTTGTGTATCTCACTCATGCATACATGGCACATAACGACTTTACTGTACAATGTGTTTCCTGCAGAGATCTGGACATGTCTGAGTTCCTGATCAACCCCAATGCCGGGCCCTGTCGGTACGACCTCATTGCTGTGTCCAACCACTATGGCGGGATGGGTGGCGGCCACTGTAAGATTCACCACACATGTCACTGCAGTTTTAAAAGCCTCCTTTGTATTATTTTACTGCTGCCTCCTGTGTCACGTTGGCACAATACACTTATGAATTTTTTGTCCGCTATTAAATGTAAACCGCAAATCAGGACAAAATTACATGTCTGAGAAAGTGCTGTTGATTTGCTTTGTTGGGAGTTTGCTGAATAAGGTATTCATCTTCCCCCTTTTTTCTAGCTATGCGTTCCTTTATGGGCCGACACTTTGCAGAATAATCAAGAAACATGCTGTGCAAATATAGTATTTATCATATGCCTGACACTCAGTGATTGCAGCAGGCTCACAAGTTTGATGTTGACGTCAGCCGTGACCAGTGTTTGTAGGTCCTTATCAAACAGAGCTTTGTTTCAGTCTCCATTTACAGTAGGGGTTTGCTGCATTTTGCATTGTCATCCTATTATAACTGTAGCCAACTATATGCTTGTGTTATTGTTCAGTGTTCTGAATATGCCTTTCACTTTTAGTTGCCAGTAAGAGTTGTCAGGGACAGGAACAGGAGTGGATACATATTAGGTTGATTTATTACTCTCTGTAACTACACACCTCTGTAATCTAATTACTTTCTTATTTGCACATAATACTGACATCCATACAATGTCAGTGTAAATTTTATTTATATAGTACATTTAAAACAAGTTGACCAAGGTGGAAGTACAACAATTAAACATTAACTGCAAGGTAAAAATACAACAATAAAACATTAAAACGTTAAAGTACAAACTATATTTTGGAATATGTCATATATAATGATAATAACAGCTCCTGGGATAATAACCTACTTAACTGGACAGAAAAGCCATGGTAAGGAGCCGCCAATCCATGAAGGGATTTAAAAGTTAACAGTGAGATTTTAAAATCAATTCTGTAATGAACAGAACGCCAGTGGAGGAAGCGCAACACAGGTGTGATGTGGTCGCTCTTCTACTTTCCTGTCAGGAGCCAGACAGCAGAATTTTGGACTAGCTGCAACTACTGAATGGATGAGGTTGAAGTCCACATACAAAGAGTTACAATAGTCAAGTCAGTAAGTTATGAAGGCATTAATCACCCTCTCTAAATTTTTAGGAGGGAAAAAGGCCTTTACCTTGGGCAGTGGAGGAAATCTGCTTGTCAAATGTATCAAGAAATGGTGGTCATACTGAATTAAATTATGGAATTGAAAAATGCAGGAGCTCTAAGAACATGATATGACACAGTCATTCTCCAAGTATATTATAATATATGTTTTATAATATATTTTTTGCAATACCAACAGTGTGGGTACAGAGTGGGACACCTGTATAATACTATATTCTTGTCTTTTAATCTCGCCCTGCTCAGATACTGCTTACGCCAAGAACAAAGACGATGGGAAGTGGTACAACTTTGATGACAGCAGCGTGTCTCCTGCCAATGAAGATCAAATAGTGGTGAGTTTGCTTATTTGCAGAAGCCCAGGCAACAGTCCTTCTGTGTATTCCTCATAGACGATTTTGCTGGATGGGAACTAAAAAGGTTAAGTTAATCAAAGATGGAAAAACAATTGAAAAAAATTTTACCTCTCATGTTGTCACTAATTGTTATTAAATACTATATTGCTCTTTTTGGTTTTCTGTTGCTGTTTATGTCTTTGGTCTTGATTCACAGCAATTGGCACATAAAAACTACTTCTATGATTCCACTGGCCACTCATAAAATAAATGAAATGAAATAAATCAGTTACTATTAATGACATGCACTTGTAGATAACAGACACCTGCAGTTTTTAAATGCTGACACTCACATTCATGTTGGTACTTGGGCCAGATCTTAAAAACACTGTGCACTATTTGTGATTATACTGACTGACTTTGGAAAAAATATCAGATTGGACAGCATCCTGTTGACTCATTATCAAAGGATTACATGTAAAGGAGATGTGTGCAGTGAGTTATTTGTGTAGCTGAGTAACTTTCTTTGTTGTCTTTCTCTCAGTCCAAAGCAGGCTATGTGCTGTTCTACCAGCGCCAGGACACGGTGAAAGGCACCGGCTACTTCGCTCTCGACCGTGAGGAAGAGGAAGAGGAGGAGGAGGAGGAGGAAGAAGAAGAAGGAGAAGGAGAAGAAGAGGAGGAGAACGACGGCGAGGTGATGCAGAGAGGAGAGTCCGCTGTCTCTGCTCAGGTCGACTCGTCCGCCGCCAACGCCTCTGCTTCTGCCTCTGCCTCCGCCGCTGCCACTGCTCTGAGCGACGAGGAGGACCTGAATGAGAACCGGCGCAGGAAGAACGACAACGAGCAGGAACACAAAGAGGAAGAGGAAGGAGAGGAGGAGGAGCAGGTCCCCAATCGAGACGTCCCCATGAAAACCAACTGAGGCAAACAAGGACAGGAGTAAATGGAGAGAGAGAGACTAGGATCTTTCCATCCAAAGCCATATGGACACACAGCATGGCAGCGGGCGCCACCGGTCCCCACCCAGCGCCTCGTACTCGGACGCTTGACAAACAGAGCCACTGCGGGGACGGCGGCTGTAAGGTCAGGGAGCTGCCGTGGTACGCAACTCTAAGAAATCAGGGCCCCTCCCCTGTGGTTGGAGCAGTGTGTGTGTGTGTAAAGTGTGTGTGAGTGTGTCGCCACGTCCATTCGTTTAGGATTTGCTCACCTGCTCTATGAAGACTCACCGAATGACATTGGGGAACGATTTCAAGGCTTCAGAGTACTCCGGTGCAGCGCTCTGAATCGCTCTCTGCTTTTTGTGTTCCTTTGTTGTTGCTGTTTTATACATTTTGAAAGCAATACATTGTTGGCCTATAATCATTTAGACCGTGTAAATATTTTAAACACTGAATTATATCGGGTTTTCATGATGCGCTGAAACAATTTGAACAATGCACAATCACCAACCATCCACTTTTTTTTTAATGTATTATTGCCATGCATACTGCAAGTGTTTAACAGCGACTTTGTCTCTCAGAGGGTTTTTCTCACAAAAGCTTAGGAATCTGCCTTTAGCAAGCCAGTGGTGAGACTTGCCTACACTCAACGTAGAGAAGCAATGCTCATAGTTGTGTGGTTTTATAAAGTGTTGAACAGCCAAACTGTCATAGCTTTGTACCGCTGCTGCTGCGACTGCTGCGATCTTGCATTTTTAGACAGATGATTTGTTTAATAGCGTGAACCTTAGCGACTTAAGGTCCTGCTTTTTGCTGTCTCTGGTCTCTTCTTTTGATAACTTAGATTTCTTTAAACCTAAAATGTTTAAACAGAAGGATTGAGAAGTTCTCCAGCTAACTTAGCAAAATAACCAAATCTAAATTCTAAGTTTGCATATTTTATCTGCAAAATATGAATTGGTAAATGGCGTTTCAGAAGTTCCTAGTGTTCAAATCCATAAGCACTCTGTCTTAAATCAACTCACCATATGGTGCAGGGGTATCTCTTTAAAGGTAGCTGGCAGACTTGTAGATAATACGCCACAGATCTCCTCTTCACCTCTCCCTCTTTAAGTTGTTCATAGGTCGTGTTTAAAGCTTTACTGAGGCTCTGCGCTCCTCCTCCTCCTCTTCCTCTTCCTCCTCTTCATATTCAAGGCACTGTGAGATTAGAAACATCGGTGATTTCACTGACATCAGATGGGTCATCTCTTGTTTGGATCACCTCGGCCTTAACTCTTAATCTCAGACCAGTCGCCTTTTCTTTGCACATCACAATCGCACCGTCTTTCTTGCGCGGCCCCTTCAGACACTAACGTCTACGAATGTCCATATTATTTGCCTCCTTGTTATATCGGAGCCACGTCATCTCAATTTTTTTTAAAGCCACATAAGGGCCAGAATGTATGCTGAATGGAATGAAAACTGACCCAGATGTGTATGTGGTTGTCTTTTTGATTCTTTATAGGGCCAGATTTGTTTTCCCTTCCTTTTTTTCTTCTCCATGGCTCCCTTTCTTGGTTTGGTTGAATGTGGGTTCTTAGCTATATGAATTCATGAGTACTGCTGAATGCGCCCCTTTCCAGAAGGGGAAAATGAAATACGTCTTTGTGGTCCTGAGTTTAGAGGGGGTTTTTTTGGTGGGGGGGGCAAAACTAAAAATTATGGGGTGAGTCTGCCTAAAAGGCCTTTCAGCTTTTGGGATCATGATACAGTGAAAATATTCTGTGGCAGATTGTTGCAGGATATTCCTCCATCGATGTAACTCATGATAAAAACTATTCTCCATGGTGGAGTGTTTTCTTTTTCTATACCTGTTCTTTCCATTGTAAACAGCATTAGCGTACCTGTTGCCGCCTCAGAATATTAGATGTGTACCATGCCTTTATGAGCATCTCTGTGCTTTGACTTCTGCTTAGGCTTTATTGCCTAAGCGCCGCCTCTGTTTTCAGGCGACTCACCCCATCCTGACTGAGTGAGATGTGATTGCTACTATAGGCTTATACAATACTGTACATAAGAGTTCACTCTGTGAGTGCACATTTGATAAAGTTTATTTATTTATATGTAAGCATTTAATAATAAACAGACAATATATTTAAAACCTTGGCAAGGCCTGAAATGTTGGCGAGGGGGATGTGGGGTGGGGTGGGGGGGTTCGGTGTGTCTCGAGTCCTCACATACACACTAGTTTGCAGAGTCTTGCCTGTGCTCTTGTCAGGGAGGGAATATTTTTAAAGAAGGATGATTATGTTGTTTTGGGACTTTTTTTTGTAAAAAATAACATCCTTGCATGACGACATAACGGGGGTTTCCAGGTTTGGCTGCACTTGAGTTCACTTGGGTTTACATTTGAAATGTGCATGTGTATTTATACACAATCTTCAATAAAGTTGTGTAAAGCTTCCTGCGGGTCCTGCTCTGGCTTTCTTCACTGTGCACTGCAGTGCCTCTATCTGTTGTGTGTGCGCGTCATTTTCTTGGCAGACTCCCATCACTGTCTCTGATGTGTCATACTGAGTATTTTTCATAAATAATCAAAGGTACAGTTCAGTCCTTACCTGGTGACTGAAAAAGGCTGCTCCTAATCAGTATCAAAATGAAAGGCAAATACCAAAATACGCCTAGTTTTTTTTTTTATCAGTTCTGGGCAAACCCCCCCCATTATTTTCAAATATTAAAGTAATGATGCTGTAAACACTTAACCTGGTGTGCAGTTCAGCAATTTCTTTATTCATCTTTATCAATAGCACATACAGATATTAATCACTGCAGTAAGAATTCTTTACATTTCAGTTCCCCTATAGAGAATCAACATGAAGCAGCTTTCATCCCTCTGAATCAGGTCGTTTTTATTTTATTTTTTTTTTAGGGATTTCAACGAAGCTCGCAGTTTGCTTTCCATTTTATTTTCTACTCTCTTTACCCACCAGTGTGTGCAGCAGCAGCTGCAGGCATATTTGTGAGGAGGAACACCGTGTTCTCTCCGGGTTCTGACCGGGTTCTCTGCCCGCTCACGGCTGGGAGGTTCTATCCGAGCAGCGGCTCATCCTTCTGGCCAATAGGAAGAAGGAGAAGAAGAGGCCGACTGTGTGCAGAGCAGTAGATCACTCCCTCGGAGAAAACGGAAACCAATCCTTGTCACTCACGGACCGTGACAATGCATTTCAAACAGAAATAGGACATATTTTTAACCTATCTGACCATTATTGACATGAGTCAGACTCTAAGGCTTGAGAGTAATTAAATCACTTAGTTATCAGCAGTTTGTTTTGTAATTATAATTAATACGATTTTAGATTTAAATAGCCAATCTTGCAATAGGCCTACACTTTGGCCATTTATCATCATTGCCAGTTGTTCCAAAATATCAGAACCGTTGTGGAAATCCTGTTTGACACCAACAAGCCGATTATAATTACTGACCTTAAAGAGATCATACACAGGGAGGGTCGAACACGATTTTTTTTACCTGCATTCATGATTTGCTGACAATGACAATTTCTATTACATAAAGATTTTGTCTAATGCTACTGTTGCCTGACAGTGTCTGACAGCTGGTTACTCGTTCTACTTCATTAAAATCTCCCTGTTGAGAAATTAAGGCGCTGTTTTGGATGCAACCAGCTGATGGCGCACGCGCACAGTTTCCCCTCTTGTGCTGGTGTTTGGAAAAGCCGTCAGAGTGTGGCCTCTGTGTTTTCTCTAATCTCCGGTCGTGCCCACACCCGTCCTGACGTTCCCCGCGAATTTTATCCACGCCGCTCCGCCAAATGCACTCATTTTCCACACCTACCTTTACATGCGGCGTGTGCTGGGAGGAAAAGGGCAAAGAAAAATAGCGCATCGCGCCGCTGTGGATTTGTGCACATTTTTTGGGTTTGGAATCGAGTGGGTTTGATACCGGGACAACTTTCTCGCACGACGCAGAGACAGAAACAGACAACAATAGATTATAAAACAGTCTGCTGCAGTTCAGCTGCAAGGTGAAGGAGTCGATGTGGATTTTTTTGCATTTTCTCAGATTCAACAAAACCCTGGTAATATTTATATAAATTTACAGCTATAAGTTTATAGTGACTTTTTTGAACCCACTTCTAATCTCAGTCGTTCATTACGCTGACAAAAAGCTGTAATCATTTTTTTCCCTACAATACTTTTGAATTTTAACATTTCGTGTAAGTAAAACTGATAGTGTGGTTTTTATGGTGATTTTTACACGCGTAATTTGATGTTTTGATGTCTGGAGACAGCATTGCTGGTAGCCTAATTATACAGATCATACATTGTTTTCTTCGTAAGACTCATTAATCTTATGCGGACTGAATATTAACCTTATTATGTAAAAAAACAATAACAAAATTCTTTTTCGTGGTCTGACATATTGATGAATTTCGCTTATATATGGCACTCAGGAAATCGACGGAGCGCCCCGCCGTCCTCACCTGCCATATGTCATTTTCACTGAGGTCATCTGAGGAGAGCAGCGGGTGCAGGAAATATGGGAAAGGTGCAGGAGGAGGTTTTTTTCCCTTTTCCTTGGGTGGGGTTTTTGTCTCGCTTTATTGCGGCCACGTTTTACGCGCACGCCATTTTTTCCCGTGCGCTTTTACGCACAGCGACACAGACGGAACGGAGATTCGTATTGGAAGTGGAGTGAAGAGCTCTTAAAGAGGACAAAAGAAAAGCCAAAGAGCACCGGGGGCCAGGCGCTGGTTGAGGTAGTAGTTTGTGCTGTTGGTCGGGTTGTCATATTACCCCTTGTGGAGATGACTGCGCAATCTACTGCCTTGCCGGCGCTGGTGACTTGCGACAGAGGACCACACCGGATCAGACGTGAAGGACTGAGCCCACTGTGTTGTTTAACAGAATAAATGAATAGAGATGAATATGCCTTCAAAATAATCACATCTCTTGTGTGCGTAAATAAACAGATACATATATGTTGAAATGTAACAAATGCTAGGCTGAATCATCTCATATATTTGAAAATAAAGTGATTTTAATGGCATGTAATCACATGGACTTTTGTTTTAATTTATTTCAGCGTTGATTTAGTGAATTAACCTAATATGCAAATATTCAATGCTCTGGAATTCGCATTTGGACCCGTATAACATAAACTGGTGGAACAAAAATGATTAGGGGGAGGGGGAAATGTTTTTTGTTTCTTTTTTCTGAAGGGAGGATAATGGAAGTGTTTGGAAAAGTGACAGTAAGTGATTGAAAGTTAGACAGCAGGTCATTTGGCACCATCATACAACAGCTCCCCCTTCACTTTGTCATGCATCTTAACAGAAAATAACGTCAACAAACTGTAAGTGTGTCCAATAAAGTGGCAGGGGCATGTCTTGGTTTCAAATTAAAGGGTGGCTGGAATATTCTGTAAAAAAGATACATTATTTTGTTAGGTCATAATTTTCGGTAATTGCTAATCTCACTGTCGATTTGGTGTCTGAGAAAATTATTTCATTAATGTATTCAGTGCACCAAATTCTTTGAGTTGTAACAACTGTTTCATAGATAGATTTGCAAAACCTTTGGATGAGATTTTAATCTTTAAAAAGTGTAGATAGTTCTCTCAAAGTAGTTGTTTTGATTGGATCGTAAGGATACAAAAGTAACTTCACAGTTCTGTTAAGTGTGTTTTCCTGTAAATGTTTGAGATTCTGTGAGCACTCTGTATTTCCACTAATGAATCCCTCTGCTCTCAAAGTCTAACTTTTGGAGGCCAGTTAACCCTGTTTGTTAGTTTTTGCTCTCCCACCAGGAGAACCTCAGGAACAGAAGAAGCAACAATATTGATCAGCTCCTCTGCACTTCTCTTTGGTTTCTTGCTCCTTCAGATTGATTTGGTCTGGTAACTGATTAGGACAAAGATCTGGGGAACTCTCTGAGCACTTGCATACTGAATTCAAGTTTAATTGACATTCACTTCTTCCTATTTTTAAATTACACAAAATACTTTTTTTTTTTACATTGATCAGTAACATTTATTTTCTTTTTTTTCATTGCTGGAAAAGAAACACTCAAGGTAAACAATTCCTCCCAGTCTCCCAAAAAGTCAGAGTTGCACAAGGAAACATTAAAAATATTTCTTTTTGACTTCAACAGTTTTTTTAAAGTACAAAATGTACATTTCACATTCACAAAAGGAGAGGTTGAGGGTAGCACAATGGTCACTTAAAAATGGTTCCCCACTGGGCTTCAAACTACCTCTTTGCTACAGAAAAATCTCCCACCTTTTCTTATGCTCCCATAATTAACCTTATAGTGTAAGGTACAAAAACAACAATAGCAAAGGCTACTTTTACAATACAGCAACTTCAAAAAGGGAAACCTACAGATGGGCTGAAGGAGCAAAGTAAACCTTCATGTCTAAGAGCTTCCCCAACACACCAATCCCCTCCCATGCATTTACAAATGTAGTGGAACTAATAAACCACTTTGGAGGATTCCCTTTTAGAAAATCACTCCTAACAGCTCGTCCACTTTAACTACACATGATAATTGAACCTGAGTTGATGTGCAGCAGTTGGGTGGCACGGTAGGATGATAAAAAATAAATCATATTTTCATTCTTTGACATTCATCTAAGAGAAAAAGGCTTAATGACAGGTATAAGGATGAACATTTAACACTAGAGTCTGATTCCCTGACGTTGTCCACAGATCAAAACATTCACCTCTCTGAGTTGGATGAAGTCAGGTTGTTTGAAACCACTCTGCTGAACTCAGACGAGTGTTAAGACAATGCTTAGGTGGGGGTAAGACAGTTCTGACTCACCAAAGTAAAAATAATAAATAAATAAATAAGAACATACAGACATTCAATACATTAAACAGAGAAGTTTTTTTTAAAAACTTGGTAACTGTCAGATAACTTATTTGATGGAAAACATGATGCAACTCTAGAGGTGCAACAGCAAATAATAATGACATACTACTAAATTTTTAAAGGAAATATTTCTTTCATGGAATGTACAGGAGGAAAATGCACCGTATGAACTTCAGACAAATGTAAATGACTGCTGCTTGGAGGAATGTACATAATTGTCAACTGCAAAAAAGTCCAAGCTAAGATGATAAATAGCCCATGCAACACAATGGCACATATCATGTGATCTAAAGTCAGTTTGACATTTTGGGAAATACACTTTTTCGCTTTCTGGCGGTGAGTGAGATTCATACCACTTTCATGTGTGTATGTTCAATATGAAGCTAATGCCAGAAGCTTAGCTTAGAATAGACCTGAAACAGGGAAACAGCTAGCTAGGGGATGGGGTGGGATGTGTTATGTACCAGTTCTAGCTCTTATTAAACAGTTGTTGTCGTTTTTACATTTCAGTTTTTGTGCATATCAAACAAACAAAAGCTTCGCTAAGCTACCTGCTAACTGAAGCTTCACATTTACTGTACAGAAATGAAAGTGGTATCACTCTTCTCATGTAAGTCTCCACCAAAACGCGAGTGAGTGCATTTCCCATAGACTGTATGTAAAAGGTATTACCTCCGAAGCAATAGCTTCCCCATTCTGGCCTGTACATCCTGCTTTTTAAAACAAGGAGACACCTTCTCACTTTACAGACAAGCCTAAAGTAAAACATGAAAGTAAAAACATGAAATCTAAGCTATCACTACTTATTTTGTCAGTCAACAACATGCAGTTTAATTTTATGCGGCCAACTGTTTTTTTTCTCAGCTTGAAATCAAACCTTTCAAAAAAGATGATGTTTTTCATTGATTCTCTGAAGTCTTAAGTTTCACCTTCTTCCAGACTACTTCTCATCTCCTGCATCCTCACCTGGCCTAGTAGTTTAGCCTGTGCAAATGCAGAATAATAATGTTAGGAAAAAATGCACATGTGCATCAGTTTGCAGTCTTTGATGCAAATAGTCACTTTTTCTTTCTAAAATCCAGTCAACTAGATGAACAAAGTGCAAAAAACACATGATTTGGTTTTGTGTCTGCTATTAGCATTTTTGTTTCATTTCAATCCCCATCCTTCACAATGAATCATCCACTTAGCTCTTATGCTAAATGTCTGGGATGCTAATAACTCTAAAGGAAAAACAAGCTTCTAAATATATGCATGGTCTATGCACATTGACAAACAAATAACATTATCACTAACTCTTGGATACATTACAGAAATACAAATTCAGTCAATATAAAAACAAACAGCAGTGTAAACCATTGCACCGTCGCTCATATTCCCAGGCCTACAATTTGTCACTGCATGCACTGACACACTGTAAATTACTAACATTGCTACTCCCAAACCTGTCCCTCTGAAGACAAATGTGATCCGTATCAAGCATCTAAAGCTTATGAAAACATGCAAAACATGTTAATGCAAAAGAAAGCCTTCAGTTTTTTTTCCACTGTGAAAGGTTTTGTTCACCTTGTCTTTGATTGTATTTCATGATTTAAAAAATACAATTATGAATTCAATCAAATCCTCCCTGTTGCAGGGGATATTTGCATCGTCATCATTTCATATATCATATAGCTCCTTGGTTAATGTAGTGGCTCAGCCTAAAGTGCGAGAACTGATGTACACAAGTCATCTAATTTTATGTTTAGTCTTATGTGGTTATTTTTCACAAATGAGGCATCTAGCTAAGTGTGTCAGAGATTTCATGAAAAACTCGATTTCCACAAATGCCAAGTCCCCTAGTGTACAGTTTAGCCTGTGTAAAATATTTCCTTAAAGGAATTGGTTTACATTTTGGAAAACAAAGTTAATCACTTTCTTGGCGAAAGTTAGATAAGACTATTGATGCCACTCTGTACAATAAATAGGAAGCTACAGCCAGGAGACCATTAGCTTAGCGTAGGTTGGCTTACTGTAGGTTAGCTTAGAAGTTGCTGTAACCAACGTGTTGCAGCAAACATGTTGTTTTACACTTTGGTTTTTGTACATATTAAACAGACATATTACATGTTAATTAGTGAGGTTAAGGTGCTGGTAGGCAGATTTTGTTACTTTTGGACAGAGAGTGTCACCCTTTTTCCAGTCTTTATGATAACCTAAACTAACCGGCTGCTGTCTGTAGCTTAATTTTTACTTGTACAGGCATGGGAGTGGTTGTTTTTTGGTTTTACAGTGTATGTAACTATCCTGTAAAATATCACTTGTCGTTTTTACATGTTTTTTTGTACAGATTAGACAAATGATATATAATGTGTTAGTTTAAACCATATCAAGCTATGTCCCTACTGTTGATACAGGTTCAAATGTTCTCACTCCACAGTCAAACTAATTCTTGATCCACCTCGGTTAACTTCATCTCCTTGCCCCCACCCACCCCAAAAAAAGCAATCTAGAAGCAGTTCATCAGCAAGTGAATCCTTCAAGGCCACACTGTGGCCAAACAGAAAACGCAGGTGACCTGTCAGCTCGGTCCAAGGTCACGAGACAAAGGAGTTTTTTTAATAAACAAGTTGACTGTACAGTATAGGAGAAGAGAGGAGGAATAAAATAGAAGGAAGAGGAGCATGTAGAGCACTGCAAGAGAGGTAAGAAGGACACAAAGAGCGCTTTTCTTCACTTTGGAAGAGCATTCGCCTAGTTCAGCTTTACATCTCTGCAGAAGTTCAGGGGAAGTCAATCGTCATCATCCTATGGAGCTACCCCCACTAACATTCAAGATTTTACCTCCATCACTTTTATAACTTTAAACAGGCCAAATACCTTTTTGACAAGCTTGATTCATGACACAGAACTGACTGACCATGTTTTTTCTGACTTCTGAGTCTTGAGGCTTTAAAAAATAAAAACTAGTTTGCCTGAGCAGTCAAGTCTGGTGACTGACCATGTCTGAACTCCTATAGAGATATGAAACACCAAGAAATCTAAATATCCAAATATTAGTATATCTGTGGAAGAAAAGAAATGTGCAAACGGCACTGAGGAAACTGGAAGGGGATTCTCAGTTCATGACGAATCAACCCTGTTGTAAGATCCTACAGGTCCTTGAACTGCAGAATCTCTGTCGGGCTCCTCAGGGCTGACGGTTGCCGTACATCAGCGGTATGATGAAGGCCGAGATGTCATCTCCGGAGCCCAGACGCTCATTGGTGATCCTCCATCCTCGGTCCCTCAGCACACCACGTGCTCGCATCACCAGGTCTTGTGCTGCCATTGTATACCTGGACAACAGGAAACAATAATAAAGCCTACAATCCACAGTATGTAGGACCCCTCCACTTAATTGTGAATTAAAGTGAGTTACTTTTAAGCAAGTGAAACATCCAAAAACTGCAGATTTATCGTTTTCAACTGTGGAAATTATGGTACATGGCCAAGGGTGTAATTTATCCTTGAAAGGGAAACAATGCCCGTTAAATAAAATATTTAACACAGTGGCACAAAAACCTGACATTTACTGGGAAACTCAAAGCACCAGCCTTTAGGTGAACAGACTTAAAGCAACAAACCTGTAATAAAGACATTAAGAAAAAGGGAAAAAAAAGCAGCAGACCTGTGCAAGTCATCAGGGTCACAGTTGGCTAGGAATGTGGTGACGGCTTCAGCTACTTCCTGGTTGGAGAGGACGTCCCAGAGGCCGTCGGTTCCCATTACCAGGACATCATCTGCCCCGTGCTCGTACTGCGTCAGGTTGTATACCTTAACCTGCATGCCAAACCACAAAACATGAATGCTTTCATTGAAAACCCTTCTTGTCAACTGATATTGTCCTGCTTCAGATCTTTAAACTGAAGCTGCAACAAAATTACTTTGGTACATTTTTATCACTTATTTTACCTCCTTGCCTGCTATTACTTTGCTGCTGTATTCACCAGGTAAAGTCAGGATTGTTTAACCCTCTTCCCTTTCTCTTTAACTACTGAAAAAAGAGAGTCTACAGTCATGCTGGTGGCTCTGTGAGGCTGTTCTTAGGCACTGCTGTGTTTTGAGTTCAATGCTAACGTCAGCTATGCTAACATGCTCACAATGACAAATTGGTTATTTTCATGTTTAATGTGTAAAAGGCACGGCTTTATAACTCTCCCCATTTTACACAATGTTACAAAAAATAAGTGAAACAAAGTAAATTTTAGTTAAAGAAGACGCCAATGGCTGGACTGATAGTCAGCTCAGAAACAGCAACAATGACATCAGAACTCAAATAATCAATATACTGACCTAGCCCCACACAGCACAGTACATTTTCACTACTTAATGAATTCAATGCAGTTTTCATTCACTGAGAGCATCTCAAGAAACCTCTTGAGAGGCTCTGACAAGGGGTGAGATCTGTGTTTATGTGAGAAAGAAAGAGACAGAAACACAGAGTGCTGAGACGAGTCAAGTCTTCCATGTGAACCCGGTATGAACCCGGGTATTAATGAATTAAAGATTAAGCAGAGAGCTGTGGGAGGAAAAAATACAAAACTTCATCACAAGATGAAAGCGCTTTGAAACCAGCGCCAAGCAGTCAGACAGGTGAGCTCAAATTCTCCTGTAGCAGAGGACCTTGTTTAGACAGAGATGCAGCAAAACACTACCTCCAGACACTGTACATATGACAGGGGTAGAAGCAGGATAAGCCATGTGACCGACTTATCCTTCTATATAGGACGTAAGTCATGAGACAAAACAAGGGAAGGAATGGGGCTGGCAAAAAGAACTAGAATGAATGGAGGAAAGAAGAGAAAGGTTAACAGGTTCAAGATGCTGACATGTCATCCCACTGTTCCTCGTGTTTGGAAAGCCTAGCATGACTAAATGAAACAGGGCAAACAGATGTAAGCTGATATCTCTTGTATTTCTTTGTGTGCTCTTGACTATGAGCACCAGAGAAAGGACAAGTTCATTATGTTCTGCCTAAGTTACAGAGACTTGATGCCAAAATCTATGACCTTGAAGTATGTCTAATAAAACAAGGTGCTCATGAGAACAAGTTCATTATGTAGCTAGGTGAATCCTAAATGACCCACGTACAAAAAAGGGAGGGTAAAATAAGAAGACTGACTCCTCCACTGAAAACCTTGGTCAAAATGATGCTATGAAATATTTTCTGAGCGCATCACAAGTATTAGACTTAACTAGCAATAATTCAAGATTTTGAGAAATATGCTTTTTTTCTTGCCAACAGTTACGCTGCATTCAAGTGCTCCTAGGATGGTCCTGTTTGGGAAGTCGTTCTTCCGACTTCGGTATGTTCATGAGCTTTAAGTCGTTGTGTGGAAACAACATGGACGTTTTTGTATAGCTTTTGAGTGATGGGTTATTATGCATCTGATGTTGCTTTCCAAGTATACTGAAACAGTATGAGGCAGTGATTATATTCCAGATTTGTTGCTGCACCAGTACATTCCCTAAAACCATTAAATTGTTGCTTTACTGACTTGTGATAAGGGTTATTTCTAATAAATAACTAATCTACGTCACTCTACACCAGTAACTAATGGTTACAGCTTATCACTATATTACAAATTACATGTGAGCAAAAAATGCATATGTAATACATGAATTAAGAATTTCTGTATAATATGACATCAATTCTGCAAGTCAGTCTAGTGGTTTCAAATCTTCATGCTATGCTAACCCAACCAGTTTGGTGACTTCAGCTACCTATTTGCTCAACAGACATGAGAGTGGTGTTGATCTTCTCATCCAACTCTTGGCAAGAAAGAGAATTTCCCAAAATGTGATATTTTTCTTTAACAGTAACTTTAAATGATACCATTCTCCCAAAAGCCAACATACAAAAAGCAGCATTTTAAATATGTATAACTGTTAAGTAAACGTAAAATGTCAGAAATACTCCTATGGCTGCAGGCATGTGTTGGTGTCGGTGTTTGATTGACAGCTGCTGGCAGGCTGCCTGACTGCCAGTGTTACACCATAGTGACCGAGAGATAAAGTAAACACACTTGCGGTATAGCCTACATCTCATGGGTAGACGCCGTGCTGTCAGTGGCGTTGAATTAAGGACTATCCAAGCACCTAACTGGACACAAATGACATTTGCTATTACGTTCCCATTATGTTGAATGTGCTGCAGCTGACAAAACTACCCTGCAAACGGATGTTAGTGGTTAGTTCCATGGGCAAATGTTTGCTTGGTTACTCGTTCAACTAATTCACGTGCAGGACAAGATGTGTGTCCTAAGTTAGATAAGAAGAAGGAAAGCAAATGTGGATTTTTCAGAGTCTGTGGCTGTTAACGCTGACTTTACTGCTTTACATGCAAAGATTTGATTGACTGTTTCGAAATAAGGTCTCCATCTATATAAACAGATACTGGTATTCAGCCAAACTAAGGGCGCCATCATGAAGCTATAAAACATACATTTCTCTCTTTTGGTTTCTAGAAGTGCTGGCTCTTACCTCAGGGCAACAGGAAAGGAATGGTTTAATGTAGATGTTGGAGTCATGAACTTTGAGGTCATGGTCACCGAGCCCGCGGGTCACACCGATGGTGGCCAAAACCCGTGCCTGTAAAACATAGACTGGTTTAGTTTAGGTTTCTTACACATTTTTATTTTCACAGAGCTTTTTTTGTCAGAGTTTGAAAAATAATCTGGTGTTTGTCAGCTAATGATAAGCATATGGATGTAAACATGGTCCCGTATTGCCTGTCTGTAACCACGACGGCAGCATTTCACCCTGTTCCCAACCAGTCAGAATTTACAACATAAGTGGATGGTGGAGCCGGTAATTGCTCTCAGTATAGTTGGAATATGGCTTTGCATTTTGGAAAATTGCATTCGCTGGTGCATTAAACTAACATCACAATACAGTATGTGATCCTATTCAGAGGTCTGTGAAGTGTTGGAGGTGCACTGAAACTCTGTGTTTTTTTCTGTTCTTTTAATTATCAAATTCCTTTTCAACATTCTTCCAGTCTTTAATCCCTGTGTGGAAACTCTTCATTTTGTCTGTTCAGATCATAAGATGCTCCTTTCCTCCCTGATGGGAGGCCCTCGTTGTGTCTCTCTTTGCATCAAACTGAATTGATTGAAAATATGAAAGTGAAGTGACACAACTGAGAATGTGAGGCGTTTTGTGCAATTTATTTGGTGTTTTTCAGTTTCGGTCTTTTCTTCTCATCTCTCCCCTGCTGTCCCAGTGGGGATAAACTTCACTTCTCAGAGAGACGACCGTCATCTCCTGAGTGTTGTGTGTCTGTCTGAATGTCCGTGTGTGTGTGTGTGTTAGATGTAGCTACTGGAGTGAAACAGATGGACCGTCTGCTGTTTCTTCTAGCGAGGATGTACATTGATACACACACGCGCACAGTGTGTTACTTGCACATCAGAGACCAAGTGTTCGCCCACTCTCTGGGTGGCTGGCAGGCATGTAGTGTGTATGTGTGTGTGTGTGTGTGTGTGTGTGTGTGTGTGTGTGTCAGATTGACATTGTTAGAGCCAGTGAATTTCTCTGCAGTTCTGAATTCTAGAGTAGGCAGACAGGGCTTGGAGTAGACACACACTCCTACCTTTTTCCCTTCCCCATATATCAGTGGAAACTTGAGATCTTCATCCTCAATGGTCTTGTATGCCCTGTGTTTGAGGAAAAAGAAAAATAAAGCAGACAGTGAATGGATCTTTTCCCTCCCTCTCTGGCGCATACATTCACACACGAATAATAAGCGAATTATCTGTTAATTATACTATCCTAAATGCTTTCCCTGTGTCACATTGGCCCCGGGAGCCATTCTGGATCCAGCAGATCTATTGTCATGTGCATCATTACCCATCAAGATGCAACATAACCAACAGCTTCTGCCACCGGTCCTTGAACAAGGCACAAATCTACTGTGAGACTGACAAATAAAATAAAAATACGCTTGCTCTTATTCACCATCTCATCACCTATACGGGAAACTCTACACCTAGTAATCTCCTTCTCTAACGTATAATATCATTCTCTGATTTGTCTTTTAAATTATACTTTAAAGAGGTCATGTTACGTTTTTTGACTTTTTCCCTTTCCTTCATGTAAAAGTAAATGTTAAATGTAAACGCTCCGTATTTGTATAGCGCCTTTGTAGTCTTTTCAACCACTCAAAGCGCTTTTACACTACATCTGCATTTACACACACACATTCATACACTGAGCTCTGTTTTGAGCCTAAATGCTCAAACAGAAACTAACACTCGCACACATTCATACTCTGGTGGAATAGCTACCAGCGGCAGTTCGGGGTTCAGTATCTTGCCCAAGGACACTTTGACATGCAGCCTGGCGGAGCTGGGGATTGAACCGCCAAGCTTCCGACTAACGGGCAATCTTTTTTGTGTATAGGGTTTGCAAAGGGAAAAAGCCCAAAGTCCAACAGTAAAACACTCCTGAAAACAGCTCGATTGAAGTCCAGCCTTTCCTTCCGTAACCTGCGTTACTTTGTAACAGCAGCTAGTGTGGCACGCCCTCAAAAACACTGGTGGAGAAACACATTGACATCCTATGACACTGCCTACGAAAAGACACGGTCGTAGTTACAACTACCATCACCACCCAGTATGAAGTGTCTTTAAGCTCATTATTATGGTTTTCAGGCCGGCAAGTTTATTGTTTTGATTCAGCCTCACCGCTCTAATCCACCACATTTCCATCTGCACCAGGCTGCTGATAAACCAACTATACCTGCCCAGCACCAAACTGCAGACAGACAAAGTCAGCGACTATCTGGTGAACATTACCTCAAAGTTGGTGGAGACCAAACGGAGCTAAAAGGAGTGTGAATACTGGACCAATTTTAATCAGATGACCAGAAACACAGCCCTAAATGAATGCTAATGTTACTTGTTGTCTGCTCGACACCGGATAACATTAAATTGATTATAGGTGATAATATGTAAACTTTGTTTGCCGCTTGTTCTACTGCCCCCAAGTGGCCAAAAACAACCATGTATAAATACATATTTTTCCATGTGCTTTCTTACAGGTTAAAGGTATACTCCAGTGATTTAGAACAAGAACATTCATAAATGTGGGGGGCTTGTTGGATTACATAAAAACGATCAAAATTGGTGCAGCAGGGGCTGAGATAGCCTGTCTTTTAGTGCCTGGTATGGGACAAACTCCAAACATACACTTCCCATAATGCCCTCCCTGTCCTGAAAATGCCCACATCTTTCAATCTCCACACCGCAGTTTGTAATGCAGGTTTTCTGTTAAAACTCTTTGTTTCCAAAACTCAAGCCCATGATTATTAGGATTCTATTTCTCAGAATTTACATTTACACTAGACATAAAACTGTTATCACAGGCTGAGTAGTACTCCTCATGATAAATCCCTATTTTTTTAGGTTTAGTTTGTCAGTTTTGCATTAAACAAATATTCATTTCCTTTCCCCACCTCCCCCTCCTTTCTGTTCTTGTTCTTGCTTAACCATTGTTAATGAATATATACGTGGGAAACAAAGCCACTGCCATCCTTCTTGTAGGTTTTGATTCTGCGGCTCATTGCAAGAGTGTCTCTCTGGAGTGCAATAACAAGTCCTTTTGCTACTGAAAAATTTAGCAAGAGAAAGCGAGCAAGCAAAAGCAAAATATGAGTTAAGAAGTGCACAAATGGAAGCAGAAGATCTGAAAACACACAGCTTTGATGTCAGACTGAAAGACTCCATGCCTGACGCTGACGTACTTAAACTAGCCAGATTAGACTTGGCATCACCAGTCAGTGGAAAATATCAACTTCAAACGGCTTCATATCTGAACAGGGTTTGCCACGTCTGTCAGTCCGTGTCTCTCTCCGCCAGTTTGTTGGTCTCATATCCGAGATGTGTACTTTTCCCGACCCAAACACTTTCTGTCTGGCTCTTTGCCCTTTGTGCTGGAGAGCTGGAGACACAACCCCTTCATTCGTCAGCCATACTATCCTCCCTGCTAATCAAACATCACATCTCGGATAGAGACAACAATGCACTGCACTAATTTAACTTCCCACGGTTTTATCTGGGAGGTCAAGGCCCAAACATTTACTATTCACTGCTTAACACTTGTGAGGTATTACTGCTTGTCTCGTAAGTATTTATACATCTTTGGATTTTCGACAGTTGGCTGGACAAAACAAGCAATTTGAAGACATCACCTTGGGCTCTGAGAAAGTCTGATTAGCTGTTTGGCCCTTGAGGAGCTCCATATGAATACATCCTTGCTTCTAAGATACCTTAGAAGTAACTGTCGTAACCATAGCAGCAAAAAAGTCATTATTCATCTCTTGGCTTTCTCAAATACCTGAAAAGTATTCTCCAGCTGCCTTGGTTTGAAACCCAGGCTAATCTTCAAGCTGAGGAAATCTGAGATTTAAATTTGACACATACACACACATGCAGAGTGGTCTATATATCAAGATATCATGTCAACATAGCCTAAATAAAAGTTCAAGATAGTCTAATGGACAGCCGAGATAAAGGACAGAGTGCTGAACCTCACTAGTTTCTTGATTAATGTCCCAAAAGCTGGCAGTGAATGCCTTTTCAAACTCATAATGTTTACTTATAACTTGATCATAGCTTGTAATTCAAATAAAATGTTTCCCCGTTTTACACTGTTTCGTTTATGCACATTTCATGTACGTACGTTTTGATTTGGATAAAGATGATTTAAATTTGACAACTTTGGCATATTTTGTTAAATGAAAAACACGTTTAAAGCTGCTATAATCAATGTTCCTATAAGTAGGAATTAAAAATGGAAATAAAAATGGGTCGCTCGTTGTGACAGGATTATCATCCAACTCTGCAGTTCCTATCAGCTCTAGCATTTAGATTATGGTTCACTCTCACCACTCTTGTCAGTGTCATTTCAAGCCACCGTAAGCAGCTGTTTTGGGTGAAAAAGCTCTGATAAGCCTGCTATATGCCAGCACCAAACTGCAAAAGTTAGCGGCTACCTATTCATTCATCGGGTGTGCACAAATGCAACTACAAATGAAAGAAAATAGTATGTATGTATATATACATATAAAGGAATTGACGGAAGGGCAACTCCGGGAGTGGAGCTTGTGGCTTAATTTGACTCAACACGGGAAACCTCACCTGACCCGGACACGAAAAGGATCGACAGATTGATAGCGCTTTCTATAGTGCTAGTTTAAAAGGTAGTGTTATTTCCTATCATTGCAAACACTTTTTTTATTTTATATGTGCCTGTAATGAACAAAAATGCCCAGTTCCAGACAAAATATAAAAAAATGACTTCAAACTTGGATGGGGAGAGAAACAGTTGTCCATGCAGTGACACATCCTGGCCTGCACATTTCTGCTCCTGAGAGCCTGAGGGGTGGTCTTATGGTGAAATATAAATCACACATTGCAACACACAGTGCTGTGTGTGCCTCTATGTGTCAGTGAGTGAGAGTGAGAGTGTCAGTAAAAGCACATCTCATTACTGGCTTCCACTGCAGCCACAGTCAAACAGCATGGTGCCTTGCTAACCCACATAATGCCGCACATACAGAACCATCTCTGCTGTATCATTATATCATATCAGCTTCAGCTGCTCCCTCATTAGTTCTCTGCTGGTCTCTTCAGCTCTCACTGTATAGAAGAGTGAAAGCATCAGTAAGGGAGGGAGAGAAAGAAAGATTCAGACTAATGAAATCTTCATCAGATTGTTTCGTTTAAGGTGAATGCAGCTGGAGAGGGCTGGAGTTTGCAAACCGAGAAGCTGTTTTCATTTCACATCATGATTTGACAGGTATGATTCACGGTGAGGCCGTTCACATTTTGAGGATGCAGGGGTCATTGTCTGCTCAGTGAAAAGTGTGTGTAAAGGAGAAAATTACAAAGACGGGGGGAGGCCTCACCATCCATTCATGGTGAAATCTCTGTAGAGCATCCTCTTGCCCACCTCCTTCCTCTGAACTCTCCGGGGAAATTCGAGGTGCGTGAACTCATTTCCTAACAGGTGAGGCTGCATAAAACCCTGGAGGACAGACAATCATGATCTTCAAGTCAGTCAAGCAGCTTAATGTGTGGCAGATTTGCAGATCAAATGAAAGTAATTTTCCATCACTATGTTATTTTGGCCTTGTGTCCCTTCACTCTGTATGAGTCTGACTCATACAGGGAATTTTGAGGTTGATAGTAAAAAACACACACGCTGAGGAAGGAAGAGCCCAAAATGTCTGTTTGTTGTTAAGGATTTAATAAATGTATTAATGAAGATGTGTGAGTGCTCGCCTTATACAGTATGTGCATTCAGTCTGCTTTTATTCTAGGTCATATCAGCATTCTGAAGGATTTCAAGAAACTTCATATAAAGGCAATGAGTAGAGCCCGTTCCTTGGTTTCTTTTACATTACATAAATATGTCTCATCAATAATTGTACTAACCCAGATGTTATACAGTTGAAAAAAAAACTTGCTCTCTAGTGGACAAACTATGCAACGGAGACACTGGTCATAAATTATCTCACACATTTCTCCGCATTTCTGTGCTGCAGTTTCTTGTTATTTACTGGCAGACATGTATGCAGACACCAGTGATTGGTAAAAGGTTAAATGGGCTGATAATCAGTCATGCCAATGTATTGGTCAGGCTCCACTTCACTCTTTCTTAATATATGATTCTGTGCCTGTATATCAGCACAGGATGTCTGTGCAGAAAGAAACATTTGGTAGTAAGCTTTCCATTTCTTCTAACTATAGAGCCAACTGTTTATCCAAACATCTTTGAGACATTTATTCATGAAATCAAAAGGAAACATGAAAGTGCAGAAATATGAGTCACTGCTTACTGCCACTGACTATAAAAAGGTCAATCACAGCCAGTTATTCTCAGCTGACAAGCTGGTTGAGCTGTTGCACAGCTCTATAGGAAATTGATAGGACTTCAAATGCCTGGCTGATTGTGCTGCTTGTTGTGTGAACACAGTGAGAAACTGGCCAATGCCGTTTCTTTAGTATACAAAATAAACAAAAGTTCAGGTGCAGCACAGGGATAGACAATATTTATGATACATATTTTTAAAATACAAAACAGACAAAAATATTTGTTATTTGTATTTAATAGGGTTGATAAAAATTGTTCCATATTTTGTATCAAAATATTTAAGTGTTGTTTGTAGTTTAAAAATACTGTAAAATACTTCTATGTGATGACATCATATAAATGCTGCCTCGTATTAGTGCCTACTCAGTAACTTGCCCAGATGTGTTGAGTTAAAAACGGAAAATTGATCCAGACCTCAAAAAAGGATGAGGAGACAAACGCGTAGGCTGACATTTTTCCATCAATTTTTGGCATGAATTCACAACAGTTCCTGGTAAGTCCTGTTTATTTTAGTAACCCAGGCTAAAACATTTACCATTTTACATAATGTTCTAGCTAACGATTTGACCTGAGTAGCAACCGTCACACTACTTTCAGCCTATGTTAAATCTGTTGTGCACAAAAAAACCTGTGCCTTATTGTCATTAACAATGTTGTGCTGGAATGCAATTAAACTGCAGGATGTCAACCAATCCACCACACATGTTTGTTGTAGTGTAGATGTTGCTTAGTAAGCTCTTCATTACCAAACACCAACAAACTAAATTAGGATACAATTATGAGTCATTAGCAAACTGTAAGCTAAACATTAAATTGTTGCTGACTTTAAAACTAACCTTCATCTGGGTGATCACAGGGATAGATGAATATTTCATCTGTTAACTGTTTGCCTGTCAGATTTATCGCATGACTCATTAATCAGAGAAAAGCTGTTGTTCTCAACACTGTCCACTTAATCAACTGGGTCAGAGAACTGGTGTCTTGATAAATCAAATAAGCCGATAGAAGGTTTGTGAAGTGGTTTCATGGCAGTGAGTTGAGTAGTTTATTTTGATACATGTTGTGGCTGCTGTATTTTGTAGTTTATATTGATACACTTAAAATTAGCAATACAATTTAATAAGTATTTGGTAGTTTATTCCAGGATTTTCAGCCAGGGTTTAAAGGACGTCATATCACAGAGACAGCGCTGGTGAAAGTAAAATGGCACCAGAGAAAGGACTTGTCTCTGTACATGTCTTGTCAGATCTGAGCGCTGCTTTTGATACCATCAACCACTACATACTATTACAGAGATTGGAAAATTTATTGGCATCAAAGGATTGGCGCTCAGTTGGTTTAAGTCCTACTTATTTGATCTGTCTCTATTTGTATAAGGTAATAATGAGTCCTCCATACAAACACATGTTAATCATGGAGTACCACAAGGTTCGCTGGTTGGACCAATCCTTTTTTTACCTCAGCTATATTTATGTCAGACTGGATGATTCCAATCAGTTAGCCAGACTTCAAGAGTGCATTTAGGATGTGAAAAAACCTAGATGACCTGTAATGTTCTACATTTGTTTTAAAGCTGAACTCAGACAAAATTGAAGTTATTTTAGTTGGGGCCCAAACTGCTTTGAGATTATCTAATGACATTGTTACTCTGGATGGCATCGCCCTGGCCTTTAGCACCACGGTGAGGAAGTGGGAGTTATCTTCAGGAAGTGTCCTTCAACCTGCACATTAAACAAACTTCAAGAACTGCCTTCTTTGACTTACATAATGTTGCTAAAATCAGGACCATCCTATCCCAAAATGCTGCAGAAAAACTGGTACACGCATTTATTAGTCTTATGTTTATAGTCATAGTCATGTTTATAGTTATATTTCTTTTTCATTTGTATTTTGTATCTTACATTTTCCTTGTGTATTTTATCTTTCTAGTGGTGTTATGTGCCCTTATTCACCCTGTGTTTATCTTTTGAAAAGCACTTTGTACTTTTGTTTGATAAGTGCTATATAAATAAGTTATTATTATTATTATTATTATTATTATTACTTCCAGGCATGAATATTGCAATTCTCCACTAGCAAGCAGAACAATTATGTCTCTTAAGCCTCTCCAGCTGATCCAGAATGCAGAAGCATTGTGCTCTGTCAAGAACCGGGCTAAGAGAGCATATTTCTTCTGTTCTCGCCTTTCTACACTTTCTCCCTGTGAAATATACAATAGAATTTAAACATTATTAAATCTTTTTTATTATTTTATTTGCTCAATTTTATTCTGATTGTATTTTATCTTATGCTTTATCATGTTCTTCCTATATTTACGGTGTATGTTATCATGCTCCTTTGTATTTTATTTAGGTGTACTTTGTAAAGTGTATTAGGACTTGTTTTTTGGTGATTTTGGAATTTAAATAAAACTTGATTGTATGATTTTAAAAATACATTTTGATGTATCTTTGTCTATACCCAACTGTGTGTACAGAGTGTGCAGTTTCAGCTAGGCTTACATGTCTTTGTGTGACTAACCTTCCCTCATATGTATTTGTCAAGATTCAGGTTGCACTGGTTGCAGTTGACTAAAGACTAGACAAATGACTCATGCAGATATTCTTACCAGGAACTGGAGTCGCTGTCGTTCAGATTCTGGCGTGAACTCCGTCGACATGGGAATGATCTCATTGTTTCTAATGATGATAGCCCTGCAGACGCACAATGTAATGTACAAGCAGCCTTTCATTGTTCTTGGCTCAGGGAATGTGACAAGAAGGGAGTCCACGCTAGAGCTTTACTTAAAACATATTTACTACTACATACACACCTGCTGTCTCCTGCATTCCCAACATACAGTTTCCCAAGCAGGTAAACCACAGTGAGAGCTGTACATCCTCCTGTGATGTTACAGACTTGCTTCTCCTTCTCAATCTGGGCATCCTGGGAAAGGGACAGATACATAGAGGGAGTTTCTTTAATGAGACACCGCTTAAGAAGACAAGAGAAAGCTTAAAATAACAAAAAAAAACAATACTACCCACATGTGACAGTAAAAATTAAGAAATGCCAGTAAAGTAAAATTCCACGCTGCAAACAGCCCACACAGACACAAGTCTTCTATTTAATAACAACAACAAATATGATTATAAGGCCATAAGAGAGATGGTAAAATAATCAGATACAAAAATTCTGATCAAATTTTTAGAAAGACAGGTGACGTGTGGGCATCGATGTAGACTATCGATCGGTTTAACCTGAACTTCTTGTTGACTGTGTGTCAGTAAACAAGAACTTGTTGCGCATGAATAATGTAGACAGCGATATGCGAGACGGCTTGTATCTCGTCTTCTCTGATCGTACATGCAGACATGCATAGTGCACATACTCAGGGGCTGGGGTTATTTTCACCTCAATTTCATGATGCTTTTTATTATGGATTTGTTACTCAAACTCCTCTTTTTATGCTTTTTTTTGTTCTCAAATCTTCCACACCAGGAATACATGAATTTCTCTGCAGAATCCCTGCAGACAGAAAACTCTGATGAGCAGTTTTTCTTTCCTGCAGGTGGACTTCCTTCTACAGAGGCCACAGCTTTAACTGATGCAGGGATAATCTCCTAGCATAACAATATCAAATGACAAACAATATCCAGTGCAAGTGCTTCTTTTTTCACTATGGAGAGGGTGGGGGTGGTGGTGGGGGTTGATCTAAGAGATGCTTTTACAGTGATCTTTAGAATCTGGGTACCAGAGGGTCTAGCTTGAAGAGTGTGGGCTGTTTTCCATTGCCATCTAGTGGTAATATTGCACAGACTTTGGCTTCTACAGACGTGTCTCCTCATAGCAATTTAAAACAAGCATCCCAAACAAAACAGTGTAGGATATCAACAAGGATTCACACAAGTCAACGTTACAAAAGAGTATCTTTTGGATAAGACATGCACTGCAGATCCCTGTATGAATTAAAACATTTGGGTTACATTAGCCTTTAATTAAAAAGCAAATTATCTGAGAAATATTTAGTCAGATGATCCCTTTGAATTAGATAGAGCAACAGAAATCCACAGTTTAATGCGCATGTGTATGGTTGAGTGGCTTTTAGCCTCGAGCCATCAATGAATAAGCCAGCTCTCTGAGGCCAGATGTCTAAATAAACTGTAAACAGAGATGCTAAAGGCTGTGGTCTGAAAATAATCTTTGTATGCATCAAGTGTGCATGTGCTGGTGAATATAAATGCCTTTTAGTCCTCAGGTCAGAATATCAGTGTGAGAATAAGTGCAGCGTACATCATGTTATGACAGCAAACACATGAAGGAAAGCAGCAATTGAGACTCATTTGTTAACATCCTTCAGTAACTACATATCATTTTTTGTGTTTACAGCTTACACGCGTTTCTGCTGCATATTCAGTCTGACATGTCATGTACTCTGGTGCTATTACTTTCCTTCAAACAAGTTTTCAAACTTGTGACGGACTTTATTTCAAGATATTATATACAGTATATATTACTGCTACAGAGAAACACATTTCTCTACATAACTTTATCTTCTGAGTCAACTGTCCATGATCCTTAAGTATTTTATTGATATGAAATCTAAACATGATTTCTCCAATAATGCTAATCTTGCCATGTCTTTGGGGGCTTGATCTATTTATTATTAACTATGGAGAGAATGAATGGGATGTCATAAAAGTTCATGTGGGTGTAATGTGTGGGTGTGCTTTTGTCCATATGGTGTATAAATCCATCCACTGGATAATTTGAAGGGTAAACTATGAAAATCACCAGAACCTGTGAAAATGGCCAAGAAGGAGTTTAAGATGTCTCACTAGACTTGTTTCACTGCAGTTTTTTTGCAATGTCATTGTAGAAAAAGAACAAGACTAATAACATTAATAATGGTAATGTTACATTAAGTGTCCCTGAAGGCCATTCAATGAATCAAAATGCACAATATGACGACCCTGAAACTTGTTCATGTAATCAGAATGCATCCATAGCTTCTTATTAATAAGACCTGTGCTTATAGTGAAATAGTGTTGGTGCTACAGACGCTGATAATGGGGTGATGACAGGGCAGTCTGTAACTGACCACTGATCCCTGCAGGAAGATAATGAACACCTTTCTGCAACCTCACCTCAGTACATTTCTCTATACAAGAGTCTCAGCCAAAATCCTAAAATGTGAAGTAATGATGCATTACAGAGTGACTTCCAGTGAGTGTGAAAGCTTTCAGGACTGATCAGGATGAGTGGTAACATGACCTTGCACCTGTCTCTCACCATCTCTTTGAAGGCGTTCTCTATGGCTCCTATCACCAGGCTCTCATGCTGGACCTTCTTCTCAGTAAAAAAGCGCGGCGGAGGCGGGGTGCTGCACGGGGAACCTGGCGCACCGGCTGCCCCACGCAGCGAAGCAGCCCGGGTCAGGGCTCGATGAGGGCCTGGGGTGTTTCCCTGGAGGTAGGGGTTGTTGTCGGGCTCCTCACCCAGGACGGTCGGAGGCAGGGAGGCTGGGTTGCGTAGGATCTCGATGACGGCCTGGAGCTGGCAGGCGATGTGGTGCTGTAGTAGGCGAGAGGCAACAACTGCAGCACCGGAACCAGCGTGGCCATCGAACAAGGCCCAGTAGTGGAACACCAGTCCTTCACTGTCCTGCAGAAACATACAAAAGTTTGTTGAATTCATATCAAGTTCAAGAGCACAAAGTTACAAAGCAAATTAATAGCTGAATTAAACATAATCACATTTGATCATACAATCATGCCAAAAATGATAAAGTGAATATATATTTTTTGCATTTCTCCACATGCAGTATCCCACCCACCATTTGTCTGTAACTGTCAGATAAGAGTTTCCATAGACAGGATCTATAAGAAGATCAGCATTCAGCATCAGTTATTTACTGTGAAGCCAGATTTACCAGTAGAGTTTCGGTTAAACATGGTCTGTGGACTCCATGGAGTCTGAAGCATGCCACAGAAATCCTTACATAAAATAGTATTTAAAAATATCTTACTCATTTTAACATACACAAAAAAAGATAAATTTGTGGCTGTGGTCAACAAACATGTGTCTGTTCTAAAACCACATCCAGATGTAACATATTTTTTCAATCTGTAAGTGGAAAAAAAGTTAATTCCCATTATGACATATAAACTGGCCTTTCTGTTAACTTCTGTTTACATCATTAGTAATAAAATACATTTTCCAAGGGACAGGAGTCATTGGACAAAAACATCAAAACCAGTCTGTGATTTGCTAATTTTTAAGTTAATTTACACATGGCTACTTGTCACTTTGATCACAAAGGTGACACTACTCTATAGTATTTAGGCTACTATATAGTATAGAATTGTATTTATAGTTATATATTTTTATTTATAGTATAAAGCTTAGAAAATATTGTAGATCCAAGATGAAACTGAAAGGCTGGACTGAGAGAAAAAGGTACAATTACAAATACTACTTCAGCACCACGGACTTGCCTTGGATTTATCAATACACAGCACAGTTAAGCTACTGGTATTTCAGAGCCATGGTCAGGGGCTACAGATTCTAACTTGCACAAACCTCAGTCAGATAAAAGATCAGTAAGTCAGGCAGAGTAGCCTTACAAATTCAACTAATCTTACCCCTGCACTTCCCATGCTACAAGGGGTTGGAGAAGAGGAATATCAGGTTAACAAGGGGGTGATTTTTCAAACGAGGGGGGTGGCAGCACCTCTCCTTTTATCGCCTACTAATCAAAACACTGGACATTTAGTGGAAAGTCTACATAATACAGGCAGGACCAGAACAAGAGCCAAAAATGGAAAAAAAATTGCAATACGCATCTGAAAATTAAGAAAAACATAAAGCTAACACATACTACACATTCAGCTGCTAGCTGAATTTTCTTACCTCTCCCAGCTTGCCCGGGTCCATACGGAGCCCCAGGCCCTCTCCATTGGGCAGGGAGTTGCGTCTCTTGGCTGTGGGGGTCCTGCTTGGCGTGGAGGCAGGGCAGTAGCTCATTGGCCTCCTTCTCGCTACTACCACCTCGCAGCAGGCCTGGTCCTCATTCAGTGCACTCTTACCAGCATTAATCACCCTGAAACAGGAGAGCGATGTATACAGGTTAACTCATATTTTAGGCTTGCACTATTAGCCATTCAGCATATTATATAAAAAATAACATATGGCAACATATTTTTGGCATTCATTTTTTTCCATTAAAAATGTTGTTACAAGCAACAGATGTACCACTTGCTATGATTTCGCAGTCTGACAGCTGTGGTCTGGAACAAGATGCTTTTTGTTAGATGAAACGGTACTGCAGTCTTTCATGGTTATTATGGCTCACGGCAGGATCCCAACAATTAGTCAGAACCACAGCCTGAGGTTTCTATCTGTACACCCAACAAAGCAGCTGGCGTAGCATGTTTCATGTCCCTGATGAAGATCAAACAGAAGAGCTTGTTTGTGGTACTGCTCTGCTGGGAGAAGCGACGATCCTGATGCATCAGGACAGTCGCTTCTGGGTAAATTAGAAGTCTTTGTTAGTGTGTGACTATACATGTATGCCCAAATCTGTGTGTGTGTCTTATTCATCCTTTGTCCCTTATGACAGATCACAGAGAGGGATGGCACCAGGAAGACATGTAACCCAGCAACGACTAAGGACAGCCACACAATAACTGTGTGGATTTTATAAAAGTGATGTCCCTATTTTCTCTTTTTTTTCCCAGATTTCACCACTTGACAACAATTTTTTATATAACTGCTTTGCTGCTGGTGTCGAGCAGTACATCCTCTCACCCGTCTTTCTCACTCACTCGTCCCTCTCTCTCTTTCTCTCCCTCATGAACACAGTTACGCAAATCTGTCCAAAACAATGCTGTCAATGTCGGAGACCCAGCTTAAAAAAAGTTATTAGCAAGCATGTAAGGAGCCTAAGGAGAGCTAAGTTAATGTTGGAAAACACCTGGGTTTTTGAGATTAGCACACTGTATATAGCTGGTAGTCGATATCGAGTGCACGCCCCAAACTACAAAAAATCCAAGTACAAGTCAAAAATAGTTTTGTCCAATACCTTGTATTATAGCAAAATACCTGCAAACTAATGACATTTCCATCAGCCTCTGCTCTACCTTGTGTTTAGTGGTAAGCTAATGTTAGCATGGTAATATGATGGTTAACATAGTAAATGATACCAGCTAAACATCAGCATGCTGATGTTAATGTTTAGCTCAAAGCACCATTCTTAGAGCCACTAGCATGGATGTCTCAAGGGCAGTACACCTAACCCTAACCCTACAGACGTTGGTGGGACCCACATCAGAGAAAAAATGCATTTCCCACAATTCCAAATATTTATATATGAAAATTTGCACATTCAGAAAATATTTTTGACAACTACAATGACCATGTAAATTGACATTTAAACAAATAGCCTGAGATTTTTCGATGACAGTGGTTGCCACGCTTGTTTACTGACATTAAACACACCTACCAATTAGACAATTATATTGTGACCAGATAACATTATTTTATGAAGATGAACAATTACTGACCTTGATGATCAATTTAATTTGAACATTCTGCTTTTATTACCAGATCTCTTTACCCCTGAACATGGCCTAGGTTCTCACCTGGCCATCTGTATCTCCAGAGCATGATGTCCCTGTCTGGCCACTGCTTTCAGCATGCCTCTCCCTCCCTCTGTCTCTCTGTTCTGCCTGCATTGTGACCAGATCCTATTATTTTACCAAAGAAACAATGACTGACCTTGATGATTATTTTAGTTTTATACACTGAGGCTTATGTAATTGGGCTACCAATAAATACTGAAAAAATTAGATTTTGGAGACAGCTCCAATGAGACTGGCAAGTCTGACAGACATCTCTGGAGGCTGTTGTGAACGTGTGTGAGAGTTGAGAAATTGGCACGCCTATTTATAGACACAGATTGTGGATGTTTTCTACTAGGCGGCACGTCTGGTTTTCTCCCTCAGATGCTTGATAACCGTATATAGAAAGAAAAAGATAGGGACAAGGTCATGAAGAAACAGCTAGATATAGCACAGAGCTTCTTAGCAAAAGTGACAGTTTATGCATTATTGACAGCTTGTAAATTAGTATGTAAATATTTATTCACATTACCATCCAAGTTTTCATTGTTTACATTGTTTTTTATTTTGTGCTACATACTTGCCTTTTAAATAATGGCTAATAACCTTTTACTCAAATACAGCATTTTTGAATTTGAGAAAGAGACAAAGAGAGGTGACGTAAGTGAGAGAAAGAGAGAGATATTGTCTTGAAAGCCTTGCACCAGAGTGGATACTCTCCGGGTTTCAAGAAAGAGAGGTAGAAGGGGGAGGGAGGGTGCTGCAAAAAGGCATCAGCTCTCTTCACAATCTATAGTGGTTAAATGGGTGACTACCAAATCAATAAAGGCTGTTGTATTTTAAAGTGTACTTTTGTTTGGCCATTTTGCTTTCATGGACTACTGCAGTGGAAATCCCGTAACCATGGACCCCTGTCAATTAGATCTTTTAAAATGTGAACAGCATTCTTGTCTGATCAGTAAACATTTTACAGGATACAGAAACAAAGACTTTCTAAACTACATTCACGCTAATAAAATGCTCCATTGAAACATGGTTGATTAGCCTCTGATGGGGTTGTTGGAACAGCAGAAATAATACGGCACTCCAAAGCCAATTTCTCTTCTGTACATAAATCTGCACTGTACATATTTGCAAACTGACTACTACTAATGGCAGCAACAGGCAAGAAGCTTCACACAGCACTGCCACGTTTGATGAAGTACTTGAAGTGCTGATAATGCCCATAAGCAATATTGTGTTAACAATGGAAATGGACACAATGCTAAGTCTTGCGGTATCAAGGGCTCCTGAGCTAAAATTGGCAGTGCTTTGGTAACAATTTGTGTCATTCACCACGCATGCATAGTATTAAAAGCCATCACGTCCAGAGTGCTTGTTTTCACCGTGATTACTCAGTTCTGCTTTCAAACCTAACATGGTATGGCTGCACCCACAATTATAGATCAAAATTACCTCTGAGGTATTACGGTTATAAAACACTACATTGATACACAGAAGTCCAGGAAAACTTTGTCTGCTTCATCTAATTTGCTTTCAACGAACACAAAAATGTCTGTGTGTACGCGCTGATTTTACATTACTGTGCAAAGATTACAATGTTCATATGAACTTTTGAACCCTGAATGCAAGAACTATTAGCAAAAACAATACTCATCCTTCACGACAGAAATGGATTTAGCAGGTTAAATCAATTGTGGATTATTCTGTGTTCTGTTCCATGGTAGGTGCAGCTGGTGCTATTGTGTGTGTGTGGTTGTAAGTGCTCTTGCATCCAATTTTGTCCTCATTTCACTATTTGCAAGAGGCATGATAGTCATTTCATTTCCCTGCCAATCAAATTTTTGCTTTATTCAAAACAATTAGCTTTTCCCCCATTAGGAACAAAACCTAATTTCCCCTCCATTGTCAGACATCTAATGCCCTCTTTGTTTCTCTACCCTCTCGGCAAGAGATTCTGGGCCAGACATTGGCCCCAAGGATGTGATAATTATTTGGTGACGCACAGTGGTTCATAGCTTTGCCTCTCTGAACATCAAAGGAACAATAACAGTGAAAGAGCTATGAGTGAAATTCTAAAACAGTCATTCAAAAAGTCCAAATTTTGTACTTTTTCTTGCGGGTTTTGGTCAGGATTGGACTGCCACCTGAATATAAGAGATAAGAAATACAACAGCAAAATAGTAGAGTCTGAATAGAATGTAAGAATGGCAGGTTTAGATATTTTCTTCAATATGGAGTTACAAAGAGACTGTGTTTAACAAGTGAAACAATTGGTTGTTGGTTTCAGAATGAGGTTGACAAAAGCACCTACTAATTTGTGTGATGTTAATTTCGCTCCTGAAAAACAACTGTTGCAGGCAGATTTTATCAGCTATAGCTAGCTAGCTAATTAAGCTAATGTTAGCTCCATAATTGGTTGAAAACACTCATTCACAAATCTGTTTTACTGATTCCATTTGCTGAGGAAACAAGAACCTTGTAAAATGGTAAATTAGAACTTGATGGTTACATGCATGACTTCGTGCTAAAACGCTGAGGCTAAAGCAGCATATCTATGTCTGCTGCTTATAAGCTTAAATCCTTCAGATAGTGGTTAGATTAATGTTTTATTGTTTATATTTTCATACTCAATCAGTATGTTTCACTTTTACTGTTTCAAGAGAGAACTTTTTTAGGATATAGTCGAACCAAAGGAACATGATGCCTTCTTTGGTAATGGATATGGCTGTGGTTGCTGAAGTATCACCTTCCTCAAATCTAATAAAGAGCTGGACAGAGCTGCTAAAGTTACCTTAAACTCTGATATAGATGCATCCAGGACCAGTTTCCAAAAAGTGGGGAAATATTACACAACTTTTAAAACTGCTACTTGGCCTTGAAATTGGTTCCTGCCAGTTTCTGCTAGGTTATAAGCTAGTTAGTTGGAGATGCTAACATTTGCCCTTCACATCATTGCAGACGAGCACACGTACACTTGAACCCTTCCTTACAATTCTGCTTGTCTGTTATTGGTTTTTTAAAAGTCCAAACTCTTTACATACCGACCACTGCTCTTACGACAGGCCCCTGCACAACATGTCAGCATATGGAGAAGTCCAAAACTTGACAGGCTAGATGTGGTTGATTGGACTATCGTGGTTCAGGGAGGGGTTTGGGCAATCAATTATCAGCACTACAACAAAAGATTTGACTGTTTCTGAATGGTCTTGCATCAACCTTTTAAAAAAAGTACTAACAGTAATCAATTCCTGACTTTTGTTGTGCTGCTTTTGTTGTGAGCAGAAAAATGTAGTGTGAAAGGTGGAAGAAGTGAGAGCTGTAATGACAACAGAGGAGGCTTTAATTACAGATACATGCTGATACGGGCTGAACTCATTAACCACACCGGTCCCAAAGAGACACTCCTACCCTGCTCTGAGTAGCAGTGTGCTGTGCATGTGTGTGTGTGCTAAATAGAGAGAAAGAAAGGAAGATGTGCCCACTGACCCGATTAACAAACAAATCCTGCAAACTCCATGTAAACACTTTAATTAAACTGTTATTTTAAACCGGTTATTCATGGTGATTGGGGAATAGTGTGCTTGCAGAAATACATAACAGCATCAAGAGTGGAAAAAGTCAACATAGCCCAGTGTTTATGATCTGAATATGAACGATTTAATTTTGCCTTGGTTCATTATGTATGATGCACTATAGGTCACAGAAATGGCATGTATTAGTATGGCAATCATGAAGTAATGATAAATTTCTACTAGCAACTCAGTATGACACACCGCTGTACTTAAGGAGGCTCAAATATATATATGATATTTATATAATGAGAATGTCAATGAGGTAGAATCACAGATATCTATGAACACTTATCAGATAATGGCTGATTAATAGTATACTATCATGGTATCTATAGTGGTGTCCTGTTCTTATCTTGATCTACTTGATTAATTAGGAAGTTGGTTCCTGAGTTGTTCCTTGGCAACTACTCGAGATTCTGTGTAAATTATTGTGAAATGTTAACCACACACCATTACTGGTATCAGGGTGGAGAGAGAGACTTTTGCGATATACAGTGATACTGCAGCTAAAACACTTTCGTGCTGACAGTTTTTCCTCAGTAATCAATAACAAATCAAATCATACCATGTGTTCTGAACCTGTGGTGCAGGATTTTACGTGTCTATCACTATGATAGACTATGCCATGTGCTGTGTACAGTAGTGGTTAAATAATGATGGGAGACACACTGACTGCTGGCATTTAAGTTAAAGTCGCTTAACTTCTTGTTGCAGTCACTTACATGCCCAGTAAGTGACGTGCACTTCTTGCACCATACTCATGTCCCTGTGATACTCCTTCACTGCTGATATGACCTTTCACGAGTACATGGCAACTCCCTGTGCATTCATTCTACTAATCAATAAGTCAGCAGAGGTACTGTATGCTAATGAACATCCAGTTACAGTTCACATGTTGTCCCATTGTTATGGCAAGTCAACTATCATACACCCAAGCTATTGCTAAGCTCCAACTGCCTCACACTGAAACTTCCCTTAATGAATGTGACAGTGGTGGTGCACCGTCATTCCACTGACAAAATAAGGTGCTAAACAAATCTCACTCAGGACTTTTGAACTTCTGTCTGTCACACATGGTCTGACACACTCTTCTCAAGGCAGATCTGAACAACACATCTCAGCGACACAAACTGTTCAATATTACCTTGTGAGCCAGTGCACTTAGTTCTTGTGTTGGCAAGATTTAGAGACAGTAAATGCTTGTGGAATAAGCAGAAACAGCCACAAACTCCTCACATAACTGCATCTAGGACTATAGTCAGCAGTCTGGAGTGAGGTAAGCCAAGCCAGAATATGAGCTTGCATCTTACTGAACTGGTTTGCTGCAGTAAATCTAGACTAGAGGCTACTCACAAGCAATCACAGTCTGATATACAGCTAGCCATAAGCAGAGCACAGTTGTAGACTAATACCCAACTGCTGCTGACAGAAGACGCATCATCCTCTTGCACGTGACAACCAGCTTGGGTCGTTTGGATGAATACTGTCATCCATTTCTAACAGCACGCACTGTGAATGTGATGCAATGCATGCAATTGCACGCAAAAGGAGCCTGAGACCTAAGAACGTGCAGGTGTCTGATGATACCTGAGAGGGAGCAAGCAGTGAAACAAACTGTTTTGAGGAACACCTTGCAGGAAATCGGGCCTCCACAAGACTCAACGCCGATGCTTTACATTAAATGCTACTGTGATGACAACTTTGAAAACAGGAGAGGCTTTGAGGGCGGCTGCCGTCGGGTTACTTACTCAGCGTATCCGGTGGCCCACGGTAATCTTCTGGTTTCCTTCAGGATGAGGATGGGCCGGGCTATGTGGTCCGCGGAGCACTCTATCTCATCCGGGGAAAGCCCAAGGAACTGAGGTCTCATATATGGGAATTTCAGCGGCAGCTCGGACCCGGTGTTGCCCCCTCCACCGGAGCTGCCCCCGGCCACGATTCCACCCATGAACCCCGCTACAGCGGACTTGACCCGGGTGAGCATGTTAGTGGCGCGTCGCGGCGGCGGGGCGTCTGTCGGCCGGTGCGCGGCGCCGCGGCTCCCTTTCCCCGGATTGCCCCCCAGCTCGGCCGTGCTGGTCGACGACAGGCTCGATGGAGAATAAGAGGCGCAGCAGCAGGAGGAGGAGGCCCTCAGATGGTTAAAGCGTCATTCATTCAGAGCGGAGACAACAGCCGCAGCTGCAAGGGCCGAGGCTGAAAACAGCAATGATGCTTTAGCTAAAGCCCTGGACAACCCCATGGACAGTCATTGATAACAGCGCGATCGTCGGGAACGCGGAAATACACACTAGATTAACGGGTCATGTGACGCAACCGTGGATGCACACTGCAAGAAATGTTTATTCCTTGTGTGGTCTCCAGGCATAAGTCTATCTACTTAAAGATTGAATTTTAAAAAGCATAAAATAATTGTTCAGTGATGTGAGATTAAAAAATTGCTTTGCTCTTCTGTTATGAGTTCATTTGTTAACGGAATGTCCGAGGCTCGGTGGACTAAATGACTCGGGGAGGCTGATATTTTTTGCAGTGCAGGCTGTGCAGAGATTGATAACTCTTACAGCGCAGCATGAGAAGCTTACAGCGGCTGACAGCAGGTTAAACATAAGTCAGGCCCAGAGCATTATACAGGCTGTAGAAACTCACGGAAATCTCCTGGGGCCGAGGGGGAAAGAAGTTCCCAGTGAAAGAGACGCATCTCCCGCTCTACGGTCTGCGCTGTCAGCGCTGAGATGTTCGGTAGGCCTCAACTATACTGTCAAATTATGTAAACGAGATATTACAAAATATCACTTGACCCCGGACGCTTACATAACGGTTGCCATGGGCTATATGGTCATGACAGGCAGCCTTTCGATAAACAATATGAAAATATGTTTGGCGTTTTGCATTACTTGGGGAAAACCCAAAGGGCGTCCACTGTAGCCTCCTTTAAATTATTTCACTCTCTGAATAGCTCGCCAGTCTTGAGTGGAGACAAGATCGCGTTAGCTATTATTTTGTGAAATTAACATTTTAACAAATTACATAGGTACCAGCAAATTATATAGGTACCTGCACGACCTGTGCGTAATTACGCGCAACATATCCATCCAAATATAGACTGCAGAGAGCGCAAATATCATTTTTACAGCTGTTTGATGACAACAGGGATTTGTTAATCAACTGGAAGGAAAGGACTTGTGCAGCCGAGGCGGATATTAATGGTAAGAGGAAACATTTAAAATAATGGTCGTAGGATATTAATCACGTTTTGAGAAGATCATAATGTTGTTAGCACTCTTATTAGGCATACTTCAAAAGTCAATGAGTGTACGTTTATTTAATAACTGCTTGTAGAAGGTTTATAACTTGTACCCAGCATAACTTTAGCAAGCGTCTTTACTTTACCAGGAAGACCCCTCAATGTAGCATGACATAAGATTCCAGTGAAGGAATCTCTTACAATAAAAACTGCAGACTTGCTGACTTATGTGGCTGTAAAATGATAACTGTGAGTCTTTTATTAACGAATTACCAACAATTAGGACTGCAGACTTGGTGGCTCACTATAATTGAAAACTCAACTCACCACTGATTAAGGTTTACAAACTTGTATAATGCCACTATTATCACAAAACCACACAGCAAAGTATGTGAGAAGTGTCACGACTGTGGGGAAATGGCAGGTTCTGTAATACACACTGAATCCCAGTAGATAGAGCTATTACACAAAGGTAGATGTTTTATCAACCGATAACCCAATGACTCTGCTATGTACCACTGGATTTTTTATTCAAGAAACCACATTATAGTGTTCCTCTGGGAAACATTAACAAGACAGCTGAAGAAAATAAATAGATCTTTTGTCAATTGGTCATTTGTTAATATTTGCTCCAGGTCTAGGTCATATCAATACTGTTCTACCTCACAAACATTTTCATAGAGGAAGCTCAGAGGAACCAGAAGGTGGGTGCTAAGTGCTTAATGCAAACTAGTTTATTGCCTGTAATTACCTGGTTGTCACAACAATGATAATAAAGCTGGATACTCTATTTGTGGCACAAGCGTAACTGGGTGGTGGTGTGTTTTTTCCACTGAGGCTTCATCGTTGAGATTAAACTGTACTGTGTTTACGTACTGAAAAGATAAATCTGTTTTAAGGCAATGAACTCCAAGAATCAGTTTTGCTGGGATTGAAACTGAGGGTGGCAGTAATCAGTTTTCTTGTCTTTCATGGTCTTGTGCTTTGATGGAATTGCACAATACAGCATTTAGAAGAAGATAAGCTCCTGACAGTGAATCACAATTGGAAATATTTGTCATACAGTGGCACTGCATGTGCTTTGTTGTTATATGCCACGCAGACTTTAAGTATGCCCCTGTTTACCAGTGTTGACCAGTGATGAACTGCCATCAAGACTATCAAATAACCTGAGATTATCTTGGAATTACCTGCAAGATGTATCTTGTTAATCTCTTGGCTTTTTCCCAAGAGCGGTAAGAACATCTTTTTAGTTTTGTTGTAGCAACTTCTCTCTGTAACATATTTTGCCCCTGGCTGTACGAATTGTTGTTAGGAATGAATGTCACAAAAGGAAAATGGTATGAGGATTGTTTGTGCTGGATGTGCTTCAGTGTTGCTAGGTATTAGAGGAAAATACAAGCTCTGTAATATGAAGAGTGTAAGTGAACCATAAATGTGATGCACAGTTTGTTTCTATGCTGAATGATTACTGTAGGCTATAATGCCTTTTTTCAATAATAACAATGGATCAAATGACTCTGTATAATGTGAAAGGGATCTCTCGTAGTAATGAACCAATATAGAATTATCACAGCTCGACAGAGGTTATAGTTTCTTTCAGCTCGCTGTTTTACTTTTTGAGCCCTCCATTTTTCTGTTTAGGTTAACTGCTAATGCTCTCATAGTGTTGTTTTTAGCCTGATGTTTATGTGCTCAGCACCAAACATCAGGGAGACACATTTAGCAGCTAGCCTGTGAAGAAAGGGGAGTATATAGCAGCTAAAGAGCCAAACATTTCCCTCAGGAGTTGGTTAAAAACTAAAAAGAGAGCGAATATTGGACTTGTTCTACTGGCTAATGGAGTTAATCTGTATCCACTGATATGTAAATGAGGAACTGTGAGTTTGTTACATCAACTTTGAAGGTTACAATATGTCAGTGGTTTCCTCACTGTTGTTTCTGCTGCTATTGCAACTTAAAATTTTTTTTATTATTTTTAAAACATGAAAATAACTCCTCAGATTTTAGAGCCCTTCCAGCTTATTTCAACCCTACTGTGTGTTGCCCATGTAAGGACATGCACTTACAGCCAAGAGTTTTTTCATACCATCATTGGAGAGTTAAATGTCAGGGGCCACTATTTTGACTAACTGATGCTTTGGATAAAAGCTTAAAAAGAAACACAACCTGCGTGACAAGTACCCCAACACCCCCGCGCCCACACACAGACACCTCAAAATTATTGCAGCAGGTCTGTTTTTGCGCAAAGCACTCCCTGCCCTGTGGCTTTCACAAAGGTAACGTTGTGAAGAGTAAACATGACATAATGAACATTATGCTTGTATCTAGTTTCAGCAACCGCATAGTCTCCCACTGTGACTTGAATCAATGAACGACCTTTTGTAGGATTTAATAGTAGAATTGTTGTATTTACAGTAAATGTTTTCCACAAGAAAAAAGAAGTGCCTGGTCATTTTTTCTTTTCTGGAATGGAGTTTACAGTATGAATTGAAGCAATCGTAGAAAACAAACTGTGAAAAATTGTGAAATTTTTCTCTTTTCCAGTAAATCTTGAGACAGACAGTGTATGTGTGTTTGGTGTGTGGGTGGTTGCAGTGGTGGCAGAGGTTCAGTATTATTTCCACTTAATTGAGGTTCATTGCTTTGACCGGAAAATAGAAAATGGTATCATGAGTGCCAGTTATACCACTTAAATGTAGAAGGTTAGAGGATGTACAGAGGGACTATAATATATGCCACATTACAGTAAAACCTTTCCCACACACAAATATACACACAATCCAGAGGCCCCGCCTCCACTAGGGACATTTAAATTCACCGTTTTAGCAGCTTGTCTTTCACATTGTGTGCTCGGTTCTGCCCCAGCACACTACACACTGAACATCATCACACTAAGGACCTCCATGCTCATCATACCAGGCAGTCTGCCAGTCAAGCCTCCTGCTGACTCCACCACTCAGCCAGTACTATAAAGAACAAGAAGAAAAAGTAACAGAACATAGGATCCAGAGGAAGCGGAGCAGTAGAAGGCTGGCTAGTAAACATGATCCTGTGGGTGGCCTTGTTGATGGCTCACTGTACTTTGGGTCTGAATGGAGCTTCAGCAGAAAGCACAGGACTGGAGAGGATAGAGAAATGTGACACCAGATGTTCTCAGGTAAAACTGAATCCTAAGGAACATAAAACCATACTCATACCCTGACTTGATTGTCACGAGGTAATTAATATAGTTGTTTTCTGTTATTAACTTTTGCTATTTACTACTGGTGATAATGTTACTGATGCTAATAATACAGGAAACAGTGGTGATTCTACTACTACAACTAATAATACTGCTGTTTAATGTATGGTTTCCAGCATGTGAAAGAAATACACCTATGTCTATCATAATTTCTGTGTTACTACTATTACCACTACTACCACCACCTATACAGCTACAACTACTACTATTAATCCTTCTTCACAGTTTCGGGTGAGGTTTATGAGGTGAACCTTGAGTTTGGATTTGATCAATTTAGTGAGGATGACACTTCTATTGTGCACTGCTGTAAAGTAATTTCTTTTAACTGTATGCCTGACCTAATAACCCACCTAAACAAATATTTAATATTTATATATATATAATATAACATTTTCATACCTTATGCAAAACTGAATCTGCATACTGTTCTGCAAGCATGCATGCTGGACAAGCATCTGCTGCTGAGCTCCATGTTAAGGAGCCAAGTGTCTACTTTTTTATCCCATGTAGTACACTTACTTCATCATTTACTTAAGCCAAAGGAGGAAACTAAAACAGCTGCCAATCTAGGTGTGGGGAGAGTGGATAGGTAACACTTATCTGGCTACTGGAGCATGGTTACTTCTGTTGGTGACCTGAAGAGGCTTATTAACTTTGAATATTATAGCTGTATTTTTTTCTCAGTGTTGGAAGTGCACAAGAAAGACACTATTGTTTCTCTTTTTCAAGTTTCTACAGGTGTATGTACTTAAAAGCAAAGTCTTGTTACAGCAGCCAAGAATCCCAATAGTTTCTTTCAGATGTCTGTTACTATTTTGATACTAAACATAAGCAATGACTTTCAAAGAATAACTTGCGCCGATGAGGTACTGTGGATTGCTTTGTATACTGTGGGATATTGGGTACTGTTGAGGCCACTGTTGAATGATGGATAGCTCAGAGCAATGCAACCTAATGAAATATCAGTGTGAGCAAAAGAAAAACCCTTGAAAGATGTGATAAATTACATTCTCCATGTCATACAAGTGAAGACATACGCTAACTCTATCAGTCATCAATGGGTGCAGGAATAATCCAAATAGGAATACCTGGAATAGTAGGACACATGGGATATTTCCTGGCTGACGAAAAAAAACAAGGATGTTTTTATTGGTGCAGTTATGGAAGGGTGCCAAGGCAAACTATACTCGCACACAGTGATAGATGCTGTTTTTGCATGTTTTGCAACGCTGTGTGAAATTTTGGCGTCAATTTAACATCATGTGAATTCAACACAAACTCTTATTGCAAATGGCCGATTAAATCACAAAAAGACAAGCAGAGTAATTGATTAATAGATAGATTATTAGATTAATAAATAGATTTCCCCCTTTTAAATTGGCCGCATGTTGGACCATAACACACTGCAGCATAAACAAAAACAGATTTGATTTTACCTGAAGGAGCAATGAGGATATGAAAAGTCCTTATTGTCCGGGAACTCCCTGTTCTGCATAGCTGCTACCTTTGTACTCTTTGTTAAGAATTACTCTATTAAAGGAACTCCTAGTCAACAAGATACACAAAAAAGAGTTACAGCCTGTTTCACTTGAGTGCCTTTCCTCCCCTTTTCTCCTTGCAGGGCCTTCACTGCAGAAGCAAGCCAGATAGTGAGTATTGTGCTTTCTACTTCACATCTGCACTCATGCATGCACGCAGAACAAGATTCTGCACAATGACTCACTTAATGCTAAAGAGCAATACATATGCAGGGTTGTGAAAGTCTAAAAAAGCACCGTGACTCTAAAACCTCTACTGAAACACAAAAGTCATTTTTAAAGATCTGAAAACAGAGTGCCGCACCCAACATTAGGTATGAGAAACTGACATAATATATTATTATATCATTGTCACATAACACTGTGCAATGCCAGGTGTGTGGGCGTCAAATTAAACCACTTTAGCCAGAGATGGTTTATCCTATAAGGACATTGGTTGAACTCATTGTGGTATTAAAACATGTGCATTCGAAGAACACAAAGTGCTACAGACAGTGATGGAGGAAAGGTTGCTGTGTTTTGTTCTTGTTAATAACAGAGGAAGAACAAAAAGCTCTTTTATGGAGGCACATGTGAATGGCACGATTGACATGGCAGCCTCTTTGTAAGTAAACACACACAAAGTAGAAACATTAAATGTTAAGTGTATGACCTAAGTAAAAGAAAACACTACGGCATCAGCATTTTTCTCTACAACTGTCAGTATGTGACCTGAAGGATGTCGTAATACTGTTACAGTTTTTTGTCTTTTTCCTGCACAGATCTGTTTCCTCCTCCATGTCAGACCCCTGCTGAAGGTCTTAACACCTCCTCTGTGTTTCACAACATCAGCCTCTCCACAGTCATGAGGTGCGAGGGGAGACAGAAGTGCTCATTACACCTCAGAATCAAAACCACGTTGCAACTTACTGGTATGTCATTGTGATGGTTTGAAATGCACACAACATTTGCTAGATGCTTTTAAAAAGAAATGCCATTCAATTGCCACTGAGTAGTCCTTTGATCAGCCCTCAATCTCGATAGTATTTATCTAATGCTTAGCTGTCAATGGCTGCTTGTTGACCACGCTTGTCTTTGTTTTATAGAGAAATAGTACATAATTTCTATAACTGACCTTTTCACACACAGAAGTTCTGATTTATTTTACTTTGTCTAAATGAGGAAGTTTCAAATGCAATTCCTAGGGTGTAGTCAAACCATCATCAAACTAGTCATAGTTTAGATAGTCATAGTCATGTTTTTTACAAAACATTTATATGCATTTGCACAGATTAACAGTGAAGGAAGTCTGACTTAACCAGCCATTTTCCATGATCAAACTTCTGCTTTTGCATAATTGACATCGAAATTGATGTTTTCTGTTCCTGATTCCGCACGATCAGTCTGATCTGATGCAGTGTGAGTCACAGCACACATGGAGGCAAACACACACACACACACACACACACAATGTGACGCCTACTGATTTTCCTGTACTACACCTAAACTAATGTCGACTCATGCTGGAATCCATTAACAGTTTTTTAATGGTTAACTGACTGGTTAACAGTTACTGATAATGTTTGACAGCTGTGCTTTGTGCCCACGCCATCCTCGGGCTTCTGACTTTGATATAATTTTCTCTCCAGAGTCCATCCATGGTGTGTCCATCTGCACTGTCACAGCAGGGATGATGACGAACTGCCAAATCTTCAGCTTCACAAAAGTGTCGAGAGAAAGAATGTCTGGGCTGCAGGTACTGTTTTCTTCAGTGGTGACATCAGTGGACACTTTTTGGACATTTAGGTATGACTGAATCCAGACTGTGATGGAAGAGTCACTTTTTATGTCTTGCCAGCATTGTAAGCAAGCAAATGCATATAACAAATAGGGGTTTCAAAGATGAAATGCCATTGCCAAAGAGCAGATTTATGAAGACAGCATTTTTCTGGAACATCTAGAATATCTTGCCTTCTGCATCAATTAGGTGATATTTGAAATAAGCTTGGTTCCATTTCCAAATTGCTGATAAAGAAAGAAAAAATGTAAAATGAGAGATCAGTCATGACTTTTCAGTTTCAAAGGCAAATACTTTTCTTTTGAGGCACATTTTTTTCATTTTATATGAAAGCCATTAATTCTCAAAACTTGGACTAGAACATTTGTTAATCTGACACAGAAAGTTTCCAAAACACGTATAGAGGGTATGTGCATGATGTCACAGAACACAGTTACACTCAATTCAATTTCAATTTCAATTTGCTTTATTGGCATGACTGTAGAACAATATTGCCAAAGCATCATACATATAACATAACAATCATCCCAATACATATAACATATCAATCACCCCCATACATTTCATTATAGAATTCGAGCATAAACTAATCAAAGTATCTGTGTTTACACTCACTGAGTGGCAGAAAGACGAGCAGCAGTGTTTACTTGAATCAGCTAAAACACAAACAAAACATCTAAAATGGGAAAGAGATGGACCGCTGGTGCTTGGGTAAGCAGTAAGGATCACTATTGAGTCCGACTGCCTTTAATTTGAGCAAATAATCACTTGTTTTACTCCTGGTTTGCTAAACGCAGCCATGGTAACAGATGTTTTGCCACTCAGTCCAGCGTGTTCCAGAATAGGATGTGACATCAAAGCATACCCTCTATTCTACTTTCTGTGCACCATGACATAACTGCTAATATGGGTTCAAACATGCACAATTGTTTCCATGATAAGATTGATGGCATGTGATGTGTGTGGGGTTTTTTTTGCCTGAAGGTGGAAGTCGAGAATGATTGCACTGACATTTCCCCAAGCCAGCAAGTGCAAGTTACGCTGAAAACTGTGCCACGCTACTGTGGCGTAACCTGGACAGGCACCTTTGAAGCTCCAGGTAAGAACACGCACATGTGTGCATAATTGCGCAAATATGCAATACAAACCGGAAATTCAGTGGCTGCAGATGTGTCACATGGTAAATAATTATCAAGTAGATTAATAGTGTGGTTTAAGCTGTCAAGTATTTCCCTGTCATTGAAATAAAAAGATAACATTATATCCTCAATTACTTTAAGATGAAGGTAAATGATTCACAAGAGAAAACTGTAGTAGGTGGATATTATGTAAATGTTACACATGCAGGCATGATGTTAATACATCATTACATTCTCCACAGAATGCATCAGTAAAGATTTACAACAACACGTCCCAGAATGCATCAGTAAGTACATCTTTTTGCTTACTATGCAATGCATCATTATGTCTAATGTACAGTATTATAAGACGGTGGTTCCCAATCTTATTGCCTTTGTAGCCTGTAAAACAAAGCCATATCACAACCCCTATGAGATTGTATATGCCGGTTAGCCCTAAGCAGTTTGATCACATAGATACTTTCTCCTCTGAGATTGTTTTATTTGGATGAATTTTACAGGCCGGAAGAAGTGCAGAACAAGAAAAAGAACAGATTGAGGAAAACCATTTTTTTTTTTACAGTTTTTTTTCTTCATTCTACGGCTTTTAGATTTATTCAGTGACCCATTAGGGGGGTCCAAACACTCAGGCTGAAAGGCAAAAATGCCTGTGAGTGAGATGAAACATAGAAACATTGAACTCTGTCTCTTTCAGCTGGCAGGCTATCTTATGATGTAATCCCCCAGAGGAAGGAGCTGAGAGTCAATGTGTCAGACATGCTAGAAAACTACAACTACCATCTGCGTCTGTGCCGTAAGGATTTCATCTGCATCGACACAGGGGTCAATAAACTGGTATGTTTCTCTATTTATTGGAAACTGAGAATCAGAATGACTTTTTGCATTGGATACAGACAGGGTACAACACATTGTGAAGGGACTACAGGATCTTGCATTTACTTCTACAGAAAAGGACTACTTTTACCTTTAAAGAGAGAAAAAGTGAATGCCACTAATGCAGTGCCATTGTCTTATGCATAACCAATATTAAGAAGTGTTCTCCACTTCATACAAGAACTGTCTAAGTAAGGTTAGACAGATGCTCAGGTTGAAAACTCTCACAGCTGAATTGTCACACAATAACCCATAGACGCATACACACATGCCAAAAAAGATGGAAACTTGTTATAAAGCTTTGTTTACCTTCCAGATAAAAAAGGAAGAACGTGTAAAGAGCACCACCCTCCCATACTCCCGACCTTTGCCCTGCCTCTGCATTGAGGTAAAGTTTCTGTAAACACTTCTGTTTATCACCATTAGTAGTAGTAAATTCCATCACAGGGACTGAACACAATAAATTTCTCACAGGGTTGGTCTGCTGTGATGGATGCCTCAAGAGTCCATGTCTGCCCTTTCAAAGACCGTGAGTCACCGGATTGCTTTTAGTCACAATGAATTCCTTTTGTAAACTGAGCGTGGCCTGCAACACTTCAAAACTAATACTATGACCTCAATTGCCTGCAGGTCTCGAGGAGCTGTGGTTTGGAATTAACTTTGATCCCTTGGAGGGGACACTATCATGGGAGCCTGCCTGTCCAGTTACTGCCGTGGTTGGGTTGTGTCAGAAAAGAGATGACGGTGTCTGTGTGGAGCTGCCTCACGCTTCCCAGAATGTTAGCAGAGAAAAGGTACACGTCTCCGACATGTAAAAGCAGCAGCTGTGTTTATGGTGCAAAGTTTCTGGCTACTTGTTATGGTCACAAATCACGTGAAGATTACAGGCATACTAGGCATGAAAGTATAGACTGGATCGAGATGATCTGAGATGGAGATTAAAAAAACAGATCGTCTGTTAATGTGTGTCACAGATTAGTCACTGCCCCTAAAAATAGCCACCATTGTGATTCATTGCGACCAGGTGAATGATAACAGCAAGGTCACAAGATACTATTTTAAGGTAAATGTCTCATGACTGACTAATTACACAACAAGCACAATATCAAAGTATTCAGCTTCCTCAATGACTGAGGGAAAATGTATGACGACAGCAGGAGTTTCTTTTTCCAGGAACACTGCGAGTATCATTCTTGCGCTGATGATGTCAAAGAGAAATAAATGGTGTAATATGTCACTTTGCCAGACACCTGAAGACTCAGAGCTAGAAAGAGTATTTTCTAACCTCTTGCTTAGTGCTTGGTGTATCTTGATCAGAGATCGTCAATGGATTAAACTCAGGACCTTTTCACTGGAGAAGGAAATTCTTTGTCTACATAAATGTCGCCAGTGACGCAAGAGAGTTCCATCTGAAAGCTGAATCCGGATGACCTAAAAAATGATTTAGTGTGAACCCAAACAAAACACAAGTAGTGTAGCTTTTAGTCAGTCTGATCAAAACTAAATACTTAAAGTATCCATTTTATTATTTGCAACACTGCTCTCTGTATGAAGATTACTGTTTCATAATTATTCTATCAATCTCTGCTTTTCAGATAAGATTTACTGAAGTGGATCCACACCCTCAACTGTGCATGAAGGTAATAATCATTTGCCCTCTTTGGCTCTTCAAGAGTTGCCCTGTAGAGAAACAATAGAGCCAACACTGTTATTGTATATATGCTCCCAGGGTCCTGTGCTTGCAAGGTACTATGCTCCCCAGCTTAATATCCTCTTTATATGGCACATATTCTTCCTATTCTTTATATGGTTCTTTGTTATCAGCATTTTTCCCCTTGGTCAGATGTTCAGTGTGTGTTTCTCTGTGTCAAACTAACATATCAATTTCTTACAATGTTCTTACAATTATCCAGAAAATATACACCCATTGCTCAGAAAATGCACACTCTCCCTGCAGTTGTTAGTTCAATGACTGCTGGTCCTGTCCATAGTGCCTAAACAGCAAAATTATTATCAGTACAATGGGCAGTCCCCTTCTGATTACAGTTTCAGATACTGTTGCAACTGTTGTTTTATTGACATTAGTTCAAGTAATAGGGATAGACTGACATGTTGGGAAAAAAGCATATTTGCTTTGTTGCTGAGTGGTACATTAGAAACTTGACACCACTCTAATATTTGTACATTAAATATGAAGCAACAGCCAGCAGCTGGTTAGTTTAACTCTACCCTACATTTGAGACAGAGGGAAAAGCTAGCCTATGTGTAAGGGTGACAACATCCACCTAAAAGCACTTATATAGCTCACTTAGTAACATGTCATATCTTGTTTATTTAAATCAAACAAAAAACAAAGTATAAAAATGCCATGTTGTATGTTTACGGGGGTTTGGTGCTAAACTATTCATTGGCCAACTTCCTTGGGTCTCTGCTTCTTGCGAGCTTTATAAGTGCCGGTAGGTAGATTTTGTTACCTTTGAACAGAGCCAGGCTAGCTGTTACAATCATCTGTAGGACAAATAGAAAGCTAACACCAGCATCTGGTAAGCTTAGGTTACTGCTTAATAGCTGGTAAGCTATTCTAAGCCGTACAGACATGAGAGTGCTATTCGGCTTCTCATCTCTCTGCAAGAAAGTGAAAAACATACTTGCCAAAATGTCTAAAAGTTGGGTGTGAGTACTTTATCAGACATGTACTTTCGTGTAATTTTAGTGCTAGAACATTTTTTCCAGATCATTTCAGCAGTGGGAGTTAACAGGTAGCCTAACCACAAAGCAGAAGTACTGTAACTATTGTTATTTGCAGTGTTTTATGCTTTCTTTTGTGGGTATGGTATTATGTGCTTAATAGGCTTTCACATTTAGATTCCTTTATGTTTATGAGCTTTATTTAACTGGTGGAGATATAAATAATATAAACTCTATAAACTAAACTATATATATATTTTTTTTTAGTTCACTGCAGGCTCTCAGTCCTGGACCAGGTGCCCCTTCACTGATGCAAGATTCCAAGGTACCACTTTTCGTCACATGGCATTTGAGAGCCACATTTGTTTTTTATTTTGACAATAATGACAGACATTATTTTATGTGGTGTTATAGACTTGTAGAAATAACGATAGCTTTGCAATGATTTCCAGCATGGGAGGTGGTTGTGACGAGAAGGCAAGGTCAGGAAAACGTTACGATGTTGTCACAGATCACTGCAACATTTTCTGTAGGCCTGTGTGTAAAGTCTGAAGGGCCCACTGTGTGCCAGGTCACAGAAACACACACCATGCAGGTGGTAGGTATCACACACTTGGGGAGTATCCCTATTTTCATACTGCACTATGTTTGATCTATGAAGGAACTGTCACAACATGCTTGCAATGATTGCGCGCCAGCTTCTTGTCAATCAGATTACGTTTTTTTATTTTGTTTGGATTTCCTTTGTGTTGTTAGTGAGCTAGAGTTTCCTTTTAGCTTCGAACAGAAATCTATAATCTATAAATCTATAATAGCAATTACAAGTAATTACACCTTTACAATAAAGGTTACAAGTACAGTGGCTACATAAAATGTGCATCAACATGTTGCTTCCGCTGCAGGAAGCCGCTCATTTATGTGTTTGTTCCTAATCTGTTTTTCAACTGTAATGATTCATCATTCATTCATCTCTCTCCTGAATTTCTATTTATCAGTTGCAAAAGCAAAACATTTTTAATGCCTGGATTGGTGCGCTTCTAAGGGATTTTTGTATCTTTTGTCCCTTTCTCAGGAGAAGCATAAAGCTGTTGGCTTAAACCTGGCAGGGGAACTATGCAACTCTTGTCTCCAGGTATGTTTGGATAGTCAATAGATCTTTGACTGCTTGTTCTATCACATTTAAACCGACATTGACTTTGAATACACAATTTGTTTTTGGATAGGTCAAGAGGCTCGATGTGAAATTTGCTGCCACTGTTGTTCACTGTCATGAGCAATGCAGTAAGTATGGCCTGTAGCAAATTACAAACTAGAGTTGTCTAATCAGGGGCTTTCCCAATCGTGTCTTTCCCCTGGATTACTCTGTGTGACTGAAATGGTTTTCACTACTAATTTTTTTTATTAAAATGTGGTTTTTAGCAGTAATAGACCATGTTTCTTGTCACAGAATGTCCAATTGAGTAATCACAAATCCGTGTGCCTCTGAAGTGGTTTCTTGGCATCATTTTGTTACCAGCATAATGTACTCACCTTAAATTCTGTGTGCAATGGTGGTTGAAACCATTATGTATAGACATGAAGGCTCTGAAGAACGTGAAGAGTCTTTGATGCTTTGATGTTTTCGTTTGAGCTCAAATTTCTTTACACATAACTGAGAACTCAAAATATTAAGAAACTGTGGGGAGCAGCGATACTTGTATCATTTTTCAAAAGTCTACTAAACAAAGATAATTGTTTCATTATTCTCAAGGCTCTGTTTTATAGGAAATGATGCTTATTTGTTTTCTTGCCTAGAATTAGATGAGAGGATTGGTACCACTTTAATGTCAGTCTGTTCAATGTGGAACTGGAGCTAGTAGCCAGTCAGCTTAACTCAGCATAAAGATTGAAAACAGAGGGAAAGAGCTAACCTGGCTGACTCTAAGGTTAAAAAATTCACCTACCAGCACTTTTAAAGCTCATTAAATAACACTTCATGTCTGCTTTGTTTAATACATACAAAAGCTTTTTTTCCATTCTCCATGCTAAGCTAACTTTAGCTTCATATTTATGACCATATGATTATTTAGGACAACAAAGTGATGTACGTCATTTATGCCCATGTGCCTTGTAATTTAGCCCACATTTTGATTTATTGTGGGTGTGTGGATCTGCCCTGCAGATTGAAGTTCAGGCAAGTTCCAACTGATTTCCCCATTATCACCTTGTTTATTAGGAGCTGGTATTTTGAATTTGTGCCTTGCGTGTTCTGAAAATGATATAGTTTACACTCTATAAACTGTAAATTCTCTTCACAGATCAAACATTGCCCGTCAGACTTGTCATCTCCAGTCGAGCCTCTTGGGACTTGACCTGGGTCGTTGTACCAGCTGGTGTTTGCCTTTCTGGCATCATAATTTTCACTCTGTTCCTCCATGTACTGTTAACTGGTAGGTAGAAAATAACACTGTCAAGCTCTGGCCTCCACTGCTGTCTTTTCGGCTGACATAACATTTTGTAAACACATGTACCAAATGTACCAAAGTTAATTTTTTCCCAGTTAAAGTGTGCACCCTTCAAACTCCATTGCAAACTCCTGATAGACCTCTCTCACTCGCCAACTCTCGCTCTCGTTCTCTCTCTCTCCCTCTCACCCCCAACCGGTTGAGGCAGATGGCCGCCCACCCTGAGTCAAGATTCTGTTCAAGGTTTCTCTGAAGCCTGGTTAAGGCTTCAATGCTGCAGACTTGATGAACCAGCCACAATGAATTTTGTTTAGTGTTAAAAACAGTTGTTATTTACAATTGTTTTCCCTCTCCTTGGTATCTTATTGAACTTGTAACATATTCTCAGATAATTGTGGTTGCAATGAGGTACAAAACAAAACTTGTCAAGATAATTGCACACTTGCCTGCTGCACATGCTTGCATAATGCTTGCTGTACTTTTTGCGGCCTTCCCCAAACTTATGGTACTGTTTCTTAGGAAATTTGTGTGTAGAGCTCAGTTGTTTGATTGATCGATTGATTTTTCAGTGGTCTTTAATAAGGACTTTCTCTGTGAATGAATGATTTATAGGAAGCTAAAATTGCAAGTATAATGGATATATTGGGTAGTGTACAACTCATTTGAATGGAAAATAAACACAGAACTTGTCATAATATTGGTCTATTTCCTCATCTGATTCCCTTGTATTCTACTTTAGTGTATCAGAGGAGGAGACAAAAAAGAAATGGAGGCTGTACCTCTAAAAAGCAAACAGGTAAGCTTATCATAATCTTTTTCATTCTGTGGGCTGTATAGCATATGCATTTTCAAATACATAAAACCTGATCCTAATACTTTGGTTTGAAAGATCCTGCTTTTGACTGTGTGGTCCCTGCATTGCCAACTCAACGTGTTGTCAGCGGAGGGGTCCTCATACCTGATTCTCCACAGTGTGGGAACACTGAAAAGGCTAACTTAATCTCCAACTGACCAAGGAACGGTGCTCGTTACTTGTAATGTGCAGTATAACATTAAAAAGATGTTACTCAAACCAAATAAGTTCTCTGTTGAATGCAGTGTACCATGATGGGACAGACATTTCATATGTTATGTATGTTACTGTGTATGTGCTGGTTAGTATGCTTATTATAGTTATTTGCTGCTGTTGATGTATTCTGTGTGGTTTTGTCTGCTTAGGTGAAAGTATATATTACAATTTTTTAAGTTAAAATATTAATTCAGCTTGCAGCTAAATGGTCAGTTCCTGTCTTTGTTAAATTAATATTTTCAATAAAAATTCAAAACATGAAACAAAACCTGTCTTTCGTGTTTTTTTATAACATGTGTGTAAAACTGGTAATTACCACTATTATTGTCAAACTAAGGTGTGATTTTGCTCACACCCTGTAGAACCCTTCCTCAAGCCCCCACAGGCAACAGGTCTTCTTTGATATTTACATGAAGTATAACCCTTTCCAAGAAATGAGATCATGGGAGTCCTGCAATGCGTAATTGCACACTTGTTCAGACAAGCCCACACTGCTCCCTGATGTCACTTTGTTTATCCTATGCGTATTCTTTTTACATTTACTCTTCTTAGATTCACATACACATTTGCTGGTGTGGAGTGTGTTAAGCCCCATGTACCAAATAAAAAAAACAAACATTTTATATACTAGAAAGCTCATAAAACATCACAAGTAGCAATGAGCAAATTACATGGACATGTGAATTATAAAAACTGCTGTCATCAATAAATTTATACTAAAAATGTATCAAATGACTGTAGTTAATGTGAAAGGTGCACATACGTATGCCTGTTTACATTAACATTTCCACTTGTTCTCACACCCGTCTTCCCAAAACTCTGTTTCCCTCCTCTCTCAGTGGGCAGCAGGGTGGCCCAGTGGACAGCACTGTGGCAGCAAAAAGGTGCAAACCTTGGTCATTCCAGGCCTTTCTGTGTGGAGTTTGCATCTTCTCCCTGTGTTTGCATGGGTTATCCCCTTGCGCTCCAGTTTTCTCCTATCGTCAAAGACATACGTGCTAAAATTCATAATTCCTCCAAACTAATGGTTCTTTTTCTACCATGAGAACCACAGTGGGATCATAAAGCAAGACGCTTACAGAATGCCCCCACTCCGAGTCTCGACCCCCAGGTTCCTAGCACTACAGCCACCATAACCCAAATCAGCTCCTTCATCCCTACCTTCTCAACCCCTTCATCCTTCCCCCCTTCAACACCTTCATCCCTATCTTCCAAACCCCTCATCCTTACCTTCTCAACCCCTTTATTCCTCCCCCTTGGACCCCTTCATGGCTCCCCACTTCGACCCCTTCTTCCCTCAACTCCTTCATCCCCCCCTCTGGACACCTCCATCATATCCTTCCTGAAACTTCTCACTATTGAAATAAATTACTTCTTGTACCACACAATTGGCGTGCCATATTCTTTGCGCAGCTTAGATACTCACTGATATGTACACCCAAAAACTTGTAACTACCCACCTTCTCCACCTCAGCAGTAGTTATGTTGATGTTCTCATATCCACAACCATCTCTTTGGTCTTGCTGATGTTCAGTATAAGGTTGTTGGCATCACTCCATGTGACCAGGTTTGACATCTCCTTCCCATCCCCAGTGATCAGGCCAACGACGACTGTTGTATCATCTGCAAATTCGATAATTATGTTATAATGGCTGGGTAGCAATACAGTCATGTGTGAACAGGGTGAATAGTATTTTGCTGAGTCCACAGTCTTGAGGAGTGCATCTGTCCATGATGAGGGTGGTGAAATGATTCTTGCACAACGCAGGAGAGAAGCCAAGGTTGTGCAGCATGGCCATGAGTTTAAATGAAATGATTGCATTGAAAAGAATTCTGCAATAACTGTCCTTTTTTTCCCAGATGAGTGAGGATTGTATGCATGGCTAGTGAGATGGCGTCAGCTGTAGATCTATTGGTCTGATGAGGATCTAGAGTTGCTGGGATAATACTCATTAGAATCAGAACCACAATCAGAATTACCTTTATTGCCAGTATTTTACACGTACCAGTTCACCAGATGGTCCAACTCCCACCTGTAGGCCGAGTCATCCCCACCAGAGATGAATCACATGAGGGTGGGGTCATCTGCAATCACATGAGGGTGGGGTCATCTGCAAGCTTCAGGAGCTTGATGGATTGGTGACTGCAGGTCAGTCTGAGTGAGAACCAATGGTCTGTAGTCATTGAGGCAGAATATTGTTGATTTCTTAGGAACAGGGATGATTGTAGTGTTTTTGAAACAGGATCGAACTGTGGACAGGGCGGTGGAGAGGTTAAAGATGCCCGAGGACCTGTCTGGACATGTTATCTGGCCCTGCCGCATTGCATGTAATTATTTTACTCAGCGACTTATGCACCTGTGTGGGGTTAAGTACGAGCTCTTAGCTAAAGAGATCTTTTTCTCAGCAATTGATGAAGACCAACACAGAGACAGGAGACTGAATATTGGCCTAATATTCATCAGGTGGACAGAAGCATGACTCACAATGAAAGCTAATGTTGCTCTGGATCTGCTGAATGTGTAAATAAGCAACTATTAGGTAACATATTTGCCATATCAAATGAAAGGTGATCAAATATGGCAGTAAATAAATACAAGTGATGCATGAATAATGCTAGAATGTGAAACTTTGACCTGCTGGTGGCATGATGAAAATTTAAAGAATCACCAAAGTCACTAGAATCCATCTTCTGGGGACCAAGAAAAAAACACAACACTACAAGCAATGCAATGGTATTTCAGCCTGGACCATAATGGTAGACTGCTAGACTAAGCCATGACCTTGTCACCTTTATTTAGTTGGGTGGGGAAATTAAATTTGTGTTGAACCCAGGAAGTCGGATATTATGTGTCTAAGCTCAGTTATCTAAAGATTTCATCTTATCATATATTGCTTTGCTTTAGCTCTTATCGACTTAACGTAAGCCACAAGCGTGACTGTCAGGCTTACAGGCAATTCTAGCCTACAGCTTTAGCTTGAAGAGGCTGGATGCAAGGATGGACTCCTGATTTTCCATGTTGGTCTGAAAAGCAGCTGGTTGCCAGAAAAAGAAAAAAGCTTCAGCTCATGACAAAGGCCCTTACATCTCTACCTTCCTTCTACAATCTCTTCCCCTACCACTTTACTGGACTACCCACATCTTTCTCTGAGCAGGAATGATTTCCGTTTGGTTTACATAGTCAAATGATGTTGTTCCAAACAGGACAGTGTACCAGTAAGAGAACAGTCGCCTCTCAGTGCAGATCCTGACGCATACAGCCTGCAGGCATGCACAAGTACACAATCCACCCTGTGACAAGGATTTCATACACGAGGAACTTGTTACTGTAAAACTCTAAATGGGTCAGCCTCTTGGGCCGCATGTGCTCAAACACATTTCCTTGTTAGATATCTTTTCAATGGACAGTAGGTAAGCATGTAAAACATGCTGAGTCAAATATAACACAAAAAAAAAAATTACACTCACCTCGCAGGATGTAGCAACATGATAAGCACTGTTTAATTTTATCCTTTAACACAGGACTGAAAACCTTTTGCATGACAAAGCCAACCCATCTCATGTGGCCTTTTCCCAAAACCTGCATATACAGAGAACACTTCCTCATAGTAGAAAGAAATCTTCTTATGTGAATCATAAAACACGTTCACGTGTGTTTAGAGAAATTGTGAGTGACCTTTAATTGGCATTATATCAGTGTGTCAGTATTAATTATAGCTTTGTCGCATTGAGGAAATAATAAAATGTGAATGTTATCTGATTATTGTAAATTATCATTATGATTCATGGTGACAATGGAAAAAACCCACAGCAGGTATCAGGTGGTGTATCAACCCAGAAGGGATGCTGGATGTGAAACACAAGTTGGAAATGCTTACTTACTCACTTAAAGGGTAAGTCCACTTAAATTTCCCTTCTTCCCATTACGTGTGATTTTACATACATGCCCACATAAGAGGTGAATTTGTTCTGCCAAAAGCATTGAATGATGGTTATTTGATCAACTCAGCGGGAAACTATCTTGCCAGAATAAATGTACTGTTTGGCCACGTTAATTCACTGATCTCACAACAAAAAAAAATCATTGTTTCTAGAAAGGCACATTGCTTGTTTTTAGCCATGCTAGCAACATGGCTCTACGGATAGCAATGTTGTTCAGTCAGTCCAATACTCTGATCCAGACCTAAATACCTTAAGGCAATGTTTTTGGATTTTTGAAGTAGGGCTGTATGCAGTAGATGGAGCAGAGACCGGCACGGAAGCTAAGCAATGTGGACCCTACTGCTGTGGACAGAGTCAGCTACCTAAAAGAAGGCCCACTGAAAAAATCATCTCCAGTATATGCCATATTTAGAATATTTTCAAGGATTTACCTTGCAGACATGCAGCCATTTCATTTATACAATGCGCAGCCAATTCCCTTGTTGAAGCTCTAAACGTATGTCTTCTTCACATGGCAAGGAATAAACTGGTGGAGAAACACTGAATCCTGAATTTATTTTATTGTGGACACATCTTTATGTGTTGAGTTTATTTTCTTGAGAATCTTGTGGATGATGTGAATGGAGCAATCCTGTTGACAACAGAAAATGTGTGCTGTCCGATTATTTACAGTCTTAAACTATCTGGATAACTGTGAAACCACTGGAAGGTGAGGGAAAGGGAGAAATCCAACTTGCGCAGTGCACATAAACAAGAGGACTAAAGAAAGAAAGCAACCAGAACAAGAATGAAAGAAAACAATGCAAGAGACGCAACTAAACTGATAACAGTAACAGCAAAGAGAAAAATGAGCCAGTGATGTCAATTCAATCAGATCATGTTAAAAGCTTCAGTGAGATATTTAGATATGATAGAAAGTCGTGTGTGATAACTTTCTGATGAGATAGATGAGATAGATATTAAGTCCTGGACTGAAGGTGTGGCTGACACATCTAACTCTTTCCTAAAATAACAAACTTTGTGATTGTGTTGCTTTTGTTAAATCAAACCCTTTCTAAGAAATCCCATACAGGTACCATCAGAGCAGAATGACGCACTGGTTCCTCCATCTGACTGCTGTCATACAATCAGGTGCAGATTTCCTCTGATTTCATTCCCTGCAACAATGCTGTTGGAATGTGTTCTTACCCAAATATAATTTAATTGGCAATGCACTGTAAAAGATAACATCAGCAACATTTGAAATGTGACTCACAAAAGCGGGAAAATATCACCATGCATGCAGGCAAACATACTTTGTGTACAAGATCATGTTGGTATTTCTATGTAAGCAAAATATCTCTATTTGATCCATTTCATTCTTGTTACATATAGGTCTACTTTAGTACAGACAATAAAATTAAAATATGTTATTCTTGTTCTATGAGGAAATACTGATTTATGTGAAAAATCATTCAAAAGTTCATAAATTATGTATAATGCTCCCTGTTGTTAGTGTTTTATAGTCATTGTATGATGAGGGACAACATATGCTTTCTGAGAATTGTTGCCAGTGTTTTGGTTGAACAAAGTTATTTTGAGACATGAGACAAGTGTTTTGGTGTTTTGAGTGAGTTTTGAAGGTGAGACTAACTGTTTGGCCAAGATGCATGTTGGTAAAGAGTATGAAATGTTTTGAAAAAGTGGCTTCAGTATTGGCCAATGCTTGTCAGCATTGATTAAAAAAACAAAAACAAAACTGTAGTCCCTGTTAGATAAAATGATACAACTTTTTCACTGCACAATATCTAAGAGTATAATTCTTATAACTATAATAATTATGATTATTTAGAGTAAAAATAAATAGTTAAAACGCAGTATATGGTGTACAATACATGTTGAACAGTGCCATCTTCAGGCCAAAAGAAAGAATATAGAAGGTTGTCACATGCCTGATGTGACAACCTTAAAATCTTTCTTCTGTCTGTCCCAAAGACAATTATTTTATAATGCTATGAAACAGAGAAAAGCAGTAAATTGTTGTACTAGAGAAGCTGCAACCAGCTAATGTTTGGTATTTGTCAAAATGTATCAAAATATAGTAGCTGCTGATTGATCTTCTGTTGAACTACTCATGGAATAATCATTTGAGCTTTAGCTATCAAGTCACTTAACAATTGAAAATATCAAACTTTCTGTGGTTGCAGCAGCTCTAGTGTCTGTAGCTGTAGTGCTTCAGCACTTCTCTGTAAATTAAACACATCCAGTGGATTTTTGGAGAGTTTTCGAACCGGTCTGGTTTGTTATAACAAACTGCATGAAAATGCAATCAACTTGCATGCCAGTGGTACCAGGGCCATTTCAAGGCACTCAGAAAAAGGGATCTGGAGGGTCTTACATTGAGACAAACTGAACGCCCTACTCTTTCAGGAATAACATCATGGATACATCGTTTCAATCTTCTGAGTTTTTTTTTTCACAAGGTGACTTCAGAAAGTGCATACTTTTAAAATAAGCCTTTTAAAATTAACTTTAATAGCATGCAATAAAACAAAAAAAGTCCTTAGATTGCATACACATAAAATTAACATTTAAATGCAAACAACATTCACCATCCTGATGAACAGTTGGAAAAAAATACAGTTGATATAGGCTATGTCTTACAACAAATAATCCAATAAGATATTTTTGAAGAGGTCACTTTAAAAACGCCACATCCACCCTACCTTCATCTGTGGAGACATCTCTTGGAGGTGGCCTCACTAGACTTAAAAATTTAAGCAAATCACCTTGAGAGGGAAAGAAGAAATGGTGTGGTTACCTGGCTTCTCATATTTTTTTTTAATTTAAATTCTAAAGAACAAATTTTACACAGCTCACAACCACCAATGCCTTTGTGAGTAATCATTTACCTAAATGGCAACACCTAGCTTTCGTTTTGTGCTTACACTGATTTTAGTTGATTCCATCATTGAAAGCAGTATGCATACCTGCTGTTCTTGTATGAATTAGGCAAAAGCTAATGTTATTTTTCATATTTAGCAGTTGAGAGCTTTAGCACAGCTTACAACCACGGATGCTTTTAAGATTTGAAAAGTTCTTCAGCAACATCCTACCTTATGGTAACTTTTAGTACACTGACTTGAACATGTAGGACAGCTAACTTTACATATATCATTCGTGCATGACAGATGCTATTGTTAGCACTGACATTGACATCAACCAATTTTTCTGCTGCTAGCCTGCTATAAAAAAAAACCCCTTGGCATCAGTAATTTACTATATGTAACAGATTCTCACTTACCACTGTGTACTTTTTTTGTGTCCTCCTCCTCTTACTTTCATTTTTTTCCTTCTGAAATCCTGAATCACAGGTGTGCTTCATGATTCATGTCTTGCCGCTCTGAAATTACAAAGGCCTCCTTTTTCTTTGGCTTATTGGCAAATCACAGCCTTGAATAGGCTACAGGCCTACTTCTAAGCGAACACGTACACGGACAGCTGCAGACACCACAGATGAAATGTCCTTAGTTTTGGCACTGCTGGAAGCAGGCAGGAAGTGTGTTGCCATGGAGCAGGTGGGCTGTTACACCTGAGCTGTCAGAATGCTCCAGTTCTTTCATCTTGTCATCTTCAAAGCAACAGAATGGAACCAATTAGATCCTTAGATGCAGAATTCTAGAACTCTGTTGTCTGCCTGAACTCTATAAAAGGACCTCAAATTCACAAAACAGTAACTTTTTACCAACTGCACACAAGTATTGTTTACCAGATCATTTACTACAGAGGCGATCTTCTCCAGACAACCACAGTCTGCCTCAGATTACAGTCTATTACAGACAATCCAGTCAACCACAGACCACAGTCTGCATCAGACTGTACCATGTATTCAGGAAACAAAAGGGTTAGATTTGTTGGTGCTGCTTCTCAGGACTGGCCAACGTCCCCCTCAGACTTCCTTCGTCTGCGAAATGCACTTGGTAATGCACACAAGAAGACTGAAGGCCTTAAAGCGGTGATTACTGTCACAGCATAGCGGTAAATTACATTAGCGGCTGAAAACACAAAGTTGTGCCACAGGGCCCACAACAATATGTGTGGAGTTTGCATGATCTTCCCTGTGTCAGCGTGGGTTTTGTCCTGGGGCTCCAGATTTCCTCCCACAGTCCAAAGATGTGCATGTTAGGCTCATTGGAAACTCCAAATTGCTCCCAAATACATTAAAAGTACTAAATTAAAGGTCATACACAATCGAAAATAAGTACATTGTGTACAGCTGCACATTACTTGACAATAACCAAGAAATAACCAGAAATAGCCTACTTAAAGGATTACAGGGTCAGAAACTTGATATCACTTCATATCACTGAAAACTCATCTTACAGCAGATTTTCTAGCCTTGTGGCCCTGCAGCGTCACAGAGTTTATTTAAATTATTTTGCTGAGACATGTTTGTCACTATTATCTTTATCTCATATACATAGCCTATCTTTTCTGTAACTGAGCCTCCCAGCCAAGGAATTTCACCCAGGTGCACATGTACAACTGAATTTTGAAGCTTGAATTTTCATGTTTTCATGTCATTTTCATGTTTTTTTTCATGATTAATTCAAATAAATTTTATTAATATAGTGCCAATTCATAACAGAAGTTATGTCATTGCACTTTCATAGAGCAGGTCTAGACTGTACCATTTACAATATTATTTACTGCAATTTAACCAACTGTGCAATATCCTATGGGGCCATCAGTCTCTACATGATGTTCTACAATGGCCACAGGATGGCAGTGTTCCCTAAGACTTGACTTGAAGGGAAACGGCAACACACAAGACCTGGATGTTTTCTGTTCTGTCACACTAATGACTAATGAAAATTTAAACCTTACAGGAAACATCAAAACAAGAGGAAGCCAAACAATGATGGTGATGATAAAACTTATCTTAGAACATTGCTTTTTTTTAAGTTCTGTAGTTATCCTTTATTTGATACAAACACTTTCCTTCATCCTTCTTGGTTTTATATCAATTAGTGGTCCATTTCACAGAATACCTTTGGATAACCTCTAGGGAACGTACTAAATTCAGCTTTAGCTTCTACTACACGGATAGAAAAGAATTTTCCTATTAAGCTAAAGTTAGAATTGCACCCTAATATTCAAAATGCATCTTGAACCTTTATGGCATTATGTCATACATATGTCTATGTGTTTCTCTGACTAAGTCCTACAAATAACTTTGAGTCTGACTGAGTGGGTGTTTATCCTTGATATTTTAGAGTTGAAGTAGTTGTTGAAACATTTCCTAAAATTAAACTCTATTGTAGCTTTGCTGGAATTATCTGAACATGATGTAATGCTGTTTAAGCATGGACAGTTATCCAGGGGGATAAAAATACCAGGTGCGGTGCCAGCAGCTGTCTTTGGTGGACATTTCTTTGAAAACAATTAGAAACGCAGAAAGAACTAATAACAATAGAAAGCATTTTCAGTGTTGCCTTGGCACATGGGATGATGCTAAAGCCTTCAGGTAAAACAATACTATTAGGCCTACTTCTTCCTTTGTCTCTATCTGTCTGTCCATCTCTCGTCTCTAAGCCCATGCAGTGAAAGAATGGCAAACAGGGAGGCCAGAGACAACAGACAGGGATGAGCTAATCCTTGTTGTGTATAATTCCAGACATTCCGATGGGGTGTTGTTCCCGGGCGGGCTAATCGGTGAGCGCCGACGCAGCGCTCGCGCCGGGGCTTTGCGCTAAACAAACAAACACAGGCCTGTGGAGTCGCAGAAAGTAGAAAGCTGATGTCAAATGGGCAAGTATTGACACACAAAGACACTTGCACCCTCAGGTATGCATGCAAATACACATATCCACAAAAACACATGTACACAAATGAGGAGAGCTAGGTAACTGGGACAAAGGTGAAAGGTTAAGGGTTTGAAAAAAAGAGGATGGAGGGGACGAAGATTTAGCAGGAGATTCCATATTTGAGAGAGAAAATTGCCCTCACTTTGGCACTTACAATACATGGATGGTGTGCCTTCAAACCAATACATACTGTATATTTATAAATATTGACTTTTTGAACTGGCTGAAGAAAACCATACTATCTGGTAAACCTGGAGTTTTTAGGCATTGCAGGGTCCAGACACACATGTTTGGAAGCTAAAGTATATATACGCCATTAGGTAAAGACTACAGGAGGATGGGAAACCAAATAGCTCAAAAGAGGAAGACGAGGGTAGGTGGTACAGTGGGTTGAAGAGGTGACAGGCGACAGGACAAGGTAAAGAACTGAAAAGAAATGAAAGATAGGGATTGTCAGACTGAGAGGACGAGCAGACAGGGAGCCCGGAGAGAGGACGACAAGCTTGTCAAAGGGGGAGAGAAAGGAGGGCACTTGAAGAAAACTACAGTGCGCATCGGTAAGTCCTGTTGACAAGGATAGGAAAAGCTCTCTCGCACACAGAGGTCTCTTTGTTCCTTTGTGAGTCATTCTAGAAAGGCCACAGCTGTAAACAGTCGAGATCAGTCCATTAGGGCCCGAGGTGCCGGAGCTCCAGCGTTGACTGTGTATCCGGAAAGAAACGGCAAGCTTGAGTCATCAATAAACAGAACAGTCAGATGAGTGTGTAAGTGTGTGTGAGTGTTGGAGGGGGGTAATAGGAGGCGGAGAGGGGAGGAGTGTAGGGGTTTAGGGGGATAATGGCGCAGAGTAGCACGGGGCAATGATCTCATGCCTCTCCCAGCTGGCAAACAAGGCCTTTTCCATGGGCTCCTATCTCTCTGTCACTCCTCTCTGTCTCTCCAAATCCCTTTCTCTCTCTCTCTCTCTCTCTCTCTCTCTCTCTCTCTCTCTCTCTCACTCCACTCAGTGTTTATATTGGAAAGAAAAATTTTGTGGCAGTGGTGGCGATTCTTTCCATCCCTTGACTCAATTCAATGCTTCAATTGAAAGTGATGGAATATCTATCCCTTCCTCCAACACATACATATATACCAGTAATCAAACCTAACCTTTAGATTTACTTTCTGCCTTTTTAATTAGCAGCCACCTTGCTCATTTTTGACAGCGTTTGGGTCAAATCAACAGGGGTTGCACCATAAATGCCAGGTCACTGGTAGCGCAGCGGAGAAAGGCTGTGAATAGCCAAAAGAAGCCCTGGGCTAGTGACCTCAGCAGAGTCCCTTTTGTCAGCTTCGTTGACCTATGACCTGTCGTGACCCCAGCACACGCCAGGCCTGCTCCAGCCCCTCCTCTGGGTTGGGTTTGTTGCCACGTTAAAGCCATGTGAGTACACAGCAACAATCAACCCTCGACACACATACACACACATACACACTGAGAGAGTCCATCTGCTGGAAGGCAACCTGTGACCCTTGACGTTTCAGTAGCTGAGGTCAAGCCACGTGCCGATTAGCCAGCTGTGGAGGTTCCACACTCCTATGTATTTGTGTGTGTGTGTGTGTGTGTGAGACATGGGCAGGTGGGCAGGAGTACTACTACAGTGCTATAAAGATAACAAAACAATGGCAAAGGCAGCAGTGGGACACAATGAGCTCACTCAGCACAAACATTGTTGCAGATTGAGAGGGCAAACTGCAGGGTCAAAATAAGGCTGACCAGTGACTCCAGATTTTACTTGCCAATGCCCTGAAATTCTGTCTTTATTTAAACTTATCTTAAAGGAATATTTTGGGAGGTAAACTCTATTCATTTATTTTCTTACCAAGAGTTAGATGACAAGATTGATACCGCTGTCATGTTTGTCTGTTAAATATGAAGCTACATCTAGCAGTCAATTAGCTTAGCTTAGCAAAAAGACCGGAGGCAGCTAGCCTGGCTCCTTGAAGGTGACACTATCTGCCTGGTACCCAGCTCAAAATATTGTCTATCTACAGTCTTGACAATAAATAAATTGTTCTTTCGAAAACTGTTGGCAGCTCAGTCTAAGGATAATCTTAAGTACTGGTTCTGGAAAGAGATATTGCTTTAAATGTGATGTTTTAAACGCTGTGAGCCCCAAAGAAGAAATTTCCTTCACCTCCATTGTATAGTGATGACCACTGAAAATACTCTATTTCAAAACCTAAATAAATTACAGTAAACCAGAAGTACTTGTCTTGCAAGATACCAATTCGACATCACATTTTTTGTAACGTAGGTGAACTGACCCTTTAATCGCCACCCTTAGCGGCTTCATATTAAGATATTTCATTGTATTTTTATTACGGAATTAGACAAAGAAGAAGTATGTGATTCAACATGATTGGAGCATGTTGAATCACATACTTGCATGTTTTTGTGTGTGTCAGCCCTCAAACACTGATCCGGTCGAGAAGTCTTTGTTAGAGTGAAAGCTTGGCCGAATCACACCGCTCCTGTCTTCACTGTGAGAGCTGGGATTGGCTGAAAAAAAAAGAATAACATGGAAACACAATACACATAAACACAGAAGCTGTTTTTTGTACTGAGTGACCCCCCACTGTGTGCTAAGCAGAGGGGGTGGGGTTGGGGTAAGAGCCCTATGGGTGGATGAGTGCCAGGTTTTTTCCTGCAGTTCCATAAGCTCCCCACTTGTCGGGCTTTGCTTGATAATCACTGCTGTGCGTATGTGTGTGTGTGTGTTAGCGCACTTGGCACAGGAACTGGCATGGCTTCAGAGGGATCTGCCAACCCCCCATGCACAATGGCTTTTGTCAGTACAGGCCCACTGCACCGGACCCCAGTCATATTTTATGCAAGATACCAAGATCCCATCAAAGAAAGATGAGAGTGTGTGTGATGAGGGAGGGGCGTCAGCTAATACTGAGTAATTGAGAAAAGAGGGTAAAAGAAAGGAAGAAGAAGAGAAACTGCTTAATTACAGAGGGGAGAAAAAGAAGCTTATACGGAAAGGAAAAAGTTAGAGTAGGAAAATAAAAATCAGACCAAGACAAAAGAGATTATTGTGAAACAGAAACCAACTGGGAGAAGTGAAGTTTGACAGGACACACACACACAAACACACACACGGTATGTCATGCTATCCTGTCACACTCACCACTTACTATACATCTCAACCCGTGGAGAAATTCAGTGCTGGTATTCACATATGGCTCACATACTGGCCAACTATGTGAGCCTGGCTTTTTAACCACTGAGTACATCACACTGATATACTGCTACTCTTAAAACCCATGCCAATGCCAAAGATGCACTGAAACCTCCATATGGGACGTTTTTCATGCCTATCATAGAGAGAAAGATTTACACATAATTCATTTTTATAATTTTTTTCCATTAATGCTACAACTTTCCCAACTGATACATCAACCTTGTTGCAATTATTGGCTGTTTTAGTTCATCACAGATTATTATTATCAGCTTTTAAGTAGAGTGCTATGAAACAAAACATTTCAGTGTCACTTACATAGGTTGTCGATGAAAAAGCATTGACAAGTTTATTTTTCCACTGTGCAATGTCTAACACAATGTCTAACAATTCTGTTCAGTACCTTAGCCACAATAATTGTATTTCCAAATTTAAGGTATCCTCATTAAAAATTTATGTCTAATACAAAAAAATCTGTCAAAATTGTCCTATTTTTTTCTTCATTTTTATACATAGTTGCCCTCAAAGACATTGTTCTGTCTCTCTTCAAAACTATACCCACATGGCCATATTTACATTAGCAATTTTTGGTTGCTGTAATTGTTCCTCCTGCTTCCAGTGACCATGAAGGGATCCTGTTCCTGACACTATTTAATTGTAAGTGATGGGAGTCTACATCCACAGTCCTCGTTCTGCAATAAAAATGCATTCTAGAGTTATGTTAAAGCAGATATTAGCTTTAACACTATGAATTAGACAAAAAGAAACTACCTTAGTTACACTTTTTATCAGTACAAAATTCTCTTTTAGACATGGCTTTGGGAAGGAGTCTCTTCACAGCCAGTATGGACAGTGTGATTACAACGACCAACAGCTCTTTCAATGCACATATTGCCATGTGAGTACTGTTTGAAGACTGACTTGAAAAAAATGTCAGCCGATCTTTTAAGCTTTACTGAACATTTATTTTCCTGCAGGCAATTTCCTGTAGCAAAATCAAGTCTGTGACTCAGCTTGGGGTGCGTCCAACATTCCAGTCCTTACAGTATATGGGGATATACAATTCGGTACTGGCAGAGTGCCCTGGCAGCCACCACACACCAAAGTTACACTGCAGCAGTAGTGGAATGGCAGATGAACTCATTGGCCTTTATGTAGTAAGTGACGAAAAAAAGGACAATGTAAGCATTGTTTAGCTTGAGGGATGCACATTTTATACCTCCACAGCAATGTCTTTCATCTTCACAGCCTATCCATATGGTTGCCCTATATTCCAGCCTGCGTCCTCTCACATATAGGGCCCCTATGGGAATTCAATTCTGCTGTAATCATGATGGTTAGATCCCCCCACCTCACACACCCTGCTTCCCCCTCCAAACCTTTATTATTATTGTCACCTTAGGGGCCAGATTTGACCGCATTGGCCCTCAGACCTTTCCGAAGCGCACGTCCCCGGGGAGCACACACACCTACAACTCGTACATGTCATTGTGATGTATGCACCCTGTGCATGCATTTAAATTATTTTCTGTGACTGTTAGTCCCTCAGGCTGCATATGTGAGGCAGCTGACAGCAAATGTTTGGCTTAAACAAAGTGGATTTCAAATGGTGGAAGTCCACTCAGAGTGTTTTGTGATGTCCCTCTTGGAGAAAGCTCATGGCGTGGACATCAGAGTGGCCCTGGGGGTGAATGCCCTGTAATTATGCTACAATACCCACAGGGACACGAGACTCATTAATGCCAGAGCACTGATGGACTGTTGGTAATTGCTGTTTTGGCATGGAGGTTTGGGAGGAGGGGTATAAGGTCACGCACCTTTAGCTAAGAGGTGCTGAGGTGGCATTTTCAGTAAAGCTGGATTTGTTTATATATATATATATATATATATATATATATATATATATATATATATATGTAATATCAGCTGTCCCTCACAATTTAGTCTTCCTTCTACTTTTTCATTTTGCTGCTCTAGATGATCACATCATCAAAACTCATTCCCTCCCCCCATGACCCACGTCGTGTGTATGCCATTCTGTTGTACTGTCCATGTAGAGCTTTATATATGGGCCAGTAACAGAGGAAATAACATTAGTATGTTGTTCCATTATTTTGCTGATGTTCAAGGTATAGGTATATTCACCATTGTAGTTTAGTGTGCTAGCGTGCTAACATTTTCTAATTACAACTAAACACAAAGTATAGCTGAGGCTAACGGGTTATTATTTCTGTATTATTTCTGCTCATAAAAACCAAAGTATTGGACAAACTGAAATTTAGACATAATGATAGCATTGAGGGACTGTAAGTTATCACAGTCCATCCTGGTGGACATGAATGACTGTACCAACAGTTGTTTTCATACATTTCAGTCTGGACAACCCATACTCCTGCTATTGCTATCCACAGAGCCATGCTGAAAGGGTGGCTAAAAACCCAACATTGATTACATCATCATTAATTTCCTTTAAAATATAGTGGAATAATGCTAGCAACAAATAGCCTATAGGCTTGTAATGCTTCTCTTGGGAGTATTACAAGCCTAGGCTATTTGGTATGTGTGAGAGCACCTTTTTAAACAGCAGCTACTGTTGTAAGAGATTTAGCCACTAAATTAACCCTTTAATCCCTTAGGATCGTCCTGTGACATACTCAATATGCTTCCGTATTAAAGATCTACAATGGATCGTATAAAATCTATAATATTCTATACATATAATTCAGCATTTTCAAACTAAGCCACAGTGACAACTACATGTCAATAATGGATGAATAGCTGCTCTGTAATGGAACATACATGTGCGCGCGCACACACACACACTCACTCACACAGCGAGGCAACCTATTTTAAGGCTGATTCACAATTCATCTAGTTGTCAATCACAAGCCACGACATGCTGTCTCCTTCTGCA